>OZ022560.1:14235686-15485686 GCA_963991005.1 Barypeithes pellucidus | reverse complement strand
AACCTTTTATTTTTAGCTCAGGTTTTGTCCAACATCTGCAAATGTTGATGCATAAAACCACCGGTTTATATTAATTTTACACATTTTTTTTAGGTTTTAATTAACGATTTTACTTTTAGGAAAGGTTTTGTCCACTATTTTCAAATGTTGATATATAAAACCACCGGTTTATATTAATTTTATACATTTTTTAGGTTTTAATTAACGATTTTACTTTTAGGAAAGGTTTTGTCCACTATTTTCAAATGTTGATATATAAAACCACCGGTTTATATTAATTTTATACATTTTTTTTAGGTTTTAATTAACGATTTTACTTTTAGGAAAGATTTTGTCCACTATTTTCAAATGTTGATATATAAAACCACCGGTTTATATTAATTTTATACATTTTTTTTAGGTTTTAATTAACGATTTTACTTTTAGGAAAGGTTTTGTCCACTATTTTCAAATGTTGATATATAAAACCACCGGTTTATATTAATTTTATACATTTTTTTTAGGTTTTAATTAACGATTTTACTTTTAGGAAAGGTTTTGTCCACTATTTTCAAATGTTGATATATAAAACCACCGGTTTATATTAGTTTTATACATTTTTTTTAGGTTTTAATTAACGATTTTACTTTTAGGAAAAACTCCGCCATGCCGGTCCCAAGCCCGGGGTCCCATAGTATTACGGGAAAGGAGGAGGGATCGAGGAGTAACACCTCGGAAAAAAACCAGGGTCCATCTGGCCCGGATGGTAGTACCCTGTGAGGGCTCCTGCCTAGGATTACAGGTGAAGAAGCTGCTGCCTTGTAGATGGATGGTGGCTCGTCAAAGGCTAAGGGAAGAAAACCCTGAGTAAAAATTACCTAGCCCTACAGGTTGGAGGTTGAGGCACTAGGCTAACTCCCTAGTACTCGGAAAAAATAGAAATGTTAAAAGACCCAATCAAAAGCCTCGGAAGAAAAAGGAACATTTAAGTCGACCCAAGCAACGGAAAAGGACAATGATTTTGGCTACATGGAATGTACAAGGCATCGCAAGGAAACTGAATGAAGTAATAGTGGAACTTAAAAACCTCAAGATAGACCTGACCGTCGTAACCGAGACAAAAAAGAAGGGACAAGGATCGGAAGGTTTAGGAGAATACGACCACTTTTACAGTGGGGTACCAAAAGAAGAACGCGCAAAGAGAGGAGTAGGAATTATAATACACCGAAAATGGAGAAGGTGTATAAAGTCATGGGAAGCAGTGAACGAAAGAATAATAAAGCTGAATTTACAAATGTTTGGAGAAAAAATAACAGTGCTAGGAGTTTACGGAGTAGATGAGGGAGATCCGTGGACAACTAAAGAGGAGTTCTACCAAAAAATGAGTGAGGAAATCACGAAATTAGGAAACACACGAGAACTATTGATACTGGGAGATCTAAACGGAAGAGTTGGGAGGAAGCAAAATGATCCAGTGATTGGAAAGTATGGAGAAGACAGAAGGAACAACAACGGGGAAAGACTAATAGCACTGTGTGAACAAAACAACCTCAAAATTATGAACGGATTCTACCAACATAAAGAAATCCACAAATTTACATGGACAAACGAGACACGGGGACAAAAATCAATTATCGACTATACTATAGCAAAGCAAAAATCAAACCTAGAAATACGAGACGTAAAAATATGTCGAGGACCAACATGCGGCAGCGACCATTATCTACTTAAAACGAAAATCTGGTTCCCGGGAGGTAAACAAAATAATCAAAACGAATCTATGGGCAAACTAGCTTCAGAAGAAACCGAAGACACAAAAAAGTACAACCTGGCATCATTGGAGGATGAAACTGCCAGGTGGCTATATAGAAACCGACTGGATCAAAAACTAAGTAACAATATGACATTCACGAACTTGGAAGAGCACTACCTACATATTAAAGAAAGTATACACAACGCAGCATTAGAAGCCCTAGGGAGATACGAAAATATCGCCACCCACAACAAACCATATTGGTGGGACGAGGAAATAGAGAAGGATATAGAGGAAAAAAGGAAGAAATATCAGATATACCTAAGTTAAAAAAAAACTGAAGATAAGGAAACATATAAAAAGGCCCAAACAAAAGTTAGAAGAAAAATCAGCCAGAAGAAAAACGAATCATGGGAGAAAAAATGTATACGGCTAAATACCTACTTGGGAGGAAAAAGGAATACGGAAAGTTGGAGAACACTAAGAAACCTAAGAAGTAATAGATCAAAAGAAATAGTAACCCCGATAACATCACAACAATGGGAAACATACTTTCAAGAGCTATTAACGGAACAACGGATAGAATTCAAAGAAGAGGAAACGCAGAACATAAAAACAATGGGATCACCAGTACGGATAACAAAAGAAGAAGTAAAAAAACAATGTGGATTCCTAAAAAATGGAAGATCATCGGGACCGGGAGAGATATATGGGGAACTAATCAAAAACGGAAGCAGCAAATTGACTGATCACTTAACAAAACTGTTTCAGACGTGCATAAATAAGAAGGAGGTACCAATGGAGTGGAAAACCAGCTATTTAACAACAATATTTAAAAAAGGGGACAGGAACAAATGTGAAAACTATCGAGGTATAGCAGTGACAAGTACATTGAGTAGAATTTATGGAAAAATATTAAAAGCCAAAATCGAAAACGAATACACAGATAGCGAAGCAGAAGAACAAGCAGGTTTCAGAGCAGGAAGGTCGACGGTGGACCACTTATTCACGATAACCCAAGTAATGGAGAAAAAACTAGGTTACAACCAAGAGCTACACTTATTGTTCGTCGACTTAAAGAAGGCATACGACAGCATACCCCTCAGTAAATTGTGGCATGCTCTGGAAACAAGCAATATAAATACAGAATTGATTAAAGCGGTAAGATCATTATACGAAGACATAAAAACAAAAATAAAACAGGGAAAGAACATCAGTAAAGGATTTAAAACAGATAAAGGACTTAAGCAGGGATGTTGTCTGTCACCAACCCTGTTCAAAATATACCTAGAGCAGGCAATAAAAACATGGAAGAGAAACAGCAGAGGAATGGGTCTGCCCCTTGAAGACTATATACTATACACGTTGAGCTTCGCGGATGACCATGTAGTAATCGCACAAGATTATGAAGACCTTGAATATATGACCCGAAAAGCTGATAGAGGAGTACATCAAATGGGGATTGGAAGTCAACTTATCCAAAACAGAATATATGTGTATAGGAGGAGAACAACGGGACCTTATACTAAACAGTGGAAAAACAATAAAACAATGTACAGAGTATAAATATCTGGGTATGAGACTAACAAACAACGGAGATTTAACAGAAGCAATAAAAGACCGAAATACACAGGGAAGAAAGGCAATAGCATTACTTAATAGCGTGCTCTGGGACAAAAATATTAGCAAGGAAAACAAAACAAGAATTTACAACACAATCGTAAAGGCAATAACCACCTACTCCTCGGAGGTATGGCCACTAAAAGAGACAACAAAGAAAATGCTGAAAGCAACAGAAATGGACAACTGGAGGAGAGCGGCGGGCAGGTCAAGGATGGAAAGGATACCAAATGAGAGAATCAGAGAGGTAATGAAAGTCAAGCATACAATAGTGGACGACATTCAGGATAAACAACTAATATGGTTTGGGCATGTACAACGAATGCCAGAGACAAGAATACCTAAACAAGTGATGCATTGGAAACCAGGCGGAAGGAGGAAACGCGGAAGACCAAGAAGAAGCTGGAGAGAGGGAGTAGACGAAGAGGTCCAAAAGCTCCGACTGGAAGAAGGTGCATGGAGAGATAGAGAAGGATGGAGATTGGGAATCGGAAGACGTAGAACGTTGTAAACCGATGTTATATATATATATATATATATATACTTTTAGGAAAGGTTTTATCCACTATTTTCAAATGTTGATATATAAAACCACCGGTTTATATTAATTTTATACATTTTTTTTAGGTTTTAATTAACGATTTTACTTTTAGGAAAGGTTTTGTCCACTACGCCCACAATGAGAAGAATGTGGGAAGTGTGGAGATGAATGAAGAGCAATATCCTCATTTTTACAGGTATTTTCCCATAAGGAAATTTAGGGTTCGATTTGCATTTTTTTTACCGACGCCTACCGTCGCGACGCTTAGAATGAGAAGAACGTGACGCAATTTACCAGTGGCTGTTAGCGTCTCCACCATAACCATCAAACTTTAATATTTGATTTAAATTTTACTTTTTGTGTGTGTGTGTGTGTGTGTGTGTTTATCGCAACCATTTGAGGATGGCTGATAAATTTTCAGTCATTACTTATAATGAAATAGAAAATTTATTAAATCATCCTGAGAGGGTTGCGATAAATAATAGAGTTAAAACTTAAATATTTTATATACGATTTGGCTTCTGTGATATAAAGGGATGATCGACTTTTTTCCGCATGGAAACACGACAGGTACCCTTCCGAGGGGAGACGTACCGACTCTGGTGATCGATAATCCCTCCCTACAAAAGAGGTTGACACTTTTAAAGAGTTAGGTATATACAGTGTTTTCCATATGTCTTATAGACACGATCAGGGAAAATTGTTGCCTGTTGGCTATTAAAGAAATCATCTATCGGCCATCTCTAAAGGGTTATGATGGGAAATTATAATTTTCTAAATTTGTATGTGTCTTTCCTTCAATATTTTTTTTAAATTAGGGGTTTAAATTTAAAAGCAACAAACGTTAAAAACTGATATGTAAGAATTAAGAGATTTTTTTTTTACTTTGAATGTGATTTTTCAACTATTTTTTGGATAATTTAGAAGTAAAAAAAACTGTATTTAATCAGTAATTACTTATAATGAAATAGAAAATTTATCAGCCATCCTGAAGTGGTTGCGATAAACACACACACACACAAAAAGTAAAATTTAAATCAAATATTAAAGTTTGATGGTTATGGTGGAGACGCTAACAGCCACTGGTAAATTGCGTCACGTTCTTCTCATTCTAAGCGTCGCGACGGTAGGCGTCGGTAAAAAAAATGCAAATCGAACCCTAAATTTCCTTATGGAAAATACCTGTAAAAATGATGATATTGCTCTTCATTCATCTCCACACTTCCCACATTCTTCTCATTCTGGGCGTCGCGACGCTAAGCGTCGTTAGATTTAAAATGCAGATCGAACCTTAAATTTCCTTATGGGAAAATACATGTAAAAATGACGATATTTGCTCTCCATTCATCTCCACACTCCTCACGTTCTTCTCATTCTCGCTGGGCGTCGGTACAAAAAAATGCAGATCGAACCTTAAATTTTCCCATAAGAAATAACATGTAAAAGTGGTGGTATTTGGCCCCGAACTCTTGTAGCTTATCTACTACCTTTAGTGTTTTACGGGTCATTCCTCACTCAAGTGCTTGCTTGAATGTGGATTGATCCGTCTTGCTGCAATTGGCACCGTTGTTAATACCATCACCTTCGCTTCTATCATGATTGAAAGGTAAGATAGTTTTCTTTCCTTTTCTGTTGCTACAGGTGAAAGAATGAAGGGTTAAGAGCAATAGCAATATATAGGTCCGCACCATTTTGTTTCTTCTTTCTCATTCATTAAATTTTGGATACTATTAAGATATTTATAATAGTTTTTAAAAATCGGGCTGTGCGCATCTCTTTATAATCACTAAAATATGGTGAAGGAGCTTTGTTATTGCTCTTAAAGATGGGACACGTTGCCCATTCTGGTAAGTTAGTGAAGTGAGTGAAAATAAGAAGCTGCAACTGAAGAAACAAGCCTATTAAATTATGGAAGACGGCTTTCTGGTATGGTATAAATGTACAATATTTGGTGAACTATTTAAATATAGATACCTAAATTAATTTAAGATAAATCGGCCGTCTACTAATACATTTGTTTTAGCCACACTATTCATTATACTAGCCAACATGGAACCGATGGGGAATCTATAATCCATGGCCAATAAAAGCCAGAAAAAGGAAGAAATGGAATCGAATTAATTTTGATGCATAACCGTCATTATCCTTTACTAATAACCTTTTATTTTTAGCTCAGGTTTTGTCCAACATCTTCAAATGTTGATGCATAAAACCACCGGTTTATATTAATTTTATACATTTTTTTTAGGTTTTAATTAACGATTTTACTTTTAGGAAAGGTTTTGTCCACTATTTTCAAATGTTGATATATAAAACCACCGGTTTATATTAATTTTATACATTTTTTAGGTTTTAATTAACGATTTTACTTTTAGGAAAGGTTTTGTCCACTATTTTCAAATGTTGATATATAAAACCACCGGTTTATATTAATTTTATACATTTTTTTTAGGTTTTAATTAACGATTTTACTTTTAGGAAAGGTTTTGTCCACTATTTTCAAATGTTGATATATAAAACCACCGGTTTATATTAATTTTATACATTTTTTTTAGGTTTTAATTAACGATTTTACTTTTAGGAAAGGTTTTGTCCACTATTTTCAAATGTTGATATATAAAACCACCGGTTTATATTAATTTTATACATTTTTTTTAGGTTTTAATTAACGATTTTACTTTTAGGAAAGGTTTTGTCCACTATTTTCAAATGTTGATATATAAAACCACCGGTTTATATTAATTTTATACATTTTTTTTAGGTTTTAATTAACGATTTTACTTTTAGGAAAGGTTTTATCCACTATTTTCAAATGTTGATATATAAAACCACCGGTTTATATTAATTTTATACATTTTTTTTAGGTTTTAATTAACGATTTTACTTTTAGGAAAGGTTTTGTCCACTACGCCCACAATGAGAAGAATGTGGGAAGTGTGGAGATGAATGAAGAGCAATATCATCATTTTTACAGGTATTTTCCAATAAGGAAATTTAGGGTTCGATTTGCATTTTTTTACCGACGCCTACCGTCGCGACGCTTAGAATGAGAAGAACGTGACGCAATTTACCAGTGGCTGTTAGCGTCTCCACCATAACCATCAAACTTTAATATTTGATTTAAATTTTACTTTTTGTGTGTGTGTGTGTGTTTGTTTATCGCAACCATTTGAGGATGGCTGATAAATTTTCAGTCATTACTTATAATGAAATAGAAAATTTATTAAATCATCCTGAGAGGGTTGCGATAAATAATAGAGTTAAAACTTAAATATTTTATATACGATTTGGCTTCTGTGATATAAAGGGATGATCGACTTTTTTCCGCATGGAAACACGACAGGTACCCTTCCGAGGGGAGACGTACCGACTCTGGTGATCGATAATCCCTCCCTACAAAAGAGGTTGACACTTTTAAAGAGTTAGGTATATACAGTGTTTTCCATATGTCTTATAGACACGATCAGGGAAAATTGTTGCCTGTTGGCTATTAAAGAAATCATCTATCGGCCATCTCTAAAGGGTTATGATGGGAAATTATAATTTTCTAAATTTGTATGTGTCTTTCCTTCAATATTTTTTTTTAATTAGGGGTTTAAATTTAAAAGCAACAAACGTTAAAAACTGATATGTAAGAATTAAGAGATTTTTTTTTTACTTTGAATGTGATTTTTCAACTATTTTTTGGATAATTTAGAAGTAAAAAAAACTGTATTTAATCAGTAATTACTTATAATGAAATAGAAAATTTATCAGCCATCCTGAAATGGTTGCGATAAACACACACACACACAAAAAGTAAAATTTAAATCAAATATTAAAGTTTGATGGTTATGGTGGAGACGCTAACAGCCACTGGTAAATTGCGTCACGTTCTTCTCATTCTAAGCGTCGCGACGGTAGGCGTCGGTAAAAAAAATGCAAATCGAACCCTAAATTTCCTTATGGAAAATACCTGTAAAAATGATGATATTGCTCTTCATTCATCTCCACACTTCCCACATTCTTCTCATTCTGGGCGTCGCGACGCTAAGCGTCGTTAGATTTAAAATGCAGATCGAACCTTAAATTTCCTTATGGGAAAATACATGTAAAAATGACGATATTTGCTCTCCATTCATCTCCACACTCCTCACGTTCTTCTCATTCTCGCTGGGCGTCGGTACAAAAAAATGCAGATCGAACCTTAAATTTTCCCATAAGAAATAACATGTAAAAGTGGTGGTATTTGGCCCCGAACTCTTGTAGCTTATCTACTACCTTTAGTGTTTTACGGGTCATTCCTCACTCAAGTGCTTGCTTGAATGTGGATTGATCCGTCTTGCTGCAATTGGCACCGTTGTTAATACCATCACCTTCGCTTCTATCATGATTGAAAGGTAAGATAGTTTTCTTTCCTTTTCTGTTGCTACAGGTGAAAGAATGAAGGGTTAAGAGCAATAGCAATATATAGGTCCGCACCATTTTGTTTCTTCTTTCTCATTCATTAAATTTTGGACACTATTAAGATATTTATAATAGTTTTTAAAAATCGGGCTGTGCGCATCTCTTTATAATCACTAAAATATGGTGAAGGAGCTTTGTTATTGCTCTTAAAGATGGGACACGTTGCCGATTCTGGTAAGTTAGTGAAGTGAGTGAAAATAAGAAGCTGCAACTGAAGAAACAAGCCTATTAAATTATGGAGGACGGCTTTCTGGTATGGTATAAATGTACAATATTTGGTGAACTATTTAAATATAGATACCTAAATTAATTTAAGATAAATCGGCCGTCTACTAATACATTTGTTTTAGCCACACTATTCATTATACTAGCCAACATGGAACCGATGGGGAATCTATAATCCATGGCCAATAAAAGCCAGAAAAAGGAAGAAATGGAATCGAATTAATTTTGATGCATAACCGTCATTATCCTTTACTAATAACCTTTTATTTTTAGCTCAGGTTTTGTCCAACATCTTCAAATGTTGATGCATAAAACCACCGGTTTATATTAATTTTATACATTTTTTTTTAGGTTTTAATTAACGATTTTACTTTTAGGAAAGGTTTTGTCCACTATTTTCAAATGTTGATATATAAAACCACCGGTTTATATTAATTTTATACATTTTTTTTAGGTTTTAATTAACGATTTTACTTTTAGGAAAGGTTTTGTCCACTATTTTCAAATGTTGATATATAAAACCACCGGTTTATATTAATTTTATACATTTTTTTTAGGTTTTAATTAACGATTTTACTTTTAGGAAAAACTCCGCCATGCCGGTCCCAAGCCCGGGGTCCCATAGTATTACGGGAAAGGAGGAGGGATCGAGGAGTAACACCTCGGAAAAAAACCAGGGTCCATCTGGCCCGGATGGTAGTACCCTGTGAGGGCTCCTACCTAGGATTACAGGTGAAGAAGCTGCTGCCTTGTAGATGGATGGTGGCTCGTCAAAGGCTAGGGGAAGAAAACCCTGAGTAAAAATTACCTAGCCCTACAGGTTGGAGGTTGAGGCACTAGGCTAACTCCCTAGTACTCGGAAAAAATAGAAATGTTAAAAGACCCAATCAAAAGCCTCGGAAGAAAAAGGAACATTTAAGTCGACCCAAGCAACGGAAAAGGACAATGATTTTGGCTACATGGAATGTACAAGGCATCGCAAGGAAACTGAATGAAGTAATAGTGGAACTTAAAAACCTCAAGATAGACCTGACCGTCGTAACCGAGACAAAAAAGAAGGGACAAGGATCGGAAGGTTTAGGAGAATACGACCACTTTTACAGTGGGGTACCAAACGAAGAACGCGCAAAGAGAGGAGTAGGAATTATAATACACCGAAAATGGAGAAGGTGTATAAAGTCATGGGAAGCAGTGAACGAAAGAATAATAAAGCTGAATTTACAAATGTTTGGAGAAAAAATTACAGTGCTAGGAGTTTACGGAGTAGATGAGGGAGATCCGTGGATAACTAAAGAGGAGTTCTACCAAAAAATGAGTGAGGAAATCACGAAATTAGGAAACACACGAGAACTATTGATACTGGGAGATCTAAACGGAAGAGTTGGGAGGAAGCAAAATGATCCAGTGATTGGAAAGTATGGAGAAGACAGAAGGAACAACAACGGGGAAAGACTAATAGCACTGTGTGAACAAAACAACCTCAAAATTATGAACGGCTTCTACCAACATAAAGAAATCCACAAATTTACATGGACAAACGAGACACGGGGACAAAAATCAATTATCGACTATACTATAGCAAAGCAAAAATCAAACCTAGAAATACGAGACGTAAAAATATGTCGAGGACCAACATGCGGCAGCGACCATTATCTACTTAAAACGAAAATCTGGGTCCCGGGAGGTAAACAAAATAATCAAAACGAATCTAAGGGCAAACTAGCTTCAGAAGAAACCGAAGACACAAAAAAGTACAACCTGGCATCATTGGAGGATGAAACTTCCAGGTGGCTATATAGAAACCGACTGGATCAAAAACTAAGTAACAATATGACATTCAGGAACTTGGAAGAGCACTACCTACATATTAAAGAAAGTATACACAACGCAGCATTAGAAGCCCTAGGGAGATACGAAAATATCGCCACCCACAACAAACCATATTGGTGGGACGAGGAAATAGAGAAGGATATAGGGGAAAAAAAGAAGAAATATCAGATATACCTAAGTTCAAAAAAAACTGAAGATAAGGAAACATATAAAAAGGCCCAAACAAAAGTTAGAAGAAAAATCAGCCAGAAGAAAAACGAATCATGGGAGAAAAAATGTATACGGCTAAATACCTACTTGGGAGGAAAAAGGAATACGGAAAGTTGGAGAACACTAAGAAACCTAAGAAGTAATAGATCAAAAGAAATAGTAACCCCGATAACATCACAACAATGGGAAACATAGTTTCAAGAGCTATTAACGGAACAACGGATAGAATTCAAAGAAGAGGAAACGCAGAACATAAAAACAATGGGATCACCAGTACGGATAACAAAAGAAGAAGTAAAAAAACAATGTGGATTCCTAAAAAATGGAAGATCACCGGGACCGGGAGAGATATATGGGGAACTAATCAAAAACGGAAGCAGCAAATTGACTGATCACTTAACAAAACTGTTTCAGACGTGCATAAATAAGAAGGAGGTACCAATGGAGTGGAAAACCAGCTATTTAACAACAATATTTAAAAAAGGGGACAGGAACAAATGTGAAAACTATCGAGGTATAGCAGTGACAAGTACATTGAGTAGAATTTATGGAAAAATATTAAAAGCCAAAATCGAAAACGAATACACAGATAGCGAAGCAGAAGAACAAGCAGGTTTCAGAGCAGGAAGGTCGACGGTGGACCACTTATTCACGATAACCCAAGTAATGGAGAAAAAACTAGGTTACAACCAAGAGCTACACTTATTGTTCGTCGACTTAAAGAAGGCATACGACAGCATACCCCTCAGTAAATTGTGGCATGCTCTGGAAACAAGCAATATAAATACAGAATTGATTAAAGCGGTAAGATCATTATACGAAGACATAAAAACAAAAATAAAACAGGGAAAGAACATCAGTAAAGGATTTAAAACAGATAAAGGACTTAAGCAGGGATGTTGTCTGTCACCAACCCTGTTCAAAATATACCTAGAGCAGGCAATAAAAACATGGAAAAGAAACAGCAGAGGAATGGGTCTGCCCCTTGAAGACTATATACTATACACGTTGAGCTTCGCGGATGACCAAGTAGTAATCGCACAAGATTATGAAGACCTTGAATATATGACCCGAAAGCTGATAGAGGAGTACACCAAATGGGGATTGGAAGTCAACTTATCCAAAACAGAATATATGTGTATAGGAGGAGAACAACGGGACCTTATACTAAACAGTGGAAAAACAATAAAACAATGTACAGAGTATAAATATCTGGGTATGAGACTAACAAACAACGGAGATTTAACAGAAGCAATAAAAGACCGAAATACACAGGGAAGAAAGGCAATAGCATTACTTAATAGCGTGCTCTGGGACAAAAATATTAGCAAGGAAAACAAAACAAGAATTTACAACACAATCGTAAAGGCAATAACCACCTACTCCTCGGAGGTATGGCCACTAAAAGAGACAACAAAGAAAATGCTGAAAGCAACAGAAATGGACTACTGGAGGAGAGCGGCGGGCAGGTCAAGGATGGAAAGGATACCAAATGAGAGAATCAGAGAGGTAATGAAAGTCAAGCATACAATAGTGGACGACATTCAGGATAAACAACTAATATGGTTTGGGCATGTACAACGAATGCCAGAGACAAGAATACCTAAACAAGTGATGCAGTGGAAACCAGGCGGAAGGAGGAAACGCGGAAGACCAAGAAGAAGCTGGAGAGAGGGAGTAGACGAAGAGGTCCAAAAGCTCCGACTGGAAGAAGGTGCATGGAGAGATAGAGAAGGATGGAGATTGGGAATCGGAAGACGTAGAACGTTGTAAACCGATGTTATATATATATATATATATATACTTTTAGGAAAGGTTTTATCCACTATTTTCAAATGTTGATATATAAAACCACCGGTTTATATTAATTTTATACATTTTTTTTAGGTTTTAATTAACGATTTTACTTTTAGGAAAGGTTTTGTCCACTACGCCCACAATGAGAAGAATGTGGGAAGTGTGGAGATGAATGAAGAGCAATATCCTCATTTTTACAGGTATTTTCCCATAAGGAAATTTAGGGTTCGATTTGCATTTTTTTTACCGACGCCTACCGTCGCGACGCTTAGAATGAGAAGAACGTGACGCAATTTACCAGTGGCTGTTAGCGTCTCCACCATAACCATCAAACTTTAATATTTGATGTAAATTTTACTTTTTGTGTGTGTGTGTGTGTGTGTTTATCGCAACCATTTGAGGATGGCTGATAAATTTTCAGTCATTACTTATAATGAAATAGAAAATTTATTAAATCATCCTGAGAGGGTTGCGATAAATAATAGAGTTAAAACTTAAATATTTTATATACGATTTGGCTTCTGTGATATAAAGGGATGATCGACTTTTTTCCGCATGGAAACACGACAGGTACCCTTCCGAGGGGAGACGTACCGACTCTGGTGATCGATAATCCCTCCCTACAAAAGAGGTTGACACTTTTAAAGAGTTAGGTATATACAGTGTTTTCCATATGTCTTATAGACACGATCAGGGAAAATTGTTGCCTGTTGGCTATTAAAGAAATCATCTATCGGCCATCTCTAAAGGGTTATGATGGGAAATTATAATTTTCTAAATTTGTATGTGTCTTTCCTTCAATATTTTTTTTTAATTAGGGGTTTAAATTTAAAAGCAACAAACGTTAAAAACTGATATGTAAGAATTAAGAGATTTTTTTTTTACTTTGAATGTGATTTTTCAACTATTTTTTGGATAATTTAGAAGTAAAAAAAACTGTATTTAATCAGTAATTACTTATAATGAAATAGAAAATTTATCAGCCATCCTGAAATGGTTGCGATAAACACACACACACACAAAAAGTAAAATTTAAATCAAATATTAAAGTTTGATGGTTATGGTGGAGACGCTAACAGCCACTGGTAAATTGCGTCACGTTCTTCTCATTCTAAGCGTCGCGACGGTAGGCGTCGGTAAAAAAAATGCAAATCGAACCCTAAATTTCCTTATGGAAAATACCTGTAAAAATGATGATATTGCTCTTCATTCATCTCCACACTTCCCACATTCTTCTCATTCTGGGCGTCGCGACGCTAAGCGTCGTTAGATTTAAAATGCAGATCGAACCTTAAATTTCCTTATGGGAAAATACATGTAAAAATGACGATATTTGCTCTCCATTCATCTCCACACTCCTCACGTTCTTCTCATTCTCGCTGGGCGTCGGTACAAAAAAATGCAGATCGAACCTTAAATTTTCCCATAAGAAATAACATGTAAAAGTGGTGGTATTTGGCCCCGAACTCTTGTAGCTTATCTACTACCTTTAGTGTTTTACGGGTCATTCCTCACTCAAGTGCTTGCTTGAATGTGGATTGATCCGTCTTGCTGCAATTGGCACCGTTGTTAATACCATCACCTTCGCTTCTATCATGATTGAAAGGTAAGATAGTTTTCTTTCCTTTTCTGTTGCTACAGGTGAAAGAATGAAGGGTTAAGAGCAATAGCAATATATAGGTCCGCACCATTTTGTTTCTTCTTTCTCATTCATTAAATTTTGGACACTATTAAGATATTTATAATAGTTTTTAAAAATCGGGCTGTGCGCATCTCTTTATAATCACTAAAATATGGTGAAGGAGCTTTGTTATTGCTCTTAAAGATGGGACACGTTGCCGATTCTGGTAAGTTAGTGAAGTGAGTGAAAATAAGAAGCTGCAACTGAAGAAACAAGCCTATTAAATTATGGAGGACGGCTTTCTGGTATGGTATAAATGTACAATATTTGGTGAACTATTTAAATATAGATACCTAAATTAATTTAAGATAAATCGGCCGTCTACTAATACATTTGTTTTAGCCACACTATTCATTATACTAGCCAACATGGAACCGATGGGGAATCTATAATCCATGGCCAATAAAAGCCAGAAAAAGGAAGAAATGGAATCGAATTAATTTTGATGCATAACCGTCATTATCCTTTACTAATAACCTTTTATTTTTAGCTCAGGTTTTGTCCAACATCTTCAAATGTTGATGCATAAAACCACCGGTTTATATTAATTTTATACATTTTTTTTAGGTTTTAATTAACGATTTTACTTTTAGGAAAGGTTTTGTCCACTATTTTCAAATGTTGATATATAAAACCACCGGTTTATATTAATTTTATACATTTTTTAGGTTTTAATTAACGATTTTACTTTTAGGAAAGGTTTTGTCCACTATTTTCAAATGTTGATATATAAAACCACCGGTTTATATTAATTTTATACATTTTTTTTAGGTTTTAATTAACGATTTTACTTTTAGGAAAGGTTTTGTCCACTATTTTCAAATGTTGATATATAAAACCACCGGTTTATATTAATTTTATACATTTTTTTTAGGTTTTAATTAACGATTTTACTTTTAGGAAAGGTTTTGTCCACTATTTTCAAATGTTGATATATAAAACCACCGGTTTATATTAATTTTATACATTTTTTTTAGGTTTTAATTAACGATTTTACTTTTAGGAAAGGTTTTGTCCACTATTTTCAAATGTTGATATATAAAACCACCGGTTTATATTAATTTTATACATTTTTTTTAGGTTTTAATTAACGATTTTACTTTTAGGAAAGGTTTTATCCACTATTTTCAAATGTTGATATATAAAACCACCGGTTTATATTAATTTTATACATTTTTTTTAGGTTTTAATTAACGATTTTACTTTTAGGAAAGGTTTTGTCCACTACGCCCACAATGAGAAGAATGTGGGAAGTGTGGAGATGAATGAAGAGCAATATCATCATTTTTACAGGTATTTTCCAATAAGGAAATTTAGGGTTCGATTTGCATTTTTTTTACCGACGCCTACCGTCGCGACGCTTAGAATGAGAAGAACGTGAAGCAATTTACCAGTGGCTGTTAGCGTCTCCACCATAACCATCAAACTTTAATATTTGATTTAAATTTTACTTTTTGTGTGTGTGTGTGTGTGTGTTTATCGCAACCATTTGAGGATGGCTGATAAATTTTCAGTCATTACTTATAATGAAATAGAAAATTTATTAAATCATCCTGAGAGGGTTGCGATAAATAATAGAGTTAAAACTTAAATATTTTATATACGATTTGGCTTCTGTGATATAAAGGGATGATCGACTTTTTTCCGCATGGAAACACGACAGGTACCCTTCCGAGGGGAGACGTACCGACTCTGGTGATCGATAATCCCTCCCTACAAAAGAGGTTGACACTTTTAAAGAGTTAGGTATATACAGTGTTTTCCATATGTCTTATAGACACGATCAGGGAAAATTATTGCCTGTTGGCTATTAAAGAAATCATCTATCGGCCATCTCTAAAGGGTTATGATGGGAAATTATAATTTTCTAAATTTGTATGTGTCTTTCCTTCAATATTTTTTTTTAATTAGGGGTTTAAATTTAAAAGCAACAAACGTTAAAAACTGATATGTAAGAATTAAGAGATTTTTTTTTACTTTGAATGTGATTTTTCAACTATTTTTTGGATAATTTAGAAGTAAAAAAAACTGTATTTAATCAGTAATTACTTATAATGAAATAGAAAATTTATCAGCCATCCTGAAATGGTTGCGATAAACACACACACACACAAAAAGTAAAATTTAAATCAAATATTAAAGTTTGATGGTTATGGTGGAGACGCTAACAGCCACTGGTAAATTGCGTCACGTTCTTCTCATTCTAAGCGTCGCGACGGTAGGCGTCGGTAAAAAAAATGCAAATCGAACCCTAAATTTCCTTATGGAAAATACCTGTAAAAATGATGATATTGCTCTTCATTCATCTCCACACTTCCCACATTCTTCTCATTCTGGGCGTCGCGACGCTAAGCGTCGTTAGATTTAAAATGCAGTTCGAACCTTAAATTTCCTTATGGGAAAATACATGTAAAAATGACGATATTTGCTCTCCATTCATCTTCACACTCCTCACGTTCTTCTCATTCTCGCTGGGCGTCGGTACAAAAAAATGCAGATCGAACCTTAAATTTTCCCATAAGAAATAACATGTAAAAGTGGTGGTATTTGGCCCCGAACTCTTGTAGCTTATCTACTACCTTTAGTGTTTTACGGGTCATTCCTCACTCAAGTGCTTGCTTGAATGTGGATTGATCCGTCTTGCTGCAATTGGCACCGTTGTTAATACCATCACCTTCGCTTCTATCATGATTGAAAGGTAAGATAGTTTTCTTTCCTTTTCTGTTGCTACAGGTGAAAGAATGAAGGGTTAAGAGCAATAGCAATATATAGGTCCGCACCATTTTGTTTCTTCTTTCTCATTCATTAAATTTTGGACACTATTAAGATATTTATAATAGTTTTTAAAAATCGGGCTGTGCGCATCTCTTTATAATCACTAAAATATGGTGAAGGAGCTTTGTTATTGCTCTTAAAGATGGGACACGTTGCCGATTCTGGTAAGTTAGTGAAGTGAGTGAAAATAAGAAGCTGCAACTGAAGAAACAAGCCTATTAAATTATGGAGGACGGCTTTCTGGTATGGTATAAATTTAATGTACAATATTTGGTGAACTATTTAAATATAGATACCTAAATTAATTTAAGATAAATCGGCCGTCTACTAATACATTTGTTTTAGCCACACTATTCATTATACTAGCCAACATGGAACCGATGGGGAATCTATAATCCATGGCCAATAAATGCCAGAAAAAGGATGAAATGGAATCGAATTAATTTTGATGCATAACCGTCATTATCCTTTACTAATAACCTTTTATTTTTAGCTCAGGTTTTGTCCAACATCTTCAAATGTTGATGCATAAAACCACCGGTTTATATTAATTTTATACATTTTTTTTAGGTTTTAATTAACGATTTTACTTTTAGGAAAGGTTTTGTCCACTATTTTCAAATGTTGATATATAAAACCACCGGTTTATATTAATTTTATACATTTTTTTTAGGTTTTAATTAACGATTTTACTTTTAGGAAAGGTTTTGTCCACTATTTTCAAATGTTGATATATAAAACCACCGGTTTATATTAATTTTATACATTTTTTTTTGGTTTTAATTAACGATTTTATTTTTAGGAAAGGTTTTGTCCAGTATTTTCGAATATTGATGTACAAAACCACCCTTTTTGTGTTTTAATTAACAGTTTTTTTTAGGATTTAAGAATATATTATAGGTGGTCAAACTTGAATGGTCCTTATATATTCTTGGCAGCTGTTTGCATTTTAGGTTGTTGTTTTTAATGGGTAAGCAGCTGTCTGTTGTTGCCCCCCCCCCCCCCCCTGGTTCAGGGCCGTACAACACTGACGATGGCCATGGAAGGCCGAAACAGTTGCTGAGGCCTTAGAGGATATTAATACAAGGTATGCATACTCAATCCAGTATTTATTTAATTGTTTCTATGAATTGACTAAATTAACTATCCTACAAATTTAAATAACATGATTCCCACGTACTTTTTTTGAGTTTTAAAATTTACGTATCGATCTACTAAAAATTGTTGCCACGCTTTGGTCGTTTCATAATTGCACAATTCCAGGTTTGACTGTTTGGAGAAGGTCAAAGCCCGAAAGTAAATTAAACTTCGCTATAAAATCCCAAAATTGAGCAAAACTGTTGGTTATTTTTTTTCGAGCTTTGCTCCTAATATACAATATACAGGGTGTCCCAAAATATGTGGGCAATCTCCCGGATTCAGATAGAACACTTAAAAATAACAGGAGAAGTTCTTATAAATTTTTTTCCTACAGCCCCCCCCCTACGGACGTCCCTGGAAATCGTTATTTTTTAAATAATTTATTAAGTACTAGGTGTAATTTAATATTTTTTTAGTATATTGGTTAGTAGATGAGTCTCCTTTTAAACACATTTGGCTTATTTAGTTTGCCAGGGACGGACTAGACGTAACACAAAAATGTTTTTTTTGTACACCTTGTATGATGAAGGAACGGCAATAATATTTTTGGATACTCTAAACCTTAAGCTGAAAAAAAGTACTCTTGATCAATGTCGATAAAGGTTTAAAGGTTTTCGAAAAAAAAATATTTTTGTTCAATATGGTGTTTTGCATTAGTTGTTGTTTTATGTTCATAAAATTCACTCATTGTTGCTATGGTTTTTTTCACATGTACCGATTTAAATAAGAATATTTATGCCAGTGTCAGTTTATGGTAGTGTCTTGAAATTTGCGGTTTTTCTCCTTTGTCTTATTAGTTACTAACTTAGTAATGGAATTTACGTATTCTTCAATAATCCGACCAAACATTTCAACTGCATTGTATACATTATGATCAGCATTTGATAGTACTCGGTAATTCAAGCAAACAAAAATTACAAATTACTTCACAAAATAATATAAAATTTAATAAGTATGCTTCTGTTTTAAATAATTTTTGTTTATGTACTATTTTCTAGTTGTTTTCTATTAAATGTTTCGTTTTTCAATAAAAAATCTGTCTCGCTTCAATAATCCGGATTATTTACTAATCCGGATGACCGCGGTTTTAATTAGTCCGGATTATCGAGGTTGCACTGTATTAACTTTTCTTCGAACAAACCCGAAAAAACCCAAAGATTCACATTCAGTATCTAGGCACTCAATTAAAAAACACCGTGTATAACTAAATGTTATTTTTCCGTTAAACATTATTATGGGCCCAATAATATCCCCCAAAAAAATCAAAAATAAATGCAGGGTCTTTTTAAAATAATTGGAAAAATCTAAAATTTTGCGTTTCGGTTTTAATTTTTTCCTGACTTTGTTAAAAAATAAATGTCACTTTCTCATTCCTACTTTTTATTCTCCATAAGATTGCATCATCAGATCTTTAATGCGACGTTTTGTCTTTGGGTCACCATCATCAACTTAACTTTGTTTAAATTATGAAAGAGGAACTAAATCTACGTTCGTCGGAATATAAGACTTACTGGTTTTCCGACGTTTTGTTCCTTAAATTGACCATCTTCATTAAAATAACCCTAGTCCGTTCCTGTAATTAACTTTTGTTTCGACGAAACTGAAGATTTTAAAATTATTATTGTATTATAGTATGCCCTGGTTCAGGGCCGTACAACACTGACGATGGCCATGGAAGGCCGAAACAGTTGCTGAGGCCTTAGAGGATATTAATACAAGGTATGCATACTCAATCCAGTATTTATTTAAATGTTTCTATGAATTGACTAAATTAACTATCCTACAAATTTAAATAACATGATTCCCACGTACTTTTTTTGAGTTTTAAAATTTACGTATCGATCTACTAAAAATTGTTGCCACGCTTTGGTCGTTTCATAATTGCACAATTCCAGGTTTGACTGTTTGGAGAAGGTCAAAGCCCGAAAGTAAATTAAACTTCGCTATAAAATCCCAAAATTGAGCAAAACTGTTGGTTATTTTTTTTCGAGCTTTGCTCCTAATATACAATATACAGGGTGTCCCAAAATATGTGGGCAATCTCCCGGATTCAGATAGAACACTTAAAAATAACAGGAGAAGTTCTTATAAATTTTTTTCCTACAGCCCCCCCCCTACGGACGTCCCTGGAAATCGTTATTTTTTAAATAATTTATTAAGTACTAGGTGTAATTTAATATTTTTTTAGTATATTGGTTAGTAGATGAGTCTCCTTTTAAACACATTTGGCTTATTTAGTTTGCCAGGGACGGACTAGACGTAACACAAAAATGTTTTTTTTGTACACCTTGTATGATGAAGGAACGGCAATAATATTTTTGGATACTCTAAACCTTAAGCTGAAAAAAAGTACTCTTGATCAATGTCGATAAAGGTTTAAAGGTTTTCGAAAAAAAAATATTTTTGTTCAATATGGTGTTTTGCATTAGTTGTTGTTTTATGTTCATAAAATTCACTCATTGTTGCTATGGTTTTTTTCACATGTACCGATTTAAATAAGAATATTTATGCCAGTGTCAGTTTATGGTAGTGTCTTGAAATTTGCGGTTTTTCTCCTTTGTCTTATTAGTTACTAACTTAGTAATGGAATTTACGTATTCTTCAATAATCCGACCAAACATTTCAACTGCATTGTATACATTATGATCAGCATTTGATAGTACTCGGTAATTCAAGCAAACAAAAATTACAAATTACTTCACAAAATAATATAAAATTTAATAAGTATGCTTCTGTTTTAAATAATTTTTGTTTATGTACTATTTTCTAGTTGTTTTCTATTAAATGTTTCGTTTTTCAATAAAAAATCTGTCTCGCTTCAATAATCCGGATTATTTACTAATCCGGATGACCGCGGTTTTAATTAGTCCGGATTATCGAGGTTGCACTGTATTAACTTTTCTTCGAACAAACCCGAAAAAACCCAAAGATTCACATTCAGTATCTAGGCACTCAATTAAAAAACACCGTGTATAACTAAATGTTATTTTTCCGTTAAACATTATTATGGGCCCAATAATATCCCCCAAAAAAATCAAAAATAAATGCAGGGTCTTTTTAAAATAATTGGAAAAATCTAAAATTTTGCGTTTCGGTTTTAATTTTTTCCTGACTTTGTTAAAAAATAAATGTCACTTTCTCATTCCTACTTTTTATTCTCCATAAGATTGCATCATCAGATCTTTAATGCGACGTTTTGTCTTTGGGTCACCATCATCAACTTAACTTTGTTTAAATTATGAAAGAGGAACTAAATCTACGTTCGTCGGAATATAAGACTTACTGGTTTTCCGACGTTTTGTTCCTTAAATTGACCATCTTCATTAAAATAACCCTAGTCCGTTCCTGTAATTAACTTTTGTTTCGACGAAACTGAAGATTTTAAAATTATTATTGTATTATAGTATTTAAAAAAATTAAGTCGATGATGGTGACCCAAAGACGAAACGTCGTATTAAATAAGATCTGATCATGCCATCTCGAGAAGAATAAAAAGTAACAATGAAAAAGTGAAATTTATTTTTGGACATCTTTTCGAACAATATCAGCAACAAATAAAAACCGAAACGCAAAATGTTAGATTTTTTCAAATGTTTTGAAAGCCCCTGTATTTATTTTTGATTTTTTTGTGGCATATTATTGGGTCCATAATTATGCAACTTTGCCCCAATATAACCGACTTCGTATCTCTTACCGTTTCCGAAATTCCAATGGTGAGGGACGTGTTTGTTACACCCTGAATAGCAAGAATCAGCTAAGCTAAGTTAGCTAATTAGTTAATGAATTTATTATAGCTAGTTGTGATTAGAACTAGAATTTTTTTCAAGAAAATATTTTTTTCCCTCCCAACTAATGTGAACTGAAATTAATTTTATTTTTTTGCTTTGGCTTCCCCCAAGCCTTCTTCCCTGAACAGGTATTTCTTATTTCATAACTCATCTGGAGTTCGCTAGTGTTGGCTATTTATTTTTAATAATATATGCTCATTAGCATTGACCTAATATTTTTACTCAATCACTTGTTCATGTCAAAATGTACAATTTCTCAAATAAGCCTTCGTGTCGATTATGACCTACACTTTGCTAATTTACTCAAATTTGCCTATTTATATGAAAACTAAACGCATTTTACTTTGTTTTAGGATCATGATCATGGGCACTAAAGAAAATTTATAAAATCCGGCACGCGAATTTTCCAGGGTAGCAGAAGACACAGGAACCAATCGCGCGGTCAAATCAATCCGATTCTTTTTAGTCTAACGTACAGAAAGAATCTGGCAGATAAATCAGTCCGGTCTTTCCTAGTCTAACGTACAGGAATGATCTGATTGATCGTTTTGCTGAACCCCATCGCGCCTTAATCAATCCGATTTGTTTTAGTCTAACGTACAGAAAAAATCTGATTGGTAAATCGGTCCGACTTTTCCTAGTCTAACGTAGAGGAAGGATCTGACTGATCGTATTGACAATTTCAAAATGGGGTATGAATGATTAAACAAAATGAACTTTTTATCGCGTTATGATGACATAACTTTTAAGCAGCTATTATAAGCAATCGTAACTTCATAAAAATGTATATGCAGTATTTGAAGTAGATTCATCCAATCAAACTCCGTTGGTTTCTGTGTCTGTTTAATTGCCGATTCCCTAAGGACCAGTTGCTGCAAAAAATTGTTGTTTTTTGGATCGGTCCGAGGGCTTCAATTGACTGCGACCATGGAAACTTAAACCTGCAAGCTAAACATTCGGGACACAAGCTGGATTAGAGCAGCCTGCGAGAGTTTATTAAGGTAATATTTAGTTTAAAAATATCATTTTAAGGTTTCCATCAGTGTTGGTTGATCAATGTTTCATTGTTTTCGAAAATAAGTATGTGTAAAGTGAATCGTAGTTGCCAATATTTTAAATGTGCATTTATTTGGTTTTCTGTTTTCTCGTTCACCAACCAAAACATCAATTTTACTGGGGAAGCTTGAAACTAATAATATTTTATTTTTATATGCAAAGCAGTTTAGCAATCAAAAGATTTCGAGCTGTAATTATTGAACAATAATTAATGGGCGGAAGAGAGAACTACATGTTTGTTGGCTGAATGGCAACAATGTTGAAGTCTGGCTATATCAGATGGTTAAATATTCAAACATAACCAGTGCTGCCAGAGCTACCGCTTTTACGGTAGATCTACCGCTTTGAGAGTCGTAAAAAATTAAAATACGGTAGTCTACCGCTTTTTAAGAGTCGTAAAAATGAGAAGCAGAAGCAAAACAACCGAAATTAAAATTGAATTTAGTAGGTTTTCCCTTTCAAAATTATCATTAGAATAATTTTTTTTCTTTTAGTAACTTGCTAAACAAAGTTCTTTATGTGTACCGCCTACCGTTTTCTAATTGTGTTTAATTTTACCTTTTTTCTTAGTATTTTGTTTAAAAAAATCTATTTTATGTGGTACCGTGCACCGTCTACCGTAATCTACCGTTTTTAAATGTCGAATCTACCGTTTTTGTCATTTTCGATCTGGCAGCACTGAACATAACCATACTTACCGATGAAAAGATAAATCCTTATTTAATGAACCACTCGTTTACAAACTACAGATGAATCAACCAAAATATATAACAATCCGTTAGATCAAAGGGCAAACATAGCAATGTTTACGAGATGAGTATTCATTCACCTTTTGCTTATCTTTTGGGCCCGAATCGTAGTAAAATAGAAATAGTTGTTGCCAAAGTGCAGTTGGATTAGTTCAAGATTCGTTTGATACTTTTAAGTATAATAATATTGGTTTAAAGAATCTCTCATCGCCTTTTTACAGTTTATAGTAAAATTATTGGGAAATAAATTGATTTTAAGAGCAATTAAGAACTATGTTACAGAGGTTGAACTGGCTGTCTGTGGAACAGAACATTAGAAAGGCGAACTTGGTTTTAATATATAAAATTGAACATGAGCAGCTACCAATATATTTTAATGCTTTTCTTAAAAAAGATCAAATTTTCATAGTTATGACATTCGCTCTGGGCAACATTATAACATTGAGTCAGTTAAAACCACATCTCTACAAAAATCGCTATTTTTCGAGGGAGTTCGTCTTTTTAATGACCTCCCTGAGGGCATTAAGGAGGCAAATGGGTTAAATGTTTTTAAAAGAAGATTGTTTCTTTATTTGAAGGATATGTAGAGTAGAGTAGGATTTATCATTTTTGTAACTGACATATAAACACTGTTTTGTAACTTGTATTTTTTAGTAATAACTAGCCAAGTGCTAAATAAAGATTATTATTATTATTATTATTATAATTACTGAATAATCTTAAACCAGTTCTATTTGCCAAATTAACAAATCTTTAATTGTGATTTTGCAAGATACCTTTGCGATAAATATGTCAATCTGGCTATGCTGCAATAATGACCGAAAGATTTGGGAAAGAGTGTTTGCAGTCGTTGCGTAGGCTAGAAATGTACATTTTTCTATCTGTAGTTTGTAATAGCTTTGGTCCGTACCAACTTTGGAAAACGAAGCGCTTGATGTCTGTATGCGTGTTTGTTTGTCCGTTTGTCTGTCGCAGCTCGTTTCCCTCATAAATAGTTAAAATTAGACATTGTTATTTACTTATGAGCATGACACAAAACGTTTTAAAATTTTCAACTTATTCGAATAATGACTGTACCAACTGTTAGGATGATAAAAATTGATTTTTGTTACATTTAGTACTGCTCTAGTTAAGAATTTATATCCTTTAGACTTTCATAACTATTAAGTCAAAATTGATAAAAAATTGTGTCGTCGAAATTGTTCACCGATAAATAAGTAAGGATAAAAAAGGGTTGGTACTAATCATAACGCAATGTAATTTAGATTTAGATATATCATATTCGCTTTTAGAGCTAATGGTAGTGACACATTCGCCATATAATTATTTAACATATAAATTAATAAGAACAAAAATCGAATTTTATCAAACCTATAATAACTGATTTCAACTTTTATTGATATAAACTGTGTAACTAAAAATTTTCTCTATTGTTTCAGGTAAGTGAGCATGATTGGTGTTGGAAGCGTCCGTTTCGCGTTGTCGGCAAACAAGTCTTCGCCTTAACGTCATGTTGTTACAACCTGGAATAAGTGAACAGTGACCTTTAGTGTTTTACGGGTCATTCCTCACTCAAGTGCTTGCTTGAACGTGGATTGATCCTTCTTGCTGCAATTGGCACCGTTGTTAATACCACCACCTTCGCTTCTATCATGATTGAAAGGTAAGATAGTTTTCTCTCCTTTCCTGTTACTACAGGTGAAAGAATGAAGGGTTAAGAGCAATAGCAATATATAGGTCAGCACTATTTTGTTTCTTCTTTCTCATTCATTATATTTTGGATCATATTAAGATATTTATAATAGTTTTTAAAAATCGGGCTGTGCGCATCTCTTTTAATCACCAAAATATGGTGAAGGAGCTTTGTTATTGCTCTTAAAGATGGGACACGTTGCCAATTCTGGTAAGTTAGTGAAGTGAGTGAAAATAAGAAGCTGCAACTGAAGAAACAAACCTATTAAATTATGGAGGAAGGCTTTCTGGTATGGTATAAATGTAAAATATTTGGTAAACTATTTAAATATAGATTACCTGAATTAATTTAAGATAAATCAGTCGTCTTATACGTTTGTTTTAGGCACACTATTCATTATACTGGCCAACATGGAACCGATGGAGAATCTATAATCCATGTTTAATAAAAGCCAGAAAAAGGAAGAAATAGAATCGAATTAATTTCGATGCATAACCCTCATTATCCTTTACTAATAACCTTTTATTTTCAGGTTACTAACCAATTCATTTTTAGCTTAGGTTTTGTCCAACATCTTCAAATGTTGATGTATAAAACCACCGGGTTATATTAATTTTATACTTTTGTTTTAGGTTTTAATTAACGATTTGACTTTTAGGAAAGGTTTTGTCCAATATTTTCGAATATTGATGTATAAAACCACCCTTCTTGTGTTTTAATTAACAGCTTTTTTTAGGGTTTAAGAATATATTATAAGTGGTCAAACTTGAATGTTCCTTATATATTCTTGGCAGCTGTTTGCATTTTAGGTTGTTGTTTTTAATGGGTAAGCAGCTGTCTGTTGTTGCCCCCCCTGGTGCAGGGCCGTACAACACTGACGATGGCCATGGAATGCCGAAACAGTTGCCGAGGCCTTAGAGGATATGAATACAAGGTATGCATACTCAATCTAGTATTTATTTAAATATTTCTATGAATTGACTAAATTAACTATCCTACAAATTTAAATAACATGATTCCCACGTACTTAGTTTTAAAATTTACGTATCGATCTACTAAAAATTGTTGCCAAGCTTTGGTCGTATTTCATAATAATTGCAGAATTCCAGGTTTGGGTGTTTGGAGACGGTCAAAGCCCGAAAGTAAATTAAATTTCGCTTTAAAACGTCCAATCCTAAAATTTAGCAAAAGTGGTGGTTATTTTTTTCGAGCTTTGCTCCTAATATACAATATACAGGGTGTCCCAAAATATGTTGGCAATCTCCCGGATTCAGATAGAACACTTAAAAATAACAGGAGAAGTTCTTATCAATTTTTCTTCCTACGGCCTCCCCTACGGACGTCCCTGGAATTCGTTGTTCTTAAATAATTTATTAAGTACTAGGTGTAATTTAATAATATTTTAGTATATTGGTTAGTAGATGAGTCTCCTTAAAATTCGCCCTTTTAAACACATTTGGCTTATTTAGTTTGCCAGGGACGGACTAGACATAACACAAAAATGTTTTCTTTTGTACACCTTGTATGATGAAGGAACGACAATAATATTTTTGGAGACTCTAAACCTTAAGCTGAAAAAAGGTACTCTTGATCAATGTCGATAAAGTGAACTGTTTTAAAAAAAAAACATTTTTGTTCATTAGTTGCATTAGTTGTTGTTTTATGTTCATAAAATTCTCTCATTTCACATGTACCGATTTAAATAAGAATATTTATGCCAGTGTCAGTTTATGGTAGTGTCTTGAAAGTTGCGGTTTTTCTTCCTTGTCTTATTAGTTAGTAACTTATAGTAATGAAATTTACGTATACTTAATATAAATCATATTGAACAAAAATATTTTTTTTTCGAAAACAGTTCATTTTATCGACATTGATCGAGAGTATCTCGACATTTCTCTTTGAAAATTATGTTCTATGTTTTTTTTTAACTATTTTTTATTATAATACACTCACGTGCAAAGAAAACGGCCACTACAAAATTTTGATAAAGTTTTAGGCGTTATAACCTTTTTATTTTTAGTCCGATAATGAATGATTTTTTTTAGAGCACTGTAGCTACAACTATCAGTTTTAACGTGTCTTTTACAGGGTGTCCCTTTTACAAAACCCAACACCCTGTCGAATAATCAAGTATCAAAATTATTTCGATATAACAGTTTTCATTTAGAGTAATTTATTTTGCACATTTTGTTTTTTTTTGATTCATGTCCAATACATGCAAAATGATTTTGGTTATCAATAATTTAAGTTTTTCCATAATTTCTGCTGCAATATGAATTCAGTAATTTCTTTCATAAGGAGGAGGTTCCGTGATGGTATGAACCGAAGTATATAGAGGGTGTTACAAATTCGGCCTTCGCCATAGGGATTTCAGAAAGAGATACGAAGTTGGTTAAATTGGGGCAGAGTTGCATAATTATGGGACCAATAATATGCCGCAAAAAAATCAAAAATAAATACTGAGGCTTTCAAGATATTTGAAAGAATTTAAATTTTTGCGTTTCGATTTTTATTTTTTCCTGACTTTTCGAAGAACTGTCCGAAAATAAATTTCACTTTTTCATTGCAACAAGATGGCATTCTATCATGCGACGTTTCCGTCTTTGGGTCGCCATCATCAACTTAATTATTTTAAATGCGGGCCTGGATCTATTTGTTTAAATTATGAGAGAGGTCCGAAATCTACGTTCAGTGGTATACAACATCTACTGGGTTTTCGACGTTTTGTTCCTTAATTGACTATCTTCATTAAAATTCCCCCAGTATACGTTCCGGTAATTTACTTTTTTTTTAATTTGGTATAATTCGAAAATGTAAAACTCAATGCCTCTTTTAAAAGTTTTAAGAAAGTGCTACATTACTTACATACTAGGGGTATTTTAATGAAGATGGTCAATTTAAGAAACAAAACGTCGGAAAATCAGTAAGTGTTGTATACCACTGAACGTAGATTTCGGCCGTCTTTCATAATTTAAACAAAAAGATGCAGGCCCATATTTAAAAAAATTAAATTGATGAAGGTGACCTAAAGACGAAACGTCGCCTGAAAAATCTACCATACCACCTTGTGGAGAATGAAAAGTAGCAATGCGAAAGTGATTTATTTTTGGACATCTTTTCAAACAAAGTCAGGGAAATTTAAAAACCGAAACACAACATTTTAGATTTTTTCAAATATTTTGAAAGCACCTGTATTTGTTTTGGATTTTTTGCGGCATATTATTTGGCCCATTGAAGGCCGAATTTGTAACATCGTGTATTGAGATATATTTAAGTTAAAATGTTTGTTTTTAAATAATATAGCACATTAATTACCGAAGCGGAAATTACGTAAGGGTAAATGACTACCTAAGCAATAAAGACTGGCCAGGGGGCTCAGTAGATGAGTGGTGGACACACATTACTCGTGAAATTGATCACTGTGTACAACATTATGTACCAGACTTCAAAGAAACCAAGGGAAAATCGAAGCCTTGGATAACAAAAGAAATAAAGAAAAAGATTAACAGGAAAAGAAAGCTTTGGCACAAATATCGCACTACAAATACTGATGAAAACTATGGAAATTATAGAATTATCACTAATGAAGTCAACACCCAAATCAGAGTATCAAAAACGAAATATGAAAATGACCTTGTAAATAGTAAGAGTAACAAGAATTTTTTTAAATACATTAAAAGCTGCCTAAACGCTAGAGTTAGTACCCCAGTGTTGAGAAATGAAACCAATGAGCTAGTAAGCGATCCCAATCTAGTGGCTAATATATTTGCACAGGAATTTTACCGACCTCCTTCCACGAGGACTCCTACTATACCTACTCCGCCAGGATTAGTTCCACCTATGACACTCACGACATCAGAAATAACAGAAGATCGGCTAAGAAAAGCAATAAGGGAGTTAAAATCGGAAAGTAGTCCAGGACCGGATAATATCCACCCAAACTTCATCAAAAATTCTCCATCCCTAGTAAAACCTTTAACACAGTTAATGAAAAGATCAATGGAAGAAGGCAAAATACCAGCAGAATGGAAAAAATCCGTCATTATTCCAATCTATAAGAAAGGTGATAAATTCAATGCAAAAAACTACCGACAGGTAAGCCTAACCTCTGTACTCAGTAAACTCATGGAGAAATTAATTACAGAGGACCTCACAAATTTCTTTATACAAAATTCCATTATTCCACAATGCCAACATGGGTTTCTCCCAGGTCGCTCTACATCCACTAATCTTCTGCAATGTGTAAACTCATGGACTAAATCATTAGATGAAAGAGAACCTGTAGATATACTTTATCTGGATTTCAAGAGCGCTTTCGACCTTGTGCCTCATGACAAATTGCTTCTGAAACTAGAACATTATGGAATTGGTGGAAATCTTCTAAATTGGATAAAGGACTTTTTAACTAATAGAACTAGCGTTGTCAGAGTTGGGGGCATGTCATCACACAGTTTCAAGACCTCTATAGGAGTACCACAAGGTTCAGTCCTGGCTCCAATACTATTTAATTTATATACCTGCGATTTACCAACTGGCATCAGTTCCCCATTGTCAATGTTTGCTGATGACACGAAATTGTACAATAACCCTTCTACACATTATGACTTACTCAACAGAGACTTGGCTAAAATAGAACAGTGGTGCACCAAGTGGGATTTACATTTGAATGAAACAAAATGCTGTGTCCTCCACGTCGGCTTCAACAACCCTGAAAGATCATATACTCTTAAGGGGGAAGTAATACAATCTGTGAAAAGTCAAAAAGACCTAGGAATAACAATAACCAAAGATCTCAAGTGGGAAGTTCATGTGGGAAACATTATTAAAAAAGCAAACTCTATCTCGTATATGGTATCACGAACCTTTAAAAACATGTCTCCACAGCTGCTTGCAAAGATATACAAAATCTATATAAGACCTATCTTGGACTATGCAGCTCCAGTGTGGAACCCATACTTTGCTAAAGACATTCACGCACTTGAGCAAACTCAGAGACGATTCACCAGGCTTGCTCCCACTATAGCACATATGACATATGAAGAAAGATTAAAAATACTAAACTTAACTTCACTGGAACAAAGAAGACTCAGAGGGGATGTAATAGAAACTTTTAAAATACTACATGGACATTATTCAGTGGATCTTAACTTCTTTTCCTTGAATTCAGACCATAGACTAAGAGGGCATAACTTCAAGTTGATTCGAGACCGCTTCAGAAAACTTTGTAGACAGTACTTCATATCTAACAGAGTATACAGAGAATGGAATAATCTACCCAATGACTGTGTTGCTGCTGATACAACCAACTACTTTAAAAACAGCTATGATTTGTACAAATCACAAAATTAGTACTGTAGACTCTGTGAGAAATAGGTTTTAACGGCATGGCCGCCTAACTTTACCCAATAATAATAATAATAATAATAATTTAAGTAAAAATTGGTAGTTAAGTTTGTTTCTAAATGAATTTGTAGTTAAATCTTGATGATAATATTTTGTTTATCCATTAAAAAAATATATTCTAATTCCATAACAATAATGAAATTATGGAAAAATTTAAACTTTTGATAACCAAGATCATTTGTTTGAGAATGTGTTGTGTGTGTTTGTGTCGTGTATTGACATGAACCAAAAAACAAAATATACAGAATAGATGCCTCTAAATTAGAATTAGTATTTTGAAATAATAATAAACTGCTTTATTATGCCACATGGGGGTTTAAAACTAGATAAAAAAGAAGATATGTACTTGGCCAAGAAAAACGCGTTTTTTAAAACAGTTTGTTTTATTCAATACAGAGTATAGCAACCGAACAAGTAAAAATCTGACGTAAATCTTACAACTACTTATATTTATATCCTCGCATCAGCGTGGAATAAAGAGGGGGATAGCGTGCCTTAGTCAGCAGGTTACCAAGACGTAACAAAGAACATTTCAATTATCTTTGTATAATATGTCGAATAACCAATGTTAATTAAAACTTATTAAACCTAAACTTATCAAAATTTTAAAATGACGGTTTTCTTTGCACGTAAGGGTATATAAAGTTTAAAAGTTGTACTTTTAGGTTCAAACTGAAGCTGAGAGGGCAGCGCTTACATATTGGCTGATGTTAGCTAATATAAAAGTACCTATGACAACGGCGGTTAATATCTTCAAGGCTGGAGTTCCAAATGACTATATCCACAGGATTGCCATACAGCTGCGAATATTGTACAAAAAAGGCTTGGGTTTCCAATTATAATTAAGTAATTTAAGAAGATTCCGAACATATTGTTAAATATTAAATTATATTAAACATAATTCCTCCAAAAATAAACGAATTCTTGCATAATTTTCTCGAATGGTTTAAGAAACAAAATAAATTTCTCGTTATTTCTATTTTTTTTTTAAACCATTCGAGAAAAATATGCAAGAATTCGTTTATTTTTGGAGAAATAACGAGAAATTTAAAGAACCAATATTCTCAAAGTAAACTTTATTAGGTAGTTTTTATTAACCACTGTTAAGTAGGTAGGTAGGCGAACCATTTCATTCTAATATAATTTCCTCCAATAAGGAAGTCTAAAATCATAGACATGGTCGTTCTGACAGTGTCTCCTCATCATTCACATTCCACAGTCTTGATCTCATGGTACTAATTGTAATAGGAAGGCTTTTGATACCTTCACTACTATCCTCATTCCCTCACTAGCTTGTGTCTCCTCTATATCTTCATTCCAAGCAGATGCAAAGCCATCTTCGTGCAGAGCATACTTGCTCTTTGTAATCTGTATCTACAATAATTTAAAAATATTTATATTATAAGATTTAGGGATCTATAGAGCTACAAAACTAATTTTTAGATAACATTACGAAAATGCCAACGGTAGTGCTAACAAAATACCTTCTAACTTAAAAGTAGTTTACAATTTTCATTCAAAATTATGCTTTACCAGTATTATTAACTCTTGCACTTTCTTCTGCAGATAACTTTATTCTAAATTTAGCTCCAGAGCGATGGAGAATTTTCACAGGAATATAATTTGAATTTTTAATGTTTTAAACTGGAAATGGTCACATTTCTTTAAAAAACTTATAGTATAGTCGATAGTCTCTTCCGATTGTACCAGGCCAATATTTACGTTTTTTTAGGGTGTAAGTATGTGGACTGCGGAAAAGAAATTTTTCTGTTGGATTAAAATTCTCCCCTCTTGGAGGTTGGAGGTTAGGTTTTTATTCTTTTAAAGATTTTTTCGATGACGGCTTATAAAAGCAAAAGTACATACTATTTACACGGCAAAATAATTAGTAATTACCTTTGTTCGGAAAACTGAGGTTCAAATTTCAAACAAAATAAAAAATATATAAAAAAATAATGATACTACAGCGCAGCGTTGCCAGGTATCTCGTGAAATGTCACCAGATCTGTTGATTATTTTGTGATTTTATGAATAATCTGGTGTACAATGAAAAACTTTTTTAAAAAGTCCGTTGTCGGGTGTTACCAGCTTCGTTTTGGGGAGGTATATTTTATAAATCACAAAAAATCACCCGATCTGGTAAAATTTCACCAGATACCTGACAACACCGCTACTTCGGCACCGTTCGATGGTGGGGATAAGGGGTAATGACGTAAACGGTTCTGATTGGTTAGGATGGTGTCGCTGGCGACAGTACGTAGCTCTGAGAACGCGGCTTAAGACTCTGCCATGTAACTTCGGCCTCATTTACCACTAACTTCATACCAGATACATAGCTTATAGCACAAACGCCAATAGTTTACAAGAGAGGATATTACCAAGGTCGTTTGACATATATATAACCTTTTTTCGTACTTGTCAAAATTTTGTTGAAAAAATTGTAAACAAAAAGAAGGTTTCAAGTGGTGAAAAATGTATCAAAATACCTGCGGGGCTGCTGCAGCTAGCGCCGGAGGTTGTGTGGAAACCGATAAGGAATGTCATAGCTTAATTTCGAAAGAACCCCATGTACCCGCTGTTGAACATGATTACAGCGGGTTTGATATTGTTAAAGCTACCCAGGTACGTTTTTAAATAATTTTATGAAATAAAATTATTTTTTTGTTTATATTAATAATTTCAGCGGTAATAACGTTATAATTATGTTATTCATTGGCTATAAATAACATCAAAGTTCAAGGGACTAAATATTGATTAGTTTTTAAAATATTTTAATGTAAGCTCTGCAGATAAGAATTAAAAACTCCAATTATAGTTGTGCATAAATTATTCATAATTATTGTACCTCATCTGTCTTCTGATTTTTCTAATGAACCTAACTATAGGTATAAGAGTTAAGTTATTTCAAATTCAATTTAATGTAGAATTAAAACATCGGTACCTAGTTAATTCTACTGCAAATTACCCTAAGATCCATTCCTATTGCTGCTATATTTTGAAATTTATTTAAACTTTACCAGTTTTTAAGATTACCTCTGGGTCTATCGATCTATCTAGCTTGTGCGATAATTTTACCAATATTGAAGTATGAACATCTACATACTAGACCAAAGCATGAACATCAGCAAAATTTGTTCAGCGATTCTTAGGCCATGTATGTTAAAAATAAGACCATAAAGTAACATTTTATCATGTATTATTGATTTCTTTTTGATTATTACACTGGTACTTATTACGATTTTAGTATGGCGCTTTTGGTAGAGTGAAAGAACTAATAGAGACTGGCTATGATGTCAACCAAAAAGATAGTGAAACTGTTACCCTGCTACATTGGGCTGCAATTAATAACCGCAAGGAGATTATGCGCTTCCTTATTGGTAAGAATTTCTAACAATTACTCTGACTCAGGGACTGGCGTGACTCAGTGAAAACTAAAAGTACAAGTTATTAAGTAAATATTATTTTATGAATAGGAACTTCATTGTCTCTGGTAGGTTATCAAAATAGGTAGTATTTATGAAGTGTTTTCACAAAACCTGAGATAAGATTATCATAGTCATGTATTAGTGGATATATTTTAGATTGTTAATTTTTCTTGGTATAACTACAATTTTAATCCATATACAGGGTGTTTTTTAATGTGTTAAAATGTTGGTAACAGTTTAAAATATTTTCATAGTTTTGTTAAAACATGTTTTTTACTTTACCCCTATTATTTTGGGTTGTCAGGGTAACTTTGCAATTTTATATAGGATGAGAATGTGTCATAAAATTTGATTCTACATAAAAACTAAATGTTTACAATTTTTTTTTAATGTGTTCTGATGTTGGAGGTCCATAAAATTATACTGGACAAAAGACCCTTCCTTGATGATTCTATTGATTTGTATTATCGGTTCAAGTAGGCTCAATGTGTTTGAACTTTTAACCATTCAAAATATAAAGTTATGCGGGGCCATACATAATTATAAATTGCATTGTTTTAGACAAAGGGTCTACAGTGGATGCTATTGGTGGAGAATTAAATGCAACCCCATTGCACTGGGCAACCAGGCAGGGGCATTTAGATGCATGTGTTATTTTAATGAATGTAGGCGCTGATCCGACCGTGAGGGATGCAGAGGGTTGTTCATGCATTCATTTGGCTGCCCAGTTTGGACATACAGCAGTGGTAAATAAAAGCTTTAAAAATGTTTGGTCTGCATTAAAAAATTATCTTTTTTTAACTTTAAATGGTTCTTAGGGACAAATATCTTGTGTTGTTGTAGTGATATTATTCTTACAACAATAAAATTAGATACATTTTCTTTTATGTGAACATCATTTCCCCCAATGGAATTATATAACCATTAAGGTTTTTATTATTTAGGTGGCCTACTTTGTTGCAAGGGGAGTAAGTCCAGATTTAACAGATAGAACTGGTATGACGCCATTAATGTGGGCCGTTTGGAAAATATGCAGTCTTGACCCAACTAGGTTACTACTTACCCTTGGTGCAAATCCAAATTTAACTGATTTTACGCAGGGCAATACCGCATTGCATTGGGCAATCTTGGCGAGAAATACAACGGCAATATCCACACTTGTATTACAGGTAAATATTAATGCTGTATCACACATAAAATACTACATAAGTTTGTGTGGGTACAAGTCATACAAATATGTGCATTGTATATAAATCTTCCCATAATATATCCATTTCTTCCTATATAATTGTATGATAGAAGAATGAAAAATGTTCATTATACAGGGATTGAAAAGAGGATGTTTGTATGGAGATTTTCTTAAAAACTCTTCAAACAATTCTGTTTTTTAGCTTATAAATGATTTCTTATTATTAAATAACATTGAATTTTTAGGGACATGCGAATATAAATATACCAAATAATAAAGGAGAATCCCCGCTACAAATGATACAGTCACAAGTAGGTTCTATCTGGGTCAGTCCAAAAGTTACTGAACTAATTAAAGAACATGCACAAGCCTATTCTTCCAAAGGATTTTTTAGTAAATTTGCTAGAGATAAGGTACGTAGTTCTGCTGCAATAATATATTTAAGTTTAAGGCAATGAGAGAATAATATATGTGTGTATAAAATCACAAAACTGTCAACGTTTTTATGTTTCATATTTTCTGAAGGAAACGGCCTTTGTGATTCAGTAATGATTAACTTTTTATATGATTACTTTCATAGTTTTATAATTTTTTTCTAGCGAATACGATGGTGGGGAATGGTAGGCACACCTTTCATGGTATTCTACATTGCTGGAGCCATAATGGGCACAAATTTACTAGTCATTATTAAAGTATTTCTCCTAGTTTGTTTATATATCGTTATACATTATTTAGGTAAGTAGTATTATTTTTAAAAATCCTTAAATCTCGAAAATAATTTTTTTTTATCGTCTCTTGCAGGTCAAGTTTTTTATGATGATCGTCTTATGGCCCTTTTGCCTTTGAGTATATATTTATCAACAAAAATGTGGTTTTACTTCACATGGTTTATATATGTTGCCCCTATTACAAGTTTATTGACAACGATAGTTTTTGTATCCAGTTCCAGTCTTTTATGGTACAACTTTTTGAAAAGTTGGTTAGGCGATTCCGGTGTAGTTCCAACTAATAAAAAATTACAATTTAGGGTAAGTAAAATGCGTCGAAACTCTCATATGCAATAAGGTTTGTCTTTATTTTGTTACTAGGCACTAGGGATGCCGCTTTGAACCGTATCGGTTCTTTTCGAAACAGGTTTTTATGTGGAACTGGTCGAAACAGGTATAAATCGATAGGTTTTCCGGTTCCACTGGAACTATCTGTTTCGCTCTTCGCTGGGGCGGTCTGCTTCTCCGAGGCGGCCGAAACAACTTGTTTCGATGAAACTGTTTCGGTAAATCTGTTTCGGATTCCGAGTCTCCGATGAAACGGTTTCGAACAAACAGTTTCGAATGCTCGCGCACTCTATGTTGCAAAAGGCTGATGGATTGGCTGATCGTGACGATTCGTCGCCTCGTGTAGGCATTGTGCAATGTTGTCAATGTTTAATATTTTTCAGAAATGTTGGTAAAAATCAAAACTAAATATTTATCACAAAAACTTTTTATAACAAGAAAATAATAATATAGTAAATAAAACCCTTTGGCAATGTACAAAGATAAAGTATATGTGAGTTATCATCTAAACAACACAACACTCATACTAATAGGTACCTGCTAAAAAAACTATTAAGTAAAGAACATATATTTATAAACTATATAGAAAACCAAAATCCAACAAGTAGGAACTTAAATTTCTCCAAATTTGGTTGGTTTAAGTTTAAAAGAATACCAAAACATTGATACCTATGTAATAACAATAAATATCTAAACAGAATATAATAATACGTAGGTATCTTAAAACAAACGAAAAAGTTCCAATCTGGGCTACTTTTCCGGCACCAGCAGCCAAACCGACCCGCGTGCCGCAGCATTGCGATGTAACAGAAGAACAGCGGAAATTTTGAAACCGTTTGGAACTGAAACTGGTTTCTTGAAACAGGTATTTTTTAAAACCGAAACAGGTTGCACCTGTTATTTAAAAAGCCCTGTTGCAACCATCCCTACTAGGCACTACAATTGGGTTAGTTAGTATCTTAATTGATTCAGCCGATACTGGGTGGAATTCCATAACTAATATTATGAGAAACAATAAAACTAGGTTATATTTATTTTCCACTATATTCTTAAAAATTACATGTTTCGCTATCACTGTAGCTTCTTCAGATTGAGAATGAATGAATATTTTTCTATATCTAACAAAATGTACAATCTTAAAATATTATTACAGGTATAAAGATGGTGTAGGGTGTAGGGGATATAATAGTAACAGTGGGATTTTCCAAGTGGTCAGTAAAGTGATTAGATAAATTATTTTATAGATTTATTTATACATGTAATAACGGAGTAGTGAAATAAATTTAACAAACTAGAATTGTTAAGGTCTATTTGATCATTCAGTAAAACATCGGTATTTTTAAGTTTATTTATTTCCATGGATTCTAACAGATTAAGTTTTATGCCTTTATTTTCAGTATGTAAGTTTTTAAAATTTGAATCAAAGTTAAGTTGTTTTTCTTGTAAATGGTTGGAATAATTAGAATCTGTTTTATCTTTTATGTAACTATTATAATGTTCTTGTATTCTTTTTCCAAAATGTCTCCCTGTTTGGCCAATGTATGTTTTCGGACAATCTTTACATTTTAGTTTATACACCCTTGATTTTCTATTTTTATGATTTTTAGTTTTATTATTACATTACATCGTTATCGAAGAACTTATCAACAATACCAAAACAGCATGAGATATTGGATTAAAAGCGGCATGTTTTAAAAATATTTTACATTATACAGGGTGGCCCAAAAAAGTGTGACAACATAAAGTTATATTTTTTTAAATGGGACACCCAGTATTTTATTGCATATTTAGGTTCGTATTACTATCGTTTATAAGTGCTTCAAATTTTATTTAATTTGGTTTTGTAGTTTCGGGGAAATAAATTAAAAACTAAAAAAAAAAGTTTTGCAGTCCTGACTAAAAAAATCAAAAAAAACAATCCAGAACTATTTTTTTAACGTCGGTATTGAGTGAAATTTATGACAAGAGGTCTAGAGATACAATGAATGTAATTGTGGTTATTCATTTTATACAGGGTGTTCGTAATAAGCTTTCAAAAACCCCACATTTTAAAATAATTTTTCTCGCGTTTTTCAAATGGAACACCCTGTATATTATTTGGCTATTTGACGTAGAATTCATAGACAATTTTTTTTTGTAATACAAGCATATATGCTATATCTAGCCGTTTTCGAAATAATTATAAATCTCATAAATTATGTTGTTTAAATAGAGTTTTTATTAGGAAATTTTGTTATACGCGACTAGACTAATAATTGTAAACTAAAGTAAATGTTCAAAATAGCTTCCTTTTACTCTTAGAGTGTGTCGTATTTTAGTTATTTTGATATAAATTTTAAAGGCCTACATTTTTGCTACTTTTATTTATTTAATTTTATTTTTTATTTTTAATCGAGTTGCCATGATTTTTTTACATTTGTTCAGTCGTCGAAATTAAGTACTAACTTACACGAAATGTCGGATTTTACAACCTATAAATGGTAAATATGATTTTCATACTGGGTGAATGTGCAAGAAATTACCTCCTCGCGAGCCGAGTGTATGCTGAAAGATATCCAGATATTGAGAGAAAGCCGAGACCAGAAACCGTCGAGAAGTTGTTGCAAATGAACTTAGGCATAACAAATGTAAACCATTAAAAAGTTACCGATAGATTTTAAGAAAAAGTAGCAAAAATGTAGGCTTTTAAAATTTATGTCGAAATAACTAAAATACGGTAAACTCTAAGAGTAAAAGGAAGCTATTTTGAACATTTACTTTAGTTTACAATTATTAGTCTAGTCGCCTATAACAAAATTTCCCAATAAAAACTCTATTTAAACAACATAATTTATGATATTTATAATTATTTCGAAAACGGCTGGATATAACTTATATGCATGTATTACAAAAAAAAATTGTCTATGAATTCTACGTCAAATAGCCAAATAATATACAGGGTGTTTAATTTGAAAAACTTGAGAAAAATTATTTAAAAATGTGGGGTTTTTGAAGGCTTATTATGAACACCCTGTATAAAATGAATAAACGCAATTACATTCATAGTATCTCTAGACCTCTTGTTATAAATTTCACTTAATACCGAGGTTAAAAAAATAGTTCTGGATTGTTTTTTTTTTTTTTTTTATTCAGCACTGCAAAACTTTTTTTTTTAGTTTTTAATTTATTTCTCCGAAACTACGAAACCAAATTAAATAAAATTTGAGGCACTTATAAACGATAGTAATACGAACCTAAATATGCAATAAAATACTGGGTGTCCCATTAAAAAAAAATATAACTTTATGCTGTCACACTTTTTTGGGCCACCCTGTATAATGTAAAATATTTTTAAAACATGCCGCTTTTAATCCAGTATCTCAAGCTGTTTTAGTATTGTTGATAAGTTCTTCGATAACGATGTAATCTTCCGTCCACGCTTCGTTTGCGGACCCTGTATTTCCCTCAAGTGTTGTTAGTTTTGTAAGCTACCCTTAGGTTGAGTTTATTAAGCACCTTATCCACATTTTTACTCGGTTTTCCAATGAAAGTAACAACTTTAAATTTATCTGCTGACGTTTTACTATTTGGGAAAACTAAATCGATAGTGTAAGTCTTTTTCTTTAAGAGTTTGTTTATTAAATTCGAGGAATAACCATTATTGACTGCTATTTGTTTAATGATATTTAGTTCTTGATGAAAGTTATTTTTGTTAAGTGGGAGAGTTAATAGTCTATGAATCATAGTGTGGAAAGCTGCTAACTTATGTTGTATTGGGTGACAAGAAGAATTATGGATCGTTGTGTCTGTATGAGAAGGTTTGTGGAAAACTGAGAAAATATGTTTATTATTTTCTCTTTTTACAGTTAAATCTAGGAAGTTAATGGAATTCTGGTTTTCTTCCTCTATTGCGAAATTGATATTTTTATGTAAACTATTGATATATTCGAGAAATATTTTTAACTGTCTGTCCGTTCCGAGAAAATATGTTAAGATGTCGTCAACATACCTGTGCCACTAAAGAAACTGTTTAAAAAGCGGGTGTTTACTAATTTTACTTAAAAAATCCATAAATATTTCAGCTAGTAACGGACTAAGTGGGTTCCCCATAATAAGACCATTTTTACTTGTATAAAACCTATCGTTAAACTCGAAATAATTTTGTTCTAGGCAAACAGTAAGAGAACTGATTATTTCTTGTTTCTTTATAAAATTGAGATTCTTTAAAGTAAGGAGTTGTTCTACCATAATAATTAGTAACATCAAAGGATACCAATTTAGCATTGTCAGGAACGTTGATATTTCTAATTTTATTTACCAAATCAAGTGAATTTTGAATTGCAAATTTAGCGGAAAAAGTTGTGTTTGTTCTAATAATATCAATTAGACTTTTTGAAAGTTGATATGACGGGGCTGAAAAGAAAGAAACAACTGGTCGAATGGGGTAACCTATTTTATGGAGTTTTACTAGAGAATATAATTTGGGAGACTGTTACTGTTATATCCCACTACACCCTACACCATCTTTATACCTGTAATAATCTTTGTTAGATATAGAAAAATATTCATTCATTCTCAATCTGAAGAAGCTACAGTGATAGCAAAACATGTCATTTTTAATAATATAGTGGAAAAGAAAAATATAACGTAGTTTTATTGTTTCTCATAATATTAGTTAGTATCTTTCTTTATTAAATGTAATCAAATTAAATCATTTCGGTTAGCGGTACATAAAAGAAGTGGACGGACCTCTATGGTGCACTTTTAAAGAATTATTTTCGAATATACACTGCGAACGAAAATTTGTTATTTTTTAAAATACTCTTATTGCAGACGATATTAGAGTTAGCAGAAAAAGGTCCTGGTGGATTTGAACCTTCTAGTTTTTGTTCAGCTTGTTTGGTGAAGAGGCCTTTGAGATCGAAACACTGTGCTGTATGTAATCATTGTGTAGCCAGGTTTGACCATCACTGTCCATGGGTAGCTAACTGTATAGGTGAGTTGTACTTAATTTAGCCCCAAAAAAAGATAACTTATTGTCTCACCTTTGTATTTATTGCTAATTTATTACAATTAATTTCAGGTGCAAAGAATCACAAATACTTTATAGGATTTTTAACATGTCTGGTCATGATGTGTGCACAAATGTTATATGGCTCAGTACGTTACTGGCAGAACGATCCGATGTGTAATGCCTTAAATAATCGCGAAGAAAAGGGATTTTTTAATACTCTCTTGGAAATTGGGCAATGTGATACTTGGGTAGCATGGGTAGCTCTGAATGCCGCGTTTCATTGCATTTGGGTGTTTATGTTGCTTATATGTCAACTATATCAGGTAAGGCTAATATACAGCATATTTTAGGAAGTTCTACACAAATGGGAAAATTTGAAATTGTCCGTTTGACACTTTGTATATAAAAAAGGGTAGTGATGGAGTCGTTCTGGCGAAATAAACGGCTCGAAAATCCCTCGACGAAATCAAGTAATTTTTTTTCCCCAAGTAGGATCCTCTCGACATTCTGACATGATTTGTAGGGGGCGCCGCATGGAGGGGGGGGGGGGGGGCGTATATCTAAGCGACAACGGAATTTCCTAAATAACTCAGCCGGTTATGATGCTACAAAAAAATGTGACGGTCAAAATTGAAGAGCTTGACAGAGCGCGTAAGCTCGAACAAACCTGATCTCGATATCTCAGTTAGTTCGTGAATTATCGCGATTTTTAACTGCAAAAACAATAAAAATTTAATTAATTATATCTCGAGAAGAGGCGGAGTTGGGACATCAATTTTTCGCGAATCAACGGGTGACACCGAGTACTTTGATGGGCCGGAGGTTGGGGATGGTGGGGCATTTAGGAGGGGAGTTAGGGGGGGGGGGGATATTACATAAATGCTAATAAGTAGTTTATTAATCGAGCTACGGGGATCAGGCCGGATTCAATTTGTTCATTTTTTTATCAGCTACGAGGGGGGATTGGCAAAATTTTATTTTCGCAAATGCGCGCTTGTCGCGGCATACAAGAAATGGCCACTTTTTAATATCTCCGAAAATACTTCAATTTTGGTATGTGTTAATAGGATATAGAACCACAAATTTTAGTTAGAAAAGTTATTCAATTGTTCCACCAGTGGCGTCCCTGCAAACATGTCCTCTGATATTTTTTACAAAAAATATGGTACGCCACTGATATTTTTCCATGTGGATATTTTTTCTGATTAGCCTGGTCAATTCTACATAAAAACGGTCTCTTGAGTTTTTCTCGTCAGACGCATCGAATTGCCCACTCCAACAATTTGAACAACACTCTGAAAATAAGTACCTTTCTACTAAATTATTTTTTAGATTATACTTTTGGGAATGACCACAAACGAACGAATGAACAAAGGCCGTTACAGTCACTTTATATCCAATCGTGGCAAAAGCCCCTTCTCCAAAGGGCCTATCTGGAATACTGTGGAATTTTTCGAATGTACCTGCTTTGGTTGTATGAAAGCCGAACACCAAGACTGGCTTAATAACTACGACTTTGACAAAGGCGTCGAACGGGAACCTTTACTGTGTACCAAAGAGAACTTTCAGTATGTATGAGAAAAGGTGTACTTCCCTAGGAGAAGAATGAGTTTTTGAAATTATTGCACATATTTTATGTCCAAAGTACTTGTCGGTCAAGTAAGTATATTGATGAAATGACGGATATCAGTTTTATGTTTATTACACCTTGCGAGTTGCAAAAAGAGACTTAGACCATTTTATCGTTATAAAAGCTCTCTAAGTTGTATTACTTGTAGTTATCTTAGAACCTTGTAATGCAGGGATGTATAGCTAAACGTGATGCCTGATACGTTTACTGGCTGTGACCCATACGCAAAATAAGACACGAAATTGCAATGTCGTTAATGTCAAAATATATCATATGTTTAGTTGTAGAAAGATTTCAGTCAATAATTAACTAATCAGGCAATAATGATAAATACTTAAAAGCTCTGCTTGGTGAGAACTAAGATTTACGAAGAGAAAAATGCATTATACAGGATGTTATGGCAATGACGTATTATATTTAAATGGGTGACTCCTTGGCTGTCCTAGAGAAAGCCTACATACTTTTTTTTTAAATCGAATATCTAAACACTAAGGTGAAAACACTTTTTACCCACGTACTGTCGCGCCGTTCCATCTGGATTCACCTAGCAATAATGTGGGTCACTAGAGTATACTAACCGTGTTGTCAGATCACACCGAGTGTCTCGCCCTTGCTTGGATACCGGTCGCGCGCCACTATCGTTGCTTCAGTATGTTTCGAGACTCGGGATTGGATTGACGCTGTCGAGAGTTCCACGTGCTTGACGTATACGAATTTTAAACGTTTTGTTAGTTGTAGCAGTACTCGATTTTTTTTCTGTTGCGAATACTTCATAATAATAAATGTTGTGATGTGTTTTCAAATTTGTGTGATATTATCTACTGTTGAGCTGTTGAAAAACATACTTTTTGTGTTTTATTTTTTTATGGAATTTAATTATAAAACGGATTAAGTACCTTAAAATTGTAGTTTTTTTTTTCTAAAAAGTTTGAAAAAGAAGTGATGACGCGTGTCAAAGACGTATTGTTGTCAAAAACTGAACACGTGCGTTTAGAATTCTGTATTGCAATATGACAACATCGACTATAATGCGCTAACCTCTTTTGAACCTCGAGACTGTCTCAATAAACTATTGATTGCGAAGGTCCTCAGGAGCGGGCACGTAAATTTTGAGATTTCATATAAAGTGTATATTTCGCTTAATAATTCAAAGCGCCATTTATGGATATTTTTCTTCAATTTATTTTCATCTCAGGATTGCCGGTTTAAATATAATAACTCATTTCCATAACACCCTGCATTATATAGGGTTCTCAAGAAGTATAAGAATGTATAAGAGATCCAAGGAAGAACTACCCATATTTTTAATTTTTGAGCAAAACGACAAATAAAAAAGTTGTTTCAAATCTCGTTGGGAATACAAATACAAAATTTCAATTAAATATTATTATTTTTAAGAACAGCTTCACGACTTTTGTCGTTTTACTCAAAAATTAAATATACCAGGGGCAAGTTCTCCCTTGGACCTTTTTAAATTCTTGTACTTTTGAGAACCCAGTATAATATAATAGATTTTGTTCTTCGTAAAACTTCGATTCTTGCCAAGTAAAGCTTTGTACGCCTTCTTTCATCAAACGCATAATAAAAAAGTGTCCCCATTTGTGTAGAACTTCCTTGGTCACGTTATATAATATATAAAAAGTCGTAGAGAAATTTGGTTAATTTGCACACAAGCGTTAATTTTTTTCTAATTTATTATAGAAATCAAATTCAGAATAATTTAAAACGTTGCTTTTTAAATTAATTAAAAATCGGTGCTCTGCTGATGTATTCTCTTTAAAATCCACATATAGTTGGGCCGGAAGGAATGAACAAGCGTCACCTTCCCTACTTTTTCAAGTTTCTAAACGAAAGTACTTTGATATATAAAGATTATTTATATTTTTAAATATCAAAATCGGTTCTTATCAGAACCGTTAGTTACAAATTTGTTCCCTTTTCTGTAAGTGGTGTTAAATATTGTATATTTAGTTAAAACTTGCATTTTGTTTGAATAACCTGAAGACAAACATTTCATCTCTTGGAGCTCGATTCCTACGAAGATATTTCGAAAATCGCAATAGTTATTCATAAACATGAAATTATTATTCGAGATGAAACGTGAATCTGTTGCAAGGGTATCGAGTTTTGTAAGCAATTAGCTTCTATAGTTTTGCTCTTCTGAAAAATTTTAAATATTGGACATATTGCGCCTTCTTTGACCGTACCTTCCATCTCTTTATAAAAAACATATACTGAAAGTGAATGCAACCAACTTTTACCAGCAATTGGATTGGTTCAAGACTATACCAAGTCGATTAATTAATGTATTCTATTCTCTCTCTTAAATACTAGCAAGAAATATTTACGATTTAAATAATACCAGTACAAACCTAAATATTGTTCTTCTCGTTTCAATTAATCTTCGATCAAAAATATGATTAAATATTAAATTGAAATACATTCCATATTATATATATTTACTTATTTGAATCCTTCTTTGGTTAATTTTATTTACATAAAAATTTACAACTTGTCGATTGTCGATCGTCAAATAAAGCAAAGCAGCTCGATGGTTATTTTTACACCAATATCACTTATGTAAGTGTCGTCACAGATGTTCACACAATAAAAACGTAACATAAGTGTATACATTAGCTACTTGTGTAAATAACAAATGAATCGCCTAGTTTCAAACTAATAATTCCGCCTAATTAGCAAAAGCGTATATGAAAACCAGTCCTTAAGGCTTGGTGCCCACACTGTTCATAGACCTGCTTAATGTTCTCTCGCACATTGTGCGGACGAAAGCCGCTGTGATTTTTCGCTATAGGCACAAATACATGACCTTTTCTCTATTTCCTTTATAACGATTTCAATATTGATCTTTTCAATATGCAAGGTGTTATGGAAATGACGTATTATATTTAAACCGGCAATTCTTGAGATAAAGACAAATTGAAGAAAAATACCCATAAATGGCGCTTTCAATTCATTCAGCGGTAAAAGTGACCTGACGTCAAACCAGAAAAACATGTAAACAAAAAGCGAATTCTGACCGGTGTTGTCATATGTACACCTTAAACTCTTTAGACAAGAAAAATTATTTAAACAATTTCCCATTCTGTAATACCTTATTGTACAATTAATTTAAGAAATTTTACGACAAAAAATGTTTTAAACAACCAGAACAAACATAGAGAATAGTATTAAATAAGTTTGAAATAGGCACGTACGTCACTAGATCAAGCCAATGACCTCTTGATGGCTTACAACGGCTGAGCCGAAGTGTTCGTATAGCGTCGCACGCTTGCGGACTGTTAGTTGAAGACCAACCAGCGGCCGGATACGTTGTATTTCGTCGATAACCAACACACTCGCAGCAACCCGCTCTGTTATTTCGGTTTACGCGTATATCTTGCCAGTCCATAAATAATCTTTGAATATTGTTTTTATTGACGAAACTAAATTGCTCAGTTTAAGACCGGTTGTTTCTTCTGGATGTCAAATTTCGTCGCGTGTAATAAAATTTGTAGTATAATCTGTATTATTGTATTTTCAAAAGCTAACTATCGGTTCTATTTCACTATTACTGTGTGTACTTAAGGTGTTCCCATGAAAAAGAAGAAGAACTGATTGTGTTTGTGCCTGGATTTCCTCGGTCTTTAGGTATAAAGATAAAGACGAAGTTGGTAGATAAATAATTTATTTTATAATTTTATATGGAATTTCAGTTTCACATTAAGTTTTGGGCCAATGGGCCTGGGTGATATATGTTTACAGTAGCGCGGACTGACCTGTGAGTAAGAGGGTTTGTTACCCCACTTTTAAAACGGTCGATTTAAAAAAGATAAAATATGTAGCGCTTCTCTAGGACACCCATTTAAATATAATACGTCATTTCCATAACACCCTGTATATATATGTATATAACTCTGCCATATTATATTTGTTTAATGGTAAGGTGTGATATTGCTCGCACAACGCAAGTAGTAAATCAACGAACGCCGTGCGGCTGGCAAGTTTTTCTCTAAGAAATTTAGTTTCCGAGATCTTAACAAAAGTAACATTTTTTAAGTATATTATATTCTTAATTAATTGAGCGTACTTTGGACTTTACATAGTTACAATATTTGTTTATATTTATCTTCAAAAGTGTATTTTTGTTAATATCTCAAAAAATGTTTAGAAACAAACTAACTACGCGACTGAACTTTACGTAAAGATCAGTTTTATCTTTTTGATGAAGTTAACGTATAACGGAAATAAGAGGTGTGTCTAAAAAGCGAAGATTTTTGAGAATATAAAAAACGAAGAGAGCCATGTGGTATATTTAGCGCTGGCATCTCTCGTTTCGTTAAAAAGTGGGACACTAAAGTGGAAACTGCAAAATTCTATCTTTGATGATAGCTCTAATACCCCCCAGAAAATGTCCAAAAGAGGACACCCTGTACAGCCAATTAATTATCACTTTTTTTTCTATTTTCTCAGAATTAAGTAGGATGGATTTATTAGATTTTTAAACGAGGTGATTTAAATTAGTATGTATGCCTAATATACCTAACTATTTAAATTGTTATTTGGGACTGAAATTAACTAGTTAAGGTAGTAATTCGTTAATTTTAGTCGCTAATAGTCATAGTTTACTAATGTCAGTTACTTGTTTAAGCTTTCATTGTGATTGTATATAATAAGCTAGCAAATAGGATTAGATTAATTATTGTAAATATTGTAAGAAAGCCGGTGTAATAAAATAGCTTTTGTGTGATTCTACATGATTTTGGAAGACTTCACTTCTTGATAGGTATAAATATTTTATTGTGCAACCTCTTAATTAAGTATTAATATAATATAAGGATACGAACGTCTAAATGCTTTATGGCTTTCTATGAGGAGTTCCTCATGTGTGATTTATCTTTATTTTTTACCAGATGCTTTGTACCTTATCATTTTCGCAAAATGTCATCGAAGTTTTGAACGTGCTTTTTTTTTTAGCCGCCTTAAGCAAAATAAAGATTATTTAAGAAGTTTTATGACATTAATTACAGAAAATGAAAATATAGTTTGTCTTATTTTTTGACGAGCCCCCCCGAGAGGAGAACTATTACTTTAACATGGTCCTATCAACGTCTCTGGTAGCTCCGTGGTTAGTGCGGCAGTCACGGGGGGCTCCAGGACGAGAGTATCATCCCCCATCCTTACCCCTTTCACGCCGATAACCAGCTCGTGGGACGCGGTATGCACTCCCCCAATCGGTAGGTCATACCGCAATTCGAGGAACCAAGGGTTTATACAGCCCTTGGGGAGCAGCGTAGGACCGAGGATCGCAGATCGGAGCCCACGTTAAGCTCTAGGCTCCTTCGGGAGTGGCCCGGCGGATGAAGAGGGACAAATTGAGAAAAAAAATTATTATCCTATCTTTGGCAAAGTTAATTTTAGGTGAACATATTTGTCTTGTTTGCATATGCAGTTTTCTTTTTGCATTTCCTCTAGTTTCCACTGGTCCGTCGACACAAACTGCTACTAATTAATATTAAAATAATTTTAATAACTACTCTCCAACAGGTCTTCTTTTTTACAATACATTTGTAATATTTTTGGTAACAAAGTAACTTTGATTGGTTTTACTTCATAATCTTCATTATCAATGGAAAACCAGAGTTCTTTCTGACTTTTAACATCCGGATTGATTTCTATTGTTCTAGCTTCGATTGATTCTTGAATCTGGAAAAAAAATTATTTGGAAGCAAAATTGCATTTAGTAGGTACATTGAAATATAATATAGGTTTAAAATCACTTGTGATGGTGGTAAACAGCAATTTTTATGGACATACTTTTTTTTGTAAAGTAAAATATCGTTTTCTCATAAATACTTACTTCTCTATCTTCGCCTCCTTCATATTTCCAACCCTGCTTAACGAAATTTATATAATCGACGCGGTCTGGTCCTAATTGAAGTTTCAGTCTTGGCGTTTCCGCATGTTGTATCTTGCTCGGAATAACGTTGGAAGTAAATAACGTGAAGTCCGAAGTCGAAATATTCTTTTCCAGCATCTGATTACAATTGGGATTGTGTATTCTTTGGTATTTTGTGTCATCTTCATTTTCTTTTATAAAACTAAAATGATTGTAATTATATGAATATACCGCGGTACATTCCAAAGGTTGTAAAGTGCATCTCTGCTAAGAAAATACTATCGACTATATAAGAACAGCCCCTCTGTCAATCATAAGTGAGACTGGGCGAATCAATAGTGGTTTCACCCAGTCGCATTAATGCTGTGAAATTACCGTCGATGTACGTTTTACTTACTAATTGATAGCTCAGTCAAAATATTGTCGTATTACAGCAATTTAATAACGCGTGCGTTTATAATTTAATAAAGTTCTCTCTTATATCTATACTTTTTCTTAGACTATTTATTTTTTGATAGCCTATAGTATTTTTAATTAATAACATTATAACAACATGTAGCTGTAAACATTTTTTACTATCATGTATGGATAGCAACTTAAGACAGATTAATGCAAAATTATATTACATACCTTTGAAACCATCTGGACTTTGGCTGAGTATTGCTCACTTTATGACAATTTGAACATCCTGTACATGGTGGGCTATAAAGAATTTGTGCTTGACAGTTCCATGATAAACTGGACTTTAAGCTAAAAAAAAGAAATATTTAGGGCTCGGAGAATTCACTAAGTTACTATTTTGAAATTGAATCCACTAGATTAATATAGAGCAACAAATAAATACATAAATAATTAGATATGAACTACATACCCATTAAACAAATAGGTGGCATAGTTTCTAAGTCCTCCGAAGTACCAATAACTGTCTTTTTTAACTTCCGCATCTCTATATGCACCCCATTTTATGCCAGTTACTGCATAGACGGGTTTTTTATTTTCATCATTGATTATATCTATTCGCATTATGTCCACTGGCTTGGTTACATTTTCTATCACTGCCATTGTTGCATCAGCTAATGACTGAACTTTTTCCAACTTTGTCTTTCCAGGAAATAGTAAACTTGCTACAGTGTTGTTTTTGCCAAGTGGTAAGATTCCTTAAAAATAATTTAAAGTGTATCCAGGATGGAGTTTACAAGAGAACAAAAAAGTTCTTTGGAAATTTGATACAAAGAATGACTTCATTACAAGTTTATACTAAAACTTTTCCCTTTTGTCAACATTATCTGGGGACACACTGTATAACAAATTCAGTAAGTACTTTATTCCTATGGCAATACAAGTTTTTTAATAGACTTATTGTTAAAAAGACTTTTTTTAATATATTTACCTAAAAGTAACAATTTTTTACTTACTATAAAATTTTGCTTTTAAATAAACCTGATAAAATACTGTTACCTACCAACAGGCACTAACCCACTAACATTTTCATTAGTCCTCCTTAACAATCCAGTAATAACTTCTGATAGTGTCCCATCACCTCCCGCAACAACTACTGCATCAGCTGTTTTTAATGCTTCCATAAGATCTTTGGCGTGTCCTTCTGATTCCGTCTTGACAATTTCTACACTTACACCTGCCAAGTGCAGCAATGGGGCAGAATACTTTTCAAATTCTGTTTGTGCCTTTCGTTTATTAGCATTAGGGTTTAAAATGACGGTGATGTTACGAGGGTTTACTGTAACTGGTATGGGTTGGTTTCCATATTGGGCTGCTCGTTCACAATATGCTCTCATTAAACTTTGTGTCCTGAAACATAAGATGAATGAGTATTATTTTGATATAAGTTAGTTAGAAGTTATATAAAACTTCCTAGGACTTACGTAAAATATACATTCTATATTGCTCTGAAAATTTCATTATTACTTAATATTATAGATAACTGAACCATTTTTAAATTCTGATCTCTAAAGGAAGAGAACACTGAAAAATCTATACCTACTCAAAATAGTTTTTAGTGTAGGAGCCACCCCACGCAACTACTATAGTGAAAAAGGTCGATTTCTTCCAGTTGTTTCTTATCTTTTTAACAGTCTTTGCTACAAATGCCATGTTGTCTCTTGGAGACCTTTGAGGAAGAACTTCGTCTATGAATATATCGATATAATATCGATCCCTCTTCAATGATGCTTCTCTGGAAGTTGTGTTATTATTTTCTATGTATATATTTTTTGTTATTAAGAAGATATTTTGTTAAAATTAAACCAGAGAGAAACATCTGACACCTTCTGTGACTGTGAAACGGACCATTAGGAGGAATAATCATAATATTCAAAGTTTCGATGACCCAATGCTTAAACGCAACTAGAGAAATATAATACGGCACCGAGGAAATATCGATTCGTGGTTAGGGTAAGTTTTTACTCACATCGAATTAAGGATGTCATTAATTCTGTAATGAATCTTTCTTCTAAAAATTCGAACCTAGCTCGATAAATATTTTGCTATTTTCTAAGGAAAACTGCTACACCCTACAACGCACTATTCATCCATCTTACCGATTACGCTCTGACTCTACGACCACATCCCATACTGAGCAGTCGAATTGGTCCGGAAAGGAGCAAAAGCTAATCGAGTAAAAAGAAGAGCTATAGTTTCTTTCGAAATTTGGTTAAACCTCCGGTTACCGAGTCCGTATGCAACACCCAATACTAACCTTTTTAATTTGTTTTCTTTATTAGTTTTCTGTGTGGATTCGAGTAATAATTACAAATATGTTGTATTAAAGATTCAATATTTATAGTGTTGTTTAAAAATGCTGAATCAAGTTAATGTGGAAGCACTGTATTCCGCAACTTATGTGGAAAACTATCTGGATTGTGTGGAAAACTTTCCAAACGAACTGCAGCGTCTGATTTCGCGTATGAGGGAGCTTGATGTTTATTATCTAGGTAAATATTATTTACAAACTAATATTTAAGTTATTATTAAGCCTATGCTGTTGCAGCTCGAGTGAGAGAAGTACAAAACCAACAAAAATGCATTAAAGATTGCACAAATAATGCCCAGAAGGACAAGATCTTTAAAAGGATGCAACAAGCTCTGATCGCTGCTCAGGAGCTGGGTGATGAGAAAATGAGTTTACTGCAGAATATCCAGGACAAGATTGAAGTAAAAACCAGACTACTGGATCAAGATTTTAAAAATTTAGGTAAGTTTTCGATATACAATAATGTTTACAAAACTGATTCTTGTTCTGAATCAATTCTGTACTCAGGTATACCTATGTGAAGTCCGGATTATAATTTATTTTTCTTCAATAGACTTCGGAAAGGAAGAACCAGCTCAACCTGAGGTTAAGGAACCTCCACTGCCTGTTACTACTGCACCACCAAACAATACTACTACTTCTACAAATACTATTGAGAGGCCTTTAAAACGAGCGCGCAGAGCAAGAAATGAGAGGGAATCATTTACCCCAGTGGAGACCAGCCAAAGTGAACCGGTGACTCCAGAGCATTCTCTAAGAAGTCAGACCCCAGCTGCTGCTGTTAGCACAAGTACTGGCAACCCAACTCAGAAGAAGGCTAACACTGGTAATTATCTTTTGTTTCTATATTATATTATTATATTGAACAATGATTGTAACATATACCTGATGGTGCTTGCTGTTATTTCACAATTTCTTTACAGGATTATGTCAATTTTAACATTTTTTCTATAGGTAAGAAGAAAAAACGTAAGTCAAGACAAGTGCAAACTCAAAAAGAAGATTCTCCCCCTCCAGAAGAGCAAGCTATTGATCCTGACGAGCCAACTTACTGTCTATGTGACCAAATTTCCTTCGGTGAAATGATCATGTGTGACAATGATCTGTGCCCGATAGAGTGGTTCCATTTCTCCTGTGTCACATTAACCACTAAACCCAAGGGCAAATGGTACTGCCCGAAATGTAGGGGTGACAGGCCGAATGTCATGAAACCCAAGGCTCAGTTTTTGAGGGAGCTTGAAAAGTATAACAAGGAAAAAGAAGAGAAAACATAATATTTATGTATATGTATTTTTTTGTGTTTGTATCCATTTTTTTAAGTGTAACTATCGTGTAATGATTCAGGCTGGATTTAGGCTTTATTATAAGTTTTTAGTACAACTATGGTCTTTTTTTGCTTATTTCCAAATTTTGAGTTTATCTTGTACATGTAGAACAAAAGTCCTTTTAATCTCCTGCATGAAAATAGATTTAAAGGAAATTCATAATGAAACTATTGTTATATTATTCTTTATGATCCCTTGACCCAGTGATGGCTAGCGGGCGAAAATATAGAGGAAGAGCCAAGCAAATATATTCTTAAACACAAAGAGATCGTTACGTGTCAATATAATTCACGCCAAAAGCGAGGAAGTGGCAGTTTCTCTGAATCGCCGCCACTGCCTTGATAAACCACAGTAAATAAAAAACTAACTATGGGGCTTATACCGAATTTATTCTAAAAATACGCTAATGGAACACGTATTAATGAGATGTATTTTGGACTTCTATTGTCTTTATTTATTTATAAAAAATAGAAATAACCACTGGTAAATATGTCCAGTCGTCGAATTTATTCATTGTTCACCTGAAGACAACTGGAGATGTCTGACGTGACCAGTTGAAACGTTGTGTCATAAATAAATAAAGACAATGGAAGTCCCAAAATATGTCTTTCACTCATGATACAGCATTGCCTCTAATTTTCAAACAAACATGTATTTATAGTAGCCCAAGAGGTCCTAAAAAAATTATTAGACTTACCCTTTAATGAAGCTGACCGCACATAATGAATGTCCGAAATCGAATCACACTTTACCCAAAGGAAAGTTCAAAAAGCAAGCAGCAAACCCCCGGGGATTGATTTTCAAAAAACGGAGTTCGGTGGATACAATCAAGAATTCCATGCAAAAAGTTTACCGTTTTCTTTTGACGATAGATATTTTCCATTTTCGTATGATAATATAAACTCCTAGACAAACTGAACGCAACATCATAATTTTGCCATATTTTTGATACTATTTTTTTTTTGAATTTATGATCCGATTTGAATGATTTTTTTTGCATTGTAGGTTGGTTCCTTGACAATGTCACAGTTTTCGGTGTTTATGATAAAAATTTAATTTTCGATTTATACTGGCTGTACTAAAAATGCTATGTTTTTTACGAAAATCGTATCACCCTGTGGAGTATATTAGTAACCGACGTATATTGCAGTTGACATTAAACGGTAGGTCCATCTTTCCCCAACATTTTCTTTTTTGGTTTACTTCATTATCTCTGTTATTAAAGAAGATACACCGTTTTATAGCGTAACATGTTTTCATAGACTTTAATATTCAACACATTCATTGTTAAATGTTTTCAAGTAGGTTTCAAGATTAAAATACTCGTCGGGCAACTGGGCATATGAAACGAACGTTTAATAAGCAGTTTCCGAACAGTTTTTATCAGTATGGCGAATTTTATTTGACCTTTGTAACTTTAAAACACCACATCTGCTGACACGTCGCTTGCGTTGTCAGGAAAAGTCCATAGTCTACTTGAAAACATTTAACAATGAATGTGTTGAATATTAAAGTCTATAAAAACATGTTATGCTATAAAACGATGTATCTCCTTTAATAACAGATATAATGAAATAAACCAAAAAAGAAAATGTTGGGGAAAGATGGACCTACCGTATAATGTCAACTGCAATATGTTCCGCTTGCTAATATACTCCACAGGGTGATGCGAATTTTCGGGAAAAAAACATAGCATTTTTAGTACACCCAGTATAAATCAAAAATTTAATTTTTATCATAAACAGCGAAAACTATGACATTGTCAAGGAACCAACCTACAATGCAAAAAAAATCATTCCAATCGGATCATAAATTCAGAAAAAAAAATAGCATAAAAAATATGGCAAATTTATGATGTTGCGTTAATTTTGTCCAGGAGTTTAGTTAGGACAGCGTTTGTTCATAGGAATTTTAAACAATAAGATATGGGTAATTTTATTTTTAAAATAAATTACTGCCTGAAGTGCTATTAATTCAAGCCCGAATGAATGTTAGTTTAGCAAAAAACAAAGTCGTTCGACTTTATTTTCATTTCAAAGATCGAAAAAATCTAAAAACACCTAACTTGAACTGGCCCTATTTATTAATTGATTTTATAAAAACCTTTTTAATAAATTAACATGTTTAGTTGACATTTTATCGGCATCCATTACTGGATTTTTTTTGCATAATGTTAGCTTCCGCATACTATTGGCGATAAAGAAAATGTAATATTTAACTTTTTTTTTTGTAATTTTAGGTTTTAGTGCGTTAATTAATTCAACTTTAATGAACATTATTATTTATTTAAACATTATTTGCACTGAGCATTACAATACACATTTTTGAATATGGCAGTGTAACTTAAACTAATATAAATAAAATTGGTGCATAAATAAAAAAATATAAAATATAAATAAATCACCTACAAAACAAGTACAAATTTTAAATAATCTATTATTCTCCATACACCTAACAATAAATAAGTTTTTCAAAAAATTTACTTAATTTTATGGCAAAACATAAAATACGCATCAGTCTAGTATAAATACAATATAATTTTTTTTTAAGTTTGGATATGGATGTACATTTTCTTACCGGGTCGTCAAGAAACTCGTGGAAATTTATGTGCTAATCATTTCCCAAATCACCTTATTGCTTATGAAAGCTGCATAAAAAACTTACTTTATTAGTGACAAAATATTTAAAAAAAAATCAATAATAAAAAGTTGATTGCAAATTGACCACCCGGTATATTAAAAAAAATCACCACCTATATCTAGGTATATACCGGGTGGCCCATTGTTAAGTTTGATAGACATAGAAAATTCCATGTAATTCTTGAGGTGGCAGAAAATCGGTTCCCCTGTACATTTTATAGAAACCTGCGTTATAATATCTTGAAGAGAACGACATGGTAAACCCATGTGCCGAGTTTGAATACATTTTGGTGTACCAATCTAAGCTATTCAATTAAACGTGATGACAAAACCACGAAACTGTCATCGTCCAGGTAATTCAGCAAACACCAGCAAATTAAATGATTACATTGACGAAACGAAGATTAGTGTTAAGTCGCAAACACACTATTATCACGTACGTACACTGCAGATCATTTTTATTACATATTTTGTGTTTGTGAAGATGGCAAGTGAATTTTGTAGCCTTCTAGCGTTAAACTCTGACACCGTGTTATCACGCGTACCGAATATGTAAATTTGCAGAAATAAAATTGTGCTGTCAAGTATGACTTGCCGTGAGCTGCATGAGTTGACTATAGTGTACTTCTAAACCTATTTATAAGCACGCATAAATCGCCTTGCAGATATTTCGGGTATGCCGTGACATTGCGTGATAGCATGTGATGATAATAGTGTGTTTGCAGCTTTAGTGACAATATTTTCAGTAATTGTTATGTTCAGCTTTACGTCAATTTTTGGCAATAGCGTCATAGTAATTAAGTGCTGGTGTTTGCTATATTACCTGAGCTAGGTCAACTATGAGAAGTAGTTTTACCATCACATTTAATTGAATAGCTTACGATTGGCTTACCAAACTGTATTCAAACTGGTCACATAGGTTTACCATGTCGGCCTCTTCAAGAAGTTATAATACAGTTTTTCTATAAAATGTACAGGGGAGCCAATATTCAGCCCCCATCAAAAATTACATAGGATTTCCTATGTTTAACTCAACGACGTATCACCCAGTATACATATACAGCGCTACCATAGAGTTCGTCCTAAAAATAATATGATGTTCAATAATTGTTTTAATTTAAAGAATTTTACACAATATCTCTTTTAGTTTTAAAGATTTATTATGTGAAAAAAATATCTATAGCAGTTTCTTTAGGACTCTGACATAAAAATTTGGCTTTTGCATACTATTGATGAATTTCAATATTAAGAGATTCTTTTAAAGAGACCAGAACACGTGGGACTCTTAAACAGTAACACTGTACGTATACCTACATATTCGGTAATACACATTAAATGATTTTCAAGTTTGAGATCAACAAGTTTTACTGCAAAAATGGTATATATTTTCTGGGCATGGTATAATTGCTTGGCTTCGATAAAGATTTATGTATAATTAGACCCACCTCACCTTATATTTAGTATTCAGTTCTACAGGATATCAATTTTCTAGCCACTAACGGATTAATAGATATACAGATTTAGGCTTGCTACATCAACTTTCGTTCAAAATCGTTATTTCAACGAAAGTTGATACATAATTTGCCTGACAATGATTTTCTTTATAAGATAAATTTGGTTCAGTAACAGTGAAAAATTTCAATAAAATATTTTTTTGTACATAAATAAAAAACAGCCCGTTATTTGTCAGAAGGTGGAATTAATTAAGGGTATTTTTATTTCATTATCTGTAAAACAAACTTACTTTCAAAATTTATTTACTAAAACTACCACTGTAACAAAAATTTAGTTGGTTTAGTGAAATGAGTTAAGAAGTAACTAAACGAGAAGAAATGTGAAAAACATCTTATTATATGTATGTAAATAATACAGTCTAGGCCCTTGGTGATGTTTGTTAATGTAATGGACTAAAAGTTCGTTGAGAATCTAATAAACATTATTATTATTATTATTATTAAGTGCAAAACGCGAATTATGAAAAGTTTACAACAGGTCAACTATAATATTTAACCTCCTTATTCACTAAAGAGTTATAAATTTAGGTAATCACAATATTTAGATTATATAGTCGCCCATTTGTGTTATTGCCAAAATAGCTTTAGTTCCATCAATGACAACACATCCTGATATAATTTTTCTTTGTAAATCTTAAGAGAACTAAAAAAATTAATTACAATGCAAAACTGGGGGGATCATATTAAAACCATTCTAATTGACAGTTGGGAGAAAATAATAGAAAACAACAAACAAAAACGTAACTTTAGTTTTTGTCGATAATACAGGGTGTTATGGAAATGACGTATTATATTTAAATGGGTGACTCCTTGGCTGTCCTAGAGAAAGCCTACATACTTCTTTTTTTTTAAATCGAATATCTAAATACTAAGGTACAAACCCGTTTTACCCACGAACTGTCGCGCCGTTCCATCTGGATTCACTTAGCAACAATGTGGGTGACTAGAGTATACTAACCGTGTTGTCGGATCACACCGCATGTCTCGCCCTTGCTTGTATACCGGCCGCGCGCCACTATCGTTGCTTCAGTATGTTTCGAGACTCAGGGTTGGCCTGACGCTGTCGAGGGTTCCACGTGCTTGACGTATACGAATTTTAAACGTTTTGATAGTTGTAGCAGTACTCGATTTTTTTTCTGTGGTGAAATAATTCATAATAATAAATGTTGTGATGTGATTTCAAATTTGTGTGATATTATTTACTGAACACGTGTTCTGTGTTCCAATATGACAACATCGCCTATAATGCGCTAACCTCTTTTGAACCTCAAGACTGCCTCAATAAACTATTGATTGCGAAGGTCCTCAGGAGCGGCCACGTAAATTTTGAGATTTCATATAAAGTGTATAATTCGCTTAATAATTCAAAGCGCCATTTATGGTTATTTTTCTACAATTTATTTTCATCTCAGGATTTGCCGGTTTAAATATAATAAGTCATTTCCATAACACCCTGTATATTTTTTAATTTTCTTTCAAATCTATCTAAGAATGTATGTATATGAGTATGTGCTGTTGTCATTGATAGAGCTCACACTATTTGTAATAATATCCCGGTTAAAATATGCATCAGAAAAACGAGAAAAATATAAAATTTAAACGAAAATGTCATATAAAACAACAGCACTGTGAAACACAACTGCGCGACTATAAGATGTAAACATTTTGACTACAACTAAATTTTTATCTTTAAAATGGAAAATATTTTTAATAACTTTTTATAAACTATCAATATTTTTCTATTTCCTAATAACATTTATTGGATATAAATATCGCGAACAATCAAACAGTTACCATAGTGCAACCCGTAGAAACACACGAATATTTTTACAAAATACGCAGTTATTTGTAAAATTGAAAACTTCTATGCCAGTAATATATTTTGTCTACGACTTGAGACTGACTCAAGTCAAAGCAGCGGTAGAATTAACAGGACCTATTCTGATAGTTCTTCCCAGAACTTGTAGGATGCTATTTTTAAAAGAACTTAAATGAAAGTATTGTAACCCAATGATATGTAAAAATTTATGGTAATGTTTCCTAAAAAAAGGCTACAAGTAGCATAGAAGTTACAAATGTGAAATTTAATTAATTAAAACTTAAGTATTACTACTTATGACAGTTCAGTCACACTCCTCTTTCTGCATATATTTTGAAAAATTGATAAAAAAAAAAAATATTTTTCGTTCCAAAAAAAACTATAGAATATAGAGAGAAAATTGTTAACTGTTTTGCATCATTCTATTTTAGCCCCCCTTTATGCAAGTTTATCACTTCCGTGATAGACTCATTAAAATCTGGTGGTTCTTAAGTAGGATGTGGAAAAGATGTAAATATACAGATATGAAACAAAAATAATTAATTAGGTATTCAAACTTTTTGGTGCACAAGTATCTTTTGCTTCTAGAATAACCAACGACAAACGCTAATGCTAGGCCGCAAGTGAGCATTTACATAACCAATGCAAAAAAGGACACCTACCTTTACCGCATATACGTTACATACATTTCTAAAAATATCGGTAAAGTGATTTAATTTTTTCTAATGATCCCAATTTATACCCATACTCCATGAGGGTTTTTACTTGTCGGCACAGCATTTTCCAACTGCCTCGGTGAACCAATCATTTTTCTAGTAGTACCTTTATTAGGGCCTTCTAATATTTGCCTTATATCTTCTGGTGGGGCTATACTGAGACTGTGCAAATTTGCTTCCTTCATTTCATTAACCAACTGTTCCACTTGTTTCTTTTTTTCTATTATAGCAATTTCCAGTTGAGCAACCTAAAAACGTTTAAATTAAATAATATCAATTATTTCTCACTTCTTTTAGTTGCAATATAATACTTTTCAGATTCTTCAACTATAGATAAAAAATTAAATTATAAGTATTTATAATGTATAAAAAATAAATGCTAATTCTCTATATTACCTCTCTTTTAAGCGTTTCAGCTGTTAAATGATGAAGTTCTGAGCTTTGCTTAGCAAATTCGATGTCTTTGTGAATTCTCTCTAATTCCAATAATATACCTCTTTCCACCTGTTTTCGAGATTCATACTTTTTACTGTTCATTCTCTGTTCCAGTTGAAATTCATCCATTAGCAATCTGTAACAGTTATTTCGCTTTATAATGACTATAATTCGACATCCAGATTTATAGAAACTGACTAAGAATATAGACGTTCTGGTGAGTATAATAATAATAATGCTCAATAGCGATTGGGCACGTTTTCTTTATTTTAAATCATATAAATGGATTACTCTCATTTTATGAACTGACAGCTGAGATCCCAGTTCGAATCTTGGCTAAAGTAAGAACTTAATTTGCCAGAAATTTGAGTTATAATCGACAGAAATTCATAATGACTTTTTGGGTTTATCAAAAAATTAATTAATTGTGTGTAAAAGTTATTTCTTTAGTTACCTTATTTTATTTTTACACTGCAGTAGTTCAGTTTCACAATTAGCTAGTTTTGAACGTAATAACGTTATTTCGGACTTGAGAGTTTTTTCTTGCTGTTTTACAATTTCACTTTCCTCTTCAACATAAGTTAGAGCTTGTATCTAAAATTGAATATTCACAGTGAATAGAGAAGAGTGTTATAAATAATGCTGATATAGTCATACTTGTTCCTTGTTATTCTTAGTCAAGTTCGATATTTTAATCATTTCTTGAGCCATAAAATCCAGTTGCAACTGCTTTTCTCGTTCCTTACCTTCCCAAAAAACTATTTCAGCATCATACTAGAAGATGAAAAATATTTTTTAAAAATATTTACTAATAGTTAGAGAGACGGTGACAATAGAGGGTCCGTGAAGTGGAATATCAGTAATTTGAGGCGCTGTACCGCTTTAGATAGGAAATTCTCAATAAATTCAAAATTATATTGTATATTGGAGAAAGTTGGACAGAATGACATAACAAAAATCCCCTAGAGATACCTAAATCTATGTCTGCCATATTGTAAAAGTTTTTCAGTTTTTTGTTTATATCAATAAAAAATATTTCCAATTTATGTAATATATCTACCTTGGTGAGATCAACCTGCTGATTACTAAGTTTTTCTCTCTGATAATTTATTAATGCTACTAACTCCCTATACTGAGCATTATATACACCATTTTCTGGTATTCGATTTTTATTTTCAGTCCAAGCGGTCTGTGCTGGACTATCCTAAAAGAATTAAGAAACATATTAATCAATTGGAAAGTTCATAATAAGAATATCAACTGTGCATAACTGTCTTATACATTAGTTTTACAGCTTATAGAAATATCACTGTAATTTTGAAACAAATTAATTTTCTAAGAACTTACTAAATTAGGTGTAACACTCTGACTGCTAGTTTTCCTTGATTTGTCATAGTTAGCATTTGAGCTAGGAGGAGGAGGATCTCTATATGGAGGGGGGGCGGGAGGGTCCTTATAAGGCGGCGCGACACGATGGCTAGGTGACTCAAGAGCTTGATCTGAAAAATCTGAGCCACAGTAACTGCTCTTCTTCGGAGAACTGTGTGGTGAATTACTCAGAAATGGTTCTTTTACTTCCAGATGTACTGTTTTAACTTGTTGGATCCCTTTGACTACACCTACATTTTCTGGTCCACTTGTGTTGTGTTTACTGTTAAAAAAGTTTCAGTTAAATAAAAACCTTTAATGACAAATTATTATTAGTTAGTTACCTGTGATCATATGGCCTACTTTGTGCTTCTCTAGAAGTTTCAAAACTTGATTGTTGGGGTAATGAATTACTTGTAATCAATGGTTTTGGTCTGTGATTAGATTGTGATGGTTTGTTGCTATCACTTCTTTGCAATATGAACTGTACATCATTTGAATACTCACCCCATTTTAGTAAAATCTGGAAATATTTCTTACCTATTATTTGATAATTATCAAAGCTTTTGCTATATGAGAAATGTCTTAGTAACTATTTATCTACTAAATATAGTTAATATAATACTTTAGCTCCAATATTTAATGATGATTGGATTTGACTTTCTATCAGAGTGATTATCCTACCTTCATTGGATTTTCATGAGGAGCAAGTTGCCTTTCATTATTTCTCCATCTTTCAATTAACGTAAATCTTCCTGACTTTCCAGTAGCATGAGCTAAAGCAAAGACTACATCCTGCAAAGAAATTACAATAACTATGTATACATTTCTTATGTAGGAGCCAACAAGGAATATTAGAAATTGCATATTTTTAGTACTCAATATAATGCATGAAAAATATCCATCACAGGGTACTTTTTATTTATTTCAGCCCTTGACATAGCAATCTGGTAAGCTTACTAAATTAGAGCAATTTGACTTTAATAATTCCCTATAATCGATGCAAGGAGATATTAATATATATTCTGTACCTGACAAGTCGTCGTTTCCGTGACCCCACAAACTATTCTTTGAATTCCTTCTACCCAAACTTTCAATTCCATTGCTCTAGGGCCCAATACTTAATAACAACCTGCAACAAGGAAGGATGTTAAATGTCATGTTTTTTTTAATAATGGGATAATTTACCTGAAATTTATAATACGTAACATTTTTAAAAACAAAATAAGCACAATTTTAATTTAAGTAATGAAAATAAATATCCTTTTACTAAAAAGTTTACAAGATATTGAAACGTCAAAAGCCTTGACAAACACCAAGTTATTTGACAGCCCTAGCTAAAAGCTAGCTACAGCGGTCTATGCTCTACTCTCTGCACAAAGAAGGTAACGAAATTAATTAGGCTTGTTAAGTTAGCTGTAAGGAATCCAATAAAATAGTTACTTTCTCCTAAAAGCTTTATAGAAATATACTTGAAACGCTTTCATTCGGTTGGCTCATTCTCACTAGTTTACTCAATATATTTTAAAAAATATCAAGAAGGTTAGAAGCAAAGTGTCCTTCCGATTCAGCGACAGTACCGACCTATTTTGCTTTGTGCCAAATAGGAAATTTTTATCGGGAAATTACGGTGCATAAAGTCCCGATAAACGAACACCCATAATTTTGACGTTCTTCAAATTTTGACATTCTTTCGAACTGTCGTTGATCTCTTTGGAGGTTTGTAAACTAATTTTGACTTTAAAAATCTAAAATCATCTATGAAATACCGAAAGATTTTTCCGGGAAGACTATAAGAATCGAAACATTGTTTTCATTATTATCTAAAAAATACAACATTTTTTCCATTTGTTAATAAGTTCTCTTGAATATCTGGATAATGTGTTAGTAAGGTTATGTTGTTTTGTGTTGTAGCTGAAAAATGGCAAAGCAAAAGGGAGAGAAGAAAGGCAAATCTGCCATAAATGAAGTTGTTACAAGGGACTACACAGTAAATTTACACAAGAGGTTACATGGAATTGGATTTAAAAAGCGTGCACCCAGAGCAATCAAGGAAATACGTAAATTTGCTGAAAAGCAAATGGGTACCCCAGATGTTAGAATTGACACTAGGCTCAATAAACAATTGTGGTCCAAGGGTATCAGGTAAGACTTTACATATTCAGTAAAATAGTATGTTGCTAATGTGTTTCTTTAAACATAACAAGAACTGCTCATTACTTTATTTTGGTGGAGACACTTACCGACTTGGTGTTTGTTGCATATAGCATGAATCATAAATTGCATCGTACACTACCAACTCAAGAAGTTGTTAGGCCACTCACTCATTTTTAAAAATGCATAAATAGGAACTAAGGTGGCCTAAATATATTTCATTTGTAATTGACTATTGTATTAAGTTTACTGCTATACTATTATATTGATATAGTGAATCTTAAGAATATTTATACACAAATTGTCTTTTGAATTAATTTCTTTAAGAAGCAACTTATGTGTTTTAATTATAATGAACGTTTTATTGATCAGTTATACAAATTGGACTATTATCCTCTTGATTTAATTTTAACTTTTTTAGAAATGTCCCATTCCGCGTCCGAGTACGCTTATCCCGCAGAAGAAATGATGATGAGGATTCTGTCAATAAACTGTACACCTTGGTTACATATGTACCAGTAGCTACCTTTAAGGCTCTTCAAACAGAGAATGTAGACGCCAGCCAAGAATAGACTGGACAATAAATTATTTTTTAAGTTATCTCGTTAATTTATTCACCCTTGTGTTAATAGTTTTTAATAAACTCAAAATAGTCCTTTTTTGATCAGGAGGCCAATTTATATATATTTTTCCATTTTCTGTGGGAGAATATAAGTTATGATTGATTGTAATCGTTAGGCCAGTGGAGAAGTCTATAAAATAGAATTGAGATGCTTCAAAGAGCAGTTTACTAAATAAAGTCTGCAACCACTTATACACGATGAAACTAACCTTGGGCGTGGGATCGTACACTTCCACTGTAATACACAAAGAAAAAAAATGAACTGTCAATTTACACTACGGATGAAGAAAATATAAGGTTATGTATAATAATATTTTGACATTGACACTAGCTTCCCGTGACCCGTGTTGACATCATTTATTATCTCTAGATATAAACTTATTTTAAAATTTTAGCTTCAATCCCTTGTTTTTTGAAATAAGACATGGAGCTTAGGGATATTAACTATAACAAAAATGATTATGTGGAAACCGTAAGTAATTTTTTTATTTAAAATTTATAGACAATAAATATATAATTTTAGGCTTCTGGCAATAAAGTTTGCAGACAAACGGTTCTATGTGGTTCGCAAAACATAATTTTGCAAGGAAAAGTAATTGTTCAGTCTGAAGCTATTATTCGAGGTGATTTAGCAAATGTTAAAACTGGACGATATTGCATAATTAGTAAGGAGGCGGTCTTACGACCACCTTACAAAAAGTTTAGTAAAGGGTAAGTTGATTTTTGGTTATAATATAAGTTGTAGATATGTTCCCTATTTATTGATAATTAGATATTTTAACCCAACACTTAAAAACTGGAGATTGAAACTTTCATAAAAGTTAAATTTTGATTTCCTTGTTTTAGGGTAGCTTTTTTTTCATTGAGCATTGGTGATCATGTGTTTATTGGAGAAAAAACACTTATAAATGCAGCTCAGATTGGAAATTATATTCATATAGGAAAAAATTGTGTTATTGTAAGTATATAGCATTATATACTTGCATAAATAACTGTTATGGCATCTCATTTTCTAAGGTTTTGATAAGTTTTTGTTGCACTTTAACATGGTTTATCTGTTTTTAGGGCCGAAGATGTATTCTAAGAGACTGCTGTGTTATAGAAGATAATACAGTGTTAGCTCCAGAAACAGTTGTACCACCTTTTACGAGATATGGAGGCTCACCAGCTGTCCAAGTAGGCGAATTGCCAGAATGTCAAGCTGATCTGATGATTGATTTTACTAGAAGTTATTATCAACATTTTCAACCAACTAAATTAATATAATTTTTCTTGTATTTTTATAATTAGGTTTAAATAATTATTTATTGTCTATAAGTTGCAATCTTTATTTACATTAATAACATGCTTTATTAAAATAATAAACGTTTAGAAGCATTCCAAAGGACGTTTCTCAATAATTGCGCTTATGCTCATTATAAATCATAAACCGTTTTTCTCAACATACTCTTTCCAAATATTCGACGATTTAGGTATGTAAATAAAGATGAGTATGTAAAAAATACATTGTCATCTATTTAACCCATATTTCACAGATTACAATAGATAGTTGTTAGGATAGGGCAATTTTATGTGTTTGGAACATTTCGGAATATGTTTGGAAACTCTAATTAACTAATTTGATTACGTATATAAGTGCGTGCTTTAGTATTTACACTTTACACATACAATTAATTAAACATTATCCTATCAAAACGTGACCCTTATCAAATAAACTTGAAGACTATCACAACAAATGTTATAATGTATAAAAATTCGTTAATTTGATAAAAAAAATGACGAAAGTATCACGAAAGTTTTTGGTTATATCTGTAATGGCAAAAAGAAATACAAATAATCGATATGGTTTTTAAATATGTTCGGCTCCCCTTATTTTATTTCTGACCTTGAGGTCTTATCTAAATAAATTCTTATAGTGGAGTCGTCCTGGCGAAATAAACGGCTCGAAAATCCCTTGATGAAATCGAGTAATTTTTTTTCCCCAATCGATACAGTAGGATCCCCTCGACGTTCTGAAATGATTTGTGTAGGGCGCCGCATGGGGGGTGCACGCCCCGTAAATCTAACCTACAACCGGAAATGGAAAATAACTCGGCCGGTTTTGATGCTACAAAAAAAAAGTGGAAGCAAAATTGAAGGGCTTGACAGAGCGCGTAAGCTCGGAACAAACCCGTTCCCGATTTTTTACATAAATGCTAATGATTATTTTATTAATCAGTTGTTCAATTTGTTCATTTTTTTTATCAGCTACGAGGTGGGATTGGCAAAAGTTTTTTATTTTCCCAAATGCGCGCTGATCGCGGCGGCATACAAGAAATGGCCATCTCCGAAAATACTTTAGATATTATGTTCAATTTTGGTATATTTTAATAGGATATAGAACCACAAATTTTAGTTAGAAAAGTTATTCAATTGTTCCACCAGTGGCGTCCCTGCAAACATGTCCTCTGATATTTTTTACAAAAAATATGGTACGCCACTGACATTTTTCCATTTGGATATTTTTTCTGATTAGCCTGGTGAACTCTACATGAAAACGATCTGTTGAGTTTTTCTCGTCAGCCGCACCGTTCTTGATTAAAACCACTAAATTCATATTGAAACTCATTACTATTAACATTGATAAAATAATTAATGATAAATTTTGTTTCATAAAAATTGTTGGAGTGGGCAATTCGATGCAAAGATGGGCGGAAGCATGCCTTTTAAGTGAAGGTGGCCATTTCCAACAATTTTTATGAAACAAAATTTATCATTAATTTTTTTTATAATGTTAAAAATAATGACTTTCATTATGAATTTAGTGGTTTTAATCAAGACCGGTGCGCCTGACGAGAAAAACTCAAGAGACCGTTTTCATGGAGAATTAAACAGGCCAATCAGAAAAAATATCCAATATTTTTGTAAAAAATATCAAAGGACATGTTTGCAGCGACGCCACTGGTTGAACAATTCAATAACTTTTCTACCTAAAATTTGAGGTTCTATATCCTATTAACACATACCAAAATTAAACATAATATCTAAAGTATTTTCGGAGATGGCCATTTCTTCCAGCGCGCATTTGGGAAAATACAATTTTTTCGCCAATCCCACCTCGTAGCTGATAAAACAATGAACAAATTGAATCCGGCCTGATCCCCGTAGCTCGATTAATAAACTACTTATTAGCAATTATGTAAAAAATCTCCCACCCTAACTCCCCTCCTAATTGCCCCACCAACCCCAGCCTCCGGCCCATCAAAGTACTCGGTATCACCCCTTGATTCGCGAAAAAATGATGCCCCAACTCCGCCTATTCTCGAGATATAATTAATTAAATTTTATTGTTTTTGCAGTTGAAAATCGCGTTAATTCGCGAACTCATTGAGATATCGGGATCGGGTTTGTTCGAGCTTACGCGCTCTGTCAAGCTCTTCAATTTTATCTTTCACATTTTCTTTGTAGCATCAAAACCGGCTGAGTTATAGGTTAGATTTACGGGGCGTGCCCCCCTGCGGCGCCCTACACAAATAATTTCAGAGTGTCGAGGGGATCCTACTGTATCGATTGGGGATAAAAAATTACTCGATTTCGTCGAGGGATTTTCGAATACCGGAACGACTGCACTATTAATAAATAATGATTTTTTTATGGAAACGCATTGTTTATGTCTTATTATTATATTCCATTGATTTAAATCAATCAAATCATGCTGTAACGTATTATACAGGGTGTCAATTTGAAAACAAACCACACGAAATATCTTGTTTCCAGTAAATATTATTAAAAAACACACCAATTTTATGGTGAACGGGAACGCTTTTATAGGATACATATATCCAGCCTTCGTGGTTTAATTAACTCCCTGGAAGGGGTATACAGGGTTGCCCAGAAGACCGGAATAAAATTAATATAGCCTTAACCTGTAACTTTTGGATAAAACGCTCGGACACGTCAATTTATATATCTTAAAAGAGAAGTCAAGTGATAGTTCATTTTAAATCTCTTTCCGATAATACCATAAACTATTTTTTGAGTAGTAGTTCCCAAGCACTTTCCAAAAATGGATTATTCATATAAATTTTTAGGGGCGATTTTGCCCTGGGCAAGTATTGAAAAGAGCGTCACTACGGACCTCTAATCATTCTACTAAAAGAGGTGTCAACACAATAACGGGTTTCTTTTAATAATAACCTAAAAACCATAAATCTCAATGTGGATAATTACGTCAATTTTTGGAACGCGATTTCCCGGACACTGCGACTCAAAAAATAATAAATTGTGATATTGGAAAGAGATTTAAACGACCTTTAAGATGATGTGTCATTTGATTCTCATTTACCCCCCTTCCAATTTAAGACTTTAAGGGGGTTCAGAAGGCTACTAATATTGTTTAAAAGCGTGTCCCTTCCACAATAAAATTGACGTGCCTTTCCGATTTTTAATGTTACTTACTGGAAGCCAGGCTATTAAGGGTGGGAATTTTTTAAATTGACACCCTAACCCCTATATACAGGTCGACAACTTTATCTGTAGCTGCAAAAGGAATGCGGGCAAGAAAATTTCTTGGGTTAGCAATGTTGTCACATATATTAAATTTTAATTTAATAACATGTTACCTAGTGTAGTGTACTACTTCAAATGAATAATAAGTAGATGTAAATGCAGATGACGAATACGCTGTTTCGCTGAGTTACATAAGTAATGAACGAAGTCAGTCGTGGTAAGACAGGGAAGCAGTGAACAACGTGAATGTAGGATAACGTAAAGTATTCTTTATAGTGTGAGAATAGTGATTAGTGATTGTGCCCCGTAGTGGTATATAAAGGATACTACACCAAGCAAACGCTAAAATTAAATTTACTCATTTAAAGTAAATTGTCATAAGTATATAAGAAACTAATATTCTATTATAGTTTCATGTTCTTAAAACTTTCTTTTCATACTATATATTTTAATATTTAAATGCAAAATAAAATATTTTTTTATTAAAGTAGGTACTTCTAATTTAAAAATAGGTGCATGGTGCAATATCAACAGTAACCATGGGTAACCGGTGGCTAGAGCTAATTTGATAGATTATATCCCAGACAGAGGATGACGACACGCGTCTGGTGACACGCCTATTGTGCCAGCGTGATTGTTCGGCGATGTCCAATATGCTTCATCCAGTTGAGTAGTGATAGGGTTTGTTTTAAAACTGTGATAATGAATGAATATACGTAAAACCCTTCATAGTCAAACCCGTGTGCACAGGCGTGTGAAGAGGAATCACAAATTAATACATTTAAATTGCCACTTAAGCGAAAGCTAGAAAGGGTCGCAATGTATACGGGAGTAAGCATGGGTACAGTAACATTCACAAAGAAGATACTGAAAGGAAAGAAAATAACCCGGATCAATTATTGTCATCTCCTGTCAAAAAAGGGCCCTTCTCTGTGCTGTCGAAAAAATCGAAGGCTTCTACTTTGGCATTGTTAGAATAATACAAAAGTTTTATTTGGTTCCAACCTTAAAAAAGTTGCTACAGCAGCTGAGAAGTGACGTAAACTCTCCGTTTTCCCGTGAAACTTTGAAGTGCATGTTGAAATCAAATGGATTTTATTGGCAAAAATGCCAAAATAAGCGAAAAATATTAATGGAAAGGCCTGGTGATACAAATATATTCATGCCATGAAAAAATATATAGTATTACACTATTAAGATAATAATAGCACGCCCATGACTCGGCCATGTTTTAAAAGATATTGCTTTCCTCTTACCGATACCGCGTAGCTATAGACTCGCTTGTCGAGCTGTATACATATAAGCAAATAGAGCACTGTATATTCATGAAAGAAAAATGTTTATTTGTATTTTTCCTTCAAAACGTGGCCCCAAAAATAAAGAAACGTTACGCAACGACTTATGTAACTCGCTGTATTTATTATAAAAAAAAACTGAAATAATTTAGATTTTTTAAAATGGTCTCTCACGTAAAAGTACTGGCTTCTGTTACGTCTTCTCGTAATACAGATAAAAATACGAACATTGCGGTAAAGTATCATGTACAATTTTTGAATTTAATTTTTTGGTAAAATTAAAGGATGTATTTTTATGAAACACAAAATAGTCTGGTCGCTTTTGATCGATTAAGATCCATTGCTCATTCCATTTCTTATAGTTTCGTACCAGTTCTTACACTCGTCAGTTAATGGATTGTTAGTCATGTACCACAACACTTTCGGAGATATATCGACTAACTTTTTCGGGATACACTTCAGCTGATTATGTTCTAAACGAATCCAATCGACCATTTTGAGAGTGCCTAGACTCGCCTCGCTGATCTCCTCTAGTTGATTTTTATGCAAAAACAACCATCCAAATGTTTCGATACCACTAAAGGCACCATCACTAAGGTATTTTATTCGATTGTTATTCAAATGTATATGAGTGGAAACATTTAAATTCACTTGCGGATCGTAATATACTCCGTTGACATTTTGCAGGGCTCCCGTAGGAATGCTCGATATCAAGTTGTACTCGAAATTTAGTACCGCAATTTTAGGACTTCCGAGAAACCACTCGCCCGACCAATACCCAATTTTATTTTGATCTAACTGTAGAATACTAAGGTTCGGAATATCGTTGAAGGCTTTCGAGTGGATCGTTTCGATGCTGTTGTTCGTTAAACATAACTCGGTTAAAGGTAGTTTATTGAATACACCTTCCCTGACCGTTTTAAAATTGTTATGTTTAAGCTTTATCAGGTACAATTTCGGTAAGTTCGAAAAACAACCTCCCTGTAAATCTGTAATACTGCTGTTTTCAATAATAATGTCAACTACTTTAGGCAACCCCGCAATGGCATCTAGTTTCAACACTGGAACATTTGCATCTAGAATTTGAATAAAGGACACTTTTATCAACTCGTCGGTTGGAAAAAAACATCCGGTTATAGTCTTGACGTCTTTTGCGCCCACTAAAGTCACACTGGTGTTAAAAAACGTTTCTTCACATCCTAAACTAGGGCCAAAAAACGCACCGAAAACGAAAAAAGATGTTAATGTGGCCAGCGAAGCCATCGTGTTTATACTAAAGTTGTTTTGACATTTTCGCGCGATAAAATTAAGTCAAAGCATTCATGAGCTCTTATCTTTGAATGAAAGGTCATTTCGGGTGAACTTTATGATACAATTATTAAAAATAGGCTGAATATTGAATGTGTAACGAAAGGTTTTCGGAAATAAAGCAACAAAATTAAGCAATATCATTTATCCGGTTTACCACGATAATTTAAAAATCGTATCTGAACAAGTAAACAATATAAATAATATAGACTTGCACAACACGGGATGAAATGACTGGACGGACACGCAATCCCACTGGCTTCATCTATTAATTTGCTGGGCGTCAATCTGGGAGGAAATATGTCTTGGCATAACCGCGTTGTGGCAATCGCCAAGATAGCTTCTCAGGAACTTGGTGTACTCTTCCGAACCAGAAAGTTCTACACACCTCAACAAATTTTGACACTATACAAAGCCCAGATTCGACCATCACTAGAGTACTGCTCTCATGTCTGGAGCTCTGCACTCAAACATACTCTTCCGCTACTAGATTCCATCGAAAGGAGGGCCATTTGTCTGATTGGAGACCACGAGCTGACGAAGAACCTCGACAGCCTAGAGAGGTTGGGGATTTGATTCCGCCCAGAGCGGCGAATAGCAGAAATACACGACGAACCACTGCTGCCCATTCCCCAGAATTCTTTCATCTGGAGGACTTCATCCTTATGGAACGACCTTCCCGAGGTCGGTTTTCCCAACGAATATAACCTCCAACGATTCAAAACCAACGTGAATCGCCTTTTGCGCCCACGCACTACTCCCAGAGTGCCCTAAAGGATTTAGTGCTTGTGTTTGATCATAAAAAAAAAGAATTACTACTCATGATTTGTGTTCATGACTGGGGAGTGGCTTTGTTTTATAAAGCCTTTTTCTCTTTTCCTCGACTAAAGTATTGCAGTGTAACCTTTGTTCGGAGTCCCTTTGGGAATGGCCGCGGACGAAGAGAAAAATTTTAAAAAATTTTGCTGCGAAATTATGGACACAAAAATCTAGAGTTTCTTAAAATGGGGTTGTTAAAAATAGCAGTAAATAATACGTCACCGAGGTCGTGTCGATAAAAGATTGAAGGACCGGTTATTTCTGTTTATTTCGATGATATTTCACACCCATTAATATATAAAATGTTGCAAGTTATCTAAATATAAAGAGACTTTGGAATTGGTTTAATAATTTAATTATATCTGTACAATATGGTTCTACAAAAATAAATCAATTAATATTGTATGTAATATAAATGAAAAAAGGTTCTAGTATTAATGTATATTTTTGAAAAAGAATCAGTGTTGTATAGATTGGTATCATTTATATCAGACTGTAAATTTTACGGGAGATAATTAGTAAGAGAAGTAATTAAATGGTTTGCCGTTATTAAAATTGGTTCGCAGCAAAAAATAGCCATTAAATCATTTGATCAGCACAAAAAGATTTTGCTTGCAATAAATAAAAATCGTTTGTTCTGCAAAAAATGCTAAAAACTGTCAACAATTTAGCTGATATCAGTCCGCTTGTAATATCATGTGTTCGCTTAATTAACAGTCGAGCTGCGAAATGATTACTTGGTCAGCAAAATTTAACAATTAGTCAGTAGAAAAAAAACATGTCTAGAAGCAGTTACTTCAGAAGTTTGCATATTAAAAGAATGGTTATCAACATAAATCATTTGATTGCGTTTGTTTTGAATAATCGGCAAACTTCGTTATTGTGGGCGGAGCGAAAGCAGTCGCGCGATACGAGTATTTCATTCGGTGTAGCAGTCGAGGCCCAAAAGGTAGCGGGGGCGGGTTTTTACTTGTTTTCCCAGGGCACTGTCAATTCATGTAACTTTCTTGTGTTTTCTTTTACCGAATACAGAAGGAAATCGGCTACAAAAGGTGTAGCGGAGGCGGGTTTTCACTTGTTTTCCCAGGGCACTGTCACTATTTCATGTTTTATTGCTTCTTTTTTTGATGACCAAGATTAAATATTTTGCTTACCCGCTGATTGCTTACCAATATCTGATTAAAAGTGGATCGCTCATAGCATGTTATATATTTAATTTGCGTACCAAAATAATTTAGAGCACTCGAGTATGACATTAATTACTGACCGATTCAGAAATGTTTGCTGTCCATAAGTTGCTGACCAACTAGCCATTTAGGCAGACCGATTACATTTTTCTGTTCGCAAAAATAAGAATATTTTGCTAACCAGTTAAATGATACCCAATTAGTAATTATTATTAGTTATTTACGTTACAAGTGTGAAAAAATGCATTTTTCACACCTGTATCATGCAACATTGTAATTACGAATAATTGTAAAGGCGAAATGTATTTTCAATATTTACGTTCTTAAATATATTTTCGTATATAATATCATAAGTGAGAAAAATTTGTCGGCAAAATTTTCGACTAGTATGAAAGTTTGTTGCTTGGCAATTTTATTAGCGAAACAATAAACAAAAAGGTCGATATGAAACAGCCTACAAGCGCTTTGAAATATGATGCAATGAAAAATAAAGCATCTTCCTGAAAATATATGACTAGCATATTTCCCGCAAAAAATTATAAGTTTTTATTAAATTAAAAAATAAAATTGAAAGGGTTTTGCATTGTTTAATAAAAGAATTGTCGAACAAGTAATAAAAACGACCTGCTCTTTATTTCAATTATGATTTTTCATGCTACTAAAAACAATATCTTATTTTCGCACTAGTGCGAATATTTTTGTAAATTTTGTGTATGGGTTTGTTCGGGTTTGTTAGGAATTTTTTTCAATTTCAATTAAATCATATTTGTAAAGCAATAAATACTGTTCACATCTAAAGTAAGATAAAAATATATTCAGCTACAATAGTAAAATGTCCTCAAAAATCAAAATACATTATCTGTCCCTGTAAATTTGTATAACGTCGAGCCAGTAAAATTGCTAATTTTCGGATATCTAATAAAAAGATAATACATAATTTAATTACGGTTTTAAGTAATAAAATCAAAATTATAACAATATTCGCGACAAATAACTAGACATAAAATTATTTTAGTTTATCATGCCCAGGTTTAAAACTTCTTGAACAATTTTAGCTAATGTGAATAAAAATTCGTGTAAGAATTAGTATTTCCTACATATTTGAGATATTAATATAATTACTTAGTAAATAAATAGCGAGTAAACCCAACCCAAGTAGCATTTTTAGACACAAATTGGACATACATTCTTTGCTGAGAAACGTTTCAACACATTTTCGATTAAAATTATAAAGTTGTACTGAGACATATGTGTTACGAAACTTTTGCGACACATTTTCAAATCCAGTTACTAGAAACACTTAAAGACGTGCTTGTTTCGAAATATTTTACAAACCATAGTGTCGATACATTAACGATACGCGAAGATGAATATTTTTCGAAAAATTTTTAGTTAAAATTTTTTAAAGTTTTGGTAAGACACAAGATTGCATTGAATTTCCCAAAAGAAATTTTTTATAGCATCGGTGTACGTTTATTAGCGATAAATAAGCAACTTCTTGATATTATTTATATTTTAGCTGTTATTATTGATCCATTTTCAATCACAGATTGAAGTAAGTGTTTTTGGTAGATTTTTAATCACCATCTGAACAAGTTTGATTTTCTGTAAAAAAGCTTACTGTACTGTATTTATCAACATAAAGTATGTCTATAGGGTGGATATACTCTATGTTGATAAATACAGTGCAAGAAGCTGCTTTTACCAAAAAACTAACAATTTAAATCTCCCTATGCAAACAATAATAACATAACCTCAAACAAGATGTTGATTAAAAAGCTTCAAAAAACACTTACGTCAATCTGTTTCTGAAAATGAATCAATAATAACATCTAATATACAAATAATATCAGGAAATTGCTTATTTATCCCTTATAAACGTGTACCGATGCTTAAAAAATCTCTTTTATGGGATTTTCAATGTAATTTTAGTTTGGAAAGGTTTTTGAAACCACCCCTCTCGTGACGTCAGACTTAGGCTGTACATACCCACAACCTTTGTTTTCTGTGCATACAAGCAAACCTTTTTTTCTGTGGTATTCACCATCACGTTAACAAACCTTTTATTTTTCTGTGCGTCATGGAAACATTTTAGAAGCCAAAGACTAGAAATTGTGTATCGAGTCCAATTTGGACCAGAATAATTTATTGCTTTCTAGCGGCCATTTTGGGAAATGAATTTTTATTTTGTTAAAATGAGTTTTAATGAAATTTCTGCATCTCTTGCAAAGCCAAAAGTTGTTAGATGAGTTCCATTTTCCTAGCTAAGCCGACTTATAAAAGAAATAAATAAAATTTTGAAAATATTTTAATTTTTATTTTTTTGGCAAAGTGTATTTTTTTCTGTAAATGAAAATAAATCGGGGGCACGTTAAAAATATAAAGCCAAATTACTAAACTGCACGATAAAATTTACTGCGACAATGATTTTTTGGTTCTTATGAGCAATAACTCGGTATATGAAATAAAATAACTTATAAGAAATATACTTATAACGAATTCATCATGGCGAAATTATTGTTTCATATTGTATTTCTTTTATTTTACAACAGTGAAGGTATCCTAATTGTTTTGCGCATGGTTAAACATAGCCCCGCCCCTTTATACTGTCATTTTTGAATGAACATAAAGGCCGTATTACACTCGGGAATTTTTATGGCGCCAGCAATGGCAATTATAATTCAAGGATTCAGGCGCAGTACACCGTTCTCCGTACTACAGTCAGAAATTCTACTCTCAATTAAAATGACACGGATTCATGCGCAGTACACTGTTCCCGATCAGCTGTCTCTCATTACCAGAAATGGGGCAGGCGCCATTTTAATTGCCCTTGCCGGCGCAATTGGGTAGACATGGATTATTCTGTTATTTTTAACTGTTTATTATTTGGCCGAACCAGGTATGAACAGGTAATGGCCATTTAAACCCACTGGTACTTAAATTAGCAGTTTACATTCTTTATTAAACTTATGGACTGCTAATTCAGCAACTTTTTGCACCTCCTAATTGTAAATAGCAGTAGCTGCTTTAACTGGTAATCAAAACGAACAGGTTTGCACATCTCTAATTCTGGGGATATTTTAGGGATTTCGACAGTACCCACTGCTGTTCTGACCGTTGACAATGCTCCAGCTGATCGAAATCGGTTTACTGCGCATGAATACGTGCCATTATAATTGCCGACGCAAGAGAAAAAATTGCCTAGTCTAATACGGCCTTAAGTAACAGTTTAGAAATATTTTCGAACATTTTCGATAAAAATTTCGATTGTGCGTCGAAGCAGCGAAAGTCACAGCTAGTACCAACCACTTGGAAACACGTGTAAATGTCCCATTTAAAATGTATACGTTTCGAAAATATTTCCATTTTTGTTGCCGACAGTTTCCAATTTTGATCGGAAACAGAAACGATAGTTACGATACATGTACCATAATGTGTCTAAAAATGCTACTTGGGAATATGGAAATTGTTTATCAACTTTCCGAAAAAAATGACAAGTTTTTTAAATTTAATAAATAGATTAGTTCTACACGCAACACCTTATTTTAAACAAGGCAAGGTGCCTTATAAACGTAGGATAATTAAATAACTAGTGATGCCACCGGATTCACTTTTTGAAAATACCGGAACATTTTTGGCCGTACCCGGACCGGAACCGAAAACAAAGCGTTCTAAAAAGAGATCAAAATCCCTTTGACCGTTTGTACACATTTTTTAAATCCGGCGGACCAGATATTAAAAAAGAAGACCGGATCCGGTGGCATGACTACCAAATAAGCCCCAGAGACCGCCATCTATCACTAAACAAAATAAGCGGCTAATTGGGCCATCTTATCCTTAGGCTTACCCCTGCCCCTACCAGAGGCTCCCCTGCCTCCTCGGGTGCCCGGAGTCTTACCGCCCCTGAAAGGTCTTGGGGGTCTGCTTACCACGGCGACCTTCGGTCTATCTACCAACTTAGCGAATTCTGGAGAGCAAAAAACGCAACCTTTTGCCTCCGTACCCTGATTCGGCAGTTTGGATTTTTCGGCTTTATATTCAACGTTGACGATTTGCGCGCCGCAGTCGCAATTATCTTCTAAGATGGTTATTTTTTGGGCATCGTCGAAGAGATTTATGATGGTATCGCACCTAGAAAGGTATAATTGGAATTTAACAAAATTCTGAAACGTCACAACAAAATAATACTTAGAAAAAATATTTTACCTATTGCATCCCAATTTCCATTTAGGTCCCGAAGATGGATCCAAAACCAACACTCCATAATCACACTCGGCACAATTGATAACACCATTGGAATTTAAACTATACTGGCAGGTCGGATGTGTACACGAATTACAACCATTACCTTTCCTCATATCTCTAAGTAGAAAAAAAAACGAATTACTGTAACATTTTTAAATAAATTTTGAATCAATTTTAAAATCGTTCAATAAATACTTTGTTTTAATTATAATTCGAGCAGGACGTGTTAACAGGACCATTTTTCTTATTACTTACTTAAAAGGCGGGTTGTTGTAACAATACGGACAAAAAACGAAACTTTTCCCCTTATTTCCAGTCGTCCAACAAAGTAATTCAAACTCGTCCAGCGGGCACTTTAGCTCCCTAAAGAGCTTAATCGTTCCATTTTGCGGCAAACTGTAGGTTTCGTCGCACTGGGGGCAATGTAACCTTGCCGGTTTCGCCTGTATGTATTTAAGATACCTTCTACATTTTCCACACCTGAAAATTCAGAAAAATCTAAATAGCATCCATAGAAAATCCATAGTTTGAAATTTGTCAGGACAGAAGGTTTGTAAATTAGTACATATACAGGGACCGCAAACGAAGCGTGGACGGAAGATTAAATCGTTATCGAAGAACTTATCAACAATACTGAAACAGCTTGAAATATTGGATTAAAAGCGGCATGTTTTAAAAATATTTTACATTAAATATTTTACATTATACAGGGTGGCCCAAAAAAGTGTGACAGCATAAAATTATATTTTTTTAAATGAAACTCCCAGTATTTTATTGCATATTTAGGTTCGTATTACTATCGTTTATAAGTGCCTCAAATTTTATTTAATTTGGTTTTGTAGTTTCGGAGAAATAAATTAAAAACTAAAAAAAAAAGTTTTGCAGTCCTGAATAAAAAAATCAAAAAAAACAATCCAGAACTATTTTTTTTAACCTCGGCATTGTGTTAAATTTATGACAAGAGATCTAGAGATACTATGAATGTAATTGCGTTTATTTATTTTATACAGGGTGTTCATAATAAAGTTTCAAAAACCCCACATTTTAAAATAATTTTTCTCAAGTTTTTCAAATGGAACACCCTGTATATTATTTGGCTATTTGACGTAGAATTCATAGACAATTTTTTTTATAATACAAGCATATAAGTTATATCCAGCCGTTTTCGAAATAATTATAAATGTCATAAATTATGTTGTTTAAATATAGTTTTTATTGGGAAATTATGTTACAGGCGACTAGACTAATAATTGTAAACTAAAGTAAAAGTTCAAAATAGCTTCCTTTTACTCTTAGAGTTTACCGTATTTTAGTTATTTCGATATAAATTTTAAAAGCATACATTTTTGCCACTTTTATTATTTAAATTTATTTTTTATTCTTAATCGAGTTGCCATGATTTCTTTTTGTTTAGATTGTCACTATGACAGTTAAATAAAATTATTTACATTTGTTAAGTCGTCGAAATTAAGTACTAACTTACACAAAATGTCGAAATTTAGAAATGGTAAATATGATTTTTATACTGGGTGAATGTGGAAGAAATTGCCTCCTCGCGAGCCGAGTGTATGCTGAAAGATATCCAGATATTGAGAGAAAGCCGAGACCAAAAACCTTCGAGAAGTTGTTGCAAAAATTTGTAGCAACAGGAAGCACTGCGTACACAAAAAGGATAATAATCAATAAACCAGTTATTAATGAAGAAAATGAATTGAAGAGTTCTGTTGGCAATAGGGGAAAATCATTAAATTAAGTAAAAGGAAGCTATTTTGAACATTTACTTTAGTCTTACTTATTAGTCTAGTCGCCTATAACAAAATTTCCCAATAAAAACTCTATTTAAACAACATAATTTATGATATTTACAATTATTTCGAAAACGGCTGGATATAACTTATATGCTTGTATTACAAAAAAAAATTGTCTATGAATTCTACGTCAAATAGCCAAATAATATACAGGGTGTTCCATTTGAAAAACTTGAGAAAAATTATTTTAAAATATGGGGTTTTTGAAAGCTTATTATGAACACCCTGTATAAAATAAATAAACGCAATTACATTCATGGTATCTCTAGACCTCTTGTCATAAATTTCACTCAATGCCGATGTTAAAAAAATAGTTCTGGATTGTTTTTTTTGATTTTTTTATTCAGGACTGCAAAACTTTTTTTTTTAGTTTTTAATTTATTTCTCCGAAACTACAAAACCAAATTGAATAAGATTTGAGGCACTTATAAACGATAGTAATGCGAACCTAAATATGCAATAAAATACTGGGTGTCCCATTTAAAAAAATATAACTTTATGCTGTCACACTTTTTTGGGCCACCCTGTATAATGTAAAATATTTTTAAAACATGCCGCTTTTAATCCAATATCTCAAGCTGTTTCAGTATTGTTGATAAGTTCTTCGATAACGATTTAATCTTCCGTCCACGCTTCGTTTGCGGACCCTGTATAGTGACAGTAAAAGTAGGAAATCTAGCGAATATTAATAATTACTCGTCGATACTAGCAATTATTCACCTGGGCAGGTAAATGTCGCTTTCTAACGAAATTTGTCTATTTTTACTACTGTTTATTAGCAATCCCTTGTGAGAGCACTATTCCCTAAAAAAATGAGTAAAAGTTGTAGTATGTATGCAGTTAAATTGTGTGGAACAAAATAACCGTTCAAGATACTAAGAATCTTCTCAATATTTAACTTTTATTCTGATTCAGTAATCTTAAAATTGCAGTTCTTTGCTTTAAATACGTTTATTAGTGAATAATTGCTAGAAATATAGTATATAAAACCAAAACTAAACAAAATTTGAAAGAGATAAAATAGAACCACAAATTATAAGGCTTTAGAAAATAAAAAAACACAAATCAACTTACTATTGTTGTAAAGTCACAGGATTTATACACGTTTAAGATTATTCAAAACAAACAATGAAATTTCGTGTTCTTTTATATCAACTACCGTGCTCCAGGGAATGTTAGCATTTACTAGTCAAAATGTGGTTCAAATATGGTTATTACACCTTTTACTGGTGTGGTGTAATCAGAGAATGTGTACTTTTACTAGTCATTGTTAACGTTTACTGACTTCTCACTTGTACTGTAACCCATACACAAACAAATAACGCTCGTAATACTATCAGGGGAACTTAAACTAGGGTTTGCCGGATTTAAATCGACAATCAATCAAGTGATTTTTTTATTTTAATAAATGATTTAAATTAAATTTAAAAAAAAACTTCAATGCAATTTATTTGTTGTCCACAAGAATTTTTTAAAGGAAAATACGAGCAATAACAAGAAAGAGTAACGAATATCGAAAATTACGATGGACGCAGGGATTTTTTGATTTTGCAGGACCAATATGTGTCAAAACAGAAAATATTATTTCTTATTATTTGCACGTAAAAATATTTAAATACCATACATTTTTAATAAAAATAAACAAAATCATAAATTTTAAATTTTTTTAACCTAGCCTTAAACGCAAGATACTTCTTTCCTACCTAGAATGCGCCTTTCCAGAAGCACTGAGTGGTGAAAAAGACACTTCAAACAACTGATCCATACCATCGATGCTTTTTACAAAATATTGAAACTTCAGTTTAAAAATGTCAATCGTATGCTTCAACACATCCTGGAAATTAGCCTTTCCTAAAGCTATGAGGTTTAGTTGCTCCTCCAGCGCCGAACGCATAGTAGGTAGAACTAATTCTGCATCGATCTATAAAGGTATTATCAAAATTTTAATCAGTTGAATGTTGTAAATTACTATTAAGCAGTCCACAAAAACCCACCTTTTGGTATCCGTGCACCAAAACAATACCCAAGGTAGTAGGCTTAAGTCTTCTGCCAGGAGTAACAGTGACATAATTCCTTTGGGAAATATTATTGATATGAACGGGAATAGATGCGTCGGTACCTATTCCGTGTTTTTCCATTAAGGTAATCAGCTCAGATTCCGTTAGATAATCTGGTGGGGCCGTTTGGTGTTCTGTGAGCCTTGCATTCTGAATAGGAACAAGCTCGTTTTCGGATAAGTTTGGCACAGTCTCATTTTTTCCAAAAGCCTTAAAAAATGAATTACATGACGATGATAAATATGTATACAGGGTGTTATGGAAATGTGTATTATATTTAAACCGGCAATTCCTGAGATAAAGACAAATTGAAGAAAAATAGCCATAAATGGCGCTTTCACTTCATTCAGCGGTAAAAGTGACCTGACGTCAAACCAGAAAAACACCTGTGTGGCACTGCGATACATGTAAGCAACAAGGCATTCTGGCCGGTGTCGTCATATGTACACCTTAAACTCTTTAGACAAAATAAAATAATTTAAACACTTTTCCATTCTGTAATACCTTTTTGTACAATTAATTGAAGAACATTTACGACGATGTTTTAAACAACCCGAAAAAACATATGCAATAGTAATAGCCACGTACGTTACTAGGTCAAATGCCAATGACCTCTTGACGCCCTACATCGGCTGAGCGAAGTAGTTTCATATAGGGCCGCACGCGTGCCTCTGTTAGTTCAAGACCAACCAGCGGCCGAATACGTTGTGTCTCGTCGATCACCAACACACTCTCAGCGATCCGCTCTGTTTTTTCGGTTTACGCGTGTATCTTGCCCGTACATAAATAATCTTTGAATATTGTTTTGTTGTTGTGTTCAATACAGATTTACATCATAAATTTAATTATATTATGGCTAAAGCAAAAAGGAAATAAACATATTTTGGAAACTTACTTGCCAGGTCATGATGTTGGTATACCCAGGATCGATCAAAGTCTTTCCAGTTATGTAAAATACCTCACTGTTAATTATTATCTTAATAGTAGTACTCAAATATCTACAATCTCTCGCTAAAGTTCCGATAAAATGTCTGGTAATATAATCGTATAATTTCCACGAATCACTATCTAACTCGTTTCTAGAGGCAGCTTTCATTGGAGTTATGGGAGGATGATCACCTTAAATCAAAATTTATGATCTTGTGTAGTAGTAATAGGGAGGGAAAGGCATAGCACCAGATCAAAATTTTGTTTTTAAAATTTTATGGTTTTCCTACTAACTTCAGTACTAAATTATACTCAAAATAAAATTTTCTATAGTAAAAAATATTCTTACCAGCATCGTGACCTGATTTTGGCCGGCTTATTCCTTGGTTTATTATTTCTTTGACATCTTTACCCCAATCAGTATTATTTTCTTGTTGCTTTAAGGTTCCCCTAAAAACAATAGATATTGTACAAATACCAAGACAAAAATTTCAAAAAACTAATTTTTATTATATTCCTTACAGGCAAATATGTAAAATTAACTTACATCAGATCGAAATTTTCGGGATACTTAGTTGTCTCAGTACGGGGATAACTTATGTACCCCTGAATATACAACCTCTCAGCTATCTGCATGGCATGATGGGGTCCCATTCCGAGACCCGAACTTGCTACTCTCATTAACTCCACCGTGTTTAAGGCAGGTGGTCTGGGTTTGTTTTTTTCTTTTGATACTACACTCACCACTCTAAAATTTTCTTAACATATTACCAATAAAGCCACAACACCAAATAATATTACTTAATTGAGATAATTTTTTTTTACATACCTCCCTTCAGTTTCTTGTTTTACCAACTGCAAAAACATATTAGCTACATCCTTATCAAAACTCCTATATCTTTCCCATTCTAAGGGTACATCTTGATCATCTTTGGTTCTAATGGAAACTTGAACTGTCCAAAATGTTTCTGGTTTGAACGATTGAATTTCATCATGTCTCTGTACGCAAAATCCCAGCGTCGGTGTCTGACATGGACCATATGATATTAAGGATGCATCTAAATCTCCATATTTGCCTTGGAAAAATTTTGTTTGAAAACGTGTAAAGGCACAGCCTATTCTGAGATCCAGTTCTTGGCGAGCATCGACACTTTTGGCTTCATTTTCATTTGGATGGCCTATAATGAAATAGGATCGATCGAAATGAAAAAATTCTACTAAACTCATTAACACAATAAAATTGGGCCTATTGTCACAGAAACAAAAAATTGTTAGATACTTTAAAATATCTTTTACCTTACCTAGATTATTATAAGCTGCCTTGATATCTTTGTCAGTAATGGCTGAAAATTTTGCTCGAAATGTAACTGTTTCCAAATAAACATTTGCATTCATACTTTTGGACACTGATGCCATTACTTCAAAACAAATATTTTCTCCTAAAAGAATAAAAATAGAAGATTAGAAGCATTACTTATTCTTACATGTAAAACATAATACATAAGATAGAACATGGTCTAACAGTAGGTCAGACCAATGGAAATGGGAAACATGTTTTTAAATGAGTATATTATATAAGGAAACGTAAATATCTACTTAAAATAAAGACAAACCTTCTTTATCACAATCGAGCCACAACACTAAATTGTCACATCCCTTAGCTTCAGCAGCAAGAAAAGCTGGCATTTTAAGTTTTGCCGTCGCTTCTTTCTTTTCTATTGGACAGGAAAATAGCTCAACCGGGTCGACTCGATCCCAGTTATTGTATTTACTTGTAAAGTCAACACCGAGAACATGCCCACACACTGAAGTCATTTTTAAACGAGCTGGTGAATTCATGAATGTACCATTCCATTCGTGAATGGAACATGCACCATTAAACCCTAGAAATATAGTTTATTAACATCAGGGTACCTGTTTGTGGTTTGTATCATTATCAACTTAAAAGAAAAGATACTAACCTTTCCTTGAAGAGTTCTTTCCATTACTCAAAATATTTGCTAGAGAGGCTGCCAATGAAGGCTTCTCAGCTACCATTAATACCGTCTTCATTTTTAGATTATTAAAATACACTTCAATTTGAAAGAAAATACACTATTTCCTTGCATATAGCCCTGAGATTGACATTTTTATTTATGACTTCATGTTTATAATTATAACATAACCAAAGAAATAATTTCAAAAGTTGCCCATGGCACAGAGAAATGATACGTCGACGCTACAGTCTGTTCAGGATTTCGCCGTGGCTATGAAATAGGTTAAAATCCCGTATTTCCCCACTCATGTTTATATAACCTAAAGGAACTGCAAAATCCAATGTTTTTTACGTTGGTTTTTACATTTGTTTTGGGTGTACCGTGCTGCAGCTGATAAGTTCTACAGTAATGATGAAAAATATTTAGTGTTTAAAATCTAAAATGTTTTACCATAAAGGTATACTACTTTTCTGTTTATTACCACTTGTTCAAACTCTGTCCTATTCGGACATTATAGTATTTTTTGGAGACAAAAATTGCATTTCAGGTATGTAAATCAAACATTTTTGGAAATTAATATTTTTCATAGGTTAACAACCCCCATAAATATTTTAATAAACCGATTTAAACATTTTATCACCAATATTGATTCTCTAGTACTAAATGTTTGATATAATTTGTATATATACTTTATTTGAAATCCGAATATCTGGTATAGCAGTATTATGATTGTGCTTCCCGATTATCCCTTTCGACTTGTTACAGGTAGCTTACAATCATTAAACCAAGAACATGGTGCACCTGCACAAGATGGTTCACGAAATATAGAGTCTTCTGAAATTGGTCAGTATTAAAATAAGTAAAACTGTATTTCTTATAGTCATGGTTCTTTTACAGTTTTAAATATTTTTGTTATTTCACAGATCTTGTAGAAAGCATGTTAGGTCCGACAAATGAGGATAAATCTGCCATGAGTTCTATTAATGAATTGGCGCAATATAATGACATAAGTTATTCATATGAACTGATAAATGAGGAGGTAAAATCGCCATCAATATAAATGTTTATTCCTTTTTTTTAAAGATAAGTTTGTGATTACCTAGTCCTCTTCATGTGGCTTCTCTCTGTCTTCTTTAACGTTTTGTTACATAACATTTAAGTTATTGTGTCCACAATTACCTATAGTTTTCTGTACAAATGTTTTCTTATTGCATGTCTGATTTTAGGGCCCATCGCACAGTAAAACCTTTACAATCACCTTGTTTCTTGGCAATGAACAATACACCAAAGATGGAAAAAGCTTAAAAAGAGCTCAACAGGACGCAGCTAGCACAGCATTGAAAAGTACTCAATACGAACATCCCCCAATTAAAATAAAGGAAAATGCAAAATCATTAACACCAACTGTTTTATTGAATAATTTGGCTGCAAAATTGGGTCTCTCCGTTACTTACACTGTAGTAAATGATATTTTGGTAATTATATATAACTTTATTTAGGTACATAGTCGAGGAGTATTACATTGAAAAGCACAAAAATCCATAAAGAATTTGTGTCAGTAATTTTATTGATATCCAAAATATTTTATAATATTTTCGGGTTTGCATCGATTATACATAGATATTTTTATAGGAAGAACTAGAGAATGCTGATGATAAAACAGAATCATATACAAAAAAGTCATATCTACAAAAACTGAATGAGACAGTACATTCAAATGACACTATTCGAATCAGAAAAGATGGGTCTGATCCTAAAGGACCTTTCAAAGTTAGGGTTGATGTAGGTGGAAATAAATTCATTGGTAAAGCTCACACAATCAAGAATGCTAAACATGAGGCAGCTTTAAAAGCTTTAAAGGCGTTAAGAGAACAAGAAGATACCTTTTATTGTCTTAAAGAAGGTAAGGTGAATAAATTAGTATACACATGTTTATTTCATTTAATACCTCAACCTAGAGAAAAATTGGTATATATTTTTATCGTAAAATCGATTTCTATTACCAAACCTTGAATACCCTGTGTTTTCACTTCTACAAATCTGTTTTGCCATTTCTGTAATCACAAAGTAGTTACTTTATCGAATGATTGGAGCACCCCAGTATTTTATTTAAAAGAAATTAAATATTTTAACTAATTCTAGGAGACAACTGTAAGTCTAAAAAACAGAGCATAAAATCACCAATATCCTTAGTTTACGAATCTGCGCAAAAAAGAAATCTAGGTGTAACGTTCGAAGTGATTGATGAAGTAGGACCATCTCACAAAAAAATATTCACTACCAAATGTACTGTGGGCGATTTGGAAGCCACGGGCGAAGGAAAATCGAAAAAAGATTCGAAGAAAGCGGCCGCCGAAAACATTTTGCCTCGGCTTTTAGAAATATCGGAAGTCGAAGGGGCGAGAAAAAATATGGAATCCAGCAGTAAAAAGTCTAAAAAAAAGAATAAAAAGAACAAAGTGATTAAAACCACCTTTGATAAGATAGATCGCATGCTTGATAATGCTGTCGATTATGGAAAAGGTTTAATTGATAAAATTACCGGAAAGGTGTGTATATGTCTTAGATTAGGTAAAAGATACGTATATATGGTTCATTTCACCGTCACGATTTTTTTTTAAACTTTGCATATTTTTATTTTTACCAAAAGATTATTTTCTTACTTCCAGTTCTAGCAAAAGTAGCTGTCGGCATTGCTTTTTTATACGGAATATACATTTTATTAAATTTCTAAACTTCAGTTATAGTGGATTCTGTGAGTCGGGCGAACATACACGGATTTTCTACAGTAACCAGACTACTCCCCCCCCCCCCCCTGTTTTCGAGGATGCTGAACACGATGGTGCAGTGCAGGGGGGTGGTTTGACCTCGAAAACGGGCTGTCAGACGATATTGCCGGTTTAAAGCCGTCAGCAGTCGATGCACCCCTTGGAGGGTAGTTTCATCGCTCGGGGGGGGGGGTTTGCAACGGGTGCGAGAGTACTCCGCGACCCCGAAAACGGAAGGAATTCGAGATCGGGCAGCTTCAAGCAAATATTTTCAATTTTCCCGCTTGGGGTAGTCTGGTTACTGTAGAAAATCCGTGTGTATTTCGGCCTCTCGCCCGACTCACAGAATCCACTATTATGATTCTAAACATTCATGATCAAACTCTTAACATCAATGGAAACTCTATTATTATAGCCGTGTTTCTTTTTTAGGAAACCGATGGTGATGATTTTAAACCGTCAAAAAATAAAGATGGTAACAAAAACAAACGATCACCAATAAATGAAATAATGGAACTATCGAAAATATTGCAGCTGGAAATGCAGTACAATGATTTTGAGGAGAATGAGAAATCGTATTCCGTCTTGGACTTGGGAACTAAACCTTCGTTTGTATGTATTTATAATATAGAAATATGCATATTTTTTGTGATATCATTACGCTCGTTCGCAAATTTCGTTCTGCGCATGTTAGGTCGTTGACGAGTTGCCAGAGAGTACAATTGCCAAACCTTCAACTGTCAAATCTGAGAATTGACAATACAAACAGCTGATTGAGCAAATGGGCATAATCTAAATCCACAGTTCGTTATCAGTACGCGGATCATTCTAACGGTTGCAAATCAGTTGGTAATCGATACATTTGGCTCAACCGAATTTTGGTAGCGGTCATTGCTGGTGTGGATATTTGGTAACAATTTCTGACTGCTCTGCAAACGAAGCTAAATAATTTGACATTTGACAAAGACATGATTCTTTAGTATTTAATTTTCAAACCCTACTAATCTGTAAAATTCAAAAATATTTTAGATATGTTTGGGAGAAGGTATTAGTAAAAAGAATTCAAGAGATTTAGCAGCCAAGCATGGTATTGATGTTTTGTACAGATTGGGGTTATTAGATAATATGCTTGATAAAACGATGAAAATAAGGTAAGTATTGATACAGACCCAATAACCAAGGAGATAATGCTGCAATAAGAAATTGATAACATAAAAATAGATTAAGAACTTGTTCTTAAGTTTGTTTTTTATCAGTTAAATTCCCCGCTCGTTTAGAGATCAATCTGCAAATAAATTACATTGTTGTCGCATCTAACAACGAAATGTTCGTGAGTATCTTTCAAAGCATAGAATTCTGCCGAATTTTGGCGCTAATTCTTGATTTATTTATTTTGAATATTTCTTGTTTATTGCTGAGAAAAATTTGTACTATTGCTTAGTTATTTATAAGTGGAAATTTATAAATATTAATCAAATATTCCTTAATGTTTTAGTAACATTTTGGATAAAGAAGAAGCATTCCATAACTTCTGGCTTGAGGTTGTTGAAAATAATAAGGATGAAAACCAAATATAAATCAAAGATAAAGGATTCACCGATACTTTCTAAAGTTCCAGAGGAAAGAATACAGATCAAATATATTTCAATTTTTTCAATTTAAAGACAAACTAATTGTTAAATAAACGATGTTTTTAAATTTTTTGTTTTTTTTTGAAAATACGCCTTACTAAATATAAAATCAAACTAGAAGAGGCCACGAGCGTCATTAAATTCCCTTTCCTTTATTAGCAACTTCTCTTTTTAGCAACATACACGGAAATACATTTTGGGGTTGTTTGAAACCTTTTGTTGTGAACTCGACACACCTACCCGGCCTTTGAATTTATATTCAAAGCCTACCGGCGACACCACAATATGAAATTTGTAAAGGCAATAAACGTGGCAACATTGTCAACGTCACTTAAGAACAGCTGGGGCAAAATTGGTAAACAAGGAAAAAATATGTTTTGAATTTGAGCTTCATTTATTTCGTTATGTGATTTTCGGTAAACTTTTTTTAAGTTGGACTTTGAGTTGTTAGAACCAATTTTTATGTAATAATTTTAATTGAGCGCTTGCAAAATGTGTATGAACATAAGAAATTCTCTTAAAATTGGTAAGTGAATTTTGCATAACCATACTTTTTTATTTTATAACTTTAAGAAGAAATTTTAATCTAGTTGCCAATACCATATCATACCCCTATCGTAGTTTGCTGCTGGGGGTTTACAGGTACAAAAAATTGTATCTTATACTTTTGTTGTTTTTCTTTTCCTTAACAACAGACCAAGTATCGAAGTGACCTTTGAACCTTTTTGAAATATTTTAGCCAAACAAATAAAACACTTTAGGTTTTATTCAGAGCAGTTCCCCAAAATAACTACGCACTATACCATACATCCAAGGGAAAAGGACCCAAGATGGAAAGGTAACTCAATACAATAACATATTTCCTCAATTCCTCCTCAAAGTCAAAATAATCTCTATTGTCTAAAAAGATGCTTATGTTGAAATTATACAACAACAAAATAAATAATTTAATGAAACAAATTAATAAAACTTGCATAGTAAAGAATTGATTTTGAGTTGGAAAAATGGGAAAGAAATATAACTAAATAAGTAAATCAGTTTCAAAATCTAATATAATATATTCTAGATGCCAATATGGAAAGATTTGCAGACGAAACAGATATATTAATTGTTGGAGGAGGCCCTGCGGGTATGAGTGCTGCAATCCGAGCAAAACAGCTTGCAGAAAAAGATGGGAAGGAAATAAGGGTAAATGTCAGCTAGCTTGCAATGAAAGTAATAATAAGTTCAGGATAACTGTGTACAAGGGGGTTGTTGAAGATTATTTACAAACTTTGAAAACTTTGTCAATATCTTGTAGGAGATAAAAATCCACTGATGATGAACACTTTTCCCACATTTCCTATGTGTTTTTACAAAAAAAAATTGTTTCTGGTTATAAAAATCCCAAAAAATTATAGGTTTGTGTAGTAGAAAAGGCATCTCAAGTTGGCGGACACATTCTATCAGGTGCGGTCATACAAACCAATGCGCTAGATGAACTCTTTCCTGACTGGAAAGAACGTGGTGCTCCATTGAAAACGCCCGTTACTGAAGACAAGTTTGCATTCCTAACAGAAACTGGGCGTATTCCTATACCTGTTATACGCGGTAGGTATTTTATTATTTAAATCGAGGAAAATAACCATAGTAAATACTATAATAATTAGGATCTATCAGGTACAGGACAATACGACACACTACTGATAACTTGAGATCTCGGCCTATTAATTAATGTTATTAATTATTTCTATACTTGTGATTTCACAACATTTTTTATAGGTACGCCTATGTACAACCATGGCAACTACATTGTAAGGTTGGGACACGTGGTACAGTGGCTGGGAGAGCAAGCGGAAGCTATGGGTGTAGAAATTTATCCAGGGTATGCAGCTTCTGAGGTTTTATACCATGAAGATGGCAGTGTTAAAGGTATTCCAATAACAGCATAACATTTTCTATAATAAATTTCTGTGAAATATGTATATACTTTTTAATATAATAGGTACCGATTTTTATTCTAGGAATAGCCACGAACGACGTTGGCATCGCCAAAGATGGAAGCCCAAAAGATAATTTCGAGAGGGGCATGGAACTACATGCAAAATGTACCATTTTCGCAGAAGGTTGCCATGGGCATCTTTCAAAACAAATCATTAATCGATTCGATTTAAGAAAAAATTCTGAACCCCAGACATACGGAATTGGTAAGCCAAAATTGTTCAATCGAAATACATGTTGCATAGTTAACATCCTTAATTCCAAGGTCTCAAAGAGTTATGGGAAATAAATCCAGAAAAACATAAGGCCGGTAGAGTTGAACATACCATTGGTTGGCCCATGAATAAAAATACCTATGGCGGTTCATTCTTGTACCATTTGAATGATGACACGCCACTTGTTGCGGTTGGGTTCGTCGTAGGATTGGATTATACTAATCCTTACTTAAGTCCTTTTAAAGAATTTCAAAGGTAAGAAGAGGGGTTATTTAGTTTGTGAAGTATTAAGTTGAGACGAAGAAACTATACTTCTCAAGTAGCATTTTTAGGCACAAATTGGACACACTCTTTGCTGAGAAACGTTTCGAAACATTTCCGATTAAGTTGTATCAGGACACATGTGTTACGAAACTTTTGCGACACATTTTCGAAGAATCCAGTTACTAGAAACACTTAAAGACATCTTTGTTTCGAAATATTTCATAGTGTCAATACATTTTTTTTTTTTTTGGGACAGCCGATGAGAATCTGCATACAGACACGATGCACAGAGTAAGCAAAGTAGTGTCGGGCTTAGCAACCTGTGGGGATGAACCTCCGACAATATCATCCTTCCTGAAGGGAAGGATCCGCCTCGAATGAGGAGGGCCGACCGACTAAACTCACCGTGGGAGCCAGGCTAGAAGCCTGTTACTCTTTTTCACTAACTAGTGTTATTTTTGAATCATGTATGATTTCTTTGGTTTTAGCTTCTAAGCTATACACTTATGTTTGGTGCCAGCTCTTGATATTTTTCCATTCGAATTTAATCGAATGAACAAACAATCAAGAGCTCCGAACGTATAGGGTAGAGAGTAGGCGTAGTTTGTCTATTTGGGTTTTTGCGAATTTTGGTTCTGCAATCAAGGCCATATTCTTGTGTTTATGAGACATTTGTTTTGGATCAATCGCGGTTTCGAGTGATCCAGTCTTTAGGTAGCTTGTAACAAGTGTTAGGCTGTGAGTGTATGTGCGATGCAAGTATCGTACTGTTGTTGGCTATATTAGCCTTAGTGTGGTATTTTGCGATTGTTTTGTCAAAGAACTCGGAAATTGTGTCAATTTCGAGATCTCTGTGTATGATGTCATTTCTTGTGTATCGCGGCACGTTTACTATGATTTTTAGTACCTTGTTTTGCATAACCTGAATTCTTTTGATGTCACTCTTACTTATGGTGCACCAAGCTGGAGCTCCATATGTCATCGTTGACCTGATGAATGTTTTGTAGAGGGTGACCTTCGTTTTCATGTTTATCTTGCTGCGTTTGTTCAGCAGACAGTAGATTGCGCCTAGTTGTTGATTGGCTTTCCTTATTGTGTTGGCTGTATTTACTTTCCAATTGAGCCTCCTGTCAAAGTGCAAACCTAGATATTTAACGCTTTGTTGCCAGTCTATTTCTTTGTTTCCAACTTTGACTTTCCCCGCCGGGAATTTGTGGCACGATTTTGAAAAGTAAATTGCCTGTGTCTTGTCAGGGTTTAACTTTATCTTCCATTTGTTCAGCCATTCTTCTAGAATGGCTATGTTCCTTTTTAGCCTGATCATTATTAATCGAGGGCTCCTTCCTGTTACTGCGATGCCCGTGTCATCCGCATATATATATTTGTCACACTGGGGAAGCTGAGGAATATCCGCTGTGTAAATGTTGAAAAGTAGGGGGGCTATTGCTGAACCTTGTGGAACGTGACGTCAGACTTAGGCTGCCCATACCAAACCTTTGTTTTCTGTGCATACAGACACGAACCTTTTTTTCTGTGGTATTCACCCCCTAATAAACCTCTTATTTTTCTGTGCATCATGGAAACATTTTAGAAGCCAAAGACTAGAGATTGTGTATTGAGTCCATTTTGGACCAGAATAATTTATTGCTTTCTAGCGGCCATTTTGTGAAATGAATTTTTATTTTGTTAAAATGAGTTTTAATGAAGTTCCTACATCTTTTAAAAGCCAAAAGTTGTTACATAAGCTCCATTTTCCTAGCTAAGTCGATTTATAAAAGAAATAAATAAAATTTTGAAAATATTTTAATTTTTATTTTTTTGACAAAGTCTGTAAATGCAAATAAATCGAGGGCACGTTAAAAATATAAAGCCAAATTACTAAACTGCACGATAAAATTTACTGCGACAATGATTTTTTGGTTCTTATGTGCAATAACTAGGTATATGAAATAAAATAACTTATATATAGAAAATAAACTCATAACGAATTCATCATGGCGAAATTATTGTTTCATGTTGTTTTTCTTTTATTTTACAACAGTGAAGGTATCCTAATTGTTTTGCGCATGGTTTAACATAGCCCCACCCCTTTATACTGTCATTTTTGAATAAACAGAAGTAACAGTTTAGAAATATTTTCGAAACATTTTCGTTAAAAGTTTTGATTGTGCATCAACCACTTGGAAACACGTGTAAATGCCCCATTTAAAATGTATACGTTTCGAAAAAATTTCCATTTTTGTTGCCAACAGTTCCCAATTTTGATCATAAACAGAAACGATAGTTACGATACATTGACCATAATGTGTCTAAAAACGCTACTTGGGTTGTATATCCCTGTAAAAGTCATAATGTCTAATATTTTTTGTTCATAAATACAATTATTTGTGTATGCATACAAATATATATTTTTTTAGACAAGACTATAGTTAAAATTAATACAGTGCAACCTCGATAATCCGAACCTCCGTTACATCGGATTCTTCAATAATCCGGCCAAACATTTCAACTGCATTGTGTACTTTATGATCAGGATTTGATAGTAGCTACTCGATAATTCAAGCAAATAAAAATTACAAATTACTTACAAAATAATATAAAATTTTAAAAGTATGCTTCTGTTTTAAATAATTTTTGTTTATGTACTATTTTCAGTTGTTTTGTATTAAATGTTTGGTTTTTCAATAAAAAAACTGTCTCGCTTCAATAATCCGGATTATTTACTAATCCGGTTGACCGCGGTTTTAATTAGTCCGGAATATCGAGGTTGTACTGTACATACATACCTTTTAATTGTAGGTTCAAGCATCATCCATCAGTTAAACATTACTTTGAAGATGGAACTAGAATATCCTATGGCGCTAGGGCTTTAGTAGAGGGTGGTTTCCAGAGTATCCCAAAGCTAACATTCCCCGGGGGATGTCTGGTAGGATGTGCTGCTGGGTTTATTAATTTGCCAAAAATAAAAGGTAATGATTTATTAAACCTAAAGTCTGCAGCTGCTGTGGCCGAGCTGTTAGCGTATAAACAATGGTTTTGATTAGAGATCGACCGATATGATTTTTTGTGGCCGATACCGATATACTCATAGCCGATACCGGCCGATACCGATATATCGGCCATAAAATTTTGTCGTAATTTGCTTGCTTTATAAATGAGGTAAAAGTGATTTATAATGATATACTGTTACCGTTACATGGATTAACCATAAAATCACTAAAAAAAATGCAGAGCAAATTCAATATTTTGTGAAATCACCTAACGGAATAAAAATAAATACGGTAATTCCCCGAATTGAACAAAGCCCGGCCATTCGGCCCGAGAAGAGCAACCGTAATTCGGCGGCGCGGCGTTCGCTCGGTCGGGGAATACAAGAATTTCCGAATACGGTTGGAAGCAGTAAGTAAATAAAACTCGTAGTATTGCTCTGATTTTTCACAAACATGGATCGTTTTGTAGTGCGTTCTCCATGCATACAGTCGTCGTCGTCAACTTTACAAGAGTCTGGTTCTGGTGCATTATCTTCAATAAGTAGCAGTATTAGTGGCAACATAACTAGTAGAAAAAGTGTTTACTGGAAGTATTTCTCCAAGAATGAAATTAATGCCCTTACAATAAAAACAAATGCCACCTGTAAATTATGTTCCTTTTGAAGAAATTACGAAGTTTTGTAATAAGAATAGTGCATCTGTATCGGAAGTAATACCCTTACTTAAAACTCTCTTAAATAATCTCGAGAAAGCTGAAGGAGCTGACTTTTCAGGGGTGCAGAGTACCAAAAAATGAGCTTAAAGACTCCTTGATTAAGAGATGCAAAGCATGCTTCACTGATAGAAACCTTCTTCTTGCCACTTTATTGGATCCAAGGTTCAAGACATCTTTCTTTGATAATGATTTATCTCAAGGAACCTTTACAGATTTAAAAAAAGAACTGTTAAAAATTAATGGGCAAAATTCAGACTTGCTGGAAGATAATGCAGGAGAATCTGAAGTAAGCGACGATGATGTTCCGTTAGCGAAAATCGCCAAAAAATCACACGAGGTAAACCAACAAATTCAGGAAAATGTCCCGGGCTCAATTTCTCATAGTTTATTTTGGAATACTTTTGATGAACTTACTGGTATGACGACAAGTAAATCAGTGTCATATAAGAGAAGTACTGATTATATGATGAATAAAATTGATGATGAGATTGAATTGTATAAGAAATTAGAAAAAATATCAAGAAATGAAGATCCTTTGACTTGGTGGGCGCAAAAAAAAGACATTTTTCCATTGATGTATAAAGTTGCAATAATATATTTAGCGTCGTCGCCAAGTAGTGTTGCTAGTGAACAGCTATTTTCTTCAGCCGGAAATGTTTATGAAAGCGCAAGAAATCGTCTAACTCCGGAAAGAGCAGAAAGCCTAATTCTGTTACATTACAACTTGCCAAAACTTCACTTTAAATATTAATTTGTTTAATTTAGTGTGTTACTTTACTTCTACATTTTTAATGACTTTTTTGTTAAATTTTCAATAAGAATAAATTTGTTTGTTTGTTGTTTGATTTTTATTTAGTATTTCTGTTTTAATTTCTTTAAAAAAAGGCTTAGCAACTGAAATATTAAGCAATTTTAATTTTTTTAGGCCGATACCGATATAGGCCGATATCGTGGTTACATATCGGCCGATACCGATATCGGCTAAGAAGGCCGATATGGCCGATATACCGATACCGATATCGGTATCGGTCGATCCCTAGTTTTGATCCTATTAGAAATACACGTAAAAATAATTTAAATCCTTAATAATGTTTTTGTGTTGATTTTCTAGGAACTCATAATGCGATGAAAAGCGGCATGTTAGCTTCCGAGAGTGTATACGAAACAATTTTCGCAGAGAAGCAGACAACAGAAGGTTTCCAGCCACATAGCTATGAGGAAAAGTTCAAAAACAGTTGGATACATAAAGAACTAAAAGCCGTAAGAAATATTAGACCCAGTTTTCATAATCCATTGGGGCTATATGGGGGTTTAGCTTACAGCGGTTTTTCTGTTGTTATTGGTGGAAGGGAACCATGGACGTTTAAACATGGAGGTAAATTTGTTAATGTACATACAGGAAATAATTCCATATTGGGAGAGACGATACTCTCCCCTGGTAGAGTTGTGGTCAAATATCAAAAATAATTTGCTAAGAATTATTAACAATTACAGTATTTAATTTTGTTTAAGATCCCGATTATAAACGACTAAAACCAGCCAGTGAATGTAAGCCAATAGAATACCCTAAACCAGACGGGAAAGTCAGTTTCGACCTTCTCACATCTGTGGCGTTGACGGGCACCAATCACGAAGGCGATCAACCAGCGCATTTAACGTTAAAAGACGACACAATTCCCGTCCGACATAACCTGACCGTACATGATGGACCCGAGGGAAGATTCTGTCCTGCAGGTATATTTTTAAAATTAATTCGTAATTTCTGTCTAAGATTATCTTTAACCATAACATCTTATGTCAAATATATGGTACTATACTCTATTCATTTTACCAATTCAGGAGCATAAACAAACATCAGGGCGTAATAAAGTCGGTACGGTATATGAAGTCCGCTAAGCAATAAAACCTCTTGAGCAGGGTAGTCGGTGGCTCTCAAACAATAAATTATATTTTAGAAATTTTCTAAATAAAATAATTTAAAGTAAATAAAAATTAGTTTAGGTAACCACTCTCTTAATTCTTCCTTTTTCCAGCTGCTTGTAGGAAATTTCTCTTCGAGTCTCGTATGGTAAGAGGCATTGTCTAAAACAATTAAGGAATGGTTTTCCAATTGTTGATGAAAATATGGCACTGGCATTTGAAACAAACCCTTCTTCATTGCCAGCATGTATTATTATGTATATTTGTCATTACTGGCACGGGTACTGGAATAGCAATGTTTCGAATCATCCTGCCAAGACGATTTTGTTGAAGTTCCGTTTGCATATATCCATGTTTCCTCAAGAAAAACAAACAAACAATTCCGATTTTTTGTTTCTTAAATATTCCCTTAAAAACTGCCATCTTTTTGAAACATTATTGGACAGCTCGCAAAGCACTTTCCTGTTGTTCGTTTTTTTGTATTTGAAGCCCAAATCTTCTAAAATGATGGACAAACTGGTAGTTCCAATATCGCAAAGTTCTTTCTTCTATATCTTTTCAAGAATAGCTTTGAGGGTAACATATTCCTTGGCTTTATACATATCATAAACAATATTCCTAATCGATAGCTGAACATTTTCCATAACTTTGCTTTATAACTGCTTCTAATTCACATACAATGAGAAACAAACTAAAAGCAAAACTACTGATTTAAAATAGAACATGCCATCCTGCACTTGAGCAAATTTTAATAACTTCTTGGAAAATATTGATTATTATATAGATTTAACTGTAATGATCCCAAAATAACTAAATTCAAGGAAAAGGTACCTGAGAAAATCTTTAACTTAATGACGCAATTTTTTTTTTATCATTTGATAAATAAAAAAAACTGAGTGAAAAATAAACAAGATAAAAATATTTATCGCGGTACATAATTCTAAGATGCTTTTGTTTTGGAACCGCTGATTTTGCCCGGCCGACTACAGTGAACCAGTGGAATGTTCGGTACGATCAAGTGTAGCGAAGGTATTGTTAACTTAACCGTCTTACTGTTGAAAGTGCTTTAAGACTTTAACCCGATATCGGACTTCATAAAAAGAACCGACTTTAGCCACATGCTCGATGCACAAACTCACTGCTATTGGCGCTAAAACTTCCTATGCTGGCGAGATGCATTTCTAACAGGGTCGTTGCTGAGTATAGCCTATTATTTGAGGTCTATTCATGCGTGGTTTGAGAGTGTACTGTTATATTGTTCTTAATGCGACCCTGTATGCTGTTCACGTGCTCGTAGCGTGTTTTTGTTTTAGTCTACTGACTTGGGGAAATGAATATACTATATAATATAACGATAAATGCCAAATAACCGAAATTCAAACATAAAAACTTTTTTTAGGCGTTTATGAGTTTGTCCCACTAGAATCTGGAGAGGGTCAAAGACTGCAGATAAATGCTCAAAACTGTATTCATTGTAAAACGTGCGACATCAAAGATCCCTGTCAAAACATCAATTGGGTGGTCCCAGAAGGGGGCGGTGGACCAGCATATAACGGAATGTAATTTGTGTGTAAATTATAATAAGTACGTTTCATGGTATTTCGTCAATTTTCGACAAAATGATAATTACCACAATATATGTTCCAAAATATGAAGATGCTTAGAAGGCTCCAGAGTGGGAGTGGTTTTAATTCGGAATAAGCTTAAAGTACATATTATGATTAAATTGTTTATTCATAGAGGGCCGCCATGTTTAGGGTTTTCCTAATTTTATCTGGTTTTATTACAGGTAGGGTGGATAATAGTTTATTGCAATTAAACGTGGTATGTACTTTAACAAACAGTCTAAGGACTTTGATTATGAACTATATTACTTTTTGTCTGCATCTGCATATTTAACTAGATACTTTATATGTATATCAAATATTTTAATGTATTTTTTACACTGGTTATTGTACAATTTACATATTTTATTAAGTACAGAAAGAATTTGTATTAGGTTATAAAAATAAATTTGTTATTTTGCTAATTAATTGTTTATTATTTGCCTACCAGTAAACCATTTTCATAGAGGATGTTACCAGAGCCGTGGGGACAATGACTAATAATTGTCATGTATAGTTTTTTGTATTGCTTTTATTTTCAAGAATTAACATATAAAATTGTTCCTGAGTACAGCGTATTTACATGGCAATTGGAAAATATTTATTTTTAATTAAGTAGATAGGTAATATATAAACAGTATTGAATTCTAGATATAGAACAAATAAATAACACAAATTTTGGTCACAAACAGAATAATTATGTTTCTTGCATTTCTTCTTCAATAGGTTTATTTCTGTTCTCTGGGTAATTTTCATATGCTTGCTGGCCTGCAATCTGAAACTGATTTACCCAGTCTTTTGGCTGTCTGTCTTTATACATCTAAAATTAATAGTTTCTTAGCAAATTTATTAAAAAGTATATAATTACATGACATAGAAGTTAATTCTCTTACCTTACATACAAATTCTAATATAGCTATTTTAGAAATTTCTTTTTCTGCTCTTAGACCCCATTTAAATGTATGCCTCCTCGAAATGTTATCAATTTCTGATATCAAGTATTGTTTCTTCGTTAGCGTTTTATTTATATAATCCTTTACATTTCCAAAAACAACATGTTTAAGATCAACATCGATACCAATAGATTTAAGAAAACCATAAAGAGAAACTGGAATATTAATGTATTTAATTTGTGGCCATTCCAAATTTGTTGACATATATATAAACACTATAAAAACTGTTTATTTTAAATGATACTAGTTACTTACCATCAGATACTAAATTATTCGACATAAAAACATGGGATAAAATAAGCAGCAACAAAATTTTATGTACATCCTCTGGAATTTCTTCAACATTATCAGCAGGGTCCTTCATATAAGGTAAGGCGTTGCTTATAACGTAATGTTTATCTTTTCCTTTCGTACTATCACAAACTATAATGTTAAGGCCATAAACCTTAAAATAAATGCAGTGGTATGCAGTAACCAAGTTCAAAAAATTTTTCATATAAGTTTCATGCATTGCAAATCATTAAACCTATGTGTCCTTTTCAATTATTGGAACTTAAATCTAATCTTACCTTGCTTAAAATACTTCTCACTCGAGTTATTATTTCTTCATATTTGTTGCCAGCTTTACGAATAACATTTCTTATTAGTTCGGCTTTGCTAAAGTTCATGTGTTCTCCTGCTCTATAGACAATATATCGAACAACATTGTTAGCTATCTCTTCTACATTTACTATTACTTCTCCGAAAGACTCCTCAAGAGTTTGCTGCGAACGATTATTTCGGGATTTATTTGCCCTTCTTTGTGACATGGTGACTAAGATTTACTTAATAATTTTGCTCAATTCTCTAACTCGATTTAAAACTAAAAATAATCTGATCAGGACATAAAACCAGCTTAAAATTAAAATCTAACATTACAAACAAACGGAAAAATTTGAATAACGGAAGTGTGGTTATGGTTACTCTTTCCCACAGAGAAGAAATTAAGTTGTACTCGCTTTTGATGGATTCCTACTTGCACTTATCAGCAACATAATCGTATGCTCAAACATTGGGCGCTTGACAGCTCTGATTTTATCTAATGGGCCAGCAATCTTAAAATTCCAACCAATATAAAAATTACAATTCGCGGTCTTTAATTAAACGAGTCTTAAACTGCTCTTGGCTTAAAATAAGAAATTGAATCATGTTTTGCCACAACCTTCCTCCTTTCGGCCAAAGCTAACCTAGTGCTTGTCTCGTAAATGTACCGTTGGAGAGCCATACGCATACTTCACCGTGGCAAGAGGAAGAAGATATGCTTTTTGAGTGCGAATTTTGTAAAGGAATATACAACAAAAAAGGAACGCTGCTTAGCCCAGACAGTTGATGCCAAATCTATTAAACTGTTCTACGGTTTATGAGCACTATATTCATCATATTTGATCATCCGTTTATGCATAGAACCCCGCGAGTTGCTTAAAATTGGTAAGGGTGGCCCAGTTTTCCCTTCCTGTTATATTTTGGAGTCACATAATATAGTTTATAAAAAAAATTTACATATAAATTATTATGTTGGTAACATTACCAAACACCAAAAATGTATAGCCTGAATAATATGCGACTTTTATATAGATCGGAGCAAGACCAAAATCAATCACACAGCATTGGAGAATTTGAGGCTTATAACAATGTGATTATAATATACCATTGAACCATCCTACCTAATACTAATTTTAAATATGAAATATCGAATAATTTAATGGTATAGCATAAACTTTAATAAATCCTCAAAGCAAAGAACAATATACTATACTACATATTTAAGATCTAGAATTTAAATAATCCATTTAACCAATACTTCTAAACAATTTAAACACCTGTTTTATCCCTGGCACCCCACAGGGATAAAGGCGATAACAAATCATATGGAACTAATCCTTTAAACAGCAGACACCCTGACAGCGAGGGATGGAGACCAATCAAAATCACCCTTTTCCAATTCATTGTGGCGTACAGTTGAATTTTCGGTTAACTCAATGATAAAAGTATGAAATTACATGTTTGTGTTAATATCGCATACTTACAATATAATATGTATATGCTATATGCTCCAATATTTTTTTGATATCAAACAACTAGATATTAGGTATATCTGATTCAAAGAATATTTTAGTTCGTAGCCACGGTAGCTTGTAGCTTTGTTGCTTACAAAAGAAATCTTGGGTATATACAGTGGCGGAGCCACGGTTGGCGGCCAGGGGACGGTGGTGCGAACGCCTTCGGGGCGCCTTATTTTTAAATAGGTAGGTACTCATTTTGTTATATCAAGTACCTGTCATTTAAGTATTTATAAAGAACTTTTTATTTTAAAACCGGCATTTCCAGGCTTCCTGATTTGATTTTTGGTAGCATGCCCTTTTTGTTAGGTATATAGTATAGTAGTGAAGGGGCGTCAGGTCAAGGGGGGCACCGACCCCTTTGTCCCCTGTTGTTACGGCTATATTGGTATATAGAGTTTTCATTCACGCAGATTATTAGCGGAATTTAGTAATCCAAAAATTATCCCCAAAAAATCCAACTCAAGAAATAATCAAAGTATAAAGAACATAATTTTAAAAAAAAATCAATCCTAACGAAATCCTGCTACTCAACAGGAACCAATTATTTAAGTTCACCGCTGTTGGTCGTCGCCGTCCAGCCAACACTATGCCTGTCACGCCCGCTATAATTGCGATCAGCACGCAAACCCCCTTTAATCCATAAAAAGGATTAAGGTTGCAGGGAAAGTGCAAACTTTGTTAAATTTTTGAACATAAAGCATCAGTTTCCCTCGCATTAGGTGTATTGTTATGAATCCTTTGTAACTTTTCTTTGTGTACGTTATCGCGGTGTTACATTCAATAAAAATTACACGGTGGGCCAAGAAAAGTGACAACATTATTTTTTTCTGAATAACTTTATGGTTTCAAATTATTTTTAAATCAATTTTGCAGGAAATGTTTACAAGAGCAGGCTTATAACAATCGTAAAATTAATTTAAAAGTAATAAGATCGAAAAATAAGATCTTATAGGTATTAAACAAGTTGCAAAGATAAGATCTTTCTTTTTTTTAAATAATTGGAACTTATATGTTAAAGCCTTTTATATTCTCAACAAAAATATTTGGTGAGATTTTTTGATATTTCATGTGATCCAGCATTTATGACTAATTTTCTGACCAAATGTTTCGAAGCAGTTAATAACTGAATATCACTGTTTCTAGTCGGTTGACCATGGAAGCAATTTTATAAAATGAATCAGAAATGATATTTGAATGAAGTAGATGTATTTCATCTTTAATTTGCTAAAAAATATGTGGAAACAGATTAAATCATTTTTCAAATATTTTTTTGGTAGATTTATTATTACTAGTAAGCTATTCTTTTGATATAAACATTATTTTTCACATTTTTTTCCAAATTAAAGATGAAATACATTTCTTTCATCCAAATATCATTTCTGTTTCATTTTATAAACTTTCCCTTAGTCACCTACAGCGATATTCAGTTACTACACTGACAAAAATGCGTTTACCAATGTCGTGGGTTACAAAATTGGAGCTACCTCAACCCACCTCTCTATGTGGTTCTCACTGAGCCTACGAATTATCACAAATTATTTAAGAACGCTACAGTAATTCACGTTCTTTTGGTTCGCCTCATCCCAGAAAGAGATTTTTGATCAACATTTTAAACATATTTGGGATCACCACAATTCCTCATCTTGTAACTATTTTATGAGTTACCTGAACTCAGTTTTTGAGTTGGGAAAACTTACTAATTGATTATAAAGTATCGTTTTCACCCGGACGTACATCATTTTAACACACACATTACCATGTGTAAATTATTTTGAGTTGGAATAATTCAGGAAACGTGCTCCAAAACCCCATATCGAGGGTAAATCGCAAGATCGTAAGGTCACGGAAAGTTCCGAATTCGTGCTCGTGTAGGTTTGGCGTGGTTCATTCCATTGTTATTCATCAATTCTCCTTCGATAGCGCTTATAGACACCTGTTGGCCATTGCGCCGTTTGTGGGATTTTTCATCTTTGTTCTCTGTGCGTGAAAATTTGTGTTTTGCATAATTTTGGTCAGTTGGTGTAAAATAGAGGGACGGGAGGGAGAGGCATATAAATTGTTATTATTGGAATGAAGCCTTATTATTTATAAGCAATCGTCATCACTTCGCCCGCATGGTTTCTTAGCCGTTGTATGCTCTCCTGTCTATAATTCATGTGTAGCCCAAAGAGTGAGTTATTCCAGCCACCATCGTGAGCCTAGAACAACTTAAATGTCAAGTTTTGATAGCTCGAATCAAGAATTAATCTAGCGCGACTAGTAACGCATCCCAATTCACATACTGGTAGCTACGGTAGCCTATCAATAACTTAAGACGGTGGGGAGTGAGCTATTTCAACGCATAAAATAACCCATCTTCTGTGCTATCATAATTTATGAATAGTGAGTTGATGCAATCTCTTCGATTTGGTTGCCGTAATTCAGGGTCTGGGCTCTCCCCTATTAGCAACACGCTTCAGTCTAGGATAACTCATATTTGAGTTATATCAACTCGAAATTTTGCTCAGCATATAACATCAGAAATTGTTAAAATTTATGTGAAAAATTTAATACCTTGCCTTTGAATTTTTATTATAAACAGCTTGTGGGTTCGAAATGGTAACCTGGAGAAAATGGATATCTCAGCTACTAAAAATGCTTAGTAGACAAAGTCTGCATACCGTATGTCATATTATGAATAGTTACCAATTAAAAATTAATCCACTTGTTCCATCCATCGATTCAATCGTTAACTTTTTTGTAAGCAACGATCGAATAAATGAGATTATAGACTCATCCAACTTAAAGCTAATTTGTTACATCGCCCTTCTGACACCCTTAATGCGTGTAATGACACCCGAACACAATTGAATTTTGCACGTGCCACTATTATCCCCCGGTATAATAGGGGCAAGCGGGTGGTAGAGGATTATGTAAAAAACTACTTGTCCGACGATATGGTGTTTTATTTTGTTATCTGCATTTGGGTGGATTGTTCAGTGGCGCTCAACATAAAATAAAATAATACAGAAGCACTCCGTTATTAATGATATTGGAAAAGAAATACACCGATTGATGGACAGCCAGGCGTATCCTGCTAATTGTGTAGTACAGTACGTAAGTGTATGTCCACAACGGAGCGCCGAACAGCGCCCTCTCGCTCATAGCCTGGTACCATAGCATCGCACAGTAGTGTCCATAACGGCGCTCCGACCCTCGCTCATTGCCTTGCCTATCGATCAGTATATCTCTCGACATCGAGATATAAACATGGACTGTGCGTTGTCACGTTCTTCCTATTATCGTAAGGGAAGATTCTATGGAGAATTTTATCACCTTTATAAAGATCTAAGGAAAGATCCCCAATGCTTTATAAGTACATACCACTTTGAGTCTAAAACAATATCTTCTTCATCGGAAGAAGATAACAACGCACAGTCCATGTTTATATTTCGATGTCGACGGACTTCTGTGCGAAGTTCAAGCGAGGCTGTGCGGTGCTATGGTGCAATTAAGGCGATGAGCGTGGGTCGGAGCGCCGTTGTGGACGCGGAGTAAGGATCGTCAAAATAATGAATAATAACGAAACCGTTTCGTCCTTATACGGGCTGGCATAACCTACACATTCATTAATAAAGAATTGTAACTATCAATAACTACTGAATATGCAGTAAAGAGATATCTATAATAGGAATCAATTCCAATAGAAAAGGCATTCATTAGAAGAATGAATATAAAATGTCGTTTCGTATATTTATAGGTGTACTGTGCACTGTTGTCTTCTTAGGTAATACTTTGAAAACTCCCTACCCTTAATATATCTCGCCGCCAATAAATAATATTACAAATCGGAGACACCCCAATTATATTATGACGGGGGGCACTTTTAAAGAAGGGATAGTTGTCGTTTAAATCTCTTTCCAATAGTACTAATTATTATGTTTGAGTATAACTTTTCAGTCGATCTTCAATAATTCGAATTTATTGATAACTCGAATTAAATGGGTTGGCAATAGCGCAGAGAGTGAGAATTATGTGTAATTTTTAATTGATAACTGGAACTTCTATACTATAGAATGAATGTCTTGGGAACTAGAACCGAAATAGCCGAATATTCGACTTCACCTTCGATAATTCGAATTCTGCGGAATCCCCTGGATGAAATTCCTTTAAGAATGAGAGTGAGAGCTTGAAAGAAAAATATATGGAAGAAAGTCAACTGGTAATGGAATTTATGTCACCTTTTATGATTTTATGCATGTGGATGACGACATTGTTACTTCGCAGTTTCCCATAGTCTGCAAAATTACACAGAAACAGAGTGAACAAAACGAAACAAGAACTATTTAGGAACGCCACTGATGGAACATATTCCCGTCCACATTCTTGCCTAAATCCTCAACAACCTATTTGCCAAGGGCCAGGGGTGCATAGTGTAAATAAAGCGTGTCATTTCTCAATTGTTTACATTTTGTTTCCTAAGGATGACCATTTATCATTCAGTATTAGAGGCGATTTTTTAAAATTTATTTTGACTTGAAACAGCAAGGGTATAGGTAGGTGGATGCAGCTCATTATTATGTTTATGTATGTATAGTGATTAATTTTCTTTCATTTGTCAGATATATTACGTCGAATGAGCATGTGTGATTTTTCCGATATGCTCTATGTACTCTATATTATAATTGAATATTTCATTCATAAGGTCAAGACGCCCTTCGTAGCAGAATATGTCAATATCGATGGCAATATTTTTAAACATTTAAATGTGAATGTATGAAACTTTGTTTACTTCAAATTATGCTATGACTTAATAAATGAAAATCTGATAAAGACGTAAGAGGTTTGAGGTTACTAATGAAAAATAAAACCCAGTACAAGTGTATTAAACACCCTCACAAGATTTTTTTTATAGTTTAGTGAGAACTGTATTCCCTCTTTCCACAGTTACCAAATATAACTGGAATATAAATATCTACTGGTTATTTTGTAGCTAATGCAGGTAATTTAATAAATACCTATTATCTTCAGAACATCTATATCGCTTCTGAGAAATGCTTTCCCGACGCTGAATTCCCTAGGGATGCAGATTTACGGGCTGGGTCCCAGATGTTCAGGGAAACCAGTTATTTAATTTGACGCTTAAACTGCTTTTCGCCAGAAGCGCCCGTTTCCGAATATGTTTCGAGTTTTCGTTTATTTGTCAAAATGGAAAGATGTATTTAATAATAATAAGCAATAAAGTAATAAAATTATAGCCCTAATATTCTGGTATAGATCTTAATATAATAAGCTTATTATATATTTGTCAATGAATACTGATCATACTACAGAAATACACGTATAGATATTTACACAGATTTTTATTAAAATCAGCTTAAAATACACTAGGTACATTTTAAATCACTGCATACTATTCGAACATTGGGGGCAAAGTACTTAAATTTGGGTTTGTATTAATTAAATAAAAATCTAAAAAAATAACAGAAACATTTATTTACAAAAATATGAACTAATACCTATATTAGAGAAGTAACTGCTAATATAATAAAATTAGCAAATTAAGTATATCACGTCTCCCATAAAATTAAACCAATTTTTGAATAACTTTTATTTTCGGAAGATTTTAAGAATTGCTAAGATGTAGTACTTATAGTTAGTGAAAGTCCAGATTTGTTAAAATCGAATTTGGATTTTTATGCCTCTTTTTAAAGCTATCGTATGCATATTTACACAAAACCTTACTATTGTTTTGCTCTGAGATTCAAAAATTATTCTGAATTTAACTTCGCCTGTAAATAATAAAGTTTACGTCGTTCTTTTTGGTCCTATACTATAATTCCTTTTGTCCTTCCCTAATTGATATTATTTATTATTAGGTATTTTATTTTTGTGTGAAAAGATGAAGCATAACCGACCAAGTTGGTCCTTCGAGATGATAGTCGATATTCAGAAAATTATTCCGGAAAGGTGACGTCGGATCCGACGCTGTAATCAACCATAGTCGGTTGTACCTCGACGCGGACGTTGCAAACTGACGTCATGTCGCGTTTTGTGGTTGAATAGATATAATAAGATATATTTAAAATTGTTTACGTCAGCTTAAATGAATAATATAGCAAGTTTTAAATAACGGTTACTGTTATTTATATCTTAAAAAATTTGCAGTTCATTAGTTTGGCAAAGTGGCTATCATAATTTAACATGTTGTTGACAATTATTCTTCAAATATATCATACGTTTACGTACGTTGTAAAATACAAGAAATAATACACAATAGATATTAATAACTGCTAATTTCTTTTTGTGACCGACAGATCGTACAGAGTCCGTACACACCAAATCGAAAATCTTTGGGTAAATTGGTTAAATTTCTTACATTAAAAAAACTGTTGTTAAACTAACACAAAGTTTGATACATTTGAAAGTAATAAATACATACGAATATCACATAACAAATTAAATTTTAAGAGGTTTTAATATTTACAATTTTTAAAAAATAGGTCACGTCGTCACAAATTATATAAACAATATTTACTATTTTTTATATATCTCATTAGTAAAAATGCTGATAATTATTTAGGAATTATTTGTTTAAAAAAGTTACGGTTACAACAAATTCCAGTTTAAATAATTTAAATAATTTTTACTATTTGGTGCGCACTTTAATCATGGTATAATGATATTTAAGTACCTATACAAGTTGTCCGATAAGTACATATACAGGCTGTAACAAATTCGTTCTTCACCATTGGGATTTCGGAAATGGTACGAGATACGAAGTCGGTTAAATTAGGTCAAAGTTGCATAATTATGGGCCTAATATAATATGTTGCAAAAAATCAAAAATAAATACAGGGGGCTTTCAAAATATTTGAAAAAATCTAAAATTTTGCGTTTGGGTTTTTAGTTTTTCCTGACTTTGTTCGAGGAGATGTCCAAAAACAAATCTCCAGTTTGTTCGAAACAAAAGTACATTACAGGACGTTACTAGGGGTATTTTAATGAAGATGGCCAATTTAAAGAACAAAACGTCTGAAAACCGGTAAGTGTTGTGTATCGCTGAACTTAGATTTAGTTCCTCTTTCATAATTTAAACAAAAAAATCCAGGCTCTTATTTAAAAAAATTAAGTTGATGATGGCGACCCAAAGACGAAACGCCGCATTAAAGATCTGATTATGCTATCTTGCGGAGAATAAAAAGTAGCAATGAGAAAGTAAAATTTATTTTTGCACATTGGAACAAAGGCAGGAAAAAATAAAAACCGAAACACAAAATTTTTGATTTTTCCAAATATTTTGGAAGCTCCTATATTTATTTTTGACTTTTTGCTGCATTTTATCATATCCTTTATTACATCCTGTATAGTTTCTACTTTACGTAAACATGTAGGTGGTATATAAAGTTCGCATTGACTCGAAATCTTTGCAAAAACTAACCAGATAAGATAATATGTGGACTGACCTTTAAGTCATCAACATTTTTAAACTTGTTTACTGAATTATTTACTGTTTCTACGGGACCCAATTGGTCATATTTTCCTAAGATTTTAATACATGATTTAGGTATGCAATATAACATAGAGCCAATCTTAATATCTCAATTTTGGACAACTTTTTATCGGGTGGTAATGTTGGTAAAAGCTTTCTAAGTTCTGCAAATGATACATTAAATGCTTCCACCCTTATTCGTTCTCGGGTTGCATGAGCTGTTCTATATTTTTGAGTCGCCCGTCGCCGACGTCGGCGTTCTTCTCTGCTCAACATGGGCATATCGTTGATTTTATCCCTTAAAATAATAAACGTTTACGTAAAGATATACTATGTTATGTAAAATTAAATTCCCTAAAGGAATAGTATATTACGTACCGAGGTGGAAAGAATTTCATTCCTGTCGTAGCTCGAAGCGGCGAGACAGTAATGAAACTTTTCACCGAGGTTTGTATATTATTTTATTTACATCCACATCTAACATCCACTTCTTATTATTTTGAATTAAAATTATTAATAGAAGATAAATGTCATTTTGACTTTTCCATTGAAAAATTAGACAGAAATTTCAAATAAACGCAGGTGGTAAAATAATGTAGATAATAATACACATCAAGATGGATAATATAATTTTTTTGAATATGGTTTCCATGTCATTAAACAATATATTATTTTAACAACAGATAGTTAGAGAGACGGTGACAATACGGGATCCGTGAAGTGGAAAAATGAAAATTAAAAAAAAAGAAAAAGAAGCGAATTTGAAGTTGAAACTTTCTAGAATGGAACATTATATGTTAATGATTATATGAAAAACATTTTGTCGTTCCAGGTCTCGCCATTTCATTATTGGAATTTTTTTAAAATCTCCTCGGAGGAAATTCGGAAAACGATCGTGGCATGTCAGAAAATTGTCACACTACATTCCTTGACACCCAAATATTGTGGAAAAGAGATTTTCAGAAGAATTGCACCTAGCTAGGCGGAATTCTGACAATATTACGCAGAGATATCGGAAGGCAGGTATCGTTCAGTTGTATGACGGGAAAAATGATTCGCAATATTCTTTTTATCAGAAAATTGTTTACGAGTCATCTCCATGTGAATACAAATCGATTAAGCCCACTGGACCCATGTCACTTGAGACTTTATAATTTTTTCATTCATTTTTTTTGACACACTCTGAAAAGTATATGCAAGGGTTGACTTGTCAGAAAATATGTTTCCCGTTACTTTGGGATCACGCAGATGCTGTATAGTCATGTTCAGACATGGCTCGATGTAATTTTGAATTTGTTGAGAATTTCCTATCTAAAGCGGTACAGCGCCTCACAGAAACGCTCTACCGCATTTCATCAGATATAAAAGTTGTAGAGTGAGACCTAAACTCCACGAAAAACCAAATTACTGATATTCCACTATTGTCACCGTCTCTCTAACTAAGAAAGATGAGGAATTTAATTTTGCTGCTACCCCACCAGAAATTCGAGAAGCAGCAAAAATAGTAGAAGAAAATCTTCTGCCAACTAAAAGCCGCCCGAGATATGACAAGACATATAACTGTTTCAAAGAATGGTGTACGGGAAACTAAGTTCAAAATCTTGGAGTCGGCGCTACTAGCTTGTTGCAGTGAAAATGCCAACACAAAGAAGATAGCAACGATTTGGTCACAATATTCAATGGTGAGGACCACTCTATCAATTAGGGAAAAAGTAGACATATCTAAACACACAAAACACGGAAAGTAAGAAAACGTCAACTTTCCACCTTTCAAAGATTGATGAAATGTCATTATTACATGCATGGTTGTAAATAAGAACATTTTCTAATACCCATTACAGTATGTAGGTACTTATAGAAAATTAACCTAAATTCTTACAAACAAAATTATTTCATAAATATTGCTGCTATCTAATCAATAGAATTTGACAACTTCGTACCAACAAATTTACAATTAACAAAACAAATAGTAAAATAACAAGTTTAGTTTACATAAGCTTTCGTAAAAAATATACAGGTATATTGATAAAATATTCTATCTAGGGTAAATAGATTGTGGCGTAATTTTAAACAAAATTCACAAAAATAAATGTATTGATTACTGAGTAAATAAATTAGATTCTCAAGAGCCACTGTATGAGATGAGGATAAAATTAAAGTATTTTTTTTTATTTAAAGAATTCCGCCAAAATACGTACAGGGTTCGACACTTTTATAGGGTATCTCCGTGACTGTTAGTGCTATCACAAAAGTAATGTAGGTATCATGTACTCTTTTTTTTGGGTCAAAATTAAAATGGTAAAATCAAAATTTGAAAATTTTCGCTCGCTTAAGAGATGCGGGGCAAAATCAAAAAATTGACAATTTCAAAATTACCCTATATTTTCTTAGTTAAGAGATACAGAATAAGATTTTATACAAAAGTCTCTTTATAATGATTTTTGAATAATCTGCTGTATTTAGAATAAGTATTCCTGCGAGGTCAGGTACAAAGTTATCGAACCTAACCCCATTTTTTTAAATTGAACTTCCTGTATATTTTTATCTAAGATTGTATTTTAAATTCTATTTTCAAATATATAACACACCATGGATAATATTGGTTTCCTAGGCGATTTATTTAAACTTTATTACTTTAAACCACAGTAGGCCATGAAACAAAAGCTAATATTCTAGAGACAACTATGTTGACATTCTAGTTGTTATTAACATTTAACGTCAACTTCATTTTTACGTATTCATTTGTGAAAAAGACTTATCAACAATTTGAAAAATTTGATATGATATCTACCATCCATGGTGTGTTATAAATTTGAAAAGCTATATTTTTAGATTAAAATATACAGGGTATTCCATTTTAAAAAATTAGGATATGTTCGATAACTTTCTTATCTGACCCCGTATACTTATTCTGAAAACGGCAGATTATTCAACAATCATTATAAATAAACTTCTGTATAAAACATTTTTCTGCATCTCTTTTAACTAAGAAAATATAGGGTAATTTAGAAATTGTCAATTTGTTGATTTTCCCCCGAATGTCTTAAGCGAGCGAAAATTTCCGAATTTTGATTTTAACATTTTAAGTTTGACCCAAAAAGAGCACATGACACCTACATTACTTTTTTGATAGCACCACCAATAACGAAGAACCCTATAAAAGTGTCGAAAATGGGACATATTATATACAGGGTGGTGCATTATTGAATTGAACATAGGAAATTCAATGTAATTTTTGAGGTGGCTGAATATTGGCTCCCCTGTACATTTTATAGAGAAACTGCATTGACAAAACAAAAATTAGTGTCAGTGACAATATTTTCATTGTTCGTTATGTTCAGGTTTACGTCAATTGTTGGCAATAGCATCAAGTATTTGCTGTCGTTTGCTGTATTACCTGAACGATGACAGTCTCGTGGTTTTGCCATCACGTTTAATGTAATAGCTTAGGATTGGCCAACCAAAATATATTCAAACTCTACACGTGTTATAATGCAGTTCTATAAAATGTGCAGGGCGCCAATATTCAGCCACCTCAAAAATTACATTGGATTTCCTATGTTCAACTCAACGATGTAACGCACGCAACGATGCCAACGAACAAACCCTGTATATGCTAGTTTTATACAGTGTGACAATTTAAAAACTTGAAATGGGCTTATATTAGAAACGAAAAACTGAAGAAAAAAACGCAAAAAACTGTTTCTATAAAACGAAGGGGGAACAAAAACAAGCGTATTAGCTCACCCCTATCTGCAACCCCTTGGACAGGGTGAGATAAACCCTTAAAATCTTAAATAGAAAGGGGGTCGAGTGATACATCATTTTGAAGCTCTTGAAAAATGCTTTCCAATGGTACCATAGAAAGGTACATTTCAGGAAATTCTTCTCTGTTTATTAAGGAAAACAATAAATGAAAAGACAATTTTGAAATTTTTTATTATTAGTTAATTAAATGTTCAAAATGATTGCTACCAATATCCTGGAATATTAAGAGATATCTCTTAAGAATTCTAAGCAGTTTAAGCCTCGGAATTTCGTTTTGGTTTATTTGCTATTTTTTTTTGTCGAAAAAAAAAATTTGTTTATAAATATTTATACATTTTATTATCACAGAATTTACCCTAAAGGTAACTTCTACTAGTATTATTATTTTAAGAACAGTTAACTTTCGGTTCAGATTAAACGAAAAGCAGCACTTCTTATCTTTAACAATGGTGTACAGCACAGCTGAACGGGTAGAAATTATTTTCATTTATGGTTCCCAGGATCAATGTTTTTTAAGAACAGCTCAACGTTTTAACGAAAGGCATCCAGGTCAAAATGTAAGCCCGGAGTATGTTCGCCAACTAGTAGCCAAATTTAAAGAAACTGGTTCTGTCGCGAATATAAAGAGAAATCAACCGAGACTAGCCGACGAAGCAGCGCAAATTGAAATTCTGGGGCAGTTTGCAATGAATTCAACTTTATCAACTTGTCAAGCAGCTGTAGCAACTGGATTATCTCGTGAATCAATAAGAAAGGTACTTAAATTTCATAAGTTTTATCCCTATAAACTGCACATACTGCAAGAACTTGGTGACGACGACCCTGACAGAAGAATACAGTTTTGTGAAATAATGACAGATAGAATTACGGCAGAACCTCGACTAGTTAAAAATATTTGCTTCAGTGATGAGTGTACCTTTTATTTAAATGGGCATATTAATAAGCAAAACTGTCGTTACTGGAATGACGAGAACCCCCACGTATTTAGAGAAAGGCATACCCAGTACCCCCAGAAAATTAATGTTTGGGCTGGTATATTGGGAGATGGTATTATCGGCCCAATATTTATACAAGGAAATTTAAATGGCGACAGGTATGCTGAAATGCTACAGAGGTCTATCGAACCACTAATAGTGCGAGAATTAGAAAATCAGAGGGACATACTCGGAAATTTATCTTTAGAAGAACGCTTACTACATTTCCAACAGGATGGAGCACCTCCGCATTATGTAGTTCCCGTTAGGCAGTGGTTGGATGATAATTATCCCAACCAGTGGATTGGAAGAAGAGGTCCTGTTGAATGGCCACCTAGATCCCCGGACCTAACACCTCTTGACTTCTTTTTGTGGGGTAACCTAAAATCTGTGGTTTTTAAAACGCAACCTGAGTCACTAGAGCAACTTCAGCATAGAATAGTTCAGGAATGCCGTGCTATATCCAGAGAAACTTTTGCAAATGTACGTGATGTATCACTCGACCCCCTTTCTATTTAAGATTTTAAGGGTTTATCTCACCCTGTCCAAGGGGTTGCAGATAGGGGTGGGCTAATACGCTTGTTTTTGTTCCCTCTTCGTTTTATAGAAACAGTTTTTTGCGTTTTTTTCTTCAGTTTTTCGTTTCTAATATATGCCCATTTCAAGTTTTTAAATTGTCACCCTGTATATCCAAGTGAAGTGTGGTTTTTAGTATTGATACTAAAATATAATATTTATCGCCTTGGGGAACCGTAAATTTTAGACTTGAGGCAAGATATTTCGATCAATATGCTGATACATTTTTTGTTATAACATGAATTTGAAAGGATTGATTTAAAATATATATTATAACATATGTATTATTTTAGCAGATACTAATTTAAGTCAAATTCTACTTTATACAAAAAAACTAACATTTATTTTACAAAAATGTGGATAGACAAACAAAATATGTTTGCTCGAAATATCATCAATTTAGTAGGTACTGGCACAAAAAATAAATTTTTAGAGTATTTGATCATGCATGCATACATTAAAAACCACAGTTATTATTATTTCACACACGGCTAAATTTATTAGTTTTTCAGTGCAAAATGTACCATTTCCTTTTAAATTATGAAGGTAATTATCATCACTATTAATAGGCGACTTGTTATTTCAATAGCGACATAAGTCAAAATAAGGCAAAGGAAGTGAAAATAAGCAGTATTGCCAACTGCCAGAGAATCAGAACTTAGAAAATTGGCAACACTTTGGGCAAGGTCCCTTTGTAGACACAGGCAAGGGACGACTACTAAAAAAAAGGTCGATACTTTCATATGGGGGATCCCACCAAATTAAAACCATCTAAAAAATATAAAAAAAGGTCGCCAATGGTATCTATACTTTGTTGGGACTCCGCACAAGGCCCGTAAGGACCCCAAAACCTAGTGGAGCCAGGGAAAATTACCCCCTCTGCCCCCAGTAGTTATGGCACTGCGAGAACTGAGAATGTATAGTACATTTGCCTGAAAAATATAGTCATTGCCATTATTGGCATTGTAGCACATAAGAAATCTGCCAATTTTCGTATTTATATGAATACATTTTTTGAGTTTCACTAAAATCTAATACTAAAAGCTAAATAACTTATGATTAATGACGAAATGTTTTAGAGATTTACCAACATAATTTAAAAAACGTAATATTTTGATCATTTGTAACCAACTACTAGAAGGTAACGTACCTAGTAATTTACCATTGACCAAATGGTACTTACTTTTTTTTCAAGACGACGTTATTGCATGAAGTGATAGTTTGTAGGACTTCCCTGTTCTCTCCGTTCATTATGTCATTGTCACAGGAGTGAGGGGGGCAGCACCAATTCTCTAAGATCTTAATGTTTGCTAAAGAAATGATACTATAGTTATTTTCCTAACTAGTGGGGAAAGTATAGCGATTCCGGAAAATAGTTCACTTTTTTCTTAAAATACAACAGAAATATTATACAGTGAGTCCCAAAAGAAATGTATAAATTCATTTAAAATTCAGCGGTAAGTTTTTTCAAAAAACGCTCGTACCCGTCGATTTTGATTTTTAATTTTTTTTTTGTGGTAATTTCATGTATACAGGGTAGCTCAAAAATAAGTTACGACCATCAACTTCATTTTTTCAAATGAAAACATATATTTTTTATTTAATTTTTGAATTTTGCATTGAATTCTAAGCATGTTTCATGTACCATGTCCTATACATAAACTCAACAGTTATTGAAAAAATTAAGATTGAACATATCATTTAGGGAATCCAACGATCTATCAAATCTTCTGGCAATATGGCATTTTGGGCTCCATAATAAGTAAGAGTGTACTGTCTCACTGTCACCGTTTATTTCCATAGAAACTGTATGACAATATTATTTCAAATAAGTATAATTATTGTCAAGCGTAGTTTCAAAGTTGCGGTTTTCACAATAATGGTGAAGTTAACGGAACGGGAAAAAATTGAAATTCTATGCATGGTTGGGTTTGGTGATAAAACACGTACTCAAATAGAAACAGCCCAATTATTTAATGAAATCCATCCTGATCGTCCTCCCATATGTCAAAAGATGGTGAGTAGAATAGAGGCTAAGTTTAGAGAATTCGGTCATGTTAGAGATTTACCTAAATCTGGTCGTCCTACTCGAGATGAAAATGAACAACTTGACGTTTTGCTTTCCTTGGAAGAAAATCCATGTACTCCCCTGTCGCACATTGGGGCCGATTTACACATGCCGAAATCTGTTGTTCACCGAGTAGTTCAAAAGCACAAATATCACCCATACAAAGTTATTCCAGTGCATCAGTTATTTGAAGATGATTTCGATAGGCGAAGTGAGTTTTGCGGACGCATGCAAAATATGTGCAATTTAGATAATAATTTAGTAAAAAATATTATTTTTTCGAATGAAGCTACGTTCTATTTGAATGGTAATGTGAACAGAGAAAATTGTCGATATTGGGCAACAGAAAATCCGCATTGGATGATAGAGGTTCACAGCCAGTACCCTAAGAAAATAAATGTTTGGAGTGGAATCGTACGCGAAAGAGTAATTGGTCCATTTTTCTTTGAACAGTCTTTAACTGGACAAGTATATCTCGAATTTCTCCAACTAGAATTAATTCCAGCATTAGTGGCTTTATTTCCGAATCCATTGGATCCAGACTCCCCTGACGAAGAACTGATATTCCAACAAGATGGTGCTCCTCCGCACTATGCGGCCACTGTGCGCACATTTTTGGATGAAACCTTTCCCAATCGGTGGATTGGAAGGAGAGGCCCTATCGAATGGCCTGCTAGGTCGCCAGACCTAACTCCGCTGGACTTTTTTTTGTGGGGTTACCTCAAATCAAAAGTATTTGTTAACAGGCCAAACAATATGCGGGAGTTGAAAGAAAGGATCCGAAGAGAAGTGCGTGTCATAACTCCGGAAATGGTTTGTTCGAGTTTGTGCAAACGTGCAAAGAGAGTTTATTGATCGTCTTGGATATTGTCAAGCCATAAATGGCGCACATTTTCAACATTTAATTTGATTTTGTTGTGTTTTTTTTTAATAAACAGGTCTTACTTATAGATATGTTCAATCCTAATTTTTTCAATAACTGTTGATTTTATGTATAGGACATGGTACATGAAACATGCTTAGAATTCAATGCAAAATTCAAAAATGAAATAAAAAATATATGTTTTCATTTGAAAAAATGAAGTTGATGGTCGTTATTTTTGAGCTACCCTGTATACATGAAATTACCACAAAAAAAAAATCAAAATCGACGGGTACGAGCGTTTTTTGAAAAAACTTACCACTGAATTTTAAATGAATTTAGACATTTCTTCTAGGACTCACTGTATAATGTAATTTTTTTTTTTTCAATTATTTTACCATCTACTTATCAAGTTATTTTCCCACAAACCGACCGTGTCATTGCAATCGAATTAGAATTACGTTGATTGATAGGGTTATAATTCGGGGGTGTTAACTTGATGCACGTGCCCTTGAAGGGACTATATTACGCCCTTGGGGTAGACAAGTCCCTGTTCAATTCAAGAAAAGTGCCTCTATTTTTCGATTTGGGGTGTTTTCTAAATTATTCAGTAAGTGTTGGCTTCGATGTCAAACTTTATGAAAATATGGCAAATCGACGGTAAATAAAATATGATTGTATCTTGATTTTTATAGATCTTGAGATAGAGGGCATTCGTTTGCGTGAAGAAATTTACATAAAAAAATATTCATGCAAAGTAGCGTTTTTAATTTGGTAACGATATTTTTTATCTTCTTAACTATACCCAAGAAAATATATATAAAATTAAAAAGACCATTATAAATTACAGGTTATAACCAGGGTTCATAAAAATCATGATTTATTTAAAAAAAATCAAAAATCGACGATTTTTTTAACAAAAGCATGGTTTTTTTGATTTTTAAAAAAAATTTAACAGATATGTTCAAGCTCTAACCCCCTTTCACTTTTTGGCGTATATTTTGGATCATACAATAAACAAGGAAGAATATCCATTACTAGCTGAAGAAAAGAGAGATGCTCTCCACATTTTTTCCAAATATTTTGCAGACACAGGATTATTACCATTACTAAGTCAGTTGGAAGCTAAGTCGAACCCTTTTCACAAAACTCTGTTTTCAGAGGAAATAATGAAAAATGTAAAAGCAGTACAGTGGTGGAGATCTGAAGAAGATGTTTCACAAATTAAGCAAGTGCTCCCGATAGTGATTTCTGTTTTGTGTTCTTGTGCATCGTCGGCTGATACCGAAAGGATGTTTTCTACTTATGGACTCGTACATTCAGATATAAGAAACAGACTTAACAGTGACAAAGCAGCAAAACTAGTATTTCTATTTAAGCATTATAACACTTAGGTTTTTAATTTTTTTCTTTTCGGAGGTAATTACACTAGTGCCTAAAAATTTTCGATAATTTTGCATGAAAGCGTATTGCCTAAAAACAAAAAAAGTTCATTTTCATATTTTACAAAATTTGAAAATGAACGAATGTTGTTTTTCAAAGGAAATACGCTTAAATGCAAAATTATCTGAGAATTTTTATGCACAAATGTAATTTAGGGAGAAAATTACTCGAATAATGGTTAAAACAACTTTATATTACAACTTTTAAATAAAGAACTAAAAAAATTAGTAATTATTAATAATGCAATTGTAATAATATTTAATATTTGAGTTTGTAGCTGGAAAATAAAAATAATAAATAAACGGCAAAAAGTGTTATTATCTTTGTCAATAAACAATAAAAACTTGGCGGGTTGTTTTCGATAGCTAGAGGGGTTGTTTTCGATGTAATCATGCGAAAACAACATATGTAGCTAAATGCATGAGTGTAATTTTCGTTTAAATTAAGAATTTCTTGTATTAAAAAGGTTTGTTCGGGTTTGGTGTTAAAATTTTAAAACTTTTTTTTTTAATTAATCATGATTTCTTAAAAAAAAATCATACTGATTAAAATCATGATTTTAATCGTGATTTTAATCAATTGATTTTAATCATCTCAACCCTGGTTATAACAGTTAATTAATTTTAAAAGAAAATCGGTCACCCAAATAACATACCAAAATGAAACTAACCCGAAATATAGTGCTGTTTTCTCAAAAACATCACTATTTATGTAGATTTAGCTTGTTGCTGAAATAAGACTTTTCTGCCCATTTATGGGTACAAAATTGTACGTTCTTCTCACGGAGTTGTGACATTTAAAAATTTTGCACTTGTTAGTAAGGACTGCTTCTTCTATAAAACCTAATTGATAAGGATTAGATTTTATCTTACCTTTCCTTTCTTCCCGATTTTAAAATTAAAATAAAATGGTAACACTCAACTTCACGTCACTGTCCCTTAGCTGATGGAGATATACTAAGAGATCTAAATCTGTGATAAGGGTTGATTTCACAGCATCCCTTAACTTTTCAAACCCTCCCATTTGCCAATGGAAGGCTCTACTTTCGAGGGCCCACCCATAATCGATATTTGCCATTGTTGAGGTCCTTGATTTTAGTGATTTGTGTTTGTTTTAGGGGTGGAGTTTCCGGAAAATTAATATTATCTTAATATTTCAGGTCAGTAAAAAAATTATAGGTCAAAAATCACGATAAGGAATTTTTATAATGTGTCTACTAGATAAACTCCTGGGCAAAATTAACGCAACATCATAAATTTTCCATATTTTTGATGCTATTTTTTTTCTGAATTTATCATCCGATTTGAATGATTTTTTTTTGCATTGTAGGTTGGTTCCTTGACAATGTCATAGTTTTTGCTGTTTATGATAAAAATTTAATTTTCGATTTATACTGGGTGTACTAAAAATGTAATGTTTTTTTCCGAGAATTCGCATCACCCTGTGGAGTATATTAGCAATCGAAATATATTGCAGTTGACATTAAACGGTAGGTCCATGTTTCCCCAACATTTTCTTTTTTGGTTTACTTCATTATCTCTGTTATTAAAGGAGATACACCGTTTTATAGCGTATCATGTTCTTATTGACTTTATTATTCAACACATTCATTGTTAAATGTTTTCAAGTAGAAAATGCACTTTTTCTGACAATGCAAACGATGTGTCAGAAGATGTTGTGTTTTAAAGTTACAAAGGTGAAATAAAATTCGCCATACTGATAAAAACTGTTCGGAAACTGCTTATTAAACGTTCGTGTCGTATGCCCAGTTGCCCGACGTTTAATCTTGAAACCTACTTGAAAACATTTAACAATGAATGTGTTGAATATTAAAGTCTATGAAAACATGTTACGCTATAAAACGGTGTATCGCCTTTAATAATAGAGATAATGAAGTAAATCAAAAAAGAAAATGTTGGGGAAAGATGGGCCTACCATGTAATGTCAACTGCAATATGTTTCGGTCGCTAATATACTCCATCCAAAATTTAGAACTCACTTATATTATTTATAAAATTACGAGAAATACAAGTCCGTATCCCAAAATTTCCTGATATTGTTAAAAAAACTTCGAGACGTCATTAAACCACAATGTGTCATACATCGTTGCATTCGGGAAAAAAGCTCTCAAATTCTAATATCAGGAAAACAGGACCGTATTTAGAAAAACAAAGTTGATAATGGCTCTTCGAAGCGACTCGTCGGATTACAAAACAATTAACGCTGTTAGATAGAGCGAAAAATGCAAAAGTGCAATTTACTTTAGAATTCGATCTCAAAAAGACCCAGGAAAACAATAAAACGATTTTTCAGAATTTCGTTTTTTTCCGGATAGCTCCGGAACTACTGGGAATTTTAAAACTTTCTAAACGGCATATTATTAGGCACGTAAATGCGCAACTTTACCTCCATTTAACCGACTTCGTATCTCTTACGGTTTCCGAGATCCCTGGACTGGCCCTCCTTATCTTTGACACGTTGTATAGTATATATTAGAATACAGAGTGCTACGCAATTATCTATTCGTTGAATTCATTTATTTAATTTAAAAATTCGGAAATAATGATACAATTACAAAATTCAGCCATAAAATAATTGAGTAGCCGCTCTGTATTATAGACCTTGTTTGTTGAGATTATTTTTATTTTTAATTCAGCAAAAGCTAAAAATGATAAAATGTGACTGATGATGATTATTTACGAAACGCCTTTTCGACAATAGAACGTATTTAGAAGAAATGGTAATGTTTTTCTTGCCCAGAGTGGCATGGCGATACTTTTAGGCCAGTGTTTAACCCAGATATATTTCAAATTGATTTAGTTTAAAAAATAAATTAAATTTAATTCAAATATAAGAAATGTCAAATTTAAATTTTCGAAAATTTACATGCATCTAGATTTTATACGCTACCTTGTAATTAGACGTATCAGGCTCTACCCTAAAATCTAGAATATGTTTCCTTTCAGTTAAAACAATAGTACATTACGTATCAAGGGCCGAAAAGCCTCCGACGGCCCGAGATATGTACCGTATTTTTTTTTACAAGTGCTCCGAAGCTTTGATGCAATAACAAAATTCTTTAGACAGTTTTCCTGTCTACATGACATGAAAACACTCGCGCATGGAGAATGTAAATATCTATTTATTATTTTTGACAAATAGGCTCGGTGGCCTAGTGGTATAGCGTACGCCTTGTGTGTGAGAGTCGCGGGTTCAAATCCCGCACTCGTCATCTCTGGTTTTATTTATTTTTTTACAAGTGCCCGAGTCTTTGAGGCCATACAAATAAAGAAATTTTTTAGACATTTTTCTAAAACATCTTTGAAAAATTGCCTGCCAATTTAATTTATATATAATCCACTATTTATTATCGCTTGTAGTATGGCTCGGTGGGTAGAGTGTCCGCTTGGCGATGGTCGTGGGTTCAAATCCCGCACCGACAATTCTGCTTTTATTTATTTATGAGCACATGGTGACTCGAAGCGGGCGGGAAAAATCTTTCCCGCCCGCTTCGATACTTTCCCGCCCGCTCTCTTGGAAAACGCCACTTTCGGTGAAGAGAACATGCATGAAAAGAGGCACTTTCAAGGCACATGTATCTTTCCCGCCCGCTTCGATACTTTCCCGCCCGCTTCGATACTTTCCCGCCCGCTCTCTTGGAAAACGCCACTTTCGGTGAAGAGAACATGCATGAAAAGAGGCACTTTCAAGGCACATGTAAAAAAAAAATTATTAAAATATATCAGATAAATATAATTAATTGGGGTAATGTAACATAACAAATACAAAAATGATTCTTAGAACTTTAATAAATTTTTTAATTCATTAAAAAAGAAATACTTTTTTAAATTGACTTCCGACGAGTTGACGCATTCACCCGATTTCTTCTCTATGAATTGAAGCGTCCGGTTGATTTGCGACTAGTTTACTTATTCCCTAATTCTCTTTCAAAGATTTGACGTATTCGCTCAATCGATATTCGACGATGTAACGTATTCGCTCGATTGTCTTTTGAGGAGATGATGCAGTAACTCAATTAAAGTTGCTGCAGCTGCAGTACGGCAGTTGACTTTGGTGTGATTCTCTATAGATATCAATAAATTAAATTGTGTAGGTAAGTAAAGTAAGAGTACTTTATCAAGGTTGTTTGATTTTAACGCTTTAAAATAACTTTATAGCTATAAAATATTATCTTTTTATTGTTTACTTAATAATTTTCACAATATATTTGGAAAAATTTGATATCCATTTCTTTACTTTTGCTAATAGATATGATCACAGATCAAATAGACAATTTCTGAAAAGCCTTGTTTGTTTAAGTTCCCCATCGACATTTCATTATTTATAAGAGGTTGTAAGAACATTCTTACACGACTTACAGCCAATGATATTCTCTGAAAACATTCTTACAATCATTAAAATAGATCTAGAAGCAGGTAAGGTATACTATCTTAATGATGTTGAGTTCTTTCCATGTTTATCATTTCATTAATTCTACAAATTCTATAAACTGTACCTATGAGAGAATGTCGTACGTAATTTTCTATAATTTAATAAACGATTGTTTTCAAGTTTTTAATTGGATAAATTCTGAAAATGGGGTTTTTGTAGGTTAATTAAAAAAAAAATTCCCCGGTAGGGCTCTAATCGCAGGTTTAGTCTAGGGGCCCACAGGTCCTAAATTTGGCTCTGCTTACCAGGAAAGTGTTGTTTAAAATATACCGTTGATCTTTTAACTCCCATAAAACAGTAATTACCCCTGTGACTATAAAATATCAGAAAATTTTACAATATTTCTGATATTCGACTATGGCTAGAGAGGTTTTTAACTTGTTGAGTATAACTTTTTAGCAAGAGTGACTTTTTTCGATAAAATGAAGGATAAAATCGCTTGCCATTCTACCACATACGCTGTATAGGTATAAATACCTAATAATATTTCTTTATCTTCGGTAAAGGATATAGTACTGGAACATTTAGAAGTAAATTTGTATGTTACTATGTCTTTTATTTGGTTTAAAATTCGTCTTTAGTTCAAAAAAAAAATCAATATGTAGAAGCTATATTTCAAGCCGAACCTGTACCCATTTATTGTAATTTAAAGATTTAGGGGTATACACAATGCGGATTAATAAGGTAGTTGATCCTTCATACTCCATATATTCCAAATAACTATTGTTTTATACCAACACTATAAATTTGTCTTTTCCAGATCAACTTTTGATTATGTTCCTGTTTAATCAATCAAAATGTTGACTTTTTAATTTAAATCGGGACAAGTTGCACCAACACGTGGCCTCTACCACAAGGTCCTCTGTTTATAAATATTTTTCTTTGACGTCACACAAAGGGTTGACGGTTTCTTTGTGGTATTGTGGTCGAAAGGGGTGGCTTGTGTTTACTGCTTAATATTTGGGGGGTCCCAGTATTGTTTTGTCAGAGAAATACCACAATAAACTGTATCACTATAGCCAAATCTACTAGTTTCAGTGGTACAATTCTGTATTAAAAGAATTATATCTCTGTCGCGGCTCCAGAATTATGCTGCCAAGTTTTTCTGGCCTATTTAAATACTCTAATCTAAGAAAATCTAATTAACTTGTTAAATCGTGCTATAGCATATACAGGGCTATGAAAAAATTAAAAAATATAAAATTGATCTATGAAAATAGGCCAAAATGTAATGTTGTAATATTAAAATATTTATTAAATAATATCAACACGGCAAAATGTAATCAATAAAAGTTATCACAAAAACAAATATGGTTTTAAGTTTTTAATACAATTTAGATTCTAAGAAAACTGATTAGTTATGAAATAGTATAGACTTTTAGAAAATGTTATCGAAATTTTTACCTTTCAATATTATTTACTTAAGTCTAGTGTAAACAGTGTTTTTTCAAGCCTCTGCTCCAATTTTGTTATTTTTGTCGATTGTTATAATGAAAGTTTTAAAATAATAAAATAATCTAAAACTGGTGTTTGTTTAAGATTTTATAACTTCGTTCCAATCATGTTGAAAAATAGATGTGTTCAAGGTAAATTAGAAAATTTGTGGAAAGGGCAACAGTATTTTCATGTTCATTAATTTTAAATTTTACTTTATTTATTCAGTAGCTTCCACGAATATCAAATAGGTTGTTGATATTTATTGAAGCTTCTGCAAAAAAGTAGTTGCTAAGAAAAAAAAAAGAAAAACTAATGTTATTTTTAGTTAAATTTCTGTTATACCGATATTATTAGAGCTAGATGTTGGTTAAATTAGTAGCATTTTTGCATCAATTAAAAAAATGCGCCTTTTTGTTAAATGGGACAGCAAATAATACCAAAGGGATTTCACATTTTGTAGTGATTGAAATAGTTTTATTAAAGCTAAAATGTGCAGGTAGATAAGTAGTAGGATAATAGGTTCGTTCCAACCACCCTAAAAATCGTACAATGTACGGTCACGCACATGCGTAGTAGTCGAAAGGCGTTCCAACCGACACAAAACGGTGTAGCTGGCGATCCCTTTGGTGTTCCAACCAAATTGTGATCGTTCGCAAACCAGTTCCTGAACGGTAAAAACGATACATGGCCAAGACCAGGAACCGCTTGTACTGACTTGCGCCCTAAGAATTTTAACCGTTGATTTTGTATTCCTGGCATTCATGCAGTTCTTTTAGCCTTGTCTTGTAGGAGTTGTTGCTTAATATTTTGATTATTTAATTTATTCTTATTAAATTTGTATAATCCGGTTCCCACACCTACAAGATATTCTTAACATTAAACGTTATTCTCTTTCATGATTATTAAATACAACAAAACGGAACGAAAAAAGATAATACTCAAGCTTAGACGGAGAAAGCAAAACAACAAACGTATGGTTGTGATTTATGAATGTTATGATAATTAACTAATTACTAAACTTCTTTCCTAGAATCAGACAGGCGATCAGCTGAGATTTTTACACAGAATGGTCACAAAAACGTACCAACCTTGCCTCCCTTGTGCATCGGCAACAAACAGTGCAAAATTAACGCCTGTGCACAAAATTGATTCCAATAGTTTCGTGACGGTTCTAGAACGATACAAAAATAGGGTGTTGGAACAAACCTAATGTAGTGGGTAGATGATGTGTGTTTTTTCAAGTCATTTAACCTCGAAATTACATTTGTAAATATTGTAATACCTTCGTTATTTTTAAGTTTAGGCCACCATAGCGTAGAAACTCTTTTGTTCATAAATTTAGTTATGGGTTTGTTCGGGTTGTTAAAGTACCTAGTCAATGTAACATTTACTACATAAGCTTCTACCGCAGTAAAATTGCTACATGCTCTTACTACGTATTTTGTTACATTTACTACATTTACTACTTTCACCTTTCATTTTTAGAATAGCAAGAAGAAGCAACAGAAGAACAATAACCAAAAACTACTATTCTCTACTTTTCCACTCGAATTTCCAACTTTTAACTACAAATTTATAATAATAAAGTTGAGGCTATGTAGTATTTTTGACACTCAGCCAATCAAAACAATAATTACATTTATTACATTTACTACGTTTGCGACGTAGCAAATGTAACAATATACTAAATTCAATTTTTCTGCGACCCTGGTTATGACCCACATATAGAGAAGTACCTATACATTTAAAAAATAGCTTATTTTCTTAAATAATGCAGCAACGCGTAGTACAATGGTTTTTTCATTTTTGCCAGTACCTTTTGTATACTACATTTTATATACAACGTGCTTCAAACAAGAAGTATCGATATTCAACAAAAAAAAAATATTCACTTCTGAAAACATTTTATTCCTTTGTCCTGAATCCTGGCCCTAAATACTATCTATTCATTGATGATAAAAAAATGCAATGTCTTGCGTATATACTCTTTTTTGTTCTACCACGACCATGACTAAAAGAACAAATTTTAATATGACGACTAGAAGAATTAAAACTTTGTTTAATTGACGATAACACAGCGAAACAAAAGCCATCTATAAATTACGAAAATATATTTATGCCACAATTTACTTATCTCAGTTCTACCTTTCTAGTTAATCTCGTTGTTTAAATTTTCAAAAAGTATAGTTCGTTTTAGTATGCTTACGTCTGGCTCTCTTAAAACAATAATTTTAGAACTTTTCTATGAAAAAATAGTAGAATGAATAACACGTTAGTTTGTTGCAAACATAATAAATATTTATTCTCTATAATAGGTAAGTAATCCTTTAATATATTTATATAGATTTTAGAACAAAGGGACTTGTCACACTTCGTCATATTTTTGAATTAATCGTTTTATCAACTGTTATTTGATTGCCCCTTACATGAGTTATAATTTTTTTTTTACATGTATCCCCTTAGTCACTAAATTATTTTGTTCATCAAAATATTTAGTCGCTCAGGTGTGTTTTCAAAGCGCGATTGTTTTTATATTTCACATGACGTTCTCGTTTAAATTTAATATTTGTGCAGTTAAGTCGTTTTACCGATGAATATTTTTACCGGGATGTTGTTTCCAAAACACTTCAAGTTCTATCTTTGAATTGCGAACTATAAGAAAGACGGATAATTATATGCCTTGAATTCCAGAATCGACATGACTTCAGCGGGCGGTTCGTTTTGTAGCGTACCTACTGATATCGAACGCGGTATGTCTGAGATAAACCGAAATCCGTGTAGACCAGGCGTTCGTCTCCAAATATTAGTTGTCAGTTTGTTACATACAAAAAAAGAAGTACTTAGTGTAAAAATATAATATTCAAATAAACTCCTGGACAAAATTAACGCAATATCATAAATTTCCCACATTTTTTATGCTATTTTTTTTTTCAGAATTTATGATCTGATTTGAATGATTTTTTTTTGCAATGTAGGTTGGTTCCTTGACAATGTCATTGTTTTCGCTGTTTATGATACAAAATTTAATTTTCGATTTATACTGGTTTACTAAAAATGCTATGTTTTTTTTCCGAAAATTCGTATTACCCTGTGGAGTATATTTGCAACCGAAGCATATTGCAGTTGACATTAAACGGTAGGTCCATCTTTCCCCAACATTTTCTTTTTTGGTTTACTTCATTATCTCTGTTATTAAAGCAGATACACCGTTTTATAGCGTAACATGTTTTTATAGACTTTAATATTAAACACATTCATTGTTAAATGTTTTCAAGTAGATTTCAATATTCAAATACTCGTCGGGCAATTGGGCATATGAAACGAACGTTTAATAAGCAGTTTCCGAATAGTTTTTATCAGTATGGCGAATTATATTTGACCTTTGCAACTTTAAAACACAACATCTCCTGACACATCGCTTGCAATGTCAGAAAAAGTCCATAGTCTACTTGAAAACATTTAACAATGAATGTGTTGAATATCAAAAGTCTATAAAAACATGTTACGCTATAAAGCGATGTATCTCCTTTAATAACAGAGATAATGAAGTAAACCAAAAAGAAAATGTTGGGGAAAGATGGACCTTCCGTTTAATGTCCACTGCAATATGCTTCGGTTGCTAATATACTCCACAGGGTGATACGAATTTTCGGAGAAAAACATAGCATTTAGTAAACCCAGTATAAATCGAAAATTAAATTTTTTATCATAAACATCGAAAACAATGACATCGTCAAGGAACCAACCTACAATGCAAAAAAAATCATCGGATAATAAATTCTGAAAAAAAAAGCATCAAAAATATGAGAAATTTATGATGTTGCGTTAATTTTGTCCAGGAGTTTAGAATAAACCTTACGCAAAGAAATATATTTTCAAGACAAGTATTTAAAATTATAATTTTTATTTTAAAAAATTAATTCTTTGCTACGAAATTAAGGTTTTTCTGTAACCTTCGCTATTCAATGTCAACAGTACATATGGCAATATTTTGTTCTTTATATTTAAAGAAAACCCAAAATTTTATTATGGTACAAAACATGGCTGACTTATTATTCCAGGCGGGAGTTTAAACTCAAAACTGTCAACATATCAGTGTGATCTTAAATTTAAACCACTTTAATTAATACGGCTGTTACTGTTCGAACACTCACAAATTTTTCGATGGAACAGTAATTTTATTTTTAAAACTTGTTGTGAACTAACGCGATGAAGAAGCTGATTTTTGGGAACCACTGTTCAAAAAATTTTAAATTATGGTATTATCGAAAAGATATGTAAACTACCTATATTGACTTAACCTCCTTCCTATTTAAGATCTTAAGGGTAACATGTACCTCTTCCATTCCTAAAAAATTGTCCCCCTGGGTCAGTAGAAAAAACATGTCTAGAAGCAGTTTCCTTCAGAGGTCCCCGGGCACTGTCAATTTATGTAACTTTCTTGTGTTTTCTTTTGCCGAATACAGAAGGAAATCGGCTAAAAAAGGTGTAGCGGGGGCGGGTTTTCACTTGTTTTCCCAGGGCACTGTCACTATTTCACATTTTGTTGCTTTTTTTTTGACGACCAAGATTAAATATTTTGCTTACCCGCTGATTGCTTACCAATGTCTGATTAAAAGTGGATCGCTCATAGCAGCTTATATATTTAATTTGCGCACCAAAATAATTTAGAGCACTCTAGTATGACATTAATTACTGACCGATTCAGAAATGTTTGATGTCCATAATTTGCTGACCAACTAGCCATTTTGGCTGACCGATTACATTTTTCTGTTCGCAAAAATAAGAATATTTTGCTAACCAGTTAAATGATTATTATTTACTGGTCCTTTAGCAGTAAATACAGTTTTAAACGGTCTCTGAGGACTATAGACACCGAACAAGCATATAGATAGACATGCATCAGTACTTTTTGGAGCGGAAGCACAATAATTTACAATTTTGGAAAATAAATTTGTTATCTTTTATTAATTTTAATAATAAGACAGTAATATTGTAAAAAATCATAAAACTCTATAAAATTTGTTGAATAATTAGTCATTATAAAATAGGCTATTCTGAGGTAAATTAAAGATTGAATTTTAATCAACGAGGGCATACAAATCAGGGATTAATTAAAACATTAGATAGTATTGTTTTTGTGATCAAAAATGTAAAACTTGAAATTATTTTTACATACATAGATATGTAGTACTGTAGGTACTACATATCTTGCTGTCACACCTACATAGATAGATATCCAAAAACTGCAGAGTAATTTTAGTATTAAACATATCAGTAAATAATAAACTCATTTCCTACAATTACGGGAAAACCTCGCGTCCTTGTTACAAAGAAAAATACATACGTGGAATTAGTGACACACTCAAGTTTTAGGTTTGCTATAAATTTGTTTCGGCAGTCGCAGTCGTTAAGAAATGTGAAAGTGGAGCCAAACGTTTGATTGCTCGCTGTTATTGATTGAATAATGCATATTTCTATCGAGTTTCGCATAAGCCACACATGTATTAAATTTAAATGGGACACTCTGTTTATCAACTAATCCTTCATGAAAATAAATATTAACATTTTGTCGTCTTGACTCGGATTTAGCAAACACGAAAATACCTCTATCCAGGAATATATTTGCTTCTCACAAGAAGTTATCAGCACACCTGTATACAAATATTATAGTTTCATGCCTGATATTCCAACATTTGCTGATTAAATTGTACGAAGTTGGGATATCACCTGATTTAGAATGTTTTTATTTGACTTTTTAGCAATATGGAAACCATTTAAAAAAAAATTAATACATCGTAATATACAGGGTGTAACTAAATAAGTGTAAAACATTTAAGGGGGTGATTCCTCATCGAAAAAACGATAGGATCTTTCATATAAAGAAACTTCATTGGAGCATCCCTTGTTAAGATACAGCCCCTTAAAGGGGGTACATAAAATTTATAAATAAACAAAACTAATTTATTAATAACAAAACATACAACATCTAGAAATCATAGTAAATGTTCAATATGTCTACCTTCAGACCAATTTAATTGTCACTATCGCTAATAGCGGCCTACTGGATAAATTAGTTTCGTATTTTCGTTTTATGGCGATATGTATCTTGTTCGTAAAATAATTGTTTGCTGCGAACTGGTTTATTTTGGGCAAAAAATTCAAGAGACATTTTTTGTTTAGAATGAAACAGGCTATCAGAAATAAATTTTTAGATGGTAAACAAATAATATGACAAAAACTTACATTGGAAATAAATTTTAGTGCTTGTGAAAAAAATTGTTAAACACATTTTATGTATCCCCTTTAAGGGGCTGTATCTTAACAAGGGATGCTCCAATGAAGTTTCTTTATATGAAAGATCCTATCTTTTTTTCGATGAGGAATCACCCCCTTAAATGTTTTACACTTATTTAGTTACACCCTGTATATGTGCTGCTCATACATTTGAGTGCAAAGGAGAAGCAGAAATTAGAACAGTACCATCAAACCATCAAAGGGTTTTAAATTCTGAATTTTGAATTCTTCAAGAACCAAGTTTTCTTTTGATCGCTGTTCTGCTCTGTGTTAATTTCTCGAGTGTTTGCTTTATTGTTTATCGGTGTGTGTACGTTTTAGTTTCATATCGTTTATATTTTAGTTATATAACATTTTATGTTTTTATATTTATTTTGTAAGATGACGAACCTGATATCATTTGTGATCTATAGTGAAGAAATAAATAGAAAACCTTCCTAAATTGACAATTGGGTTTCTTCGGGTTGTTGGCAACTACATCCCGGTACGAGTACTGATAGAAAAACCGGAAACTTCAAAAAAATTAACTTTAAAGGCATTATAGCAACAAGAAAACACAACTGGGCGAATAGATATGATATAAATATTTTGATGGACAAAATTTAAACATCTTTAGTGAATAAAGGGGTTTTAATTTTAAAAAAATTGTTCTGATTCAGGAAAAAATCAAAAAATTTAAACTCTTCGGTTCTGTGAAGTTGTTTCACCCAGACTGCTCATTCGCTTGGTTGTTTTAGATCTATCTACTGTTAAACAATATTTGCCAATTTTTTAAAAAAAGTTGATTTAATGCTATAATAAAATTGTTTAAATAATCACCTTGTATAATACATAGATATCATTATAACTGGCGACAGGTATGATGGTGACTTACAAAACCAACCGCTGATAACATTTTAAACTGATAAGGCTCTTAAAATTATACAAACTTATCCAAATAAGAAAAACAATTTGTCACACGATTATTGGTTCAATATTTTTTGTCGCAGAAAATTGGCAGATTTGGCTCATGTGTCAAAATACGTCCTGGTACGGTAAATATACAGGGTATATTATAAGTTTCTTTATACTATGGTGGATTTTAGTTTTATTGGCGAAATGCGATTATTATAGAATAATAAGTATACGTGAATATCATCCGTCTGTATATGCTTCCTTAATTCTACTTTTAACGTTCATAAAAGCCAGACATTAGCATATAATATTCATTTATGCGTAGATATTGGGAATTTTCACCAGACCACGTCACCACTTAGAACTTAGAAATTCTTCTGGCTAATATAATGTTTAACACGGGCTGGGCTGTAAAATAATTCCGCATTACTTTCAGGAGGTCGCCACGTCTAGGGTCCTTAAACAACCACGTAACGATAGCCCATTTTTTGTCTTGGTGGTCATTCTAGATTTACTTATTTCTATGACTTTAGTTAGTTTACAAACCGAAGATCGGGGATTAACTCCCTAAGAGGGATATATATTACCCTTGAAATCTTAAATGGGAAGGGGAGTCAAACAGATTTATGGTTTTTAGGTTATTATTTAAAACTACATTATTGCGTTGACTCATAAGTTAGTAGAAGATATGGCATCGCCGACCCCGGGTGAGTAAGCGCGCTCCTCGCACAAAGTTTGTCTTATTTAGTTTCCTTGGCAGCATAAATACTATTTGCGATACTAACCGTTGTATTTCAAGAATACAATGAACTGAACATTATGTAATTATGGAATAGTACCTAGTAGGTTTAAAATATTAGGTGTGGTGTAGCTTCCCAAGCTGTACCTATAAATCGTATTCCACATGAGCTCTGTTTCTGTTGTTCCATTAGAACCTTAAATATTGTTAAACATACAGACTAAGAACAGCTAACAGTAAGCAAACAAGTAAGCAGCAAACAAGGGTTATTGCTATTCAAGGAACAAAAAAAAACTTTTCCTATATATCCTATATATTAACTACAATGAATTTTATTCGGTAAGTTAACTTGCATAGGAAAAATTTCATAATAACATATTGTATAAATCATTGTTGACATACTTTTGCACACCCCAGTATAGCCAACAACTGAAACACTTAGCTTTTCCAGAAACGAAAAACCTTATCGATATCTCAATATCAATATAGGAGAGGTGTGTATATAAAGATATAAATACTACCAATGATCCACTTATTTTATCATTTTTAGTGCTGTTTTATTATCGGTGATGTTGAACTTTTTATGTGATTTGCGAAAAACAATCCATATGGCTACACTTTTTAGGTATCTAATTTAACATTATTTAAGGTGTGGGTTTCTGTGTTTATTGCTTTTAGCTTACCAAGGTAAATTTTAATAACTTATCTACAGTTTTTTTTTAAAATATTTTGCCACAAACTATTTCCAGTCCATATGAGCTGAAATAATAATTTTAATCGCTATTTATCAATTAAGAACATGATATAGGATTATATTAAAGATCGTCGCAGTTATTTAGTTTTATTCACATTTAATTACAATTATTGAAAAACGATAAAATAAAAATTGAAAATTTATAAAAATGTAACCTCACTAGTTTACTCGCATGTCCATCTTTTCTGAGCAATGAAAACATACAATTTGACATATGATTATTCATCTATTTTTGCATCTACAATATTTTAGATTATTACGAAAAGTTCTTTGTATTAGTACTTTCATTCTTGATCGTCTGATCTCTTTATTCTTGATTTTATCTCCGAGATTAATTCTTGTCAGAATACTGTTTTGCTTTGTTGAATTTTTGCCACCCCAAGAACTCGTGGGGAAATTAATATTTTATTGAATGCATTTTCTTTAATACCTTCTTGACTCTACCAGAACTATAGGAGATAAAATGAACAAATATCTCTTTTTCGTTTTATGAAGTTTATATTAAATTGGTGTGTTTCCAATTGCAATATTTCTATGGAAATTTTATTTGTTATTAATTTTTCCCCCTTTTTATGTTAGGCCTTTATCTTATCATATTTGCTTACCACGTTATTTGTTTATATGTGTATTGATTTTTACCTTAACATTTATTTTCTGTGGGTAGGTACTGGAATGAATTTTATTCATCATAAGAATTGTAATTCTTTCACTTTCAGTTAAAGACATTTTTGCGCATATAAATGATAGCTATTATGACTTTACATCAAAAGTGAAGTGGTGTTTTATTTAATAATAAGTAAAACACAGTTTCATGTAAGAATGGCAGCTTTCGTTATTTCGTTCGTTTGATTTACAGACAAACTAAATAGCTGACAACAACGCAAATATCGTCTTTTGGTGCACAAGAACCTCTTAGACAACTGTACCAAATTATATTTAAATCGGCCAATAAATTGTTAAGTTATTAAGCCGTTTCCAGAATATATACACTCACTGTATAGTAAGATGGTATACTTGCAAAATTGTTCCATGCCACGTGTCAGCCACGTATAACCTAATATTCGCTGAAACAGAAATATATAGGGTGTTGAAAAAAGGTCGGTAATCCGGAATATCTCCGGTGCATCGCATTGCAGCGGAAAATGTCTAGGGAAAAAGTTGTTTGGTCTTGAAGGAGGAATAGTTTGCAATTTAAACCACCTCCCACCCCTTCAACCCTCGGGGGCGGGTGGGGGTAAGTTAAGATTTTTAAGGATGTTTATTTTTGGTCGGAGAACACGATACACCAATAAAAATATGGGGTTTCATTTGAAAATCTTAACTTAGCACCGCGCCCGGGGGTTGAGGGGATGGTGGTGTGGATTAAATTGCAAACTATTCCTCCTTCAAAACCAAACAACTTTTTCCCCAGACTTTTTCCGCTGCAATGCGATGCAACGGAGTTATTCCGGGGTACCGACCTTTTTTCAACACCGTGTATAGAAAAATATATTTGGAAATTCAAATGGGTTAAAACTATGAACTATTTATAACAAATGAAATTGACTTCAAGCATTTAAAACATATCTTTCTCGAATTAAGAATTTTAAAGCCGTGTGACAATTTAATATGAACACCCGTATTTTCTAACGATAGGTTTATATTTTTTAATATACTCATCTATATTATCTTTACATTTCAAAATTATATCAAATTATGGTATTTGCTTATATTTTATTACTTTGCTGCAATTAAGTACTTAAGAATTTATTCTCAAAGTCTACAGATAAGATAAATAATACATATTTCTACGGATGCGAGTTTATTTAACTCTTAAAAATTTTGAAATAATATTATCTTGATTAGGTTACGTGCCATTCTTATCGTCATTAGGTGTCAGTCATGTGAGTAAGTGATGTTAAGAAGAAATTATAAGCTGCTTTCTTATTCTTGGTAAGATTGATGATAATTTATTTTCATTCATTCGCATTGTAGGGTCAAGTGGTGTAAAAATGAGACATTTATTAAAACTTTTCATTTTTTAAAGTTTTTCTTTCTGTATTAAATTTTTTTAAAAATCCCTTAGTATAAAGATTTTGATGCTGAATTACATTAATACAAAATTTTTAACAAAAATATTAAGATCATTGAAAAAAAAAATAAAAACCGTGTCTCATTTTTAACTGTCTTTGGGTCAAAAATGAGACAGGGGGTGGGTAAAAATGAGACAAGGGTTTATTTAAGAGCACGTACCATTTATCACCTATGGGGCAATACTGAGAAGGCCTAGTTCAAAAATGAAACAAAAAATTTTACATTTTTCTTCAATTTATTTTAAAATGAACAGTAAAAACACAAATTGAAGTTTAGAAAAAAAAAAGTGTATCATAAATACCCTTTCGTAACGGCACAACAAACAAATAAACTTTCCAAACAAAATTTACATTTGTATAACCTTTTAGTTTACATTAAAATTACTAAAGGCAATGGAAAAAACAAGTTGCTGTAAGACTCTGGTAGTACCTCCATGAAATGTGGGGGCAGGTAGTTTCATGACTACATCTTCAAAAGGTACCTCATATTTTTCAGGAATTAGAGGAAATATAAATTTTTCGCCCTTTCGACGCAAATATGACACAGAATACTCATTTGCTTCCACCGATTCCACTAGTGCAACATAATGCAATAGTTTTTTTTTTGTACAAAACTTGACCAAAATATAGTCTCCAATGTCGATTTTAGTTGGATTAAATTCTTTGAGTAATTGGTTTTCTTCATTTACAATGTCTTGTAATGAAATATTTTCAATATCACTTTCTTCTTGATAAACAATGCTTTCGTTGTCCGATGAGGAATCGGCCTCTACAGTAATTTTTTTCTTTGGTTCTTTCTTTTTTAGTTGCAAAGTTTCTCTCTCCTTTATGCTATTTAAATATTCAGAGCTAGTTAAAACAGCACAATTGGAATTAATTTTTCGCCTTCGTTTTATTTCAGGATTTGTTTTGTTAATTTTTTGCAGCAAAATATTTTCAAATGAGGTTGATGGTTGAGGCTCAAGATGATTTTTATTATTTTCGGACGTCGTACCTTTATTAGCATTATTTTCGTTTATAGCTACTTGCTCAATTTCGTCGCCACTTCCGCCTGCATTCGGTAATTCATTTTCCTCGTTTTCGTCCAATTTATAAATATCCAGTAGATAAGGGTTTTTAGCACCTTCATTGTATTTTTGCAGTTTGATTTCATTTAGACGCTCCACCGGATATTTTTTCCTGCAGCAAGGGAATATTCCAGTGCTTTCGAATGACTTTTTTATGACAGTGTCTGTAATTCCTTTATTCCATAACTCACAAATCATATCAGCAAATTCACTTTTTGTGAGCCTTCTTTGGTTTAATCTCTGCCATTCTGAAAGTTTCTGGTTCCATTTTAGCTTCAGTGGTCCAAAGCAACATTTGTCTAATGGTTGTAAAATATCTGTTGTATGAGGTGGCAATTTAAACAAGGTGATGTTGTTTTGTATGGCAAGTTCAATGGTTCCCCTATCCAGGTGTGAGATATGACCATCCATTATAACTAAAAGCGGCCTTTCTAAAACCATTAAACAAAATTTGGAAAACCAACCATTGAATACAGCCGTTGTCATCCACCCCTTATCAGAGACAGCGTAACAGGTGCCTTCCAAGTCGTTCGATCCCTTCCATGTGCTCCACAGATTCTGCCCTTGATATATAATTAGCGGTGGTAATAATAGCCCACTGGCAGAAATACAAGCCATTGTGGTAATATTTTCTTTGCCAGATCCTTCAATGCTTCTATGAACCTTTTGGCCCACTGCCGCAACTCCCTTGATTCTACCTGGATCTAAATTGAAACCAGTTTCGTCCAAATTAAATATATGCGACGGTTTTCCTTCTAAACCAAGTTGTTGGATTATTTCACCTAGGCGATCATAGAACGAATAAATAATAAAAGGGTCACTGGTAGCTGTTCGCCTACATTTTTCTAACTGTTCCATTTTCTTTTGGCTTAGGCGGTTTCTTTTGCAGAATGCACGGAACCAATCATTGCCAGGTTTGGCATCCTTAAATACAGTGTTTAAATTATTTTCATTTATGTATGTTTGCACAACTGACTTAATTTCTTCTTTGCCTAAAGCAAACCCCCATTTAGCCATTATTGTTATTTTTTGGGTTAAATCGCTCTCTTGATTCACAGATAAGACTTGCTTTCGGCCACGTTTTAAAATTTTTATATTGCGGCTACGTCGGCTTAATTTTGATTTATCGATTCGAAATCTTTTCGCAGCAGTTCGAATAGACAACTTACCTTCGTTTATTAAGGTAAGCGCAGTTTGCAAATCTGCTTCAGTATATGGCTTCGGTTTCGGAACGTAACGTCTAGGCATTGTGACTGGCAGGAACACTAAAAAGTATATTAAATTATGTATCATTTTTACCCCATGCTGTGTCTCATATTTACCCAAACGGCTATCTCAAATTTGCCCCACCAACTTATCACGTACTCACTCTTATACACTTGCCAGTAGACTGCCCCGCTTATTTCCACAACGTCGATACACATCGACCGTTGGATCGCGACCTTCGCTAAGCGCGCCCGATGCTTCTCCATGACGTGGACATAAAAGTTTGCCCGGCGGATTTAAAAGTTTTTTCACAGGAAATTGTACTACATTTTAAAAGGATAAAAATGCAGTATAGTTACATGGTAATGTTTAAAATCAATATGATTTTAAGTTTATTAATATGTTTACACTCTAATGCCACTTTTTCGTCCTATTAAAATAGTTTTTAGTGGTAAAAAACGTACTGTCTCATTTTTACCCAAAATTTTAGGTGTCTCATTTTTACACCACTTGACCCTATATTAAAAAAAAATTAACAAAAATGGAGATATTATTTACATCAAGTGCAGCCAATCATCGGTAAAGAAATAAATTAAAATTGTAAAACAGCTGTAACAATCTACATATATTTGAATGGATTATGATTGGTCATTGGGTGTGTGAAATTAAAATTGAATTTAATACAAAATTGTACATAGGTGGGTGCCCTTTTCAAACACAAAGTTTTTTTAACAAAAGTTATAGTTGTTGCAGAATTATACCGTTGACTGCCATAAATAAACTACTTGATTAAACCCTATTGTATACGCATAAACCTCTTCAAAGCTCAATAAATGGGATCAGGGCCGGCTTGAAAATGTATACCACACCACATGATTTATTTTTATAATTTAAAATAAATAGATAGGTATTTTTAGTTTTAGGTACCTATAATAAATGTAAAATAATGATAACAATTAATGATAATTGAAAATAATATAATTTAAGAGTATAACTATTAGGCTAACAAGTACAATAAAAATTAATTAAATTCTTAGACACTATTGATAGTTTATTCAAAATTTAACTCTATATCACTATCACTATCTTCATCTAAGCCTAAACTTATAATTAAGGGTTGAACACTTGTAATCATACAATTGTAAGAATTTTCCACCTTAAGTACATGCTGTACACAGTTTTTCCAGCTGTTTGCAGAAATTCTTCTAACTTATTTTTTAATTAATTCTACTACAGATGCATGTAATGTAGGAGAAAAATATTATTTCTCCTATTATTGGATTTTAATTGGTGCCATATTAGCTCAATAGGATTGAATATACAATAGTACGGAGGAAATCGCAACACTGTATGTCCATTTTCTGCTGCAAGTTTGTCACACTCGTATTCCTTATTTATTTTAAGAGCTTTTAATACTTCTAGCAGTTCTCGTTCCTTCAAAATATAAATCATTTTCAATCATAAAATTTTGAATTTCTGCTTTTGTATTATTAGAATTGGGAATTATTTTTGCTTGCCGACTATGATAACTACCATTGTCCATTACAATGACGCTATTTTCAGGTATATTTTTAAGGAGTTTATGTTTAAACCAATCTTCAAAAAGTTGTGCGTCGGTATCTTGATGGTAATCTAAAGAATAATCTGCTATGTTTTTAGCTGAGAGCAACAGACAATTTGGAACGAACCCGTCCTCTGAACCAGCATGTAATATTGTGATTCTTTTGCCTTTATTTGATGGTGCCTTGGTTTGACATTTTTTGGAAGAATCATCCCAACCTTTTCTTGGAGTGTCATGGGTATCGAACCATGTTTCGTCAATGTAAATAATTGGACGATTTTATTCTCTACATTGTTTAACAGCTGTTAAATATTTAAGTCTCCATTCCCGTAAACGTTGAGATTCCATTAATGTTTGTCTTTTATCAATGCTTCGGTATTTAATACTCATTTTACGCAATATTTTCCTAAGGCTTGAAAGGCTACAAGAGATATTTGTTTCGTCGGTAGATAAATGCTTTCTTTTAAAAATGACACTTGAAGGCCCCCCTATCAGCACAATTCCAAGGACGCCACATTCTAGCACTAATAAGCCTAACTAAAAATTACTCGCCGGAAAACCACTAAAGATTAAAATTATTAAAAATCACTTTGTATTTATATATGCATCAGGCATAGGTATAAATTGAATTTGTATACCTGGTCCGGCTCTGCTCGAAAAGGTTTTAAAATTTGGGATTTCCTTAATTATTTTATGGTCGAATGAATAATGAGGTTTTAATGCAGTCAAAAGATCAACGGTATAATTCTGCAAATACTATACATTATGAGTCAATGATTTTAAATATTCTCTCAGGTTTTATTTTATGGTTTTGCTCAAAATAATTTAGCTAGATTGTACAGACTATTTTAGTGTAGCTCATAAGCTAGATGAAAGCTTCTTGAATCATACAGGGTGTTATGGAAATAGCTTGGATGACTCCTCGGGTGTCCTAGAAGAAGTATACATACTTTTATTTTAATCCACCGTCTAGAAAATTAGTTAAAAACTTCTAGAATCATATTACTAGCGACGACGTCGTATAGCGAGGTTGCCGAACTAGTGCGTTGACTCTGACCATCTGTCGTTCGCTACCACGATGTGACGCGATAGAACTCCCCCCCTCTCCACTTAATGATCCGCTTGATAGAGGCTTCAGTGCTGGTAGAGACGTAAAGGCGTCGACACGGTAGGCTGGTTCCCTTAAAATGGCGAGCATATTAGTAATGATCAACCGCGTTGTTCCGATTACTACAATAGTGTTCTGTTGTGTGAAATAATTTGTTTTCATGTGCGTTCGATTTTAAATTCTTGTACCTCGTTTAATGTTATTTTTATTAAAATTGTGGAGGGAATTGTCGAGGTAAGAACTTATCAACTGACTGACGACTGACATCTCTTGACTAATCATATGGGTTTCTTTACAAAATGTCAGTAGTACACACGGCCTTTTATGACAATGAGATAAGGCGATTTTTCTCAATTCTGAACAAAACATTATGTATGGTTATTTTTCTACGTTTATCTCAGGATTGCGGGTTTAAATATAATAATGCAGTTTATAAACACCCTGTATTACAATAATTTTCTTTTATTTTTAGGTCAGGCAGCATCAGGGTCTTTCCACTCTTCCTCAAGCACTTAGTGACGTTTAGTTATCCTTAGGTGGAAGGTGTAGGTCTTAGCATAATTTTAATTTGCCAGATCTAACTCTTCCATGCGAGGACATCTAGATTTACTCCATTTCCATGCTGTATAATTACTTAATGGTCCTTTCTCTGTCATACGTATTGACCACCAGATTATTGACAGGCTTAAAAGAACACATTACAACTATACACTAAGTTCTATTAATTAAGTGGAGCAGTGGTCTCTTCACTTCGTTTTGATAAGTGAGATTCAACTCCTCCAACTTAGTTTTTGAACTTAAAACGTCTGACAATTGCAATGAATTATGATGGTTAAAATGATTATTCAAGGCTTAAACTGACCTTTATATGTTTGGTAAATAGTTCTAAGTTTTATTCATATTAATAGCAAAAATATTTAAAAAAAAAATAGCTCAATACCTATTCGTTTTAGCTGTATATTACAGCTTCTTGATGCATTGTTTGGTTAAGACCGTCTCTTGTGGGCGGAGTCTAAAAGTTTATGCGACCACGCTTCAATTTGCGAGAAGTTCAGTGCTAAATTGTTTGCTACGACAAATATAATAATAAAGTTTCCTCAACTTAATAAAATATGATATACATTCTCTTATCGTAACAATTTATCATAATATGATATACATTTATTTGTTTCAAGATTTCAACAATCTGTTTTTATGCGGGGTCTTATACAAAATCAGCATCAATACTTTGACAGTAGTTTTACATGTGCCTCATTAAATAATAATTATTCTTAATTATGAATGTTTAACCGAAAGTAATTAAACATGCCTATCTAATAACGTACAATTAAGCTTGATAAATTTAGTACTTTAAACCATGCTATATCTTACTATGCTATCGGTAAACTTTCTCTTAAGTTCAACAATCCAGGAGTAGGAGGATAATATAAATCAAAAATAACAATTTAATTAATTAACATCTTATTTATTACATCATAACATAACGTATTCCCCCTAATCGATCAAAATTATCACAAATTGCATTAAAATTCACCTCTTAATTTAAAAAAACTATACGACACTGATGAAATTTACACTTTTAACGGCAATAACAATTTTATTTATTACAAATACGTCAAAAATGCGATGAACCGTATACAGCGAACAATTAATTCTGCGTTATAAGTATAATTTACCGACTTTTTTTTTGGTATGCTTTTCTGAATTTTTGGAAATAAAGCAAGGGCTTTTTATTCTAGATATATAAATATCATATAATTTCTATCATTTTAAGGTAAAGAACTTCAAATGGAAAGTTTGATTTTGTAAATAAGAAAAGTTTAACAGGCACATCACTTGTATATTCTATTGATGTACATATTGTATTTTATTTATAGTATATGTTATGAAATAAACGTTTAAGAATTTACTTTTTTATATTTTTGGATACAAAGTACCTATGTTTTATATTTAGAAAGTAACTTTCTTATTTTATAGAAATAAATGTTTTTAAACCCGAAATTGAACTGGAGGTGAACAAATTTTCCTCAAAAAGAAGTAATTTTGTTAATTACATTTCCTAGGCGATTTTTAAGTGTAAAAAAAGTATTAAAAAATGTTAAAAGAGGATGATAAGTTCGCAGTATACATATTTAAATTCATCACTAATGATTACTGACAAAACTTTATTTCTAACATCTTCGTTTAGGAATATGCTTCTAAATGTAAACTATATGTACAATATATTATATATTTTTTAAGTTTAAATATACAATTTTGTTGTGGTGTATTTTAAATAAATAATTACCTTCTATTGCTTAAATACGTATACATACTTAAATATGTATACGTACTTAAATATAAATACGATGCAATTATTTGCCATTAAAGTGTTTTATCAAAGGACATTTCTGAAACATAATTTACATATCTATAACCAAAACATCCATTATACTAGTAAGAGATAAGCTAATAATGTTGTAAAATATGTTGCAGAATTGCATTATGTATATTTTTTAAACATATGGTTCAAAATACATGTGGCATCGTGTGGTGGTTCTTTACCCAAAAATATGACATATACACTGAGCGAATCTCGAGTTAATATAACTCAAATTTGAGTTGTCTCAGGCCGAAGCATCTTGCTAATAGGGGACAGCCCAGACCTCTGAATTACAGCAACCAAATCGAAGAAATTGCAGCAACTCACTATTCATAAGTTATGATAGCACAGAAGATGGGTTATTTTATGCGTTGGAATAGCTCACGCCCCACCGTCTTAAATTATTGATAGGCTACCATAGCTACCAGTATGTCAATTGTGATGCGTTACTAGTCGGGCTAGATTAATTCATGATTCGAGCTATCAAAACTTGGCATTTAAGTTGTTCTAGCTTACGATGGTGGCTGAAATAACTCACTCTTTGGACTACCAGTACCTATATTGTGGACTATCGGAACTCATAATATTTCTTTGATTTAACGCCTGCATATTGTGGCCTTCAATTGCCTTTTGTTTTTTCAAGATATGACATTTTTGTTGCATATAAAAAAATAATCAAATGAGTTATAAACAGGAGAGCATACTACGGCTAAGAAACAATGCGGATGAAGTGATGACGATTACTTATAAATAATAAGGCTCCATTCCAATAATAACAATTTGTATACATCTCCCTCCTGTCCCTCCATTTTTCGCCAACTGAACAAAATTATCCAAAACATAAATTTTAACGCACAGAGAACAAAGATGAAACATCCCGCAAATGGCGCAACGGTCAACAGGTGTCTATACGCGCAATCGAATGAGAATTGACGAATAACAATGGAATGAACCGAGCCAAGCCTGCACGAGCACGAATTCGGAACTTACCGTGACCTTACGATCTTGCGATTTACCCTCGATATGGGCTTTTGGAGCACGTTTCCTGAATTATTCCAACTCAAAATAATTTACGCATGGTAATGAGTTAAAATAATGCACGTCCGGGTTAAAACCACACTTTATAATCAATTAGATAGTTTTCCCAACCCAGTTCAGGTAACTCATAAAATAGTTACAAGATGAGGACTTGTCCCAAATATATTTAAAATGTTGATAAAAAATCTCTTTCTGGGTTGAGGCGAACCAAAAGAACCTGAGGTATTGTAGCGTTTTTAAATAATTAATTCGTAGACTCAGTTAGAACAACATAGAGAGGTGGGTTGAAGTAGCTCCAATTTTGTAACCCACGATATTGGTAAATGCATTTTTGTCAGTGTAGTTCCTATCAACATGGGTTTCGAAGTACCTAAAACAGTTTATGTTATTCATTTATTTAGTTTCAGAATCGGGCATAGCATACTAGATTTATTTACTTATTTATTTGAAGCTCGATATTTAACAGATAAAATTGCATTTATTTTGTAAACGAAGCTAGACTCGCCCCTGGTAAACCTGTTCACATAATTTTACTGCTAGAATATGTGCTGTTTTAGGTATTTTTCATAACAAAAATTTCACTAATATTACTACAGGCGTTTCAGAGATATCTTGAAAACACCGATTTTTTTTTTTAAATGTTAACATTCTGTATCTTTCCAAGGAAGCATCTGCGGCTACATGTTTATCTTATTTTTTGGTAAAAAATCACCACACTAGCGATTGCACATGTTTTTTCAAACACCCTGGACGCCTATATGTCTTTTTGTTGGTGCCAAAACTGTTTCTGCATGGTGGCGTCATATACACTGCATGAAAGAGCCAGTTGTGTTTGTCACCAGCAAAGTTAAATTTAATAGTAGTAGTAGGTTCCAGTACTAGTTTTAAAAGAAATTATAGTTGCAGGACATCTTAGGGCCATGGTTAGTAACTACATATAGGTAAACTAGAATGATTAATTTCTACTTGAATTTTGAAACAAAGTAAAAAAATTACATTTATGTTTTTGTAGCAGCTGGGATGACAATATGAAATTTTATCCGGTAACATTACACAAATTCAGAAGAAATTTATATACAGAAGACATATTATCACTGTTTTTATTTACTTTTTACCTGTAAGACTGTAAAGTGTATCTTATTACTTATATAAGAATACTATTTTTTTTAAATTACTCGTCTAATTGCCAGCTTTTAAATCTAATGAGATCAACCGCTTAATTTAAATTTTTTAATCGTTATGTTTATGTAAACTCGTTTGCTTAAATAATGTTGTCGAAAACATAACTTATGCCAACTGTTATTATCTACTTATTGCTTAATATAATATGCAACTGTGAAAAGTTAGGGCTAGTGACTCATTGACCTTTTCGCGTTTTGGTGAATATTTCTTTACTTTATTGTTTTATTCAAAAATAAAAGCAGAAAACCAAATTTGATCTTTTCGCCAAAATTTCGTCGTTCATTTTTACTAATTTATAAATTGAAAAAGTCATGAAATATTAAAAAAACCAAATGGTGAATAGATGGTTCACTAGTCCTTGCTCTAAGATATACATTTTACAAATTACAAAGAAAGTTTGAGTGGCAAATTAAATGTCGATTATATTATTAATTTTAAGAATGATTATAGTTGAAAAAGCAATATTAATTTCAGTCCCCTGCGGGTTATTAGAATATCAGAGCCTGTACGTGTTTAAAATTCGCGAAGCACTGTATATTTAGTTAACGATCGTTTAAATCACTTATGGTGGGGAGTTTTATACAGGACTCTTGGAGAGGCGAGATGTGTTAAAATAAAGGTTTTAAGTCATATAACAAAAAGTCGAAAACTCAATAATTTTTTTCTTGCTGAGAAACCGATTTTACTGCTAATAAAACCTTCCAGTTTTGCCCCTAAACGATGTAGTATATCGACTCGAATAAAGAGTATCAATTTATTTGGTACATTTTTTCTTTAAAATGACACGTCCTTTTTTCTATCAAAACAAAAAATACAGGGTGGTTGATTAGTGCGAGGAAGTCAAATATCTCCGTTGTTCTTAAAAATTTCGAAATTTATTAAATACAAAGGTTCTAGAATAAATAAAAGCGCATATTTTAAAAAAAATTTTGGATATACAGGATGCTCCAAAAAGCTGACATAATAATATACAGGGGGGTTCATTTGAAAAAATCGAGTAATATTTATCTAAAGATTCCTACATTTGTACCGATGTAAAAAACACCCTGTATACGATATTAATGCTTTTTTTAGTAAAATTATTCGGACACCTCTAAGGTTTATAAAAATATAAAAATTTCTTTTTTAGTTTAAATTAGTAATATTTTAAAATAATTTTTTTGATATGATGTTTTTCGAGAAAATTTTAGGAAAAATTGAATAAACTAGCAACGTCGTATATTTATACCCAAATAAAATAGCATATCTTATGTAAAATTTTATTCCGAATTCGATGAGATAAAAAGAAATGGGGAGTACTATTTAAAAAAAATTACTTATATGATGCCCCGTTTTTTTGGATCATCCTGTATATCTAAAAATATTTTTAAAATGTGCGCTTTTATTTATCCTAGAACCTTTGTATTTAATAAATTTCGATATTTTTAAGAACAACGGAGATATTTGACTTCCTCACACTAATCAACCACCCTGTATATGGAAAAAATTAAATTTGAATTTTCGGGTAAAGTGGGATCTGGTGGAACAGTAGAGAAACATTTTCATAACAGAATAATAGAAGTCTTCCTATGCCAAAGATCAGCTTGATAGTCTAAAAACTGACACTATTTTAAATATAAGAAATAAAAATTGATGCAGAATCACCTCTCCAACACGCCCTGTAGATCGCAAATAGGTTAAGCATTTGGTAACGTATAATTTAAGAACAAACCTATAATCACAATTAAATCCATATGATTTTTATCGATAAAATTAAAAGTGGTGACCCTAATGGCCCGGTATTGTATTATCTTATATCACAAAAAGGCAATCATCACTATTACATCAAGTACAAAAATAATGATAACATTTATTTTAAAAAATGCCGAAAGTCTTCTTAAATATTTTAAGGTCAAAGAGCCCACATGTGACCCCCGGATCAAGTAAACTAAACTAAATATGGCCTATGTTTCTCGACGAGGAAAAAACATTCAGTACATTTTAGTGCTTTTAGATAAGAATTTTTGTTGTTGATATGTTTTTTTGTATGTTTTTTAATTTGTAACGATTAGAGATTAAACATACATTTTTGGTAAACATACTATTCACAAGCATTACAAATTTATAATAAATTAATACAAGCTATTATAGTTACATGGGAAAGTCCTCGAGTGTCCTAGAAAGAAAACTTCAAATTCAAAAAAATATTTCATCTAAGAAATTGGTTAAAGACCCTTAAAATCACACCATGTGTTTACATACTGACATACCATGCGAGTTTGTTTATAAGTCAGCAGAAGCGCGCACGGCGTTCAATGGAATAAACATAAACTCCTGAACAAAATTAACGCAACATCATAAATTTCCCATATTTTTTATGCTATTTTTTTTCTGAATTTATGTTCCGATTTGAATGATTTTTTTTGGATTGTAGGTTGGTTCCTTGACAATGTCATAGTTTCCGCTCTTTTTAATTTTTGATTTATACTGGGTTTACTAAAAATGCTATGTTTTTTTCCGAAAATTCGTATCACCCTGTGGAGTATATTAGCAATCGAAGCATATTGCAGTTGACATTAAACGGTAGGTCCATCTTTCCCCAACATTTTCTTTTTTGGTTTACTTCATTATCTCTGTTATTAAAGGAGATACACCATTTTATAGCGTAATAGACTTTAATATTCAACACATTCATTGTTAAATGTTTCCAAGTAGATTTCAAGATTAAAATACTCGTCGGGCAACTGGGCATACGAAACGAACGCATAAGCAGTTTCCGAAGAGTTTTTATCAGTATGGCGAATTTTATTTTTACTTTATAACACAACATCTGCTGACACATCGCTTGCAATGTCAGATAAAATCCATAGTCTACTTGAAAACATTTAACACTGAATGTGTTGAATATTAAACTCTATAAAAACATGTTACGCTATAAAACGGTGTATCTCCTTTAATAACAGAGATAATGAAGTAAGCCAAAACAGAAAATGTTGGGGAAAGATGGACCTACCGTTTAATGTCAACTGCAATATGTTTCGCTTGATAATATACTCCACAGGGTGATGCGAATTTTCGGAAAAAAACATAGCATTTTTAGTACACCCAGTATACATTTTTATCATAAACAGCGAAAACTATGACATTGTCAAGGAACCCACGTACAATGCAAAAAAATCATTCAAATCGGATCATAAATTCAGAAAAATGTATGGCAAATTTATGAGGAGTTTATATTATTTTTTTCGCTTTATGATTATGTTCTGTAATTTGTTGCACCCTGTATAGTATTAAAATGTAAAGAAATGAATACATCAGTGTTTCAGAAAATATCCGTTACTTTTGGTTTATCCTGTGTAATCTAAAAGATTGGATCAATGCTTTCCGTCAAAAAAGGGTCCAATTTAATTTGCCCCCCTGTGTATATCGATATCTAACATGAAAATATGATGTTTATATTAAATAAAGTTGCCCAATGAAAAAATAATAAGAAGACTTTAGACTTTGTAAATAAATTTGTTTATTTGTCTATCACAAAAGGTATCATGGCTAGATAAGAATAATTTAACAAATAAACAACAATACAAAATTATTATTAAAATATACTTAAATTTAAATACTTGTACTAAAAAAAGCTTAACAAGTTCACAGCACTCGAGTTCCTAGAGTTGGATTACGTTCATCACTATTTTGTTTCAAAATTATTTAGAATGCAAAAGGGGAGACTTTTTCTTGTACCAAGATAATAGATTACGTGGCATTCCAAGTTAAGATATAGCACATGGTAATAGGTAGGTTTGTAGTTTATTAATATTATCAACCATATTTAAAATCGTTTTCGAAAACAAACTTATACCAAGTAGTTAAATTAAACCAGAAAATTAAAAAAAATCGGAAAAACAGAAAATAATAATTGGAAATTTTAGAGATAAGTCTCCTCTAAAACTGTAGATAATAAAATCTACTTTCTAATTTTTTTTAACGCATTTCCAACTGTAAATAGATCTATTTGAATAAATGCATCTAATTTACAACTGGCGTTTTTATAACATTCTTCGCATAACAACTGGAAATGGTAAAGTTTACTTGACCATCATTCAGGGTTCGCCACGCCAGCAATCGTGGTGCCGGTAAACGGAATTTAGAAGCGAATAATATGAGAAAATATCACAGCAAGTACTATGTATAATATTCGTATTCTAACTTGAAGCTAGTTACGTCACCATTTTTCAATTTCACACGCCTCCTCGGGAGTACAGTGGTGTAATCCATGATACAATAACTAAAGGTAAAATATCTAACCGTTCGAATTTCGTCTGCCGCTCGCGGTGACGTCACAGGGAGAGTGATTTTTGAATTTCTTATAGAGCTTCTAATTCTATTTTAACGACCTCCTTTCGTCGTACTCTTCTTACTGTGACACCGTTTTTTATTATTCTATTAGGTTTCGAACCGACAACCTATTATGACTATTGATCACCTAGTGCCGTTTGACGTAGTTTTCCATGGAAATTTTGAAAGTTCACCACAATTTTTTCTTATTCGTTTGTGTTTATTAAGCTAAATATTTGAATTTTCGGTTGTGATATGGATAACAAGGCAAAGAAATTTGATTGAAATATAAGGTGTTTCCGCTTTCCTAGGATAAGAACAAAAAAATTGGAATGGATACGGTTTTATTTGGCAGACTATGAGTTTCTTTACTCTTCATAATTTCATTTCACTCCACTGAGAGATGGACTACTTAAAAAAAATAGTTTAATTTGTTTATAACTAGGTCGTATTTTAGCTTTAATCTTTGTTGTATGTTCATGAAATAAATATACCTAAATACCATGATACTATTCTCTCATTTCACATACCATTATATGCGTAAACCTTTTTAATACCTTTAAAAGAGAGTTAAAAACGCTGACAGCAATATAAGAGATTTAAAAATCACTCTCCTGGTGACGTCACAAGCCACGCCTTCATCGGCGTGGAGTTATGCCTCTTAGTTATTTATACCATGGGTGTAATCCACCGTTGCGCTTACAAGCATTATCTGGTCGTTAGAAGGCATGTCTGCGGCCCACCAATAAACACTAGATGACGTAAATGAATTATAGAATTACGAAAAAATTATATATTATGCATCCGCCGCAAATCTTACTGCCTAGATTTAGACCATCACATTACACACCACATTTATGTAGTTATTGCAATAACATTGTATGATTCTACATAGTTCTCTTCCTTACTTCTTTATATCAGTAAAACCACTTTTGTCTCCTTTCAAGCACATTTTTATCACATTCGTGTCGGCCACTACTTCTAGCTTCGTCTTTCTTGCCGATAGTCACCGTTATCAACCTGATTCACCTATTTCAACAAATGTAATTTTCATTGTTTCCGACTTAATCGCGATTAACGTATAATCTGGATTAAGTGTAAAGTAAATGCGAAATTTTGTTTCCTTCTATGTTCATCGTTTGGATGGAGCCGCACAATACATTGATAGCTGTTCCCGCGTGCATGATTTTTCGCAACACTCATTGTAAACACCCCTCCTCCTTCTCTTTTTTCCAAAATTTCCTAGCATGGAATCGGCGGGATCTCTATCGGCGGGTGTGTCCGAGTAAAACTGTGACTCCCAATAGTTTTTCTTTCGTATCCGAACTGCAATAAAGTTAAATTTTTTAAAAATTTTGTAAAAAAATTATTAGAGAAAATATTAAGAGCGGACCAATGCGTTTGAACTTCTATTGCAGTAAATTATGCAGGAAAAACCAAGATTAATGGACTTTCTGTCCAGGTAAACCATTAAAACTGTACTTATTAGTACTTAATAGATCCTAAAAAATGTTAACAACAGCGAGACCGAACATTAACAACAAACTATTGGAAGTAATCGGCATTAAATCTACTCAAATGGAAAATTAAATACATTGGAGAAGTGACCACATGTTGCATGAACGACACTCCGGGCCAAGGCCCCCCCTGGATGCGTGGGCCATCCCGGATAGTATATAGTAGTTCCGCGCCTTTCGGACAGCCAAGCAGCTCTTCAGGCTCTGAACTCCAATCGGTTTACTACAAAACTTACACTGGAGTGCCATACCAACCTAAAAGAACTGGCGGCCAGGGGGAACAAGGTAGAGCTCTTGTGTGTCCCTGGTCACTCTGGGATACTAGGTAATGAGAAAGCGGATGAACTAGCGAGATCCGGATTCGCCCAAAGTCTCAGCGGCCTCGAACCGGCCTTTGGGATATAAAAACAGGCCACAAAATTAGATGGATGGTTGAAAAAACAACACCTATCTCGATGGCAAGGGTTATCTGGTCAAATACACGCACGGGCCGTAATTAGAAGACCATCGAAAATACTATCGAATGGGATGCTAATCCTGACGCGGCCCCAGCCAAAACAGGTGATGGGTCTGCTAACAGGCCACTGCCACCTGCGAAAATACCTTCAACGGATAGGTATAAACAACGGATCCATTGAATGCTGACTTTGCGGAGGAAACCGCCTCACACATAATATACCGCTGAGTAGCGCTGTCTCGTAGAATTCAAAATATCTTCGGGAACAGACAATGTGGTGACAACCTCCCACATGACAAGCTTGGTAGAAGATTACTGGATCTCATAGAAGGAATAAACATCTTCTAATAAGATCGGGGTACGCAATAAGCCGAAATGCTGCAGTGATTTGAAGTTCGGGCTTTTAAACCGACGCCTGCCTTTAACCAGCCATCCGCGCCTGGTATAATACCAGTTTAGATAGTTGTTAAATCGTTAATAAAAGCGTTTTGTAATTGCTGCTGTCGCTCCGACTGGATGTTAGATAGACACTCTTGGCGACTGATAATATTTATCTAATGGTCAAGCGGGAATAAGTAAATAAAATAAGTATAGAAAACATAATACCGAAAACTAGATATCAATAAAACGATAAGTTTAACCTAAAAATAACAGCAACCAACCTATTTCCAGTGATATTCCATCCATGATTGATAAATACATAAGTAATAATCGTTCAGTGTTTATTTTCTTTGTATAAATATTTATTCTAGGAAATATTGGTCTCAATATAAGGAAACATATTCCCAAAGAATAAAGATTGCCCTAAATCGTCTTTGATTAAAAAATATCTGATTAGTGATGTATTGGAAGGAGCTTTTTTACGAATAATAAATAAAACGTATGACAATATGTGAATATCTAGGACTATGATTAACACGATGGTTTCAACAGTTCTTGTTCAACATGGTTATTTATCTGAAAAAATCGATAGTTAATTACCTGGTCTTAACGTTTGATAATTTCCATGACAGAGGGCAGCAAGAGCGTCCGTGAGATGTTTTCCGCAATATTTTTTGATTTGGTCAAAATTTTCTTGTTGCCGTTGCTGCATCATTCTTGATATTTCTTCCAGTTGGCCTTCACTTCTCCAAATTAGATTTATTATAGTAAAGATGAAGAGTATTTGGCATATATATCGGGTACCCATCTGAAACAAAATAAGTGATTTTTATAAGCTATATACATACACATCAGATGAATCTACAAATTCGACAAGTTACCCAAGAACTTTAAATTTTTCTTTTTAGAATACTATTACATAATGGTAGTATTACCGATATTGTACTTCTAACTCAGAAGATGTGAATCCATTGGGGCGATATAAGATGCCGATTTGCATATACATATACGGGGTGCTACAAATTCGGCCTTCACCGTTGGGATTTCGGAAACGGTAAGAGATACGAAGTCGGTTAAATCGGGGAAAAGTTGCATAATTATCGGCCCAATAACATGGCGCAAAAAAATCAAAAATAAATACAGGGGCTTTTAAAATATTTGGACAAATTTTTCGTTTCGGTTTTTATTTTTTCCTGACTTTATTCGAAGAGATGTCCGAAAGTAAATTTCACTTTCTCACTGCTACTTTTATTCTGCACAAGATGGCATTATCAGATCTTTCATGCGACGTTTCGTCTTTGAGTCACCATCATCAACTTAATTTTTTTAAATACGGGCCTGGATCTTCTTGTTTAAATTATGCAAGAGGATCGAAATCTACGTCCAGTGGTATACAGCACTTATTGGTTTTCCGTCGTTTTGATTCTTAAATTGACCATCTTCATTAAAATACCGCTATTACGTTCCCGTAATTTACTTCTTTTTTGTTAATTAATTCGATATAATTAGAAAAAACGCAGAATGAGAATACTGTACTTTAAGCTGCCTATGAAAGCATTTCATTCAGTGGTGGTTCCAAAACAAAACGAATAAAAAATATTAATTTATATTCATTGAATATTATTTATCGTATAAAGTCCAACCCTCCCTAATATTTTATCGTACCATCAAACTAAAGAAGTCAAACCTTTCCTAATATTTGATCATCCCGTCAAACCAAACTTTATAGATCCGGCAACCGTGCCTCGGTCGAGGTAAATGACGATTATGACGAGACTTGCTCGCACGTGCGATTAAGTAGTGCAATTTCTCTGTAGTAACAGGTGGCGAGTGGCAGCTGGGGATAACGGGGCTATGGCGATTTAACCTGGAAAAGGCGCACAGTTTTTGTATGCACCGCGCTATTGTTTGTTCGTGCATCTAGTTAGAAAGTCGAGCGTGTATGTTTTAATATTATATATTTATTAAGTTAAAATGAATAGTTGACGATGGACTATTTCAGAAATAACTTTAGTACTTTGAGTTTGGAGCAAGAAATTGAAGTGAAGAATGCGGGAACACCTAAACCCGAAATTAATTTAACGCAGACCACAAAGGGTAAATTTTGGGACTTTATTAGAAAGTTTAAAAATTAAATATATGAAAAAAATATTTATTGAGGGTATTCCAAACTTAATGAGGCTGTTATTGATCAATTTTCTACAATTAAGAACCGAAGAATGGACTTTACGTTTAAGCACTATTGTGTAGGGTCGATGTGTTGTGTATTTCGATAAATGATATTCGATATGATTTTAAACCATTTTATTTAAGGATTTAAACTAAAAAACACTGAAATATGAAGAATGTCAACTTGTCAGTCTCGTGGCTCAATTCGTTCTCGTCATAAAACAGTTAACTATTGTTCTCGTCTTGGTTGCGCCTAATGACGTAGCCGTAGATAGCGTAGTGGTATTAGACATCATTCGGTTTTCTTGATAACTCGTAGATGGCGGTAGTAGTATTGGACATCATTCGGTTTTTTTGATAGCTCTTAGATGGCTTTAGTAGTATTAGTAGTGGACTGTATAAACCTATACACACTAAGAAAACCTTTCTTATTTTCCAAAAGTTGTATTTCCTTGTGTAAAATTAAAAAATAAATAAAATTATGTTTTACCTAACGCATTTTCTTATTACTTTTTTTCTTTCTACAATTAAAACGCCTAGAAAGTAACTGTTTGGTCGGTACACAAAAATAAAATTTAAAAAATAATTTCACCATACTTGTGAACCCCCTCTATCAAAGGTCACGAGCCGCCACTGATTTTATTCTAAATTTAATTCTTTTAATCCCTCTAATGTTATAATTCTGATGAAAGCATTAATTTATTACGATTTTTAGATGGGCCTGATACTTTACTCAGTACAATTATTATTGTGCCTTCAATCAAACGTGCGCTACGAGGTCTCTCATTTCGACGCATAAATTCGTCCTTATAACAGTTATACTGAATAACAAATAGTAATAACAACAACGTATAATTATTTATAATAACAACATTAACGATATTGTACTAGATTGATGCCTGTAAATGTAAATACAGATAAAAAAAAATTGTAGACTTTTTCTTCTTCTCACGAATATAAAAGTTGCAATGAAATTGTTTACAAGTATATTAAAAATTGTCCATTAAAATTCAATTTTATGCTGATTTTGATTTATTGACCCTTAAGAATAAGTTATATTTATTACTAAATACAAATAAATGCTTGTAAACATTTGCGATATACTTATAGGAAGTCGATATTCATGCTGATATCACTATAATAATTAATGTAACCTTTGGTGCTGTTGTACTTATTGTCTATCAATTTTTATTTTAATATTTTATTAGATATGTATTTTCTTCGTTCCTTGTTAGCTAATTTTAAAGCAACTGCTCAGGTGAGTGTTTGAATTCACTTTATTGTATATTGTTGAGTCGCCTAGTAGTTACCATGCAGGGTAGACCTTTCTTCTAAGATTGGGTTATACGATATTTATTTATGATCTATAACAGTTTTATACCGCTATTACTCCGCAAGATTGTTCTCACAACTTAATTATAAAACTAAAGTTTGTCCGCAATCAGCCATTATCCCTATCGATATATTCAAAACTATCCATCATATTCCATTTTTTAAATAATAAACTATTCCTGATAAACTCGTATACTTTTTTCGCCTCCATAGTGTAGAGGTCATCGTTATTAGAAATTTTATTTTAAATTTGTTATTTCTATAAATATTTTTTTTAATCTCTTGATATCAATAGTATTTTTCTATAATTGGACAATGCAGCGATATGAATAATTATGTCTATAATATTTTATCTTATTTTGGAACTAGAACCAAAATAAGGTTAAATAAGTTAATTTTAAAGTTATTATTAGATGGGGAAATTAATTAGGTGGGAAACCATTGTGCATTTTTGCTAAGCGTGTGTTCCTATCTTTCGTCTGATAAAATATGCAATTGGTAACTTAATTGGTTTATTGTTATTTGCTTCGCGTACAGTGATCGGCAAAAAGTTATCCGCATTTTTTCGTGGAGTTTAGGTCCCCCTCTACAACTTTTATATCTGATGAAATGCCGTCGAGCGTTGCTGAGAGGCGCTGTACCGCTTGACATAGGAAATTCTCAATAAATTCGAAATTATATCGAGCCATGTCTGAAAATTAATTTACAGCATCTGCGTGATCCCAAAAGTGCCTCTTTTCATGCATGTTCTCTTCAGCGAAAGTGGCGTTTTCCAAGAGAGCGGGCGGGAAAGTATTGAAACGGGCGGGAAAAATTTTTCCCGCCCACTTCGAGTCACCATGTGCTCATAAATAAATAAAACCAGAATTGTCGGTGCTGGATTTGAACCCGCGACCCTCAGATCGCCAGGAGGACACTCTACCCACCGAGCCATACTACAAGCGATAATAAATAGCGGATTATATATAAATTAAATTGGCAGTTACTTTTTCAAAGATGTTTTAGAAAAATGTCTGAAGAATTTCTTTATTTATATGGCCTCAAAGACTCGGGCACCAGAGATGCCGAGTGCGGGATTTGAACCCGCGACTCTCAGATCACAAGGCGTACGCTATGCCACTAGGCCACCGAGCCTATTTGTCAAAAATAATAAATAGATATTTACATTCTCCATGCGCGAGTGTTTTCATGTCATGTAAACAGGAAAACTGTCTGAAGAATTTCTTTATTTAGTTGGCATCAAAGCTTCGGAGCACTTGTAAAAAAAATACGGTACATATATCGGGCCGTCGGAGGCTTTTCCGGACTCGTGCGATGGCCTTCTTCACCTCTTTTCGGCCTTTGATACGTAATGTACTATTACAACATCTGCGTGACCCCAAAGTCACGGGAAACACATTTTCTGACAAGTCAACCCTTACATATACTTTCCGAGCGTGTAAAAAAAAAATGAATGGAAAAATTATAAGGTCTCAAGTGACATTGGTCCAAGTGGGCTTAATCCATTTTGTATTCACATGTAGATAACTCGTCAACAATTTTCTGATAAAAGGAATATTGCGAATCATTTTTCCCGTCATACAACTGAACGATACCTGCCTTCCGGTATCTCTGCGTAATATTGTCAGAATTCCGCCTAGCTAGCTGCGATTCTTCCGAAATTTTTTTTTCCACAATATGGGTGTCAAGGAATGTAGTATGACAATTTTCTAACATGTCACGATCGTCTTCTGAATTTCCTCCGAGGAGATTTTTAAAAAATTCCAATAATGATATGGCGGAACCTGGAACGACAAAAATTTTTTCACATAATCTTTAACATATATTGTTCCATTCTAGAAAGTTTCAACTTCAAATTCGCTTCTTTTCTTTTTTTTTAAATTTCCATTTTTTTACACGCTCGGAAAAGTATATGCAAGGGTTGACTTGTCAGAAAATTAATTTCCCGTGACTTTGGGTCACGCAGATGCTGTAAATTCATTTTCAGACATGACTCGATATAATTTTGAATTTATTGAGAATTTCCTATCTAAAGGGGTACGACGCCTCTCAGCAACGTTCTACGGCATTTCATCAAATATAAAAGTTGTAGAGGGGGACCTAAACTCCACGAAAAACTAAATTTCTGATATTCCACTTCACGGACCCCCTATTGTCACCGTCTCTCTAACTATATATAAAGCGCCGTCCATACACAAAATTTACCTCACATTTTACTTGTTAAAACATTATAGGTGTGGACAGCGTCTAACATAAGGTTTTACCTGACGTTTTAATTGTTCAGGCAAGACGTATGTCTTATTACGAATCTGTCTTGATGCGGCCAAAAATAAAAACCTAAAAGCACTGCTTCCTCCATAATGACCTTCCAAAACTGATATGAAATATGAACACTTTTCTTTAGTCGGCAGTGTGTATGAGCCGTGCTTTATATTTGAATACTCTATAGGTACCAAGTGATTTACAACAAAATAAACTGTGAACTTTGGATGGAACGAAATGTGGTTTGTGAATTGACTATTTAACTATTTACATAAATATTCCTTTAAAAACTATTATAAATTTTGCGTGATCAATCCGTGGTAAACTGAGACCTTCTTATCACTAATCCGTAGCCAAAATTTCTAACGAACGGGTTATGGTGATAAAGGTTATCGTTCATTTTTGGCAATGCGGATGTTTTGACATCATCGCCGGTTTACTGTCTGACGTGCACGTCGTCTTTATATCAGAAGTAAGAGGAGGTTTGTTATTGGTGATTGGAGACTTTCTATTCTTACAAACCCGCTAATTTGAAGATTTTCGGCTTACTGAAAAGAAAAGTTTTTACTCATTCCAGCACGATAACAGCATAGAGGAAATGCATCTTGACCCTGTATAATGTATACCCTCACTTTCTAGCCTTTCATTGGCCGGTACACTCTAAAAAATGGTATAATATAGGATACCAAGATAACAAGAAAATTTAGTGAAAATGGCGATAAGAGGAAATTTAGTATCGATGGCTAAATTTGATTGCTACGATTATTCTAGTTGGAGTCACTAATAACTATTTTTAAGTCAACCAAGTACTTCTAGTACCCGAAGGAATAAATATTCTTACGGTAACCAACATAGTTAGTTATTAGGAGCAACATCATATTGTTGTTTCAATAATTGTTAATTATTACCTATTTTATTGTTAAAAGAGCAAAGAAATATTAAATACCAAAGTATGGAAAAATGATTATTTTTCCAGACCACCCACAATAAGGCCGTATTTAGTCTAAACAGTAGCACTTTAAAATACTATTTCAGATTGAATGGTACTACCAAGAAAAGGAAGCCTTTTCCATTGATAGGATGTAACCACCTGCAGACCGGTATCGAACTCTTTTGTTCTCGTCAGTACAGGCTAGGAATACATCACGTCGTATTATCAACGGTAGACGAGAAAATACAGAGCGCAGCGCCATCTCCTAGCAGCGAATGGCGGCAGTTGGTGTGACGTCAGGTCTCACATCGTACCTACTTATTGCTACTACCTCTATCTGACCAATAGTAATAACTAGGTAAATTAGTATAGGGAGCTAGGTAATAAAAAGTGTTGGTGTCAACATGATAATGTAGTTATGTTAACTAAGAAGTAGTTAAAACTAAGAGTTAGTTCGGTTAACTAGATCATTTTATTCATCGTAATTCAGTTGAAAAAAAAATTTGTTTTGATAACTAGAAATTACTTTTGCACAAGCGAAAACTTTAACAGCAAGATAAAATTAGTCTTAGATACCAATGCATTTTTTAGAGCGTATTCCAATTATACAAAATTGCGTGTGGCTCATAAAGGCCGTATTAAGGCCGTATTAGACTAGGCAATTTTTTTTCTTGCGCCGGCAATTATAATGGCACGTATTCATGCGCAGTAAACCGTTCTCGATCAGCTGGAGCATTGTCAACGGCCAGAACAGCAGTTGGTACTGTCGAAATCCCTAAAATACCCCCAGAATTAGAGATGGACAAACCTGTTCGTTTTGATTACCAGTTAAAGCAGCTACTGCTATTTACAAATAGGAGGTGCAAAAAGTTGCTGAATTAGCAGTCCATAAGTTTAATAAAGAATGTAAACTGCTAATTTAAGTACCAGTGGGTTTAAATGGCCATTACCTGTTCATACCTGCTTCGACCAAATAATAAACAGTTAAAAATAACAGAATAATCCATGTCTACCCAATTGCGCCGGCAATGGCAATTAAAATGGCGCGTGCTCTATTTCTGGTAATGAGAGACAGCTGATCGGGAACGGTGTACTGCGCATGAGTCCGTGTCATTTTAATTGTCTGAAGAGTAGAATTTCCGACTGTAGTATGGAGAACGGTGTACTGCGCATGAATCCTTGTATTATAATTGCCATTGCTGGTGCCACAAAAATTCCCGACTGTAATACGGCCCTAAGACTTTTGCGTTAAAAGAATACTTTAACGGATTTACCAAAATTATATATTAAAACTAATCAGCTTTAGTTGTTATTTTTTGAAGCGTTAGTAACAAGCCCTCCCTATCTAAGTATAAAAATAATAATATCTTTTGACAGTCAGTTAAATATTTAGAAAATGTTTAAATTTAGGTACAAGTATGGTGCAAGATTTCGACGTGTGTATTATATTATTAAATAAAACATGCCGTCGCATCGGGAAGATAACCCATATTGATAATATGTAAATTAAATTTTCTTGACGACACGTACACGAAATGGATTGTTGTCTCGTTTATCACGTATTCTATCAGTATATTTTATGTTCTAACAGGTAATTTGAAAGTACAGAAATCACTCAAGTATATTATTAATTAATTCTATTTCATCTAAATCTATCCCAGTGGTCATTTTGAATACAGTGGGTCCATAAACTCTTGTACAAATTGATTTAAAACCAGGGGACTTTTAGTTTTTTTTTAGTTGCGCATTCTTTAATGTAAAACGTTGGCATATTGGGTGTTCCAGGTGGGAGAGATGACGTCATCTAGGATTTCTTTAAATTGAACACTCATAATATTGTGTCAATTTCGAATTCTATGAGAAGTACTTAAAACTTAATACCTCCGTTATTTATAATTATGTTGGTGAACTTCTGTTTTCGATGAAAATAGATATGGGGGCCAAAAATAGATAGAAAATAGAAATCATCACGTGATTCAAATTTGGCGTGTCAGCATAAAATTACAATACAAACAAGATTTCCAAATAATTTTTTTTTAAATTCGATCAATAAATGCCGTTTAAAATCAAACAAATCAACATATCAACATACTTAATTAAAATGTAAATCTTAGATTTATTTTTTGTCTTTTAATTTTAAACCACCAACTGTCAAATTAGAACAGTTTATAGTATATAGGTACCTAGGTGGAAAGTGTTTCATTCCTGGCGAGAGAGTCGGTAGTTAACAGAGGCGCGAAGCGACGAGGTTAACTAAATCTCGAGACAGATGAAACTTTTCACCGAGGTTTGTATACTATTTTACAACCACATCTAAAATCCACTTCTTATTATTTCGAATTAAAATTATTAATAAAAGATAAATGTCATTTTGACTTTTCCATTGAAAAATTAGACAGAAATTTCAAATAACCGCAGATGGTAAAATAACGTAGGTAATCATACACATCTAGATGACAAATATCATTTCTTGAATATGGTTTCCATGTCACTAAACAATATATTATTTTAACAACAAAAAAATCAGATGAGGAATTTGATTTTGCTGCTACTCCACCAGAAATTCGAGAAGCAGCAAAAATAGTAGAAGAAGATCTTCTGCCAACTAAAAGCCGCCAGAGATATGACAAGGCATATAACTGTTTCAAAGAATGGTATACGGGAAACGTAGTTCAAAATCCTGGTTCTGAGTCGGCGCTACTAGCTTATTTCAGTGAAAATGCCAAGAAAAACGACGATTTGGTCACAATGTTCAATACGGAGGACAACTCTATTAATTAGGGAAAAAGTAGACATATCTAAACACGCAAAGCTATTAGAATTTTTTTCAAAAAAAACAAAGGATACAGAGATATCGATTTTTAAAAAAATTACAAAAAAATAATTTACCACCCGGGTGGAAAGTAAAAGTAAAAAAACTTTCCACCTTTTAAAGATAGATGAAATGTCATTATTACATGTATGGTTGTAAATAAAATATATAACGAGTGTTACCTTATATTTTTTAAATAAAATGGAATATGTACACAATAATTCTAAAAAAATTTGCTACTTTTAAAAAAATACCATTTCATCATACAACAACGATGGGTTATTTTTAATATCTACCTATTGTCAAAATATTTGTTGATTCAATGCTTATAATTAATGATTACTCAGAATTGAAAGCATGATATTTTTAATTAGGGTTATCATGAAACTATACATAACACGTGTAGGATCCTTGTTAAGTAATTCTCATGCACAAATATGTGGGTGCGTGTATATCACAACAGAAGATAAAGAGATGTGTATCCTTCCAGTCCAGAAATTATAATTTATAGCGATTATAGTATTAATATTGATTGGTGTTTATTAAAACTACCGATCTTCATGCGTATAATAAGTTTAAATTTTTTTAAACATAAAATTTTAAAGAACAAACCAAAAAAGTGCATATGCATATTATGCGTTATCAAAGTAATTTTAAATTCAGACTGTGGTTTTCGAGATACTGACAACATTATATTTTTATCCAATGTGCCCTTCTATCGTTGGTGATTGCAAATCCTGAAATTCTACAAATGCTTTGGAATTCCCATCAAGACAATACAAATGAAAACAATGTCAGTCCGGCAAATAAAGCGTATGAAATGTGCTCTGGCCACTTTGGAATTATAAATGGTATTGAGCGAATTGGTGGATGTGAGCCTTAAAATCTTAAATGAGAAGTCGGTCATCATTTTAGAGATATTCGGTGCCACTGGGCACTGAACATTATAATATTTTCAACCTCCTGTCATTCCAGGCAACAAATACATGTGAATTAGGGTGGTTATAACAACCCAAGGTAGGCACTAATTTTTGGTTGGCAGGCATTATGGGATATAAAAAATATTGTACAGCTTTTGAAGTCAATTTCCTTTCATATTCCGCAAAAGAAAGCACAACCATATTACATAATTTTAATAGTTTCCTCGGGGAAATAAGTAGTGTTGTGATCACTCGAGCGAGAACCGCTTGATCACTCGATTATTGAAACAACACGCTCGATTATGAAAAAAGCCGCACGAGTTATCTATTCAGGCGGAAACCATTGCTCGCCCCTTATTATCTTTCACTCGATACCCGTGCTTCGCTTGACGCCGACGGAAATGTACCGCTGTAGTGTGATCGAGTTAAAAAACTGCTCGTATATTCGAATAGTTTGTCGCTCGATACGAAGTACTCTAGTTATAAATTCATCACCTGTCACTTGATACCCGACCTTCATTCTACGCGCCGCACCACCCGAGCTGTGCCCATTGGCGACGTTCGAGTTTGACGCTGAGCAGGTAACACGACATACGTATTTTTTAAAGGCACATAAACGAGAAGGTGCATATAATCAGCGGAGTCATCGCGACATGGGTTTTGTAAAGTTTTGTTTTAACTGGCTAGCCAGCGCCGTAGTTTAGGTCTCCGATTGTAAATAGTAAAAAAATAAAGGATATAATTTTTTAATTTTTATTTACTATAAACTCAAGAAAACTTCTCAAAAGGGCACACAGTGGGCACCTGATAATTTAAAGTGGAAGAATTTGACAAACCATTTTAAATACTTATTTCTTATTTTATGCTCGTAGATTGAGAAAGATGTGAAGAAAAATAACTCGTAATACTTTTTGTTTTACAAAAGCAGAAGTATAAACCCGAACAATAAATAGATATTTGGGTGATTTTTTGCAGTTTTTTGTTTGGTACCGAGACTTTCATTATTCACAAATAAATAAATTTCTGGAATTTTTTTAGTGGCTACTACAATTTTTTAGCTAAACCTGTGCCCACTCGTAGTTACGCGCCTGCTAAACACCCCACCTGATCACATTTAAACGGCTAGGCTGCCGGTCGAGCAGTCGGTGACGTCATCGCTTGGTGAATCGGAATTTCAAGCGATTCACTCGATTATTAAAATCGCTCGAGTATCAAGTACTCGATTATTAAAATCATCGGTTTTTCCCAACGCTAGAAATAAATGCACCTTTTGTAGCCGATTTCCTTTTGTATTCGGCATAAAACAATAAGAATATTTTTGATGTTTCTTAATATATAAAACTACTAAGTTATAAATAAATGTCTGGGCGGTAATAAAATATGTTCAGTTTCATTAGGCGTATTCAGCAGGTAGTTTCCTGGACCTTTGACCAGTTTACTACCTCCAAATTTTTATTACCTTGTGCCCAGATTCGTATCGCCCGCTTGGTTCTCCTTCCCGTTTAAGATTTTCGGGTATCGTCAACCCACGGAATGTCATGGAGATTGTATTATCCCAACATAATACACTTCCTATATTTCTCGCGCGCGGGGTTATATTTAATAGCGAACTTTATTGGAGGACCAATCAAGCAGTAAAATCGATTTAATAGAAAGTAAGGTATTTATTGTTAATTACCCTTTTAAATATCGGTTTCTTAGCATAATTCTAGGGAGATCTAGCTCATACGCTGCCGCCATGGATATTTTGGAAATGATATAAATTTAAACACACACACACAAAATGAATACTTACGTTTACAAAAGCACCGTTTTAATACAAAAATAAAGCAGCAAATCTCGGCAAAAAAGTTTTAAATCCCTGTCCGTACCACTACAACTGTCAAATAGTTCACTCGACATCACAGAACAGACAAACTGTTAAAAGTTCCGTACAAGAATCGAATGAAAAAATTACGTCATCGATAATTTTTTAACAAATTTTAAAACAAAACGATATTTAATCGCCTGGCAAACCATTATTTTTGCAGAAGCTCCTGCCCCTGTTCTGGCCAAAAGGAGTATAAGAACTAATCTCATGATTGGTGTATTAATTTATAATTAATATATAAATTATCTAGTAGGGAAAAGCAGACAGTTATGAGCCAACCAATGTTTACAGTGAGTTTTACCTACCAAAAATATTTAGAAAAACATATATTTATGATTTACTGGTTCATTATTGTGAATTAAATTAAAAGTATAATTCAGTTACTAGTAGTTTCTTTACCTTTTTGGCACAAACCACAGGTCATTTAGAAAAATAATTTCACGATTATGATCCTACCATTTCTATTTTCACAATATTTTAGACGAAACCCAGTTAGAGATGAAATGTTTATTCTTACCTATGGGGTATTAGACACTTCCTGTTCCCAGCACTGGTTGCCTGCCTATAGATGCTTCAAACAGCATACAATTTTTTATAACTAAAAATATACCTACAATATTTAACACTACTTACAGAAAACTAATAGTTATTATAAACTAATTTTGAGAATTACGTCCTATATAGCAACGAATACTTATAAACAGGAAGAAGACAAACAGCCGTGTTAACAAATCGAAGCAAGTATAAACAAACCAACAAACCCGGCATCCATTACATCTGGCATCAGCTGACAAACGCACGTGCTTTTTAAATGTCACTTTGGTCCAAATTTTTATTACTGTCAATATTTTAAAGTGACATTTAACCAACAAAAAACATTCAAAACCCTTTTATTTGATTTACTAAGTGGTGAAAATCAATATTAGGATTCTGACATGTTTTAAGCTGTAAATATCACTTTAAAATAATCCTTACACACTCGTATATCATTTTTTGAACTAGTAACGTAACTACAAATGAAAAATTAAACTTCAGAAATAAGCTTGTAAGTAGTTTTATTAAAAAATAGGAAGTAAATCATAATTTACATGAAATATTTTACCATCTTCAACTGGGCTCTAGGTCCTAGCAAATATTGAAATAGTTCTAGTAGCTTCAAGTCCAAACATATTTTTGGGCCCCATTGCACCAAAAAGGAAACGACGTTTTTCGTGAAAAGATTAGAAAATTAAAAATTATTTTAAAATTTAAAGATCTTCTCCACCATTTTAAATCACATCAGATGTTGCTTGATTTTCATTCCCGCCAGACGAAGGAAGTTAGCTTGTTTAACAATCCGTGCTGTTCGCATTCTATTTCTGTCTCTGTCTGCAGCAACCTTCCCTAATTCAGTAAAGTGAGACAAATATGACCAGGATCAAGTCGCCTGCATAAACAATCACTTTTTGGCATTTCATATTAACTCCACGTAAGTCTGATATTGACGCTTGACGCTGAGTGAAACAGATAGATAAAAGTAGGTTACTTGTGAGCGTATGGAGCAGAGTCGTAGGCTTAGCATCACTTCCAAGGCCTTCTTACGTGTTTCGATCCCCCCCATAAGCAGTCTCACCGGGCTGCTATATAGCAAGGTACTTTCGTTTAAAAACTTCAACACATGAAACACAAAATATAAATGTTAATAATGACATATGTCACTATTCTAATTTTACAATTTCCGTCTAGTACAATGGAGTTGTATTTCGAGAAACGTTCTCTATTATATCCATTTTTATTAACTGATAAATATATTAAAAATAACATTTGAACAGTTAATTAATTATAATAGCACCGATTATGAAATGAAATTTGTTTGTTTGCGTCAAATAAATAAAACAAACCCCGAACAACGTCATATATAAAAAAGGGCTATAGTCAATGATTATATTTTTTACATGGTATTCCGCCTTGCCCGCTATTCCCCTAGTGCCCGATAACACTGGAATGTTTTGGCGGGTAAGCAGTTATACTGTCAGTTATACGGCGCCTAAAGAAACATATGTCAATAGAGATCGGGTGCAATTTTTGCAATGACATAATTTTTACAATGACTAACTCTGGCTGATGTCAACCACGTTATCCACCCTTATCGTAGCGTTAGGGACGCTCTTATCAATTTGCAATTTTATGGACTTCCTTGATCTAGTTACTTTCCTTCATGAACATAACTCGATTTGGGCAATTTACGAGTAGGTTCTCTACTACAAGAAGAATCAACACAATAGTGTCTTTAAAATAACAACCTATAAAGCATAAATCTCACTGCAGATACTGTCACTTGACCATTTAAATTTTAAGGGTTAAAGGATAACATCCACCCCTCTCAGGTGGATATTCTTTAAAAACGTCCCTTTTCACAATAACATTTAATTGATGTGTTTTCCCGGTTTCTACTAGGAGGAGTTTTCAAATTGTCACTTTACTTTTGGTTTCCTTCGAATTTCTTTGTAAATTTTGAGTATTTTATACTTTTTATAGGCTATATTTACTAAATAGAGTAAAGCATCTGCAAAGCCAGTGTATTACTGATAAGGTAGGTACAAGAACTACACAAATAACAAATATGTCTCAGGCGAGTCTGGTGCATGCATTTTTCCTCTCCTAAAAATAGATGTTTAACTTGGTGACTTCTTCGGGATGGCTCGAAATCAACGACCTCATGAACTCATTAAAATTATTGATAATGAGACAAACATTGTTGCAGGGAAGGCTATATATATTGTTTACTCCAAGATCATGTTGGAAAGATGGAATGCTTTGTAAATATAGAATGGGAATAAAAAATAGCTTAAGATTCTCTCAGTCGATATCAAATCCTATCAAAACCCTAATGCCAGTCGAGCCCACCGTCCAAGCAGCGAGCAGCGCTAGCACGTCGAGGTAGGTAATTTTTCATTCCGGTATAGGAATGAAACCAGTGGAAGCTAAGCTCTGCAAACTTCCCCGTGGACAACGATGCGATAAGAAAGGGGGCCACCATCTTCAGTTTATTATCAGTAAAATTAAATCGATTTTTGAATTTTTCGTTAAATGTTTTGTTGACATTTCAAAGCTCCATATTTTCTAAACGAGTGGATCGATTCTCAAAACTAAACAGCAAAATATAGGGAATTAAAAGCCCTTTTTAATGAGGTATTACTTGACCCCAAAGTTGTCCACCTGACAAACAAACTAGACGTGTTTTTGGATTATGTCGAAAAGCTCTTTCCCAGCCTGTAATGCCGTACGTTTGTTGTCTACAGGGTGTACCTTAATAACGTGCTAATATTTCAGGGTGTGATTCCTTAGGTCATTTTATAAAGAAAAGTTCATATGAACATATGTACGCAACGGCTTGAATTTTTAGTTTTTAAATGGTTATTTTTTAATATCTCCGAACGTACTTTAGATATTATTTTCAATTTTGGTATGTGTATAGGATATAGAACCTCAAATTTTAGTTCGAAAAGTTATTTCACCAGGGGCGTCCCTGCAAACATGTCCTCTGATATTTTTTACAAAAAAGATAGTACGCCAGTGACATTTTTGTTGATTAGCCTGGTCAATTCTACATGAAAACGGTCTCTTGAGTTTTTCTCGTCAGACGCACCGTTCTTGATTAAAACCACTAAGTTCATATTAAAACTCATTATTATTAACATTGATAAAATAATTAAAGATAAATTTTGTTTTATAAAAATTGTTGGAAATCGTCACCTTGCTTCTGCCCGTCTTCGCATCCACTCCAACAATTTATAAAACAAAATGTATCATTAATTATTTTATCAATGTTAATAATAATGAGTTTCAATATGAATTTAGTGGTTTTAACCAAGAACGGTGCGTCTGCCGAGAGAAACTCAAGAGACCATTTTCATGTAGAATTGACCATGCTAATCAGAAAAATATTCACATGGAAAAATGTCAGTGGCGTACCACTTTTTTGTAAAAATATCAGAGGAAATGCTTGCAGGGATGCCACTGGTGGAACAATTGAATAACTTTTCAAACTAATATTTGTGGTTCTATATCTTATTAACACATACCAAAATTGAAAATAATATCTAAAGTTCTTTCGAAGATATTAAAAAATAACTAACTTTTCTTTATAAAATGACCTAAGGAATCGCACCCTGAAATATTAGCACGTCATTAAGGAACACCCTGTATAGTATAGAGAAATATTTGTAAATAATAGTTCAATATTTTAGGGATTCCATGGACAATGTATCAAGTCACTATTATTTTTTACATACACAATTTTTAAATCAAGTGAGACAGCAGACTTAGTTACATAATGAGACTGGAAAATAATTTTTATAATCTATGTCAAATATTTGAACCTAAACTGCAGAGATAATAGTCACAAACAAACCTATCATCGTCCACAAGAATCTAGGTGCTTTTTATATCAGCAAGTTAACTGTCGGTTATTCCTCTGTTACTATTTATATCATTACGATATATTTATATCACATAAAATATGATAATTCATTTGTATCAACGCGTGAATTAAGGTTAACTACTGTAATTATAATGAACGATGTCACAAGCTCTATAAATATATTCAACTAAAGTACTATTTCTAGTATCATCTTTAAAAGTCGTATACATAGTCATTTAATGTATGCATATTTTTCTCTTTGGTTATGGCATGGCAAAAGAACTTTTTCTTAGTGTAACGATGTAAGAAAAAACTACACTGACAAAAATGCATTTACCAATGTATTGGGTTACAAAATTGGAGCTACTTTAATGCACCTCTCTATGTTGTTCTAACTGAGCCTATGAATTATCACAAATTATTTACGAACGCTACAATAATTCAGGTTCTTTTGGTTCGCCTCAACCCAGAAAGATTTTTTATCAACATTTTAAACATATTTGGGATTACCACAATCCCTTATCTTGTAACTATTTTATGAGTTACCTCAGTTTTTGGGTTGGGAAAACTTACTAATTGATTATAAAGTGTCGTTTTAACCCGGACGTGCATTATTTTAACTCATTACCATGTGTAAATTATTTTGAGTTGGAATAATTCAGGAAACGTGCTCCAAAACCCCGTATCGAGGGTAAATCGCAAGATCGTAAGGTCACGGAAAGTTCCGTCAATTCTCCTTCGATCGCGCGTATAGACACCTGTTGGCCGTTGCGCCGTTTGCGGGATTTTTCATCTTTATTCTTTGTGCGTGAAAATTTGTGTTTTGCTTAATTTTGGTCAGCTGGCGTAAAATGGAGGGATAGGAGGGAGATGCATACAAATTGTTATTATTGCAATGGAGCCTTATTATTTATAAGCAATCGTCATCACTTCGTCGGCATAATTTCTTAGCCGTAGTATGCTTTCCTGTCTATAATTCATTTGATTATTTCTTTTTTAAATATACAACAAAATTCATATCATATCTTGAAAAAACAAAAGGAAATTGAAGTACACAACATGCAGGCGTTAAATCGAAATATTTTGAGTTCCGATAGTCCACAATTTAGGTAATGGTAGTCCAAAATTTGGAGTCTGGTAGCCCAAAGAGTGAGTTATTCCAGCCACCATCGTAAGCTAGAACAACTTAAATGTCAAGTTTTGATAGCGCGAATCATGAATTAATCTAGCCCGACTAGTAACGCATCACAATTCACATACTGGTAGCTACGGTAGCCTATCAATAATGGGGCGTGAGTTATTCCAACGCATAAAATAGCCCATCTTCTGTGCTATAATAACTTATGAATAGTGAGTTGATGCAATTTCTTCGATTTGGTTGCCATAATTCAGAGGTCTGGGCTGTCCCCTATTAGCAACACCCTTCGGTCTAGGACAACTCATATTTGAGTTATATCAACTCGAAATTTCGCTCTGTGTAGCTATTTGGCAACAATTGAGTAGGGTATCAGGTAATTTAGGTAGTGGTATAGACCAACAAGTAGCAGTTAAAATACAATTTGTGAAAATAGTGCATCTCTCAGTATAGGAGGAAACTAAAACTTCAATTTACTCAATTTTTAATATAAACCTAAAGCTGGATCCGTACATGGAGTACTACCTGACGTTTTAGGTCTTCAAGTAAGGCTTCCAGGCATAGTGTTTAGAAAATATTATTATTAATATTATTAAAAACCGATTATTATTATTATCAAAAATAAAAAGTCTATAGTTTTCAGTTGGTATTAATATCAAATACCAATGTATGGAAAAATTATTATTTCCCAGACCACCCGATGATACCTTATACAATAAGGGCGTATTTGGTCTACACAGTAGCACTCTAAATACGATTTCAGATTGAATGATACTACCAAGAAAAGGAAGCCTTTTCCATCGATAGGATGCAACCACCTGCAGTCAGTACAGGGTAGGTGTACATACCTATCATCAGAAAAACTTCTAATACTCTTTTTCAAGCCTTTTCCATCGATAGGCTTCCTTTTCTCGATAGTACCATTCAATCTGAAATAGTATTTAGAGTGCTACTGTGTAGACCAAACGCCTTTATTGTATAAGGTATCATCGGGTGGTCTAGGAAATCATAATTTTTCCATACATTGGTATTTCATATTATTATTATTAAAAACCGATGATTTTAATAATCGACTACTTGATACTCGAGCGATTTTAATAATCGAGCGAATCGCTCGAGCGATTAATCACTTGAAATTTTTATGACTAAGAAGAATGTGTTGATAAAACACCAGGGGTTGTTTTTGTAAGTTTAATCTAGAGTTTTTATTAAGGAACAGTTGATTCTGATTTCAGAAAAAATCACATCCTTTAACTTTTTAAGAATTTACAATCGCCGCTGGCTAGCCAGTCCCAGTCAAAACAAAAATCATGTCGCGATGAATCCACTAAGGGATTTGTAATACTTTTTTATATGCACCTTCTGCGTTTATGCGCCTTTAAGAATGACGAATGCCGTGTCAGTCTTCTGAGCGTCAAACTCGAACGTCGCCAATCGGCACATTTCGGGTGGAGCGTGAAAATCGGGTATCAAGTAAAACGCAACGATTCGATTTGTCGCCTGAATTTATAATTAGAGTATTTCCCATCGAGCGAAAAACTGCTCGAATATACGTCGGCGTCAAGCGAGGCATCGAGTGAACGGTAATAAGTAACAAGCGACGATTTTCGCTTGAATCTATAACTCGAGCGGTTTTTTTAATAATCAACCGATGTCGGTTATTTCAATAATCGAGTACTTAAGCGGTTTTTCGCTCGAGCGATCACAACACTAGACAAAACTATAGAAACGTGTCTACGTGCTTACTTATTCTCAATGGCCAACCGTCTTCATTTCGTTCAAGTAAAACGTCTGTTATGCTATCCATACCTATTATTTTAACTGATACGTTTTACTTGTTCAGGTAAAACCTTATGTTAGACCCTGTCCACACCTAATGTAATAACTTATAATACGTAAGCTGAGCCCTTCTGTCAGACCCTGTCCACACCTAATGTTTTAAGATACGTTTTACTTGAACAAGTAAAACGTCAAGTAATACCTCACGTGTGGACACAGCTTAATACTGTAACTCAAATGACACTTTCCATCTTTCATTCCCATTTGTCCATTGTTGAGCAAAAAAATACACATCTGTTTTCTTCATATCTAGTTAAATGTTTTCAAGAAACGCAATAAATAAAACTTAGATTATCTTAAAATAATTTTATAATATGTATGTTTACTTTAAGTACTCTTAATTAGGAAACGTAAAAAAACTAATTTTTGATTGTGAAATCAAAACAACTGGCAAACAATTATAATTAATATAACTGAACGTAATTAAAGTTGAATGTATTTTAAACATAAAACAGGAGAATGTTATATCAATAACGCGACTTACCGCGAAAATCGCCCCCCTTCCCCTCGTGCACGTCGTCACCGTGTTAGCTCACGATTCAATATTTTCTTTCTTATATTCTTTATGGAATCAATTTAAAGTTGATTTATGAGTATTCTTGGTACAATAATATACGGCCAACATGTAGAGTGCATATACAGGGTGTCCCAGAATATGTGGGCAAACTCCCGGGTTCAGATAGAACATTTAAAAATAACAGGAGAAGTTCCTATACATTTTTCTTCCTACGCCCCCACAAACCCGAACAAACCCCTCCTACGGAGATACGGTCCCATAACGGACGTCCCTGGAAATCGTTCATTTTTAAATAATTTTGGCGTAGGAAGAAAAATTTATATGAACTCCCCTGTTATTTTTAAGTGTTCCGTGAGTTTGTCCACATATTCTGAGACACCCTGTGTATATACAGGATGAGTCGGGAGAAACGGATCTAACTCCAGGAGCGTATCGTATAAGTGAAAAAATATGTCCGTATCTGATTTTGTTTTCAAGTTAAAAAGTTTTATCGGGTGGTATGATATGGTCGGTAGTTATTTAATTAGCACAATTTGGAAGACCACTATCTGCTTCCCGATCACTTCGCTTATCAGCTCAACCAAATTTTGCTTTATTAGTTGACCTCCCAGATCTCCAGACTTCACACCACTAGACTTTTGTTTATGGGGCTGCCTGGCATGTTAAAAAATTAGGTTTGTAAAGTAAGGACAGTCGGGATGCACTAATTCGACGTATTACAAATACTGCAGCCGATATTGAAGAAAGTCATCAAGCAATCAGGAACAGGAACATTTACACCAGTTTTGTCACCAGGAAAATTAGAAATCAGTGTATTCATTTGTTATGTATGTTATCAGGAAACATTAAGTATGCCCTGGCCCTTCATAGGAGTGGCTTCGTAGTTCGATACGAAAAAATTTAATGAAATACGAGTAGTTTTACCAAATTATATGTTGTTGATAGTTTTTAATAATTCTGCTAGACAATTTAATGACGGAACCAACATGGTACTTGCACAACCAAATAAAATATAATTTATTGACCTCATCTATTGTGTTTTATATACAACCACGTCCATTTTTGTTTGTCAGTTTTACTGTCTAAATAATACTTTTGGCCCTTCGTCGAAGATGAGTATATTTCGTTAATACTGTGAACCAACTAAACCATCCCAATCCTGAAACCAAAACATACAAATAAACTCTAAACACACATTCCGTAAAAATCTATATTTCTTACCTAATACACCAATATTTATAATGGACGGTACGACGAAAACAATACTGCCGCGAAATACAGATTCCAACCAATAACAGGTAGCTGTGGTGAATATTGCCAGGAAAACTATCAACCATGGTATGTAGAGAGCAGGCTTATTCTAAAATAGTAATAATTTAAAGTTTGTTTCACGAAAAATGGATATAACTTAATGACTGCCATAAAAGTACCTGGGCCATCCCATTATTTATGACCGTTTGTTATTATTATGTGGAAAGGACCGGATTGTAATAATTATAATTAAATATAGGCACATCGGGTAGGTTAGGTTGCTTAATTTATATTTAAATATCTTTTTGTTGTAAAAGTTGTTAGTTTTTGAGGAATGGTTCAAGAATTGTCTTTTACCAAACATTCCTCAGAATAGCGTGATAGTAATGGACAATGCGAGCTATCACAGTCGCCAATTACATAAAGCTCCAAGCTCAAATAATACAAAATTGGAGATTCAGAACTACATGGCGTCGAATGATATATATATTTTGAAGCAAGTTATAAAAAAAGTGATCTTTTATAAGTTTGAAAGACATTTTGTATAAAAAAAAGTATATGTTTGTGGCACATTGGCAGAAGAAATTGGACATACAGTGCTACGGCTCCCACCCTATTATAGCATTTTTAACCCCTTAGAGCATATGTGGCACCAGTTAAAATCACTGGTTAAGTCTGAAAATATTTCTTCGACTTTAAGTTCTAGTGTTGTAGAATTAAAACGAAAATGCTTTAATGATATTCCCACAGGTAGTTGGAAAAATTCAGTCCGTCACGTAATAACTGTAGAAAATTCGTATATTAGTCTGGATCGTATAATTAATCTTGATGAGGATAGCGATAGCGAAACATAATTATCTATAGAATGACATTATAAATGTAAATAAATATGACTAGTAATATTTAAAAAAAATGTTATTTCATTTGATTACAATAATATAATCATATCATTACTTGTTTTCCTTAGTCCGTCCCTTCATATTTCACTTGTTTATTGCCAAGCTCTTGTCGACACAATGGGACCGACCCAGGAAATCATTAAGTCGTATCCAATTTTCGTGAAACGTACTGTAAATAAATTAACAATTCCGTAAAATGTACTGCTATTAGTTGTATTAAAATTATTTAAGCTAAAACTGTAATAGATAAATCCTGGACCGAACCTGGACAAAAAAAATCGTCATACTTGGAAACATCGGATTTTGACCAAATTGTTTTTTCATCGTCGAGTTATTTGGGTTGTTTAACCTGTAAGGAGCGATAATATCCATTTGTTTTTTTTATATCTGTGAATAACAACTGCAGTTGGTTATCTGGAGTTTTTGCATGATTAGCATTATTTTTTCCCTTGCCTTCCATCTGTGGCCAGGAATACAAAGTTTGCCACAAACTAATGATATTTGGATCTCCATTCAGGATCCAGGACAATGAGATTGCATATAATTCTATTTTTCCTGTTACTAGATTAAAACTCTTATAGTATACCTATATTCGATGTACTTACTGTTTTAGTTCCAGCAAGGAGGAGAAAAATTAACAAAAAGTGAACTAAATAATAACATGCCACATAGATTACTTCCGGCAAGTTAAAAGGATTTTGCAAGATCAGTATATCTTGTACTGTTAAAAAAAGTCCATATAGAATAAGTACCTAAAATAAATATAACGTTATTGCATTTGTTTATACGACCGTTTAATTTTTACAATTATTGTACAAGCAGTGGCGGCTCGTGACCTATGATAGAGGGGGTTCACAAGTATGGTGAAATTATATTTAAAATTTAATTTTTGTGTAACGACCAAACAATTAATTCCTATGCGTTTTAAATGTAGAAAGAAAAAAAGTAATAAGAAAATGCGTTAGGTAAAACATATTTTTATTTATTTTTTAATTTTACACACAGAAATACAACTTTTGTAAAATAAGAAAGGTTTTCTTAGTGTGCATAGCTGTCGGATCTTAAAGTCGTCGCATGCAACCCTCGTAACAATATTTATACAGTCCACTACTAATACTACTAAAGCCATCTACGAATTACCAAGAAAACCGAATGATGTCTAATACCACTACGCCATCTACGGCTACGTCATTAGGCGCAACCAAGACGAGAACAATAGTTAACTGTCTTATGACGAGAACGAATCGAGCCACGAGACTGACAAGTTGGCATTCTTCATATTTTCAGTGTTTTTTAGTTTAAATCCTTAAATAAAATGGTTTAAAATCATATCGAGTATCATTTATCGAAATACACAACATTTATCGACCCTACACAATAGTGGTTAAACGTAAAGTCCATTCTTCGGTTCTTAATGCAGAAAATTGATCAATAACAGCCTCATTAAATTTGGAATACCCCCTCTATAATTTTTTTTTCATATATTTCATTTTTAAACTTTCTAATAAAGTCCCTAGATTTACCTTTCGTGGTCTGCGTTAAATTAATTTCGGGTGTAGGTCTTCCCGCATTCTTCACTTCAATTTTTTGCTCTAAACTCAAAGAGCTAAAGTTATTTCTTAAATAGTCCACCGTCAACTATTCATTTTAACTTAATAAATATATAATATTAAAATATTAAAACATACACGCTCCAATTTCTAACTAGATGCACGAACAAAAACTGTATTAATTTTTCCATGTTAAATTGCCATGCTCCGCTATCCCCCGCTGTCACCTGTAACTACAGAGAAACTGCACTACTTAATCGCACGTGCGAACAAGTCTTATCATAATCGTCATTTACCTGGACCGAGGCACTGTTGCCGGATCTATACAGTTTGGTTTGACGGGATGATAAAATATTAAGGAGGGTCGGACTTTTTTAGTTTTTTAGTTTAGTTTTATTCGAAAAATAATATTCAATGAATATAAATTAATATCTTTTATTCGTTTTGTTTTGGGGGTGCACGTGCGCATGTGCTCCTGTGGAAGAACCGCCACTGTGTACAAGTAACCCTTTAGAGGAGAATTATGTAATAGCGTATACTGTCCCGGCTTAAGGATCAAATCTACAGTACAATTTATGTTGGGAAAGTGTTGTACAGTAGTTTTATGGATATATGTATACATGAAGGATAATACTTACCAAATGTATGACTGCAATGATACATACTTCATTATATCTCACAGTTAACAGGTTCATAGTAAATCGTATTGCACTGTTAACAAATCAAGCATATCATCGGCATCAATTTGTGCAGAAGTATCGCATTACTCTATTTAGATTTCTAGAACGATGACAAAAAAATTAAAAATATAGGCAGGGGCTAATTAGGAACTTATGTATTTTTATCGTACAACGTACAATGCATATACTTATAAAATAAATCATTAGTGTTATTCCTATTAAACATATTATAACTATAAATATTAAAAAATATTAAAAAAAAACAATCAATTAGAAATCTTATCTACTCCTCACTAAGCACGTATTATTATTAAAAATACACACATACACACAGAGCGCTAAAGATTCCATAAAACTATTTTACCATACACTTTTAATCCACACCATCCAAACCAGCTCGCAACAAATTGTCGCAATTAAAGAAAATCGAAGTTAAATTTTATTGTAGATACTATTGATTATTTTGTTTGTTATGGCAATAAAGAAAAGAAGCCATTTTGGTTTCGTACAGCTGCATTTCAGTTTCTATTCAAAAATTTTGAGTTACTCTCAAATTGAAAAGGTACACTATATAGTACAGCAGTACAGGTTTTTTTTCTTATTTTAGTGGTACCTATTTGCACAGGTATTTGTGTATTTATTAAAATAAATATCCTAAAAATGTCGGTGGTTTTAAAAAAATCACGACTTCTACGAAGTCGTCCATTTCTCGAAGAGATCTGAATTTAGTACGATCCCAAGTTTCAAAATTTTATCTCTACTAGTTGCTGAGATATGACAACACCGCATTTTCAATAAAAAGTAACCGAACGCTTAGATATCTTTAAAACCGCTAATTTGGAGGTTTCTGGGCATGCGGAAATCAATTGGCAACAATGCTGACATCATTGTTCAATTCTGCATGTCCAGAAACCCCCAAATGCCGAATTTTGTAAACGCAATTTTGAAAGTTTTGGATCTTATTAAATTTGAGACGCCCAACTGATTGCAGTATAAATAAATCGACTTCATGTATCGCAACTGGGAAATGTGGCAACATTGCCGATATCATTGTTCAATTTGGCATGCCCAGAAATATCCAAATGAAGAATGTTGTAAGCAGTGCTTTAGCGGTTTTGAAGATAATTAAGCGTATCTACATTTAAGATAATAAGAATATACATCAATCCATAAGAGCGGCTATCTTTATCTTTAGTTAAAGTTAAATTAAAGTTTAACTACTCTACATAAACTCACCATTATATAAGATGGTTCAACGGCAACTTACCATAATCTTGATTAAAACAAATAAATGACCATTTTACACTGTCATTTCCCGGCATAAATCAACAAAACACACCACACGAAATTTTTCCAATTTGTTGTATCCAATATGATAACAAGGGTTACGTTTATCAAGATATATTTTTTCATGAGTACTCTTATAGATAAGCTGATAAGCAGTTATACTTATATACATATATTGTGATATTTAAATGGAATTATTTTGTTGGCGTTGACGACTAAAACCGTTAACTGTATGCATACGAAATTAGCACGTTTTGCAGAAAAAGCCGCGACAATTATAGAATAGTAAAGATTGTTTCACGAAAAATGGATATAACTTAATGACTGCAGTAAAAGTACCTGGGCCATCCCATTATTTATGACCGTTTGTTATTATTATGTGGAAAGGACCGGATTGTAATAATTATAATTAAATATAGGCACATCAGGTAGGTTAGGTTGCTTAATTTATAATATTTTTGTGGTAAAATTTGTTAGTTTTTGAGGAATGGTTCAAGAACTGTCTTTTACCAAACATTCCTCGGCATAACGTGATAGTAATGGACAATGCGAGCTATCACAGTCGCCAATTACATAAAGCTCCAAGCTCAAATAATACAAAATTGGAGATTCAGAACTACATGGCGGCGAATGATATATATTTTGAAGAAAGTTATAAAAAAAGTGATCTTTTAGAAGTTTTAAAGACATTTTGTATAAAAAAAGTATATGTTTGTGACACATTGGCAGAAGAAATTGGACATACAGTGCTACGGCTCCCACCCTATTATTGCATTTTTAACCCCATGGAGCATATGTGGCACCAGTTAAAATCACTGGTTAGGTTTGAAAATATTTCTCCGACTTTAAGTTCTAGTGTTGTAGAATTGATACGAAAATGCTTTAATGATATTCCCCCAGGTAGTTGGAAAAATTCAGTCCGTCACGTAATAACTGTAGAAAATTCGTATATTAGTCGTTAGTTTAGTCGTATAATTAAATCAATTATAATTAATTTTGATGAAGATAGCGATAGCGAAACAGAACTATCTATAGAATGACATTATAAATGTAAATAAATATGACTAGTAATATTTAAAAAAAATGATATTTCATTTGATTATATTAATATAATCATATCATTACTTGTTTTCCTTAGTCCGTCCCTTCATACTTCACTTGTTTATTGCCAAGCTCTTGTCGACACAATGGGACCGACCCAGGAAATCATTAAGTCGTATCAAATTTTCGTGAAACGTACTGTACTGCTCAGGTTTGACTATACCCCAGTAAAAATATCGTTTAAATACAACAAATATAAAATAATAAAACCTTTTATAAAACTCCCCCAAAACAAATATTAAGTTCCGACCTTATAACTCATAAATTTCATAAATTCAAAAGACACAAATTCTCCCTAATAAAACACGGCTAACTTATAAGATCTCATAGAAGCTTACAAAACGTGCATAAATAATAAAAGATCATATAAACATTTTATAAGCTTTTATAATATCTTATAATATAAGTCGATCATGTATTTATTACGCAGGATTTGTGCCTGTTTGTGCGTATAACTTCGGAACGTGATAATTTTATAATGTGTTAAGAGTATATTTTTTTGGGGAAATTTTTTTTCGAAAACAGTTCAATGTGTTTAAAAGGGGGAATTTTAAGAAGACTCATCTAGTAAACATTATGCTAAAAAATTATTAAATTACACCCAGTACTTAAAAAATTATTTAAAAATCAACGATTTCCAGGCCACATATTCTGGGACACCCTGTTTATTCCAATATGACATTTTGGCTTAATGTTAAAACTTTAAAGTTTATATTTTCTTATAACCTTTTATGTGATTAAGGTTTCATAAAGGAAGAATAATGATTTTTTCTATGATATTTTATTATTAAACAATTGTTTTTTAATGAAACTGTTCTAGCTTATAGAGGTAAGTACTCTATGATGTTTATTATTCTTGTTGCCGAACACTTGTGCAAAACTATAAACTATAAACAGTTTATTTATGACATACTTAAATGTTTATATTATTAAAAAATAATAATTTCAGATTTCACTTTCTTTAAGATTTATAACAGATGTGCATAACTATCCTACTCGAGCCAGAGAAGACTTTTATATTTCAACAGTTAACACCAACTACAGTCAGAATGATCTTTTCCATAAGGGGCTTGTTCAGTATAACAATTTACCTCAAAGTGTGAAGAATTCAAATGCCATCCAGATTTTTAAAAAAAGGTGTACTTTATACTGTAAGGACAATATTAACTTATAGTCACATTATTGTAGAAATTATTTAATAATAAGATGTGTAATTATTTACTGATTTATCACACAAAGCTAAATGTAACTTATTAGCATTAAGCTATTAATCATTAATAAATAAAATAAATAAAATAACAATAGTATTTATAAAAAATTAGGTACCTGTCATAACTACAATAATTCACAATAATCGCTCGTCTTTGCTAACGAGGTTTAAATTAAAATCAGTAATTTGACATTCGGGGCATTACACTGAGAAGTGTAAAAACAAAATAACCATCATTATAGAGACATAAATTCCACATGTATATTATTAAAACTAAATTTTTGCTAATTCTTCTATACATGCCCATGCTTCGATGGTTACTAGTTTGCCAAATAAATTAAATATTTCATAACCCACCCATAGTTCGTTCACTTATACTGTTACATACGAGGGCGGTTTGATAAGTCAGTGACTTCTTGAATAAAATATATTTTTTCGGCAAAAAAAACGTATCTCCTTTTGACTCTACACACTTAGTCCAGCGTTTTTTTCAATTTTTTTATTCCTTCCAAATAATAGCTTTTCTCAAGACTCTCAAAATAGGCGTTTGTTTCTGTGCTGACCTCTTCATTTGACCCAAACCTCTTACCACCCAGCCATTTCTTCAGGTTTGGAAATAGAAAATAGTCACATGGGGCTAAATCTGGAGAATATGCGGAATGGGGTAGCAGTTCGTAGCCCAATTCATGGATTTTTTCCCTTGGTGACAACACACGTGTACGCCCGTGCATTGTCTTGATGGAACAACATTTTTTTCTTCACCAAATGCGGTCGTTTTTGCTTCAAATCAATATCAAATCTGTCCATAATATTTACCGGTGATCGTTTTACCCTTTTCGAGGTAATCGGTATGAATTATACCGCATGCATCCCAAAAAACTGTAACCATGACTTTGTTGGTTGACAAACATAATTTCGCGTTCTTTGGTGCACGTTTACTTTGAGAAACCCACTGTTTTGATTGTTCCTTGGTCTCTGGTGTATTGTGATGTATCCATGTTTCGTCAACGGTTATGAAACGGCGCTAAAACTCGTTCGGATTGCGGCTGAACATCGCCAAGCTATCCTTTGAAGTGGTCACACGGTTGTGCTTATGGTCGAGTGTGAGCAATCGCGGCACCCATCGCGCGGATAGCTTTTTCATATCCAAATATTCATGTAAAATGTGATATGCCCGTTCAGTTGAGATGCCTACCGCCTCAGCCACCTCACGCACGTTCATTCTCCGGTCATCCCAGATCATTCCATGGATTTTATCGGCGATTTCCGGTGTAACGACCTCTTTTGGGCGACATGAACGTTCGGCGTCACTTGTGCTGATACGACCACAACGGAACTCAGTAAATTACTTCTTAACCATTGAAATTGATGGTGCAGTGTCCCCATAGTATTTATCAAACTTTTCCTTGGTTTCGGTGAAATTCACTTTTTTCCATTTCTGTTAAAAATCAAGAGGTTGTCAGCTTTCAATGGCTGTCAAGCATAATCTAAATGACTCGGCTTGCTCAAAATTGGACAGTAGGCTATTAATAGATGACAGTTAAGGACAGCAGTGATGAATTTAAAGTATCGGCGCGAGAAATTCAAAAAGTCACTAAGTTATCAAACCGCCCTCGTATTATACGCTCATATTTATATTTAATATAAATAAATTTTCTTAATTCTATTCTAATTCTATACTGTTGTTGTATCCACGGCTTTTTCAGGAAAAGCCACTAAAGGATTTGTGTGGGTGTTACAAGCGATTTCTTCAACGCCTGCCACGACTGCCCTTCTGTTATAACTGCTTAGTTCAAAATAGAAGTCATAAGTAAGGTAAAGGCCTCTCCATAAAATGGCTAAAATATCAAGAAAAATTAATATGGCTTCTAAAAAGTAAATAATTGTATTTTTATGACACGTTTCATGTGTGTGATTAATAAATACAGTATGTCCACGGATGGGGTTTACAAGAGGACAAATGGACTAAAAATTGAAAGATACGAAAAAAAGTCACACTTAATAAACGTTTTTGCTTGTCTAAAAAATACGATTCACCATGAGAAACTTCAATTTTTTTATACAGGGTAGGTAAAAACAGCAAAAACGTTATTTTGCTTAAGAATAAACATACTTTATTTTGAAAGATACGAGAAAAGTCACTCTTAATAAACGTTTTTACTTGAATAATGAATATGTGATACTTGTTGTCAATGTCTTTATTTAATGAAGTTATTATAATAAGAGTGACTTTTTTTCGTATCTTTTAATTTTTAGTCCATTTGTCCTCTTGTAAACCCCATCCGTGGACATAGAGGTACTGTATGCTTAGTTATTTTGATATTTAGTTTTAAAACTATTCGCTATACAGGGTGTTACTGAATGATATGTACTTATCTAATGGTTGATCCTGGGATTAATTTTAAGTCGAAAATACACGTATATTCTAAAATGCTTTGTTCTCAATATGTGGGATAGGTGTTAAGGTTTTTAGTTTTTTTGGTTTTTATCAAAAGGCTCGAAAACACTTTAGTATAGACTATTATAATATGCTGTTTGACATCAGTAAAGCGTTTGATAAAGTATGGCACAACGGGCTAATTCTAAAAATGATAAGGTTAGGAATCCCCAACTACTTGATAAAGGTGATAGTTTCTTATCTGGAAGATAGAACTTTCCAAACCTGGGTAGATGATGAACTATCTACAGTTAAAAACATAAGAGCAGGCGTGCCTCAAGGATCAGTTTTAGCCCCCCTACTATTCAACATTTACACAGCGGATATTCCCCAGCTCCAGTGGTGTGACAAATATATATATATGCGGATGACACAGGCATCGCAGTGACAGGAAGGAGCCCCCGATTAATACTGGTCAGGCTTAAAAGGAACATAGCTATTCGGGAAAAGTGGCTAAAAAAGTGGAAGATAAAGATAAATCCCGATAACACTCAGGCAATTTACTTTTCAAAATCGCGTCACAAATTCCCAGCGGGGAAAGTCAAGGTTGGAAACAAAGATATAGACTGGCAACAAAGCGTTAAATATCTAGGTTTGCACTTTGACAGAAGGCTCAATTGGAAAGTAAATACAGCCAACACCATCAAGAAAGCCAATCAACAACTAGGCGCAATATACTGTCTGCTGAACCGCGCAACCGCGACTGATCCAAGAATAAGGGTCTTAAAAACAAAAATACAGGGCCTTGATTGCTGAACCAAATTCAACCACAACCTCAAAAATGACATCCTACGCCTACCCACTACGCCTACCCTATACGTTCGGAGCTCCTGAAAGTTTGTTCATTCGATTAACTTCGAATGGAAAAAATTACAGGAGCTGACACCAAACAAAGCGCATAGCTTAAAAGCTAGATACAGAGACAAACATACACGATTGCAGATAACACTATCGAGTGAATATGAGTCAAAGGCTAATTGCCTCACTCCGCGGTGAGTTTAGTCGGTCGGCATGCCCTCGTTAACCTACGAGGATGTTCTTTTCCTTCAGAAAAGATGATGTTGAGAGGGCCATATAATTCCCCCAAGTTGCCAAACCCTGCATCCGCGTCTGCAGGGTGTCTGTCTGCAGATTCTCATCGCCAGTTATCCAAAAAAAAAAAAACCACACATTTTTTCCCCAAAAAGTTTTTTTTTCAAGCCAGTGGCGTAGATACAGCTACACCTCAATACAAACCAAAAAATATGTTACGCTACTGATATGCGCAATGGCAATTATAATTGCACGAATTCATGAGCAGTAAGCCGTTCTCGATCAGCTGGCGCATTAGAAACATTCAGAAAAGCAGTTATTAGTGTCGAAATCTCTAAAATATCCCAGAATTAGAGATGGGCAAACCTGTTCGTTTTGATTAGCAGTTAAAGCAGCTACTGGTACTTACAAATGGCAGTTTAAAAAAGTTGCTACGAATTAGCAGTACATAATAATATGCTTAATAAAGAATGTGAACTGTTAATTTAAGTCCCAGTTAGTTTAAATAGTCATTAGTTGTTCATGGGTTCTTCGACCAACTAATAAACATTTAAAAATAACAGAATAATCCATCTCTACCCAGACTTGCACCGGCAATGGCAATGAAAATGGCGCGTGATCCATTTCTGGCAATGCGAGACAGCTGATCGAGAACGGTGTACTGCGCATGAATTCGTGCAATTTTAATTGCCAGAAGACTGCGCCGGCAATGCGAGCAATATTGGACTAGCTGATCGAGAACGGTTTAGTGCGCATGCATACTTGCAATTATAATTGCCATTGCCGGCGCAAGAGACATAAATTGCCGACTCTAATACGGCTATAAAAGCCGTATTAAAGTCGGGAATTTTTGTGGCGCCAGCAATGACAATTATAATTCAAGGATTCATGCGCAATACACCGTTCTACGTACTACAGTCGGAAATTCTAGTCTAAGGAAATTCTACTCTTCTGACAATTAAATTGACACGGATTCATGCGCAGTACACCGTTCCCGATCAGCTGTCTCTCATTACCAGAAATGGGGCACGCGCCATTTTAATTGCCATTGCCGGCGCAATTGGGTAGACATGGAATATTCTGTTATTTTTAACTGTTTATTATTTGGTCGCAGCAGGTATGAACAGCTAATGGACATTTAAATCAACTGGTACTTAAATTAGCAGTTCACATTCTTTATTAAGCTTATGGACTGCTAATTCGTAGCAACTTTTGTGACCTCCTATCTGTAAATAGCAGTAGCTGCTTTAACTGGTAATCAAAACGAACAGGTTTGCCAATCTCTAATTCTGGGGGTATTTTAGGGATTTCGCAGTACAAACTGCTGGTCTGACCGTTGACAATGCTCTAGCTGATCGAGAACGGTTTACTGCGCATGAATACGTGCCATTATAATTGACGGCGCAAGAGAAAAAATTTCCGACTCTAATACGGCCTTTAGTAATTCAATTCTAAACAAGAAAGGCATCTTTCATCTCTTTCTTAAATCTTACCGTTTGGAGGAAAATAACATAAGAATGATAATGATGCATCTCTTTTTGTATCAAGTTAGCAGTGTTTCCGTTGCTAAGGAAACGTTTAGATTCTTTTTTCTTAAATTATTTTAAATTTTTGATAAACACAGAAGAAACACCCTGTAAGTATATCGAAATGAAGCATTTTATACAGGGTAATTCAGAATAATTTAAAAAACCATTGATTTTATAGTCATATTTCTTGTTTTCTAATTATTGTGTAATTGTTAATTTACTTACGGCATGCAGCTAGAAGTCCCCACCTTATTATCGAAATATCCATGTAAAGATAGAGGACTACAAATACTGTTATTACTAATAGGTTGACATACTCCACCCGAATATAAAGAAGGACGATCTTTTCTTTGGCCTTTAACAGAAAATAATATTAGATATAGTCAAATTCCAATAATAATAAAAATACTACAATCAAATCAACTTTTAATCAGTTTTCCGGAAAAATATTTTATTTCCGATGTTCTTCCAATATGGACTTACTTGAATTAAGGCATTTATAAGAATACAACCGGCAACAATGTTTAGCACGCCATTAATAAAGCCACAAGTAATGTAAAATCCCAATTCAGGATTCACATCATTACGGGCCAGCGACATACTTTCATCAATAATTATGAATATACCCAGTCCCTAAAAGTTTAAAGACCTGCATTAAATTACACTAATCAACACAAAAATCCTCTTTATAAAAATATCGTGTATTTTGTAACGTTTGAACTTAAACTAATATACAACTGACCCTCAAATGTTTATATTGGCCTCAGATTTCTTGGAAGGGTCGAATAGGCCCATTAAAACGGTCGCCAAATTGTTATTTGCAGCTTATTTGGATCTATGCTTGAAATATCCCTTTAGTCGTTACTATATAATCATTTAGTAAACATCTATTAATATTTTCGCTTAGATCTACGGCTTATGAACATAACATTTTGGATGCAAAGTTTTCGATGAAGATAGGTCCTGGGCCCCAAAAATGTGTTGCAGTTCGTGCTCGAGAACATTGACTGGACGGAAAGGTACTCATAAATCTATGCCAATCGCAGTTCCAATGGTTTGGAGGGAACCTCATAATCACGTAGATGATTGCTATTTTTGCATGACGAATATTAAAGGAATTACTAGCAAAACCAAGCGTAGCATTCAGTACCCCAATATTCCTTCTTCATTGCGACCAGTGCCCCATGACAACTCATTAGCCATTCCCCAGCCACCTGAGAGTTACACGCTTGATTCCGAATCAGACTCCGGAAGTATTTCACCAGAAGCCGGACCAAGCTATATCCCTAGTTCTCATGATTTGCCTGATACACCTCATTTAATCACTCAAGGTGAATTAAATGACCTTGTTCGTGACTTGGACCTCCCGAAAACAAAAGCTGAACTTCTCGGATCCCGCCTGCAGCAGTGGAAGCTCTTGGGAAAAGGAGTGAAGGTGTCCATCTACAGGAAAAGGCAATCTACTCTCACAAATTTTTTTGCAGTGGAAGGTGATTTAGTATTTTGCCATGACATACCTGGCCTAATGACCGAACTGAACTTACCATGTACTCCCGATAAATGAAGACTATTCATAAATTCGTCTAAAACAAGTCTAAAAGCTGTTTTACTTTTTAATGGAAACGAGCATCCATCGGTTCCTATAGGTCATTCGGTAAATATGAAAGAAACATATACTTTACTTTATACTTTATTTCCTTAGACATTACAATTTACAATGTATGGAAAACGTCAGAGTCAAATACATGAGTATATATAAAATGTATGATATACAAATACACAATATACAAAATTTAGAAAAAGCAAACTTATCCTAAAATAAAAGTTATGTTATTGTTATGACAATATGACAATCTTAAGATGTTACTAAGATGTGTAAAGTATGAAGATCGCAAATGGAATATATGTGCAGATTTAAAAGTGGTGGCGTTACTGACAGGACTGCAAGCAGGCTATACAAAATACTGTTGCTTTTTGTGTGAATGGGACAGCCGTGCAAGAGACAAACATTATAAAATTAAGGTTTGGCCTCCACGTGACACAATACAAGTTGGCGTTAAACATTTGACCCGAGAACCATTAGTTCAGAAAGAAAAAATATAAAAAATATATTTACCTCCACTTGACATTAAGCTGGGTCTGATCAAAAATTTTGTTAAAGCACTGGATAGAGAAGGAAATGCTTTCAAGTATTTAAAAGACAAATTTTTGAAAGTGTTTGCAACAATTTTCTTGGAAATAATAAATCAGAAAATTATCCTGAACTCGTGGAAGAACTACTCACGGCCTATCATATTTTAGAATGCAACATGTCACTAAAACTTCACTTTCTTCATTCTCATTTGGACTTTTTTCCTGAAAATTTAGGAGCAGTATCAGATGAGCATGGAGAACGATTTCACCAAGATATTGCCTCCATAGAGAAAAGGTATACAGGAAAGTGGAGCCGACTATTGCTGGACCCTAATACGAGACACATCCAGGAGTTAGGGAAGTAAATATTAAATTTTAAATTATTTATAAATGTTTATAATGTACCTAAGCTAACTGTTAATAAAATATATTATAGGTTTTTAATTGTTCAAAGCATATGTCCCTCCCTTATCATTGGAGACTGATATCGAAAATCTGAGGCCAGATCCGGATTCAGCAGGCCAAAATATATAAAATCCAGCCAAAATCATTCCAGGGACGAAAATAAAAATTTTAAAATGTTCGTCAGTGTTATTAGATAAGTGCTTATTCCCTATCTAGGTTAGGGGCAGTGGCGTAACAAAGCAGCCACGAGTATGTATGCTGGGCCCTAAATCAAATGGAACATTAAGAGGAAAAAACTCATAGTTCTACTCCACTAGTTTACTAAAAGCTCAATTTTTAATTTCTATACATGTTTCGAATGCACATACCCTCATCTTCAATGGAAAAAACACTGGTAAACTGTCCAACAGTGAACCACTTTAATTATTTTTTGATATGGCGGCCGAACAACGTATAAAAAATATATGAAATTCGTTGTAATATATCTAGGGTATCATAGAATAAGAGGATCATTTGTAAATAACTAACTCACGTGAAGGTGTGAAAACATAATTTTAAAAAAAGTGTCAACTGGTTCATTGTGTAGCTTGATGTGTATACAGTGAACCGATTGATAGGTCTACAGTGAACCAGGTAAGAAAATAAGAACACTATATAGAAAAATATTTTATTACAAAAACTTTGATTGAACAAATTAAACAAACGAGAGAATAAACCAATTTTTAAAAAAATTTGACGACATTTGTAAACGTTAACGAATGTCTAGGGAACTTAAATCTACATTAAATGTTAAATACGAATTTTGTCTGGAAGTGTTTCCATTTACACATGGTTGTGGTAAAATAGTTTTTATATCAGTCTTAAAAATATCTGCCACTAGTGGCAAGTAACTGACAAAAAATTCATCCTCACTTTTTATCTCCATTACTTTTGCTACGTAGTAAATGCAGTTTTTCTTTTTTGCCTTAAATTCAATTAATACATAGTCTTCTGTTACTGGCTGGCGATCCAGATGGAGGGCAACTGTTTGTAGAATCTCACTGTCCAAAAGTCACTATCGCTTGCCACAACTACGGATGCTTCCGAATCTGAAGATGAACTTTCCAGTACAACTTTCTTTGTGTTGCTTGGGACTTTTCTTTTCTTTGCTGTCTTTTGTATTGGTAATTGATCTTTTTCTGGTGTGTCCGTAGCGATTATACTTTTTCCTTCCTTGCGATTTTTTCTAATATGTTTACTGGTGGCAGCTCGTAAAGGCTGTCGAAATTCTTTTGGAGGAACGAAAGTGGCTTTCTCAGCATCAAGAACGGGGGAGACTTGGACAATCCCATTTTCTTCGTTTGGCTCCCTATTTCAATGTCCTGCATCATTATCAGACGAACTTTTATCATCTTCAGTGGAGTTTCTGTCTATGATATATAATGGTCGTTCACCACGATCAGGTCTATCTGTGACCGAGCTGGGAAGGAAGTCTATTTCTGAAAAGATATTCCTGTCATATGGAAATATCCCGGTTTTCCTAAAAGCATTGAAAATGGTCGATGGTGTAATAGCTTTTTGATAAGCCTCTCCTATGAAAGATCCTAATTCATAAATAGTTACAGGCTGCATTATAATATTCTTTGAATGGTTTCATAACTAAAACATCCAATGGTTGAGTTCTATAGGTTGTGTGTGGAGGTAATGTGAGAACGGTAACACCATTCTGTTTTGCCATGTCCAAGACTTCAATTGTGAGGTGTGACTCATGATTGTCAAGGATTAACAACGATTGATTATCTTGTGAAGATGAGCTATGTTTGATAAAATGTTTCATAACCTGGACAAGAAGTTCAGAGTTCATCCAACCACTAGAAGTAGCCAAACCTAGAGTGCCAGTCGAGGTTCCATTAATCATATGATTTTTAAAATGGACTCGTGGAAAAACTAGAGCTGGAGGCAAACTTAGGCCACTTGCACTTATGATACAACATGTAGTAACGAGTGTACCTTTTTCTCCACTGGTTATCTAGAATAGACATCTTATACCTTTGGGAGGAAGATCTTTCTGGGGCTTTTGCACGGTCGTAGTTGCGGCTTCATCCAAATTAAAGATTCGAGTCCCGTCAGCAACGCATTAGTTCAGAAAGAAAAAATATAAAAAATATATTTACCTCCACTTGACATTAAGCTGGGTCTGATCAAAAATTTTGTTAAAGCACTGGATAGAGAAGGAAATGCTTTCAAGTATTTAAAAGACAAATTTTTGAAAGTGTTTGCAACAATTTTCTTGGAAATAATAAATCAGAAAATTATCCTGAACTCGTGGAAGAACTACTCACGGCCTATCATATTTTAGAATGCAACATGTCACTAAAACTTCACTTTCTTCATTCTCATTTGGACTTTTTTCCTGAAAATTTAGGAGCAGTATCAGATGAGCATGGAGAACGATTTCACCAAGATATTGCCTCCATAGAGAAAAGGTATACAGGAAAGTGGAGGCGACTATTGCTGGACCCTAATACGAGACACATCCAGGAGTTAGGGAAGTAAATATTAAATTTTAAATTATTTATAAATGTTTATAATGTACCTAAGCTAACTGTTAATAAAATATATTATAGGTTTTTAATTGTTCAAAGCATATGTCCCTCCCTTATCATTGGAGACTGATATCGAAAATCTGAGGCCAGATCCGGATTCAGCAGGCCAAAATATATAAAATCCAGCCAAAATCATTCCAGGGACGAAAATAAAAATTTTAAAATGTTCGTCAGTGTTATTAGATAAGTGCTTATTCCCTATCTAGGTTAGGGGCAGTGGCGTAACAAAGCAGCCACGAGTATGTATGCTGGGCCCTAAATCAAATGGAACATTAAGAGGAAAAAACTCATAGTTCTACTCCACTAGTTTACTAAAAGCTCAATTTTTAATTTCTATACATGTTTCGAATGCACATACCCTCATCTTCAATGGAAAAAACACTGGTAAACTGTCCAACAGTGAACCACTTTAATTATTTTTTGATATGGCGGCCGAACAACGTATAAAAAATATATGAAATTCGTTGTAATATATCTAGGGTATCATAGAATAAGAGGATCATTTGTAAATAACTAACTCACGTGAAGGTGTGAAAACATAATTTTAAAAAAAGTGTCAACTGGTTCATTGTGTAGCTTGATGTGTATACAGTGAACCGATTGATAGGTCTACAGTGAACCAGGTAAGAAAATAAGAACACTATATAGAAAAATATTTTATTACAAAAACTTTGATTGAACAAATTAAACAAACGAGAGAATAAACCAATTTTTAAAAAAATTCGACGACATTTGTAAACGTTAACGAATGTCTAGGGAACTTAAATCTACATTAAATGTTAAATACGAATTTTGTCTGGAAGTGTTTCCATTTACACATGGTTGTGGTAAAATAGTTTTTATATCAGTCTTAAAAATATCTGCCACTAGTGGCAAGTAACTGACAAAAAATTCATCCTCACTTTTTATCTCCATTACTTTTGCTACGTAGTAAATGCAGTTTTTCTTTTTTGCCTTAAATTCAATTAATACATAGTCTTCTGTTACTGGCTGGCGATCCAGATGGAGGGCAACTGTTTGTAGAATCTCACTGTCCAAAAGTCACTATCGCTTGCCACAACTACGGATGCTTCCGAATCTGAAGATGAACTTTCCAGTACAACTTTCTTTGTGTTGCTTGGGACTTTTCTTTTCTTTGCTGTCTTTTGTATTGGTAATTGATCTTTTTCTGGTGTGTCCGTAGCGATTATACTTTTTCCTTCCTTGCGATTTTTTCTAATATGTTTACTGGTGGCAGCTCGTAAAGGCTGTCGAAATTCTTTTGGAGGAACGAAAGTGGCTTTCTCAGCATCAAGAACGGGGGATTAGATCTGTTAAACGCTGTGGCCCTATAGCTAAACTGCAACGTTCCGGTGACCATAGAGTAAGTTGTGGATGTCTACTGCGAAATGATCTCAACCACTCAACACCAGCAATTCTATTTTGAGTCCATGAAGTGGGCATTTGAATGTTGTTGTACTTTCCTATTTCATATGCAATTAATCGGCAATCCTTATTTATTATGCCATAAAACGCATAAGCACATTCAAATAAATAATTAAGTAAGGATGTTTCGTGATCATCTGTAAAAACCTTATTAACCTCATAATTTGGAGTGAGTTTGGCCATTTCTCCTTGTTGGTGCTGCTTTAGATAATATCGTGTAAATGTTGGGTAAGGTATCCCCTTCGCCGCTTGTCTTAATCCAAAACCTGCCTTTTTAAGGGCAAGTGCCTCTCGCATTTGCTCTTCGGTAAGCCTTCCAATTTTTCGTTCTGCCTTTTTACGCGCCACACTGAAACAAGAAACACTTTGAAATATAAAAACTTATTTTTTTAAAGAATGGTACACAGTGAGCCGCTTCACTGTGCACTGGTTTTACTGTTAAATTTCAGTAACGGTTGACAAATAAATAACGAACACAAAAAATAACTATTTTTAGGTTTTCATAAGGCTAAATAAAGGCTTTATGAAATGATATGCTAAACGGTTGAAATTAAATAGCGGAATATAACCAAAATATCACGTGAACTTTGTCGTATATTTTATTTTGCTTACCTTAATTCATAAAAATCGACACCACACACCAGGAAGGACACTGACACACTAAATTGAAAATGGACGCGTCTACTGGTTCCTAAACAAACATACAGTACGCTTCACTGTTCCCCTACAGCCAATGGGTGGGGCATAATAGCGCTTGGTTCAGTGTGTACCGTGGTTAACTGTGGGACAGTTTACATGCTATAAGCAGAAACTTTTGACATTGTTAAAGCAAACTGTAACAGAGGAAAAGTGTAAAGAAGAAAACTATGATTTTGGAAGCATTAAAAGGTTTACTGAAAGTTCAGAAAATTAAGGTAGAAGAAAAAAGAGTAAGATAGATTGAAAAAGAAGAAGAAATTTTATATATGAAAGTTGTATTAATAAATTAATTAAATAAGGAAAACATCATAGTTAATTTGTTTTTGGTAAATAGCCAAAAATAATCTTCAAGAAGGGTAAAATTAAACGGACATGATGGGTTCGCATGGCGAACCGAGCCTACAACGGAGTGGGCTGGTCCCTTTCATCTTGTCCTTTTTGAAAATTATTTTTGGCTATTTTCAAAAAATCAAATTAAAAACTATTACTTGTTTATTTTAGATTATTTTTTCAATTTTTTTTTCAGTAACTTGTTTAAATATGTTTTTCCTCTTTTTCAGTTTGTCTTAACAATGTCAAAAGTTTCTGTTTATGTACAATGTTTATACTTCGAAACATGTATGGAACTTAAACATTGAACTTTTGTTAAACTAGCAGCAGCGCCTCGTGGCCTGTTTCCTCTCCGCGGCGTATAGTTTGGGAACCCCTGCCCTACATCCCAAAATGAAGTCTTAATCATCTTCATAAATTTGAAGAAAAAATTTATTTAGAATTTCGAAAATCTTAGAAACGTCAAGAAGCCAACCAGTGTCCCACTTGGGTCAAAATTTACATAATGGACAAACAATCCGATTGAGAATTTTTATAAAATATAAAATATCCCTTATCGAATTCATTGTCAGAACGTGAACCATTGATAAAAGCAAATAATAAAATTACTTCTACGTAAACTTCCCTAAAAAAATTTACAACTTACCAAATTAAATAAGGCCATAAACAGGGCCCATATTTTCGTGTTCATACCACATATTGTGATACGTTTTCTATTCGGCATTGCTCGCAATCACTTATTAGTCGTGTATATTTCACAAACAATTATTTAACATAAACGTAGCTATGAAGAAGGCTTTCGTAATTGTATCAATAAGGCTAACAAAGTTGACGAAAGGGCAATAAATGCAGAACAACGCAATTCGATTCAGGATCGCCGTAGGTTAAGATAGACGCGAGACGTCTGGACGCCGAATGTGTTCGAAATAGGAAGATATACGGGGGTGTATTGAACTTTACTCACCCTCAACGTTAGCAAGAAAATGCAACATCTATATTAATTACGTTTCGAGTCTTTTTAATCATCTTCATGAAATTTTCAGGATACGTTTCAGAACCAGTATTTTCCATAATTTTGTAAAAACAGTTCAATGCAGTACAATAAAGTAGAGGAACTGGTCCTAATATGGGCCCCCATTTTATTTTTTTGAAATTATTTTTTTATTTTTTCCTTCTGATGATAAGTAAAAAGGTGTATATGTACATTGTAAGTACCTTAGCAATTAAACTATAATATTAATTTTTCTCAAAAACGTATAATGTATTTATAAAAAAATAAATAATAAAATAGTGCACATTTCTGACAGTATCCCAGAGGGTTTGGAATATAAATAAAAAACAATCCTCTCAGCAAAAAAAAATAAACAGAAAGCAAAACTATCGGCCAATATCGCACACGTAGGCATCTTACTCCGCTACAGAGCACTGTTCATATGCCCATAAAAGACACATAAGACACTGACCCAGAGTTCCACTCTAGTGTCTCGAAAAGTTTTGACCACAAAATAAGCATATTGCGTCATTATTTTCACGGGCGAATTGTCCAATTTGGCCCATGTCAAGATCAACGTCTACATGCAGGCACAAATTCCTTTTTTTGCAATTCTTCTGAATTTCACTCGATTCTACTGAAACTAGTCTCCTATTTGCCTTTCCGTTCCTTGTTTTGGTTAATTTGTCGATTGATATTTCAAGGTCTGCTTTGTAAGGTCGAGATGAAGTTATAATTTGGGATTTGAAAGACTTTCGTCCGCTTGTACTCACTCGCTTTCTAACCAGTGGTACAGGTGAAATGTTAAATGGAGTGAAAAAGGTTCTCGGACAGTCATCTGATTCCACATGCCTTTATTCCAGCGTTTCTGGAGCCTCCGACTCTTCTCCCAATCTTGGATTAGGATCTAGGTCTTTCAAACAACCTGGTTGAGGATCCGGGTCTTTTGAACAACCTGATTGGGTATCCAGATCTTTGGAACAACATGGTTGGGGATCCAGATCTTTGAAATAGTCTGGTTGGCAACCTAGATCTTTTGAGCAACATGGTTGGGAAGTCAGATTTTTTTAACACTTTTGTGTGGGTCCTGAACCAAGTAACGGTGAATTGAGATCGTCGTTCTGGCAGCTGACTTTCTGATCCTTGATTCTGATTTTTTCGGCAATAAAATCAGCAAAAAAGTTGCAACAATAGTTTGGTCCGAATATGGACCCCAGCCCATATTCAATACACTCAAGGGGCCCATATTGCACGTAGTACAACGCACTGTAAAATTTTTGGTTAGGAAAAACCTGTAATACTATACCTTTCTTTTAGAAAGATTCTATATGGTAGTGTTATTCTGGCGTGCTTTCCGAGTGGTCTTAATTTAAAAGACAAATAGACGGTTTAAAACTTGAATCTTTCTTTAAATAGCCATAGCCCATTTTCCAATACTAAGGTTTATACTAAAAATCACATTTATTATATAATATTATTCTAAAACCCATAAAAAGTGACCACACTATTTTCTTCTGAATAACTTTATTGTTTAAAATCACTTTTAAACCAAATTTCCAGGAAATATTTACAAAAGTATAAGTTCTCGTAAAATTAATTTAAAAATACATAATAAGATCGAATAATTAGAATATCATACAGGGCAGGTTAAAACGAGAAGTTACTTTAAACAAGTCGCAAAACAAGTTTTTTCTTTCCTCAAATAAATGATGATTATATTTTATTATTGAACAATTGTTTTCTTAAGGAAACTGTTCGACCTTATAGAGGTAGGTATTCCCTGATGTTGATTATTTTTGTTGCCGAACACTTGTGCGAAACTATAAACAGCTTATTTATGACATACTTATATGTTTATATTAAAAATTAAAAATAATAATTTCACTTTCTTTCACAATAGTACTTAAAAAAAAAATAGGTACAGTACGTTTCACGAAATTTGGATACGACTTAATGATTTCCTGGGTCGGTCCCATTGTGTCGACAAGAGCTTGGCAATATACAAGTAAAGTATGAAGGGACGGACTAAGGAAATCAAGTAATGATATGATTATATTAATGTAATCAAATGAAATAACATTTTTTTAAATATTACTAGTCATATTTATTTACATTTATAATGTCATTCTATAGATAGTTCTGTTTCGCTATCGCTATCCTCATCAAAATTAATTATAATTGGATTAATTATACGATCCGGACTAATATACGAATTTTCTACAGTTATTACGTGACGGACTGAAATTTTCCAACTACCTGGGGGAAAATCATTAAAGCATTTTCGTATTAATTCTACAACACTAGAACTTAAAGTCGGAGAAATATTTTCAGACCTAACCAGTGATTTTAACTGGTGCCACATATGCTCTATGGGGTTAAAAATGCAATAATAGGGTGGGAGCCGTAGCACTGTATGTCCAATTTCTTCTGCCAATGTGTCACAAACATAAACTTTTTTTATACAAATTGTCTTTAAAACTTCTAAAAGATCACTTTTTTTATAACTTTCTTCAAAATATATATCATTCGCCGCCATGTAGTTCTGAATCTCCAATTTTGTATTATTTGAGCTTGGAGCTTTATGTAATTGGCGACTGTGATAGCTCGCATTGTCCATTACTATCACGCTATTCTGAGGAATGTTTGCTAAAAGACAATTCTTGAACAATTCCTCAAAAACTAACAAATTTTACCACAAAAAGATATTTAAATATAAATTAAGCAACCTAACCTACCTGATGTGCCTATATTTAATTATAATTATTACAATCCGGTCCTTTCCACATAATAATAACAAACGGTCATAAATAATGGGATGGCCCCAGGTACTTTTACTGCAGTCATTAAGTTATATCCATTTTTCTTGAAACAATCTTTACTATTTTAATTAATTACAATAATCTTTGCTAACGAAGATTAAATTAAAATCAGTAATTTGACATTTGGGGCATTCCACTGACAAGTGTAAGAACAAAACAACCATCTTTATAGAGACTTAAATTCCACATGTATATTATGACAACTAAATTTTTGCTAATTCTTCTATACATGGCCATGCTTTTCTGGTTACTAGTTTGCCAAATAAATAATAATTAATGAAATCAGTTAATTAAATGTTTAATAACCCACCCATAGTTCCTTCACTAATACTGTTACATATTATACGCTCATATTTATATTTAATATAAATAAATTTTCTTAATTCTATTCTAATTCTACACTGTTGTTGTATCCACGGCTTTTTCAGGAAAAGCCACTAAAGGATTTGTGTGGGTGTTACAAGCGATTTCTTCAACACCTGCCTCGACTGCCCCATTGTTATAATTGTGTAGTTCAAGATAGAATCCGTAAATATTGTAAAGTCCTATCCATAAAATGGCTAAAATATCAGGAAAAATTAATATGGCTTCTAAAAAGTAAATAATTGTATTTTTATGACATGTTTCATGTGTGTGATTAATATACGGTTGTCCAGAAGTCCGGAATAAAATTAATATAGCCTTAACCTGTTACTTTTGGGGAAAACGCTCGGACACGTCAATTTAGTTTTATATATGCTCACATTTTGACGTTATTCGTTTGTTCTTTTATAGACATGTGTCAAAGCTATGACGACATCGATCTTTTTTTAAATAGAAACATACAGCTTGTGATACATTATTTGAAAGCTAATTTCTCGTACAGTAAGCTCATATGTTTTAGCGCGATTCTGTCAAGCTATTTCAAAATGGCGACTGTTAAAAGTTTTTAAAAAAATCTCTATTTAAATAAGCGGAAATGATAAATCATTGATGCCTAAATTCATTTTACAAGTTCACAATGTCACAAAATGTCAGAACGTGAAACAATGAAAATTTCTTACCTTGAAAGGTAGAAAACCATCAATGATTTTTCATTTCCGCTGATTTAAATAGAGGTTTTTTAAAAACTTTTAACAGTCGCCATTTTGAAATAGCTCGACAGAATCGCGCTAAAATTTATGGGCATACTGTACGAGATATTAGCTTTCAAATGATGTGTCACAATCTGTATGTTCCTATTTAAAAAAAAAAAGATCGAGATCGTCATATCTTTGACAAATGTCTAACGTCAAAATGTGAGCATATATAAATCTAAATTGGCGTGTCCGAGCGTTTTTCCCAAAAGTTACAGGTTGAGGCTATATTAATTTTATTCTGGACTTCTGGGCAACCCAGTATACTTAGTTATATTGATAAACTCCTGGACAAAATTAACGCAACATCAAAAATTTGCCATATTTTTGATGTAATTTTTTTTTCTGAATTAATGATCCGATTTGAATGATTTTTTTTTGCATTGTAGGTTGGTTCCTTGACAATGGCATAGTTTTCGCTGTTTTTGATAAAAATTTAAGTTTCGATTTATACTGGGTGTACTAAAAATGCTAGCCTAGGGCGTCGTATTTAAAGAGGCTTCGAAAGGAACCAAAAAATAACAAAGTCAAAAATAAAAAATACGATTTTAAATTGACAAATTACATTAAGCATGCGGAGCCTCAAACTGGCAACAGGGCAAGAAAATCTACGGCAGAATAAAGAATTGACGTACCTAAACGCGCGCATTGGTCTTACCGACTTTATTATTAATTATAATTCGCGTATAAGAAAGAAGATGACAACGCACAGTCAATGTTTATATCTCGACGTCGAGAGACAAACTGATCGACAGGCAAGGCAATGAGCTAGGCTAGGTGCGCCGTTGTGGACACTACTGTGCGGTGTTATGGTACCAGGCTATGGGCGAGGGCGATGTGCGGTGCTGCGTTGTGGCCATGTTGAATAATATATTCGCTATACAGGGTGTTACTTATTGATATGTACTTATCTATTGGTAGATCCTGGGGTTAATTTTAAGCCGAAAATACACGTATGTTCTAAAATGCTTTGTTCTCTATATACAGGGTGTTAAGGTCCTTAGTTTTTTTTGTTTTTATCAAAAAACTCGAAAACACTTTGGGATATTACACTAAAATTTGGTATAGACATAACATAATATAAAACAACACATTTTTTCCACAAAAAGTTTTTTCAAGCCAGTGGCGTAGATGCAGCTACGCCTCAATACAAACCAAAAAATATGTTACGCTACTGATATTTTCGAAACAATTAATTTATTAGTAATTCAATTCTAAACAAGAAAGGCATCTTTCGATCTCTTTCTTAAATGTTGCCGTTTGGAGGAAAATAACATGAGAATGATAATGATGCATCTTTTTTGTACCTATCAAGTTAGCAGTGTTTCCGTTGCTAAGGAAATGTTTCGATTCTTTTTTTTTAACTATTTTAATTTTTGATAAAAAGAGAAGAAACACCCTGTAAGTATATCGAAATGAAGCATTTTATACAGGGTAATTCAGAATAATTTTAAAACCCATTGATTTTATAGCCGTGTTTCTTGTTTTCTAATTATTGTGTAATTTTGTCAAATTTACTTACGGCATGCAGCTAGAAGTCCAGACCTTATTATCGAAAAGTCATTGTAAATATTCATGGCTGAATATACTGTTATTACAAATATGTTGACAAACTCCACCAAAATATAAAGAAGGACGATCTTTTCTTTGCCCTTTAACAGAAAATAATATTAGATATAGTCAAAATATCAATTAAATAATAAAAATACTACAATAATCAACTTTTAATCAGTTTTCCAAAAAAATATTTTATTTCCGATGTTCTTCCAATATGGACTTACTTGAATTAAGGCATTTATAAGAATACAACCGGCAACAATGTTTAGCACGCCATCAATAAAGCCACAAATAATGTAAAGTCCCAATTCAGGATTCACTTCATTACGGGCCAACCAGATACTTCCACCAATAATTATGGATATACCCAGTCCCTAAAAGTTTAAAAGACCTGCATTAAATTATTAGATAATTCCCTATATAGGTCAGGGACAGTGGCGGCCACGGGTTCTGTGTGCTGGGCCCTAAATCAAATGGAACATTAAGAGGAAAAAAACTCATAGTTCTACTCCACTGTTTATGTACAATTTTTCCACTGAAGATGAGGGAATGTGCCTTCGAAACATGGAAATTAAAAGCTGAACTTTTATTTAACTAGTGGAGCACACTATGAGTTTCTTTTCCTCTTCATAATTTCACTCCACTGACAGATGGACTATTTCAAAAAAATACGTGCACGGGCACGTGTTCTTCGCACACATGCAACACCGGTAGATACGCTACTGGTCAGGGGCTCCCGATATTTTTCAGCTCGCGGCGCACTGAAAGATTTATAGTATTTTGTCACCGGCGCTCTACATAGTCGAAATATGTGTACCTTTTTTATAGCTCCTAAAAAAATCTTGTCGAATCTTGTATGTAAACTTGCTTTCGCAAGAAAGCGCAGCGCCTCTCCGCGGCACATAGTTTAAGAACCCCTGTACTACGCCATAAACTTAACGTCCCAAAATCAAGTCTTAATCATCTTCACAAATTTGAAGAAATATAAAAAATTTTATTTAGAATTTCAAAAATCTTCGTCAAGAAGCCAACCACTGTCCCACTCGGGTCAAAATTTACATAGTGAGGACAAACAAATAATCCGATTGAGAATTTTAATAAAACGTAAAATATCCCTTACAGAAAAAGATCGAATTCATCATCAGAACGTGAACCATTGATAAGCAAATAATAAAATTACTTCTACGGAAACTTCCCTAAAAAAATTTACAACTTACCAAATTTCCTAATGCCATAATCATGGCCCATGTTTTCGAGTTCATACCACATCTTGTGATAATATTTTTATTCATCATTGCTCCCAATCACTTGTTTGTCGTGTATATTTCACAAACAATTATTTAACGTAGCTATGAAGCTTTCGTAATTGTATCACTAAGGCTAACAAAGTTGACGAAAGGGGAATAAATGCAGAAGAACGCAATTCGATTCAGGATCGCCGTCGGTTAAGATAGACGCCAGACGTCTGGACGCCGAATGTGTTCAAAATAGAAAGATATACGGGGGTGTATTGAACTTTACTCACCCTCAACGTTAGCAAGAAAATGAAACATCTACTATTTATTGCATAATATTTAAACATTGTTTATTACGTTTAATTCACAAAATTAAACTAAAGTGGGTAGTAAGATATCACTTCGATTAAATAAGGAAAAAGTATTACAATCAAAGCACGAACGATATGCCCCACAAAAAGTTTTGGTAAGATTTTTAAGTTTTGAGTTATTTAAGAAAAACTGAAAATTAAAATTTTTCATTCCATTTTTTTGTTTTCTACACAACAAACCGAAGTAGAACAATTCATTAAGAGGTTTACTTATGTAAAAATTATTTCCCAAAAAGTATTCTCTGACACACCTCTCGCTGGTGAATGACCCCCACCAAAACCAAAGTTCTGGATCCGCCCTTGCTTGTTGTCAATGTCTTTATTTAATGAAGTTATTATTTAAGTAGAAATGCTATCTACCGAACAAAAAGTTTTTATAATACAATGTTATGGGGATGGTCAAGTTTCATACCGCTACGTCATGGAACAATTTACCGAGAAATTTGTAGGAATCCCAATAACTAGGATGGCAATCTGCAAGTTAATAAAAAAGTTCAAGAGAACTGGTTCGGTTTTGGACCTCAAAAAAAAAGACGAAATACGACCATGATGATGCTGCTACAGTCTTAGTTCTGCATTCTGTTGAAGAAAATCCTATGACGTCCCTTAGAAATCGTGTTACTCAGTTGGAAGTTGTGAAAAAAGTCAAATTCAGAAGATCCTTAAAGCAAATAAATTGTATCCGTATAAACCGCACTTTAATTAAAGATTGGAATTGGAACACGTGCAATAGATTATCATATTTAGAAATGCTGGATACATTTTTCAATGATGAACTCGAAAATCTAAAATTAAATTTTCGACAAAATATGTATTTTCAGCAACATGGTTGTCCAGCCCATTTCGCTCGTGAGGTTAAAACAAATTGTTTCTGCAACCGCAATACCAAATGATATTGAAGTGCTGAAGGGCAGAATTATCCAGGCTGTCCAATCGATATCTCAGGAAGAAATCAGAAATACATTTTATTTAAAAAAATACTATGTCCGTCCTCTCGATGGTTCTTCAAATAATAGTAGCTAATGGATCAACCTCCTCATCCTATCTCAACAAGAACCTCATGTATTGAGGAATGGGTGCGTTAGCGGGTAGAAATAAAAATCTTAAAAGTTATGAATACAAAATTGCAAGGCCTTTATTTTTGTTTGAACTAAGACTACTGACAGGTTCATTATGAAGACTTGTTCGTTGTTTGTAATTTGTCTATCTAAGACTTTGGCGTCTCGCAGTTATAACATAACCACGATAATATTTATAATCTTCCAGAAGACGGTCCTGCTTTTGGCCAAGTTGTATTTATTGGGGGCCTCTTAAAATTATCACCAACTTTTAACGGTATTCGGATGCATCTACCTAAAATAAAGCGTAAGAAGGCATTTTATATTGGCTCGTGAGTTAAGAACTTCGTAACCCATTAATTTTGCGTGAGTTATGACCTTATTATCGCATGCGTGTTTATTAACTCGCAGGTTTGCAATCGGTTAAGTCAAGTGTCCCATACCACGTAGCCAATTTCAATATTCCGATTGTCAAAATAAGGCGTGTTTAGAAAACGTTTGTATTTTATAGTTTTTTCTCGATTTTGATCGTGAAAACTCAAAAATCCTTCGGTTTAACTGGAACTTATAAACGTCAATGCAGGTGCCACTAACTGAGAATTGTACAGGGTGTCCCATTTTCGACACTTTTATAGCGTATCTCCGTTATTGTTAGGGCTATCCAAAAAGTAAGGTAGGTGTCATGTGCTCTTTTTGGGTCAAACTTAAAATGGTAAAATCAAAATTTGAAAATTTTCGCTCGTTTAAGAGATACGGGGGAAATTCAAAAATAGACAATTTCAAATTTATCCTATATTTTCTTAGTTAAAAGAGATACAGAAAAATGTTTTATACAGAACTTTCTTTATATTGATTGTTGAATGATCTGCCGTTTTCAGAATAAGTATACGGGGTCAGGTAAAAAGTTACACTAGCAAGTAATCCAGGGCACAGAGACATCTTCAGGTTTTTGTTTCTTTTTCTATGGGAAAAGCTTTATGCTCATCACGTACCCTGATGATAATGTGGAACTGCATAATAAGCTTATACCCACTAAACCCCATTCGGCCTCTTATTTCCAATCTCTCGGAACATTTGCACTAAATCACTTAAAGAAACACACAGACACCCACGAGTTTCCAATAATTTTTTTTTTTGCAAATATGCACTTATTAGATTACACAAAAGCAATAAATACTAACGCATAATTACACTTTACAATAACCTACCGTACACATAAAACAACAGCACTATAGGATACAAAGTATTTCGCAATAGAAATGGCCTAATCAAATTTATTAATCCTTTACTGATGAAGAATGATGAAATAATTATGTTGATAGACCCTTCCATCCCTTTAAAATAAATAGTCTCGTCCAACCAGCGCGATTTCTATTTCTGAGACTATCATTATAAAGAAAAGTGTTACAGAAGGAAATTCTTCATTTTATGAATATAACATAATAAAACATCGAAAGTGTGGCAACGCTGTATTTTTAAGTATAAGCCCCAGTCGAGTAAAAAATAATATGCAACCGTTTCTGCGGATCAGCTGTTCCTCCAAAATTAGCCGGCCGATTTCATACTGCTGTTTCAAGCAGATTTGTGTGTTAAATTGTATGTTAATACTTAAACCCGAGTTTAAATTATTAAGTTATTTGTCCTTTTCGCGACGGCAGTGCCCCAGTCCAGCAGTTCAATATTGATCGACGGAACCAACGTGTTATTTAGACAATAGGGGCGTACTTTTGTCTACACAGTAGCACTTTAAAATACTAATTCAGATTGAACGGTACTTAGATGTGTTGTGACGCGAAAACTATATGTGATTTTGTGATGTGAGTATTTGGTGTTTTTTATAAATTAAGTTGGTTTTAAATAAGTCCGAAAAGGTAAATAAAATTGCATTTTTTTTTTCTAAAGGGTAAGTGGCATTTATAAACTTTTAAGTTGTCCGGATCTGACGGGTGTCGTTCGAATTGAACAAATGAGAACATACCTGACCATTTAAAAACTCCGCGGCGGTTCGTTCGAGTCAGTTCAAGTTTATAAATCAGAGATTGTTTCCTAGCGAACTGAACTGAACGTAAAAGTTTATAATAATGTACCCTGAAAAATAAACAACTTGCAATCTGTCAAACGGTTATTGACTTTCTAAAGAGTTTACCCTGAAGATATGACAACACTGTTGACATATGTTGCTTTGTTTACCTTCCTGACAGGGGCATCACATGGTCATTTTTGGTTGGACATAAGGTCATGTACAGGGCATATTAAATTAAAGCGCCATTTTTGGATATTTTTCTTCAATTTGTTTTCATCTCAGGAATTGCCGATTTAAATATAATACGTCATTTCCATAACACCCTGTATACTCAATATACGAGCTTACCTCCACTAGACACTACAGAACTGATCTGCCTATTAACATATTCTTCATTTTGCCGTCTTCTTTCTTCCTCGCAATATGTATTATGCCGAGATACACAGTGAGTATAAAAAAATAATAAACCTAAAAATAGTAGGTCCATTACATTTAACATTTAAAAGAAGCGGGATTTTTAATTTTACCGACCGATCTGGCATAAATAACAGAAATCGGATGTCTGGGGAAAGGTTTTATATTAACTATTTTTTTCCTTCTTTCAAAATATTTACTATTCTAATCAAATCAGACTATAAAATAGAGTAGTAAGTTTTAAATATTTATTTAACTGTTTATTTGTTAATAAAAATCAATGATTTTTGGAAAATGAAACTATGCAACAAGATTACTGTCTAAAATTTTAGAACAATAAATTAAATATTAAAGAAGTTGTGCAATTTTTAAATGGAATGTCTTAAAATTTACTTTTACGACTTACTAGGTTCTTGTATGGCACGGAAGATTTGTTTTAAAATATATATTCAAGACCAAGTAGCTTAACTAGTAATTCTGGGCCTAATTAAAAGCGGCCAAAGAAGTTACGCTATGAAACTTCAAATCCATGATCTCTAAGCGTCAAAACCACGTTTTATTTTTTCATAAATGTTAGGTACAGTTGTATTCATTGAAAATGGGGACAAGTCTTATGACTAGTTTTGTCATGTTTGCGTTAATCATGCTTTTCTGATTGATTTATTGTTTTTAAGGTTATGAGCAATAAGCATTGGCGTCGCTAAACAAAATAAAATAATCTAATTAAATGTGATAAATGAGTTAAATGTATAAATATAGTTCTGTAATAACACATATTTTTTACTCACAACTGACAGACGCGGAATATATAATTTAAGGTGAAAACTATCAGAGACTGTCTACATTCATCTGTGAGCAATATTTTTTACGCAGCTACCCAGTTTTTTTAGCTCCGATTCTTTGGGTCGGAAATGGGGGCCTGACTAGTACCAGTTTTTCTTTTCAAAGACCCCTCTTGCCCCCAAAGTTGCTTAACTGTTAAAATTGTGTTGTTGCCTTTTCAGTATAAATTTGCTAGTGCCCGTATTGACCACCCACCTTCAATTCTGGCTACTATTTGAACTTTTTCAAGTTCTGTTAAATGGCGAGACATATTCAGAATTTTGACAGTGACAGCGTTGTCAGCCATAAACTCTTGAAGAAGTCAAAATCAGTGAAGACCGATTTACATTATAACAAATTTAGTGTCCCCATTTTCAATTAAGACAATTGTACTTTGTAACTTACCAAACACCAAAGCACATTCTATGAACATTATAAACCTAACTTTATGTTCATTTTTCATAGTCAAAACATTAACACCGAGTATGAGCTCCAACAGAATGTAGAATAAAAATCCTAGCGTTGAAAAGATGCTAGTAAAATTATTCTTCTAAAAAGAATAAAATATTTCTGTAATTTATGTTCAAAGACAGTAATTTAAATATGTACGTTATGTAATTTTGTAACGAGTATACTTATACAGAGTGTTACTTAAAGATATATATTTATTTTAATGGATCAATTTAAAGTCGAAAGGTGCATAAAAAGTTTTATCTTCGATATACAGTTTTTTTTGGTTTTACAAGAATCTCGAAAACAGTTTAACATATTACACAACCTTTTTGTTATAGTACTATACTATTATGATATAAAACCAGACTTATTTAGCCCAAAAGGTATCTTCTTCGAAAGCCAGTAGCGTTAGTACAGCTACATAAAAGATATAAAAAAGATGTTAGCTATTAATGTCGACTCTATTAATTATTATTAACATGTTATTTTCTTCCAAACGGTCAGTCTTCAACGATACCTTTTTTGCGTATAAATGAATGATAATTAATAATAGAATAATTGTTTCGAACATATCACTGGTGTAACATATTTATCGTTTTGTTAACTTTAACACCTCATATCGAAAACAAAGCATTTTAGGACAATGGCTATATGAACTTTTCGACTTAAAATTGATATAGTATACCGTAGTATACGACATTTCAATTTTTATTGAAACTAGTCAGAAATTTAATTGGGGGATAAAGATTTAAGAAATAAACAAAAATAGCGACATTCTCATGACCTCTTGAAAATTTTATTTTTTTATGTCAAACGCTGTGCTGTGATAGACGGACAGGGGACACACAGCATAGGTTTCCAATCTTGGCAGGTACGCAACATTCAATACTGTACTGTCGCGTGGATGGCATATTGGTATACTTACAAAAAATATTTTGAAGGTGATGATTGTAATTACAAGACATATGGCACATAAACAGACAATGTGAAGTAGACGAGGAAAATATGAATAACGAAATGAGAGTTTCCCATCTCCCTTGTATGTATCTATCCAGGAATATACAACGCTTGTAATAGTTAGTACCTAAAAAAAAAGTAAGTATTCCTTGTGCTAAAACGTGAAATAAATAAAAATTGCATTAATAAAACAGTTCTATCCACGATTCTGGGTGCTTTTATGAACTTTTTCATGGTGGCATTATTTTACATACAGTGTCGCCATTAAAGTTGGAACTAGGCAATCCAATCCCGCACCCAAACGATTGAGCCCATCGATCCCGCGGGTCCACGGGATTTGCGGGATGGCAAACAATGAACTACGGTATATTTGGTCGACGCGTCGGGGATTCCCCGCTATGCTGGGCTATTGAAAATACGTTAAACAGGACAGTTTTCTTGCATACGTGCGAAAGTAAGGGCGTTATTCTACTATAGTATCTAGTGACATTTATCAAGTGGTTGAATATAATACATGGAATTTAAACAGCAATCACAAAAATGAGTCAGTGTAGTTTACAAAGACAATAAAGGTTCAAGTTTATTTTGGAATTATTTTTTAAAGTCTGAAGATTGTCTTATAGCTAAATGTAGGATTATGCCTTCGCATTATTAAAATCTCTGCTCGTTCCACCAAAGGTCTTCACACCCACTTACAAACAAAGCATAATATTAATTTGAAAGTCCAGAGCAGCAGCGGTAGTGTTGATATTGATAAAATCACACAGGAAATGAAGTAACATCTCTTACACTCCTTATCTTGGACATGTTGTATATATAACCTGACAAAAAAAAACAAATAAATATAAAACCTAATCAGTTTATATATAGGTAACACAAATATTATTATGATATATAAAAAATTAATTACCTTCCCATTCGATTTCACTCATTGCCTCCTCCATAGCTGTAACTGTTTTTGCGTAAGAAACCGTCTATAGTAGAAATTATTTAAAAATACAGAAACCCCAATAAAACGTGCAACAGAGAACGCTACAGGGTATTCTTTGTTTTCATACAAATCAAAAGCAAGAATAAATTAAAGGGAATGTCCAGTTGACGCCGTTCAATAACAGTAAAATAATAAATGACATAAGTCTTAGTGTTCTATCTTTTACAAGGTACCCAAGCGTGTACCTGAGGAGGAGGGACCCAAGGTAATCTGAGGGTGTATTTTGTATCCTGATGGGTATCTGTGCTCAGGTCCGGAATGTATTATTTCAGGAACGTTATATAATAATTAAAAATAAAACCATAATTGAATCGCTTATTTGAGAAACCCCACATGTCCATAAATTTGACATTTCGACTTTTTTAGCTTAACAATATATTCAAAAATAGACGCATATTTTTAAAGAGAAATCGCACATGTCCAACCCATATAACGCTTTCAGCGCTAGTTTAAAATATATATTTATTTGAGAAACCCCACAAGTCCCGGACATGTGGTGTTTCTCGAATAAACGGCTCCTAACGTCACGTGACAAATAAATAATAATATTCCTATATGCCATGTGATAGGGATTTTGCCATGGTGAAGAAAAAAATTAATAAAAACGATAGGGTTTTCCTACTAAAAGATTATGTTTCGTTGATTGTCGGATCAAGCACTAAAAAAAAGTTTTCGGTATACTTAACGGATGAAGAGAATACATTGATCAAAGACTATAAAAATTGGTGGCCCGTTTACTACAAAAAAAATTCATTGTCTACGGCATCTTACGGAAGGGGTGTTAGAAAGGAAGATAAAGTTTCTTTTCTGATTTCTTATTTTATGCACTTTAGCTATGGCAAGGAGGAGAAAGGTGTTGTGACTGCTCGCGACTTTATTGGTGGCCTAATACAGCATAAATTTAGATTGGGAACATCTACTGTTGTCAGATCTTTTCCCGCAGTCGGTGCATACCCTAATACAAAAGTCCCAATCAGTGCAAAAAAGATGTTGAATATTAAAAAGTTTGAGAGGTTTATCGTAGGAAAAGATGAAGAAATTGAAAACTTTTATCGACAAATATTTGAATGGCCAACTGTTGGTGGCGACGGTGACGATGTTAATGAAGATTGAACGGGTTTCCTACTATTTTTTATTGTATTTCCTATTATTTTGATCTAATAAACTATTAAAAAAAAAATGTGTGTGTTTATTCTAGAAACCCCACATGTCCACCGCCATTTTAATTTTTTTCTCACAAGACCAGAAGATTTTTTATTTCGTTTTCGCTATAAACTTTACAGCAAGTACCCATACTTTATATTGAGCTACTTGCTTTTATGGGTTTTTATACTGTTTTAAAATAAAACAGTTTTTTCAGCTTTTCTCAAGATTTTGATTTTTGGACATGTGGGGTTTCTCAAATAAGCGATTCAATTATTGGAATTATGTTTTATCTGACACATGAATTATCAGTGGCTTAACCTGAACATCCAGAATGTGTTATTTTTGCCAATAATCCCTTATAATATTATTTGTATGACAACCACAATCAGACCAATTTTCGGGGGTAATGGTTTGTAATGCCTCCTTCCAAACATCCAAAACGGCATTTGCATCTTTACTGTCTTTCCAACAATTCGTTTATTAAAAAATGTTTTGCATTGGGCCCAAATTTATTCAATAGTACCCTGGGAGAGGTTCCTGTTGCATATTCCTTTCGGATCCTGGCTACAGTTGTCTCACTAATCTTACAGGATGCTGTAGTGCATGTCAGAGCTGAAATTGGCTGAAGGCTATTTTCTTTTTCATTTTGAAAACACTCCAAAACGTTTAAAATAATTTTCCGTGTCTCAGTGTTGAACATTTTGCACCAAATATTCTAGTCTAATGTCGAATAAACCGCAAAATTTCTCGGCCGTACCTGCAAATTTGGGGTACCTGAAAAAGGTTCTTTGTTCCGCTTTAATTTCTCATATCTGATAAAGATAGGCAATTGAGGGTTGGTTCTTGCTGATTTCATGTATATGATTTGTTTAGAAGAAATAAAGAAGATTAGACCCTGTAGCGTTCTCTGTTGCACATTTTATTGGAGTTTCTGTCTTTTTAAATAATTTCTACCATATAAAATATACTAAACCCTTAGCAATCCGTATACTACAAATTATCAAGCTAAACTGCAGTTATAAAGAAATTTCCTTCTAATCTTCATTCGGGTTCTGACAGACTCTAACATGAAATTGACCAATTTTCCTCTATGTATTATCCCAGTGATGCGTTTTCGCAACGGTATATTTTATAGTGTTTTTTTTATTTAGCCTAATTTCAAAAATCTATTGTGCAACATATTTATCGTAAAGAACTAAACCCATACTAAGAGATTATCGCTTTTCTTTTCTTAAAATAAAAATGTGAATATTTTTAAAAAATTTTTAAACTAAACAAGAATAGGATATTTTTTCCCAAAATTTTTTTTTTTACCATAATTTTTTTTAGTCAAATGTGAAATATTTTAGGCTTTTATTAAATATACATCTGTGTTTTCTTTAAATAAATAAAAAAAATTAAAACAAAAATAAAAGAAAAACCTAAAAAAATAATTTGATTGAAAACGCATCACTGGGGCAAAATGGGTTAATGTATAAATACTTACCAATAACATTATATTTATAAATACAGCAATTTTAACAGGGGTAAAGATACTCCCACATTTTTCATAACAATTAAACATCCTTGTTATATTCCAATTATATGTGACAATTAACTTTAGACCATTTTTAAATTTAGTTGTCAACCTTCCATTTGACACTTCTTTTAAGGGTGCCTGAAAGTTTAGCAGGTATTTTAAAGTTAAGTAAGTGATCCTACCTTATTACATTTTCACTTTCGTCCATTTTAGATCCGTTATTATTTATTGCAGCACAAATTTGAACCCGAAAATACCGGTGTAATTACAATTTTTTGATGTCGGTGGCGAAATGATTAATAATCTTTTTTAAATAAAAATAATTATTTTTTAGGAAAAATAATAAGTTACTTCTTTAACTTATAAAATCGGTGTTCTCAATAAACCATTATTTGTTTGTTAACGTTTGCAGTCCAGCCATTTTAAATTTAAATCTCTAGTTAATAATATAATCGCTGTTTACCACTTTGTAATTTGGAAGATTATATACAGGGTGATTTACAATGTCGAAAACCAGAGAAACACCATTGAAACTTTGGCACTATACAGAATTAACTCTACTATTTTTATGGTTTCACTCAGATTTAGTTTCACTGAAAAGTAGGGTCAACTTTGTTATTTTAAATAAAATAAGCATGGTTTTTATTACATCTTCAAACAAAGTAGAACTCTTGACTCACTCTCACCAACGATTGTGAGTAAATCATTCTGCCAAAGTCATTGATGTCATAATACAAGTAGTCTGGTTAGTTAATTAATGATTATTTCCGCAATGTCCAATACAAAATTGAAACTGATTATAACCACTAGGATTTTTCCTAGATAGATTGAAATTTCATGGAATTGATTCACCAGTCTATTCAATTACTTCAAACATAAGGTGAAGATAGGATTTAGTGTGAAGTCAAATGCAAAACTGTGAAACCTGCAGGGATTTAACATATGTATAAAACAAAAAGGATACCAATAAAATAAATGAAGTTTTAATTTAATTATTTCTATTAACCATTTAGATATTAACACTTTATTTCTTAAAAGTTAACCTGTTGTCTAAAATGTGTCTGTAATTTGTTATTCCTGACTCCCAATTGAGTCATATATTTTGATTGTAATCTCTTCATGTAGTGAATATCTCTTGCTTTTCTAAAATATAATAATGAACTTGAAATAAAACAAATGACTACATATCTACAAGTCTGCAAGGAGGGTTTGGCTGAAAAAAGACACACCCTAGTCTTGGATGTCAGAACAAAGCATGTGAGAACTTTGAGCTTGCCAATAAGGCTCATTTCACAGTATCATAATACTTAAAATATAATACTCAATGGTGCTGACTGTTCAGACATACATCTACTAGAACCCCTCAGACTACATTGTTTAAAAGCAGAAATACTTATGCTAAGAAATTGTTTTAAATACAAGCATGGAAACTATTGGAAACACTACATACTAAACTTACTTAGCAACTGCAGCTTGATCTGTAGAAGTCCATCCCAATGCCCTATAACTTGCTAAGACTTTATGGAGTTTCCTGTCTCCCTTTGTTGATACCACTACTGCTTTGTTGGGGTTTGCACTTTGTTTATAGTATCTCATAAGACTTCTGTGTCCTACAGTGACACCAGATGGTAGTACCAACTGATAGTCTGTAGCTTCAACTTCAGGGATCGAAACCTTAAAATAATATAACCATTTTTGTGAAATGTAATGTTTTTGAATTTTATGTATACCTAAATAGTGTGATAATATTTGAGTAATAATTTTTAATCTTAGTTCCTTTATTTTTATCTTCTGCTTTAAGCAGTCTTATTACTTCAATATTTAAGAGATAAGAACAAGAGCTCCTACAATCTCTAAAAATGTAATTTTTCTTTGACAAATAAAATTGAAATCGGTTTTGTTTGTATGGTACTTTTCTAAAATAAAATTCTCTGTGACAATCTCTTACCTCCTCATCTGGATTGATGCCTTCTTTGTCAGCATCAGGATAGGAAGAAGAATAATCATAAAAATCAGAATATTCTGCTAAGGCTATTCCTTCATGGATCATTTTACAGTGACCTTTGTCCACCATATGCTTCCTTGCCGCATCAGCAGAATGAAATGTTCTTCCTTTCTCATTGCACCAAAGACACATAAAACCTGAGCAAAATTAAATATACTACTCGTTTCAATAAAAGAATCAAAAAGCAGTTTTGTAGTTAAAAAAAAATTATATACACTACAACTGCAGTGTAAATAAGTTATTAAGATTGAAATCAAGGTCAAGAAGACTCGCTGGTAAAAAAAAAAAATAGCTTAATTAAAATAAAGTCGAGATAAACCTAAATAACATAAGCACATTTGCATTGTATAATATTAAAAAAATGTAATTTTACAAACCTTCTAAAATTTTTTCTCCTAGATATCTTAATAAGCCTTCAACATCATTACAATACTCAATATCAGGGATGAAAAAGGAATGTTTTATAGTCATATGTTCCAAGTTTCTAATAAAATTGCCACTATGTTCCATACAGAATAAACAATCATTGTTATCTATAGGATTTTCAACATTACTGTCCCATTCATCTGAATCTACCTCTTCAGTTTCTGATTCTACTGACATAGCATCATTATTTTCCATAGAAGATGTTTCTGATTTAGTGAAATCATTATTACTTTCATCAGGTTTGAAAGTCTTTTCATTTTCTTTATGTTTTTTTGAATTCAGGTGATTATTGAATGCATTTACATTTCCGAAGCTTTTTCTGCATACTTGGCAGTAAACATTTTGATCTTGCTTTAAAAGCTCATCAGCATTTCTTTGATTGTACACTCTGCGTTGAAATTCCTCACTAGTTACGGGGGGAAGGTCTGCTACTTTTCGTTTTAAGTTATATCTAAAATAACAATCATTTTAAGGTACAGAACACAGTTTTTGCGATTAAAAGTTTAATAAGTGGTTATTATATACGTAAATAAACTTTACCTGTGCCAGTCAGACTTGTAATGTAGTCTTTGTATTTCTGCATCTTTAAAAGCCACTCTGCATGATATGCATGTAAAAGCTTCTACACTAGGATTAACTTCAGTCATTTTTGGTAGATAATGAATATTATTTTTGGAAAACTTTAATAAAACCAGCAATAAAACTAGAAATTTTTAAAAAACACGACTACGTGCTTCCAGAGCATTAAAACGTCAAAAAAGAGTAAATTAAGAGGTTAGGAACTCTTTTTTTTATAAATATATCGGCTTGGCGTCACTAGTGACCACAAAGATTTTATCTTAGACTAGAGAAGAAAACCTAATCAAAGGATTTTATCTTGTTGTTCGATGATTGCAATGGCCTCTAGCTTTGCAGCCTCCGGCCAACCGGCCACAAAGAACGCGGTTGGTTCGATTAATTTAATGGCATTATTTTTCGATAAATTTGAAAATTCACCCTGCCCAATCAAAGTAACCGCAATATTTGGCATGGACTACCCTTCAATCTATAGTATCTAAACGACGATAAGCGCACCTTGGATTCGTTAGGAAGTATCCTTACTTCTCTGCTAAGAGTGCGAATTATATTTTTCAATGCAGTTAATATCGAAGAATCCCTATATTTTCTTTGGTAAATTACGCTATTTTTGATATTCAATATTACGTACCATTTCTCGGGAAACAAATCGGTTCTGTTACCTTATTATTCTTCTGTGCCACGATCACGCATCATCTTGTCATTCCTTTGTGTTCCTATTTGGGTAATAATTTTTTACACTTTCGGGAATAATCCCATCCCTAAATTTGTTTAGCCCACTTGCACTTTTTTGTAAGTATAAATTTTATATTCGCCTTTTTCGTTTGTTCGATTTAATATTCGACAGGAACGGTGTTACCTTTTCGAGGTTACCCCATTATGTAATCTCAAAGTAAACCTATTGATTTTTTTTTTAGCATAATCATGGGTCACGGATTTGGACATTTTTACAAATACAGGGGTATAATCACTTACAGGCTCTCGCCTTTCGAACTTAAAGCATTTGCAGGTGTCATTTCACATGGTTTTCCTAATACACTACGGCGAATTCTCGAGAATGTACCCTACATGGTTCCTCGTAAGTAGTCCAATACATTTAGCCTTGACCATTGACGTTTATATTACGAAAATATCACAAACTTTCCTAATTTGTCTGCTTTAAAATATTGACCTATCTATGAAACTTTTATTTCAATATAGGTACTAAGTATACCTAATGAAGTTTGTATTTTTAGCACTAGGACTGGGCTATGTAGTGTATGATCAAGTAGAAAAGACCCACAAACAGTACATGAGAAAGAACCCAGCTGATTTTGAGAATGACAAATAATTTTTTGTATATTTTTAGTTTTACTAGAAAATCCTTTATTTATAATTAACAAATATATGTTTAATATACAATACTAGACAGAAAAGAAAGGTTTTATTAATGTTCTATACTATAAATTTGAAAATATTCTCGGAGACAAAACATATTTGATGTCTTAATTTTTTCATTATAAGGTGTTTAAATGATAGCGAGAAAAACAGTGAAGGTTCTATTCATATCATAGAAGATCGCAGTAGTGTCTAACTAGTCTTTTGGGTAGTTGAAATTGTAAAAAACTTTAAAAAATAAATAAATTTATTTTCAAAAAGATATGACATCTAAACTTAAAACTACATTATTTCACATCATCAGTCTGATTATTGTCTGTAGACTTCTCATCATTGGATTCATCTTTTCCACTATGATCACCATCGTTACTGTCGCTGTCACTATCGGCCGAATTATCAGAGTCGCTATCTTCATCAAAAACTTGTCTATTTGTATTCACAAAAATATCGTCTTCAGAACCCTTCTCTTTATCTTCATTCATAAACCTTTCGGGCCAAACGTTCTCTTTCTTAAAGAACTTTGCATGCTCATTAGTTAATATTTTAACGATTTCTGCTTTAACTTTGTCACCCTCTTCTATTGGCTCAACTAGGACAAAGTCTCTTCGTTTTACCCAGACATTTTTACGAAATTTGGTTGGCATAGAGACAAGAAAGATGCTGCCACTGGCCCCGTCTTCTACTTCGTGCAAATTGTTACCGCGGCTGCTTAATACTCGAACGATTTGTTGATTTTCTGTAGGCAAGGAAAAATCGTCTTGAAGGACTTCAAGCATCACGTGTTTGCGCTTGGTTGCTCTGGACATTTTTTCTATAAAACAAAATGAAATTTAGTTAAGTATACCGTCCATCTAATAAAAAAAAAATAGTAGATAACCAAGTACAGCAGATATAGTTACTCTAGCATTCAAAAATACCCTAAACAACGAAGTAAATTAAAACAAATTGGACAAAATTTGTCAAAGATCTCAATTTTTGGGCCTTATGTATATTTTACAATAATTTTTCAAATGTGTGTGTTTTGTATTTCTAACCACAAAGGTGTTATTTCACTTTACCTACGACCACTTATGTGAATAGGAAAAATCACACTGCCATCTAGTATATAAGTTGAATGTTACACTATCAAAGCTGACATATTAATTTGCTGCATGCAAACAGTTGAGATTTTACTAATTATAGTATTTTAGAATTTATTAAACGTATTTCAGAAAACGTCAAATATAGTTCCGATAAATTTTGGATAATTAAATATTTAAATTAAATAGACCAAACCGCCATTCGGTAGCCAACGTGTACACAATGGTTACATGGCGTTTTCTGAAATAAAACTGACAAAATTAAAATTCAAATTATGTTTTCTGATATAAAATTGACAAATCCCTAATTCAAATGACGTTTTCTATAATTGCCAGTTTCCGGTATATTTTTACAAGTGGAAACGGTGAAGGCCCAAGTAAAGGCTACACAAGTAAATTTATCTTATATAATTGTTGATAGTTCTTTATTCAATACTGACTGAACGATATCAATACAAAACTAACTTACAAAATAGGTCCTTACGAGGAATGGATAATTGTTTCTATTCCTTTATTAGGAACTATTTTGGTGATCAATTGATCAGATATTCTAAAGTCCTTATAAAGGCCGTCATCAAAAGGAAATTTGACTATTATTCCGATACATTTTGTTGTTAGGATTTGCGCGTGTAATGATTTATCTGACAAATAAATCCCGCAATTTTCACACGATATCATATCCAAACTTGTAAGTCTGTCAAAACAATGTAAGCTGCAATCTTTACATCCGGCTACCTCAACTTTAGCAGTATTTCTAAACAGTATTTTCACTTTAGTGCACAAATCCACATGAATTAGGTTGATAAGATTTTCAATCACGACAGTGCAGTCTTCACATTTTTGGATAAATATATTCTCATCTTTTCGTGCAGTGTTCAAGATTAAATTATGGTTATTTTTTTGGTTTTGTATCAGCCACTTTTGCTCCCTTTTCGTAAATATCTGTAAAGGCGCCGGTTCTTCAGGGATTGTCGCTATTTGCGGACGATGATGTAAAATATTTTGTATGTTTTGATTAATATCGTTAAGCAATGTTTGATGTGTATGGGTCTGTTGCACAAGTTGCGTATCTCCTAAAGAATGATTGATAGGCATCGACGTGGTGCCAGACCATTCAATTCCATTCTTAAAAAAATTTACCACAAAAATCGAAAACTCTTGATACGTTTCATTCCAGCTTTTAATCAACTCAAAATGGGCTCTATTTAAACTTTCTATTTCAGTTTGCGCCTTTTGTTGATAAAACTGAATATATTTGTTCAGTTTAGATACGAATTTTTCGGTGTCCATTTCTCGAACCCATTCAAAAACTTTTATAGTTTTACTGATCAAAGTAATTTGAAAAATATGATCGCTGGCTCTAGCTTCAAATGCTTTTACTTTCTCGATTTCTTGAAATAGTGGATCGGTTATATACTGTTCGGCAAGCGCGTTAGCGGGTTTTCTGTATTTATTAAAGTTATTTATTAGCTCTAAAGTTGTCTTGAAAACATTGTTGACCATAACACTTTGATCATATATCGTCCCTCCAATGGCATCCGAGTGCATAAGATATTTCTGGAATGTATTATTGTATATGGAATTAAGTGTATTTAATGCAAGAGTCCCACTCATAATTTGGAATTATCTATTTCTACCTAAATACAGATGTTGAAATGAATTTGTCAGTTTTTGACATGGAAAAATAATGTGACGTTGACATGATAAATATGCACACTTGGAAGGTTATTCAAGGTGCTTTTAATTAAGAAAAGTTGTAGTATGGAGGTAAGATATAGTTAGAGAGACGGTGACAATAGGGGGTCCGTGAAGTGGAATATCAGTAATTTGGTTTTTCGTGGAGTTTATCTGATGAAATGCCGTAGAGCGTTGCTGAGAGGCGCTGTACCGCTTTAGATAGGAAATTCTCAATAAATTCAAAATTATATCGAGCCATGTCTGAAAATGTTATAAAGTCTGAAGTGACATGGGTCCAAGTGGGCTTAATCGATTTATATTCCCATGGAGATGAGTCGTAAACAATTTTCTGATAAAAAGAATACGAAAGTGCGGTATTTTTTCTCAAATTTTTTTTTTATTAAAAGTCTGGTTTATTCTGCTATATTTTCTAAAATATTCCACTTGGAGAATTATTTCTAGGTTTATCTGATTCCCTCATCTTTTCCGAACATTTTGATATATATAAAGTTACCAGAAACATGTTCTATCTTGGGGAAAATTAAGAGAATTCGTAACGGTGATAGCAAAATTTCTAAACTTCGCTCGAAATGCATGAAAGGCGTGGCTTTTACTGTAATTAGTGAAAAGTACACAATGTTTTTGATGTGGCGTGGCTGAATATTGGCTCCTCATTTTTATAGAAAAACTGCATTATAACTTATTGAAGAGGCTCACATAGTAAACCCATGTGCTTTGAATACATTTTGGTGAGCCAATCTTAAGCTATTCAATTGAACGTGATGGCAAAACCACGAAACTCTCATAGTTCAGGTTATACAACAAACACCAGCATATTAAATTAGACATTGACAAAAGGAAAATTAATGTCGGTGACAATATTTTCATTATTCTAATGTTCAGCTTTATGTGAATTTTTTGCAATAATGTCATAGAAATTATTTGATGGTGTTTGCTGTATTAAGTACCTGAACTATGCATTTTGTGGTTTTGCCATCACGTTTAATTGAATATCTTAGGATTGGTTCACCAAAATATATTCAAACTAGGCACATGGGTTTACCATGTCGACCTCTTCAAGAAGTTATAATGTAGTTTTTCTATAAAATGTACAGGGAAGCCAATATTCAGCCACCTTAAAAATTACATGGGATTTCCTATCGATGCATCACCCTGTATACTATTACCAACGACCGCTTCTGTAAATAGTAAAGCACAATAAAGTCTATTTATTTCCAAGATAGACTAGGCATAAACACTGTTTGCGCATGATCATCAAGCGAGTAGGAGGAGCCTCCGCGCATGCGTATTCTCATTGGCCGAACGTGGGACGGGGCGGGGCTTATAATTTTTACAGAGTTGAAATCAGGAAATTAGTCGGTCTGTTGGTCATTGAGGCCAAGTTTCGTGTTGGTTCGTTGGTTGTGTTATTCCATTTTTATTTTTGTCCTTTAATTTTTTGTTTGTTCGGTTGTGTTGTTGTGAGTGCTACTTTTAGTATATTTGTTAAAGGAATGTCTAGCACCGATACTGCAGACGAAGCCCAAGTGTATATTAATTTGAGTCCATCTAAGAAACGTCACAAGAAAAATCATAGTTTTGAAATGAAAGAAGTAATTTTAAAGACTTTTGTTGCCAAACATAATTCAACCTACAAGTTTGTCGATATGAAAGACCTTTTTGACTGTGCCTTAGCAACTATTACACCAGAGAAGAGTCAAAAATGTATTAGTGCAATAAAAAGTAGAAACCAGAATGTGGGAACTCGATAATATTATCGAGATACAAGTTAACAACTAATTACTTATTACTGTAAACTAAAGCGATGATGATAACTCCTCAAACTTATCCGAATAATTTCATCACAATAGGACCAATAAGATATACAGGTTGGTGAATTCGAATCTTGTACGGCACGTTTCATCAGTAAACAGAATTTTTTTAATGACAATTTGGATCACGGATTCTTTCGGGTTTGTACATGACACGTATTTTCGGAAACCGTGTATTTATTAATTTATTTTATATTTTACCATGAATACTTATTACATTCCGATATTTCAAAATTGTATTCAACAATATTGCGATTATAATTTTTTATAATTATAATATTATAAGCACTGCCCTGTTCACTGTTAGTTTCACCGATCACGTGCGTTTGTTGTGGTCGGTCTATCTTGGAAATGAATAGACTATACCTGCTACTACGATTATGCAAGTGGAATATAAACCATCATATTAAATAGTGCGTCGTAACTAAAGAATAGTTATAAGTAAAGCTCGGATTATAGGCAAATTGCCTTTTTTTTGCCTATTTTGCCTTTTAAAGGGTTTTTTAAAATATTTTGCCTTTTTCGGTAAATTCCGCCTTTTTGTGCCTTTTTTGAAATTTTATGCTACCTAGTCATCATAAAATTCATATTACTATTACTAAACCTTTCTATAATAAAACTTTGGGCTAGTAATAGAATATTAATGGTTTGCTTGTTAATGGTTTTCTAAGAAAATTTACCTGTTTGAGGATTAAGAGGCTTAACTATTGGGAAATCCTTAAATATTTTACCACCTTTTTTAATAATATAATAATTAACTAATAAAATAACCAATAATTATATTATTATTTGTACAGACGGTTACTGTATCAGAGTTTAGTTTTGTTGCGTATGCCGAAAAATAAAGAACACACATTTTAAAAAGTTTTAGACGTTTGTGAGTTTGTTTAAAAATATGTCTTCTAAGTTAAGTGCATGGATCCGACCCTATCCGGAACTTTCTCTAGAAGGAGATGGATCATTTTGTAAACCGTGCGGCAAATCGGTAAGCTTTATTTTTTCTTTCTCTCACTCACCGCATAACTAAATTCCAGAGTGGCATTAAAATTCTAATTATTGTTATTTTTTTAAATTTTCAGATTTCAAGTACGAAAAAGTACTTTATTGACCAGCATTGTGGAACTCCACTTCACAAACGAAATTTGGAAAAATTCAATTCCTCTAAGTTAGTCCAAACATCTCTGCGGGCTAGCTTAAGCAGTTCAAAAAAAGAGAAGGAGGACACATTTAAATTTGATTTATGCCAGATGATGATTGCATCCAACATTCCTCTGTATAAAGTTAATCATCCTAGTTTTAAGTTATTTTTTGAAAAACAATTTAATAAAATTTTACCGGAAGAGAGTCCGTTGAGAAAACAAACTATGGACAAATGCTATGTGGAATGTATTTCAAAAATTAAACGGGAGTTAGAGGGGAATTTCTTGTATATTATCGTGGATGAAACGACAGATGTATGCGGCAGATATATAGCTAATTTGATGGTTGGAATTTTGAACGAAAACTTTCCAAGCAAACCTTATTTAGTTGGCGTTAAAGAATTAGAAAAAACAAACAATTTAACTATAAGTAGATTTATACAAGATACTTTAACAAACCTCTTCTTACCCAATGCTATACCAGTCAATAAAATAGTTCTAATGCTCTCAGATGCTGCGGCATATATGTTAAAAGCTGCTGTTAATTTAAAGATTTTTTATCCCAACTTAATTCATTGCACTTGTGTCGCCCACGGGGTAAATCGAATTGCAGAAGAAATAAGAAATCAGTTTCCATTGGTCAATGATTTAATAAACTGTATGAAAAAAGTTTTCTTAAAAGCTCCGTTGAGGGTGCAGGTATATAAAGAACGACTTCCCGGTGTTCCTTTGCCACCTAAACCAGTAATTACAAGGTGGGGAACGTGGCTCGAAGCAGTTTTTTTTTACTTTGAACACTGTAATGAAATCGAATTAGTATTGTCAGAATTTCATGATGATGTTTCCGAAGCAATTCGACAAGCAAAAAATATATTAAAAAATCCGAAATTAAAACAGCAACTCGCATATATCAATAGCAATTATAAATTAATAGTTTCAACAATTACCTTATTAGAAAGACAAGAGATAACTTTATATGAGTCAGTTAAATTAATAGATAATTTAAAGTCAAAAATTAAATCAGCACCTGGAAGTAATGGTCAATTAATTTCTAAAAAAATGAAATTTGTTTTTGACAAGAATGAAGGTTTCTCGTTTTTATCTGATGTTGCTAAAGTTTTCAATGGGACATTTTCCGAAGAATTACACATTGAGCCAGATTTACTATCCGCTCTTAAATATGCTCCAATTACATCTGTCGATGTAGAGCGTTCATTTTCCATGTACAAATTAATTTTAAGTGATAGAAGACATAGTTTTAAAACAGAAAATCTAGAAAAGCACTTAGTTGTAGCTATAAATGATAAAATTTTAAGTGGTTACAATGTTTAATTATTAATTATTAATTACCAATTATTTAGTTAGGTTGTGCAAATATATTTGTGTTTAGTTAATGTTAAGTTAATACACTTTATATAATAAAATAAATAATCAATAACTTATTATTATTAATTGATGTAGTTAAAGGCATTTGCCTATATCGCCTATATGTTGCCTATACGTTAAAATTTCTGCCTTTTTCAATAAAAATCTTAGCCTATATAAGCGCCTTTTTCTTTAATTTTTGTTGCCTATAAATCCGAGCTTTAGTTATAAGTACAAGTACTCACTCATGAAATTAGGCCCGCAGAATTCCGCATGATACGGCTCGGTAACTCGACTCGTAACTGACGACAAATTAAAAGTAGTACTTTGTGGTTAGCGATACAAGGTAAGAGATGCTTGTTTGTGGGAATTAGCATAATATTAAGATTAGTTAATCTAATACCAAGATTGGTTAGGCCCAGTTTTGTGCTTGCTGTTAAATTTTTCCACCGAATGACAATTTTATTATAGCCCTACAACAGGAACAAGGTAGACACAAAAAATTATCCTATTGGTAATATTATAAAGATAAACTGATAAACCCAAAGAATTCACCTCTTGTCAAACTCTCTTAATTTTCTGTCATCATACCAGCAGGAATATTGACCCTGAGCCTTTTCAATAGCCTGATAAATATCTAACGATTCTCCCCTTTTAATGGCATAACCTTTCTCCAATCCGTGGGGATTACTTGGGGTTTGACAGTCATTGTCACATTCCTTTCTAAGAACATGATCCACTTCGACGCTCGAGAAAAAAGCCACGGATTGTGGTAAGTCGCGCAGGCCCACTTTATAAGCGCAAAAACTTCTTGTTAAAAGGTTCGACACGTGCAGAGCCAAGGCCGCTTGGTACTTGTACTCTTCCGGAACAATGTAACGAACTTCGTCGTGAAAGCTTATACAAAATCGTACTTTGTCGCCCATGATCCATTTCATGCATACCAACATTAAGTGCAGAAAGTCGACGGCTCCAGATTGTACTACCCAATTAACTCGCGTAGTCAGGAACTTATCTTCACTTTGGGTCTTTGGTTCCAAAGCCCTGGTAAGTCTTCCTTCCAAGAAAGGCGTATGGGGAGATGGACTATTTGCTATTTCTTCCAAACGATTAAACATGGCCGATTCGGTACCGCCCACCCATTTGGATTTGAAAAACATCTGATCTGCGGTTTTTCCACAGGCTTTTGCTATCTCAAAAGCTTGCCATTTTCCATAAGGTTTATCGGCAAAGTCTAACAGGTGCTCCGGTCTCAAAAAATATATCTTCTTGCCTTTTGTTAGGTTGAACATTTTTTGAGCCTTGCCTCTAGCTTCCCCCTCGCTCATAGAAGGATTGAACTGTTTCAGTAATCTTTCAGCGAATTGCTGACCTGCTCCATATATTCTGGCATAATTAATAACTTTTGCATGATCCCTGGATATGCCTACTGCTTGGGCTGTAATGCTGTGCATATCCGTTTTCTTTGATTTGGATCCGGAAAGAGTCATCCAGCCAAGTGGCGTGGCGCCATGCATTTTTGCATGATGAGCATCACCTAGAACAAACAGGAATTGGTTCAATTTACTGCGAATGTGTGAAATGTCACAATTACTTGTGCCATCCTCAGTGCTATTTGAAAGTACACCTAAACTGAAAGGTATAGGGAAAGAAAACGGGCGATGTTCTATATTTGAATCTTTTAAATGAATAGGAGTATGAAATATTCTAAGCTAACCTAGTACACTTGCAATCCATAATTCCTGAGAGTCTACATCCGCCCCTACAATTCTGTATCCTGGGGGAGCTTGTACCATAGATCTTAATTCACTTCCTATCCTTTCCTGATGAGCATTGGACGCAGTCATCCATGTGGGTTCCATCGCTCTACGGGTTAAGGTACCGCAAACTACTACTTGAGGAATAATTGCACCATAAATAAAACCTAGAAATATATAAATGAAACTAATTTAGAATAATTATTACAGAGTAGGTCTCTCTATATTCTATCTACAGTGTGTACATAAAGTAAGGAACAAATTCATTATCTAGGAATCTAAAAATATTTCGGAAAAATCCTCGGACACGTGTATAATAATTTTTAATGGCGCATTTTTTCCCATACAAACTTAATATACAAGGTGGCTCATGTAGTAGATATGACATTATCGACGATTTTTTTAAATAGGAACCCCTATATTTTAGTTCAGATCTGTAATCTCCAAGAACAGCTGATTTCAAAATCATAACACACTTAGTGCCTAAAATTCATAGTTTCGTTACTACAGGGTAAAACAAATAATTTTATTTAAGATATTTTTAATTTAAAAAAATGTAAAAAAATTAAATAAGCTATTTAATTAAGTGTTGAAATTGTCCTCCTTCTGCTGCCTGACAGTACCTCAAGCGATCAATAAATTCTTGTTGGACTTTTCTTATGGTTTCTTCTGAAATGTTCCTGCATTCTGTTGTTATTCGATTTTTTAAATCTTCAATATTGGCAGGTCTGACTTTATAAACAACATTTTTCAGGTGACCCCACAAGAAAAAGTCCAGTGGTGTAAGGTCTGGAGACCTAGGCGGCCATTCAACAGGCCCGCGTCTTCCAATCCACTTGTTCGAAAAAACTTGGTTTATGTAATGGCGCACTACTGCTGCATAATGTGGAGGTGCGCCGTCTTGTTGGTACCACAAATTTTCATCTAGAATTCCTGGATTATTTCTACTAGGGTATAAGTTAACTAGCGTAGGGATAAGAAAGTTCTGAAGAAAATGAAGATAATTTAGCCCGTTCGCATTGTTGTCAAAAAAATATGGCCCAATAATTTTGTTTTTCACAATACCAGCCCAAACATTAATTTTTTGAGGATATTGAGTATGATGCTCACGCATCCACCTGGGATTTTCTTTTGCCCAGTATCTACAGTTTTGCCGGTTCACTTCTCCATTTAATTTAAAGGTAGATTCATCCGAAAATAGGATATTTTCAACAAAGGATCTAAGTTACATCTTTCCATTAATATTTGACAAAACTCCATCCTACGATCTGGATCATCTTCATTCAACTCATGAACCAATCGGATTTTAAACGGGTGCCATTTTTCTACCGTCAATAGGTTATGAACGGTCATAGCAGCCGCCCCATGATCAATGCTAATCTGGCGGACGCTGTTGTGGGGATCTTCTTCCATAGCCAATAAAATATCTAATTTCTTATCATCCGGAATAGTTGGACGGCCTTTTCTGGGAATATCTTCCACTGAACCCGTTTCCCGAAATTTTATTTCAAGTTTACTCAGTTGATCTAGTAATTGGTCTTGCTGGATACTTAGTGTTAAACAAAATGCAAACTTCTTGTTGAGTACGGATCCTATCACCATATCCAATCATCATAAGAATTTCTATTCTTTGTGTTAAAGATAAACGCATAGTAACTCAATATGTTTTAAAATAAAATTTATTACTTCTAATAAACTTACTAGAAAAATACAAAGTAATGACAATGACATTATCTAAATACCATAGTTACATAACAGCAAATAAGCCTACTTGAGAAAAAACATAAGTAACAGCAAATGATGGTGCGTCCATTAATTACGTAAGGCTTTCAGGTAAAATTGGGTGATGGCGGAAGGGATTGAGCCAAATGTCACGAAATCTTTTATTGGGGGAAGGGTGGTTGAAAATCGCTAAAAACGCCTCACGTAATTAATTGATGCCTCCCAAGCCAAAAAAAAATATCTTAAATAAAATTATTTGTTTTACCCTGTAGTAACGAAACTATGAATTTTAGGCACTAAGTGTGTTATGTTTTTGAAATCAGCTATTCTTGGAGATTACAGATCTGAACTAAAATATAGGGGTTCCCATTTAAAAAAATCGTCGATAATGTCATATCTACTACATGAGCTACCTTGTATATTAAGTTTGTATGGGAAAAAATGCGCCATTAAAAATTATTATACACGTGTCAGAGGATTTTTCCGAAATATTTTTAGATTCCTAGATAATGAATTTGTTCCTTACTTTTTGTACACATTGTATATTAGAAATAGAAATTCATAAAATAATGATACCAACAAGATTAAGGGTATAAGGTAAACTCACCTGGATTTCTTAAGTGCTTAGGTAGATGTTCTTCGGATAACCAGACAACCATTTGTTGTAAGATTCTATCACGATTATTTCTCCAATATGACAATTTCCTAGCAATAGTTAGAACCTCTTCTGCACTCTCTGCGTCTCCAGCCAAAACATTCTCAGAAAATTTGTTTATAAAATCTTTGGCTAAAGGATTACCGACATTGTAGGCGGGTCCATCCTTGTGTGGAAGTTTAAAAAACCAACAACAATCATCTACTTCAATGTTACACCAAACGCCTGCACCTAAAAATAATTATAACAAAACATTGGTGAAAAAACTGCTAGAAAATATAATGTGGGGTCTTATTAGTAAAAGATGTTCATTATCTACTTAAAAGGTATTTACTTTTTGGTTACCCACCTTTGTATAAACCTCCTGTCTTGTCTTTTTTTAATCTAGAGTAATACTCTTTCCTCATCAAATGATCATCAACATTTCTTGCAATATTTGCCATGGCATCGACACCATTAACTTTATCACCTTTCTGTGTTAATAATGGACATTTCTCCAATAACTCTTTTAATGGTAGTTTTCGCTCTACATCCAAATCATCTGAAAAGGGAACCAAGAATCCCCAACCATTATCTCTCAGGTAATGTAGAGGGTATCCTTCCCATGTTAATGATAGTAGTTTAGGGGTAATTTTCATAGATGTACTTAAAAGATGAGGTTCGGGAACCCAATTTGGTACTGATCCAGGTTTGGTACATAATTTTCTATACCTAAAATAAGTCAATGTATCCTTTGGCCATTCTGATGAAATAAAATCTACCTAAACATTAAAAATATCACAAAAGGCATGAAGTGGTACCTAATACCTACTTACCAATTTGGATATCCTGGCAATACTGGTCTGGACTTGGGCAAATTTTCTTTAGTTTTCCATAGTTCTTTAAATTTTTCCTCCAACTCATCAAATTCTTCTTCGTCATCTTTTTTATTTGCTTTAGCTTCCTCTATTGTTTCACCTATGGACTTCTTATTTCTAACTAAAGGAGACTTCATCTTTAAGTGCTTTATATCCCAATCTTCATCCCAAAGCCAAATATCTTCCTTATAACTTTGATTATGTAATAAATGACAAGCTTGATCAGATCTTCTTGCCAGAAGTATATTGCCCTCGCTTTCCAAATCTTCATATGATTGTTCAGACTCAGAAATGTACCTATTCCAATTTTGGTTTATTGGAAGGTATGCTGTGCCCAGCTCAAGCATTCCAGCTAAAGTTACTGGATGGGGAAAACGTTCTAGAAATATTGGGAATAATTCCTTAAGGATTTCATAAGTGGCAGTTACATCTGTAGAACAGTAGTTCATTACATTTTGAAAATCTTCTTTAACGTCCGATATGGTGCCTTCAACAAAAATATTTCTAGTTTCTTTACTTAACTTTTTGCCACAGTAGAGTTTGTATACATCAATTAAATTATTCAGAGAGCTAGAATTTTTCCATGAATCATCTTCTTCAATGAATTTTGACGATTTCATAACAGCTCTTTGGTAGCTCGTTAAGCCACTAACACAGACATGTAAGCTCATTGTATCTATAAATCTAGTTCCAGTTCTGTTTAACCAATACTGCTCCTTAATCCTTGCTCTATCATAAGACACATTATGCCCAATAATAATTTTAGCTTTCAACTGAAGTTCGTTTAAATTAGCCCCATCATCTTTATCTTCACTCTCCAGTGGAATAAGACCATTTACTTGGTATTGATGAGAGGTGTTTGGTTTACAAGTGCCATCAATAAGTGTCGGACTTACCCAGCTATACCAAGCAGTATTTGAAACTGCTGTAGCCAAGGTAGGAGCTTTACCTACCATCATGCAGACTTCAACATCAAAAACCAAAGCTTCTTCAAGTGGAAAATCAACTCTCTGAGGTATGTGTCCAGGTTCATATCTTGTCCAGCCTTCCTGCATCAACCATTTTTCTGGGACCTTAGGAATCCCTTCCAAAAGTTTACAAATAAGTTCCTTGTAACGTTCCAATTGCATAAAACCAATATTTAAAAAATGTTCCTCAATGTTTTTACCCATTAATGGCGGAATTTTAAAATCTACGTCAGATAGCAGTTCTACATCTTCACTATTCATGTTATGTTTTAAAAGGTCTTGCTTACTAGAAGCTGATATTTGATCGTTTGAAGTTTCTTCATATCCTTCCAAAAACACTTGGTCATAAAGAGGTTTCGACAACATTTGGATGCCTAATTTGTTTTCTCGATGAACTACTTTTGTTTCAACAGATTGTGTTTTGGGCAGTCGTTTTAGAATTGGGTATGGTTTCTTATCTGGGTTTGGAGAGAATATTTTTACTCTTGATCCAGGAACTATTTCACGGTAAAGTCGTTTGTATCTGGACCATGTATTTAGTCGAAGTAAGGCGTTTTTATTTGAAAAATGAATAAAAAGACCCATTGTAATTCTTTGGATTTATCAATTTAATATGAAAAGTGAATCCAAGGAGCGATGACAAAAAAAGTGCCCTATTAAAAATAAGCTAACTAAATAACGGAGTAACTAGATACAAATAATGATTACTTACCAATTTAAATTGATATTGAAAAGAACCAAACACAGTGCAAAGCTTATCTTTTTAAAATTTAAAGGTTATGAAAACAAACTTAAGAAAGAAGAACAGAACAGCCTGTTCCGAACATAACCTCTTTTAAGTGGTGGTAGGTTTGGTCAGTTGGCCTTGATTCCTTCCCTTCCTTGACATTCACTAGACAATGACAATTAAAAAAAAAAGTAATTTGTATAAAAACGAAATAACTGAATAAAATGAACCCAAGTTCCATTGCATTCTTCTCCAGCAAGGTATTGAAGCAGTCTCGCGCAGCGTGTTTGAGCCAAAGGTTTTTACAAAGTTCTACAGTAAATATGGTGAAGGTAAGTCTTAAAAACATTCATAATAAAATTGATGTTGTATCCCAACACAATTTTGATATTATATAATATTATGAAACAATTGATACTTTATTCTAAATAAAATGATAAGATAATGTTGTTATAATCCATATAAATAAAAGCATTCCTGCTTGACCTTGTAATTTCTTACTGTAAATGAGAAAGGCAGAATTTGTATAAAACACCTATAATAATAGATTTCCTAAAATATTATTAAAATTAAAGGAAGAATAATTAATTGTTTAAGGTTGGCGATCAGCTTCCAAATGTAGATCTCTTCGAAGACTCACCAACCAATAAGGTTAACCTTGCTGAACTGTCCAAAGGCAAAAAAGTTATTCTTTTTGCAGTCCCAGGAGCATTTACACCTGGTTGTTCCAAGGTAAGAAAATAAATTATTCCCTAAAATATTGCTTGCCAAATTAGAATTATTTTTTAGTTATTGACTTTCTTTGTTATGAAAATTTCTATATAAAATATTTATGTAATTTTAGACTCATTTGCCGGGCTATGTAGAAAGATCTGAAGAGCTGAAACAGCAAGGTGTGAGTGAAATTTTATGTGTTTCTGTGAATGATCCATTTGTGATGGCCGCTTGGGCTAAAGATCAAAAGACCGCTGGAAAAATTAGACTTTTAGCTGACCCATCGGCTGCTTTAACTAAAGCTTTAGATTTGACTGTGGATATCGCACCTTTGGGTGGAGTAAGTACAGTGTATGCTATAACTAAATGCTACTTTCAAAGACTACAAAAGTTTACTAGGATAAATCAACCAAAATTATTCTGAGAGCATATTTACAGTAGCATTACAAACTTCAAAAAATTTTAACAATTTAAAGTAAAATTACATGTTCCTAACTAAAATTGCATAAGGATAATTTTTGATTTTTTGTAAGTAACTTAAAACAAAATATTTTATTTTTTAAGGTCCGTAGTAAGAGGTACTCAATGGTAGTTGAAGATGGAAAAATAACATCGTTGCAAGTAGAACCTGATGGTACTGGATTGTCTTGCTCTTTAGCTGACAAAATAAAATTGTAATTTTATTCTAAAATATTAGAAAAATTTAGGTTTACCATATTTTTTGATTCGTTTGTTCTTTTACTAGTAGGAAAACAAAAATAAAGACATTTTTTTTTTGACTATATTGGCTTTGCTTGTGAACACATAATACAGTAATAATTAAGAAAATAAGTGGACACATTAGGGAATAGATCTACCACACCGACCGATAAGAATTTGTGCATATCTGTGATGCAACAGGAGAGGACAATCTGATCTGCTCTCACTCTTTAGAGATTTGGTCAGAAGTCCCATGTTACTGGTATGGAAAAAGGAATCGTTTTAGGCTTCAACTGTTTTTCAGAAAGACAATACGAAGATTTTCGCTCATTGCCGCAGGGTTCATTTTCCAAAAATGGAACATATCCAGGAATCATGGTCAGTTTTGGCACAGAGAAATGATAGGTGTTATGATGCTATCGCATGGCAATGGTGTTAATTAAATGAAATGGTTGATGCTGGATTTGATGCATTATTGCATTGAGGAATATAGAAATCGAGGAATGATAGGGTGTCGCTCCTAGTTATATATACCATGGGTGGCTCTATCGCGGGATAGGAAACTCTGCGTGTTTGTTTGCTGGCGAAGCTTATTACCGTTTAAAGGAATTCAACTTATCATCTCGAACCGTTAAAGCAGAACTCGAGCGCGTGAAAAGGAATTCACTGACTTTACCGATCATGCGCCTACTTGTCCTTCTTCATCGATTGCGACCCGAATTTTTTCCCATTTTTATTTACGCCGTTTCCCAAGCTGCGTGGTTCTGCCGTGTACAAAAATTGTGTTATAACTTCGAACTTCGATCTACTGCTGCGAAATTTGGTAACTAATAGTACTACGACCTGCGAAATCTTCGTATACCTACATATTTTTGCAAAATACGTTTGCTGCGAATATCGCCACACAAATATCAATCTTCCCAAAACCGACGCCCCTCTCCGACATTTTGTTTTCTCTCATGTCGCAAAACACCCGATGCACAGACACCGTGTGATTTGCCGGCACAGTTCTGCAACAAATAAAATTCTACAGCTTTTTAGTTAATACAAATTATTCTCCGTTAACAAAAAAAAATGGCTACCAAAAATCTGCTTTCTACGTCACACACCATCCATTTCCTTAAAAATATTCGCCAAACTGTAACTAATTTAAAGCCTGTTATCAACGACAAATATCTCCGATTTTCACAGAACGACGATCATCGAAATGGGTGACCGCGACAGAAGTTCAGGCTCCGACAGGGGTGCACGCGTGTATGTTGGAGGCCTAGATGACAACATCAAAAAAGAAGACCTCGAAGGAGAATTTGAGAAGTTTGGCAAGCTCAACAATGTTTGGATAGCTCTCAATCCACCGGGCTTTGCTTTCATCGAGTTCAGCAGTCTTTCAGATGCTGAAAATGCATGTGATAATCTTAACGGTATTGATTTTCTTGGCTCTAAACTTAGAGTAGAAATTGCTAAAGAAAGAAGAGGTGGGGGATTTAGGGGTGGAAGAGGCCGAGGCGGAAGAGGTGGGGGTTTCCGAGACGATAGAGGTTTCAGAGGTGGCCGTTTCGATGGGGGCAGAAGAGGCGGTGGGGGTGGTTTCAGAGGCAGGAGAGATGAAGGTGACCGCTTTGGCGGTAGAGACTTTGGAAGACGAAGTGATTCCTATTCAGGAGGTGGAGGAGGAGGAGGTGGTGGTGGTGGCCGTGGCCCAGGGGGACCCCCAAGAAGATTTGAAGGAGGCTCAAATTATAGGTCAAGGTCGCCTATGGGAGGACCTAGGCGTTAAGGGGAAGTCCATAATAGGCTTTATTAAGAATAAGTTTTTAACATTAAGGTTGTTTTAATTTTCTCTGCATTCAGTTTATTGTATTTTTTTTACTTTGCATTTTTACAGTAAGTCCTTCAGTTTAAAAATGATAACATTTAAATCGATGTATGATAAGTATTTATTCATGTAAATACGTGGAGAAATGAATACATATTTGGGCAGCTTTTGTGAAGCAAACCCTAAATGATAATTGTAAAGTTGCGATAGAGTGGTTGTAATAATTTTGTAATATTTTTTAGACTACCAAGACAATTATTTCAAAATTATTATAATATTGTTAAGGAAAACGCTATATTTACTAAAATATTTGTCTGTTTGAAATATTAAGCAGTTATAGAAGATCATGGTAAAGAAAAATCCAACATTACATTTTTTATAGTGTCTCGGTAATAATGATGTTATTCCAGAATTATAGCATTACCGTTAAGTAAAATAATTTATCGAAAGTAGTATCTTTATTACTTAACTAGTAGTCTTTGGTATGCTGGAATGTTGGATCCATACAAATTAAAACTTCACGAGTATGTATCGTCATAGAAGTGCAATTTTTATTTAATTTTTATCAAAATCTTTTTTTGTCGGTAGTATTCTTCTTGCTCTTGATGTGGTGCAGCATATTCTGTAAAACTGCTCACTGTTAATGTATGTACGTTTGTTGTTTTGCAAAGTATGCTAATAGGCGCCGAGTTTTATCCGACATTGGGCATGAACGTAATTTAATTTGCTACTCGATTGAATAATTTTGTAAAATCAAAATTATAATTTCGATAAGGTTTTTGTTACCGAATTAAGATCTGAAACACCCACCCATTACAGATTACTGCAGCAGTAATTATGTATCAAAAATTTTGTAACTTTGTAGAGAAGTAATAATCGTTAAGTTATACTTTTTTATATAAAAGTTCAAACTAAAGTTTTGTTCTTATGTTGACTGGATATTTTGTAATTATTAGTTTTAAAATTAAATAAATATGTGAAGAAATAAATGCATTTTTAATTAAGGGTGAAAATTAGAAGGATAATATTTTTATAAAACTGTCGAAAACGATGTTTTGTTAAATCGAGCAATACATTTTCCCCCATATGATTCCAACTTTAATGATGACACTGTAAATGTCGGCGTCAAGTAGTGAAATCCGTCATTCCATGAAATGCCTAGTCATTTCACGTATTGCCGGCAAAAGTGTAAGGTTTGATACACCGTTTGCCTAAGAGCATCGGGCATTCCCTGTAATGACGGAATTCTTTCAGTCACGCTGTACTTGACTAAATGATTTAAGTAAAGTTTGCTGGTTTTAGTACATCATTGTAATTAGGACAGTGTTTTGAAAATAACTTTCTTACTTCCGTAATATTCCAAAGTTGTTTCTTACTTTGATTGGAGTAATATTCATCTAACTTCTTATGAAACAATTTTGAATGCTTCAACATTTCATTTTCAAAAAAAAAATCACTACAGATGTTAACAACAATTACGGCGTTCGACTAGAACCAGCAAACAAGCAGTGGCGGCTCGTGACCTATGATAGAGGGGGTTCACAAGTATGGTGAAATTATTTTTAAAATTTTATTTTTGTGCAACGACCAAATAATTACTTTCTAGGCGTTTAAATGTAGAAAGAAAAGAAGTCGTAAGAAAATGCGTTAGGTAAAACATATTTTTATTTATTTTTTAATTTTACACAAGGAAATACTACTTTTGGAATATAAGAAAGGTTTTCTTAGTGCGTATAGTGCTTAAACGTAAAGTCCGTTCTTCGGTTCTTAATTGATCAATAAAAGCCTCATTAAAGTTTGGGTTTGTTCGGGTTTGTTCGCCCTCTATAAATTTTTTTTCATATATTTAATTTTTAAACTTTCTAATATGGAAGAACCGCCACTGCAAACAAGGTAACTTAAATCATTTAATCAAGTACAGGGTTTGACTAAAAGAATTCCGTCATTACAGGGAATGCCTGATACTCTTAGGCAAACGGTGTACCAAACGTAGAGTTACACTATTTGCCGGCAATACGTGAAATGACTAGGCATTTCAGAGAATCACTGATTTCACTAATTGACGCCGACATATATACAGGGTGTAACAAATTCGTTCCTCATCACTGGGATTTCGGAAACTGTAAGAGATACGAAGTGCGTTAAATTGGGACAAAGATGCGTAAACGTCGGAAAACTGTTGTATACCGCTGAACGTAGATTTAGTTCCTCTTTCATAATTTAAACGGAAAAATCCAGGCACGTATTTAAAATAATTAAGTTGATGGTGACGCAAAGACGAAACGCATTCAAGATCTGACTGTGGATCTTGTGGAGAATAGAAAGTAGCTATGAGGAAGTGAAATTTATTTTTCGAAAAGTCATGAAAGAATGAAAGCCGAAACAAAATATTAGATTTGTCCAAATATTTTGGAAGCACCTGTATTTATTTTTGATTTTTTTTGCAACATTATTGGGCCCATAATTGCGCAACTTTGCCACTCTTTACTGAATTCGTATCTCTTACCCTCAATCCCAATGAAGCACAAATTTTTTTACACCCTGTATATTATATAAACTTTTGTTTTGAATTGTTTAAAACGCGCTTTGAATATTTTTTCAATATTTCCAGTATTTCCTAGACACGTTGGGAAATTTCACAACACTCTAAAAAGAGTACCACAAATTGTAGATCTTCACAAAAGAAAAATGTTTTATTTACTTATTTTTACAATGGATCTTGATCAAGTAACCGTTACTTGAATCTAATAAAACAAATTATTTTGCAGTCAATTAAAACAAAAGGGTAGTTCCAACATTCACATCACTGATTTATTCAAGACTATTTACAGAATAAATCTTGTCGACATAATTTACTTCGTTGGAAGTAAAGCCGCAAACACACTATTATCACGTCACGTGAGGTCACATGCTATCACGCAATGTCACGGCACACCCGAAATATCTGCAAGCCAGTTTATGCGTGCTTATAAATCGGTTTAGAAGTACACTATAGTCACCTCATGCAGCTCACGGCAAGTCATACTTGACAGCAGGCCCGTTCCTGGGGTGTTTGGCGCCTACGTGCAGGTTTCTTTGGTGCGCCCTAGTTTAAAAAAAATTGTCCTATTTTTAAAAATATATTTTGGGAAAACTGGTAATGTTTTGAATTGTAAGAAAACTGATAAAAAATAATTAGAAAAATTTTTATTAATTAAATTACCAAAACAAACAAAATCACGAAAAATATTTGGTAAGTATATTCACAAGAAAATTAAAAGAGAATAAAATTAACGTAAATAAAATAAACAACAAAAACATAAACAATATTATACCTAATACTTATATAGTAGGTACCTAACAGCAATATTTTAATGATAAAAAAATAAACGTTTCAAAAATGAAAAAATACTATTTTTGTAATAAACAAAACAAAAAAGGAACGATATACCTAAAATAATACACGTCTGGCTTTAACGGATGCAAGCTCGTTGATCATCTGATTATTATCAAGAGCCTGAGAAATATCATTTTCGATCGAAATAATGGCCAAATCTGATAGGCGTTCTTGACTCATAGATGTCCTTAAATAATTCTTTATTAGTTTTAACTTAGAAAAACTTCTTTCACCTGAAGCTACTGAATTGGGTAATGTAAGGTATATCCGTAAGACTATAAATAAATTTGGAAAAAGAGACTGTAGATTTTTTTTAGTTATATATTTTAAAATGTCTATGGGAAAGGATAAATCAGTAGTATTTTTAGGATTACGAATCTTATATGTTAAAATTTCATTATGTAAATCTAAGCCGTCAATGTCTTTAGATATTACTCTATCAATCTCAACTTGCAATTCGGTATCTAAATTTACACATGATTCTTTAATTAAGTCAGATTCTAAATTTTCAAAATTACATAAGAACCCAAATAAATTTTGAAATTTGTTTATACCCTCAAACCGCTTTTGTAAAGACTGAATGGTTGTATCTAAAATTAGAAAATAAAAATCGATGCTGCTACAGATTCATCCTTACTTTCATATGAAAATTGTTGCTTAAATTTTCGTTGCCGTACTATTGGGAATACCTGCTCTACATCGTTTTTTGCTGCTTCTTCTTTAGCTTTATTGATGAGCAAATCAAAATTTTTGTCTGAACGTTTTTCGTTAAAATAAAGATTAAAATTTTCAATTTCTTTATGGCAGTCATTTAAGTTTCTATTCGGATCTTGTAGTATTTTACTTACTATATTAATTTTTTCTAAAATACCATGCCAGATTAAAATCGAACAAATAAATTTAAGAGTCTTAATTTTATCCAATAAAGATTGTGCACTATGTTTTGTCTTTATGTCTCGTGATGTATCTTTTGTCAAAAATTCTAGGCTATTACAAATTTCTTCTAACTGATATCTAAGAGGACGAATTGCTTTAATTCTACTTTCCCACCTAGTTTCACTTACTGAGCAAACGTTTGGTAACATTTTTAGACATATTAAAATGATAAAATATATGATTTTTTTTTAAATTTGTAATAAAGAATACTGAATGACCGTCGATTTTGCGCCCCTAAAAATTTTGCGCCTGCGTGCATGCACGCCCTGCACGCTCGCCAGGAACGGCCCTGCTTGACAGCACAATTTTATTTCTGCAAATTTACATATTCGGCACGCATGATAACACGGCGTCAAAGTTTAACGCTAGAAGGCTACAAGATTCACTTGCGATCTTGACAAACACAAAATATGTAATAAAAATGATCTGCAGTGTACATAGTCTGTTTCTAAGCCGTGACAGCATGTGCTATTTTGACGATATGACAACTCGTGAATTCACGTGACGTGATAATAGTGTGTTTACGGCTGTTTAAGGGTTTGTTCACTTCTACATTAAACTTATTTTCTCCAGGTGTACGATTAAAATTTTGAGTCCTGCCTGGTTTTATGATCATTCCTCAATCTCATGCAGTCCTGCAACTCAATTTATACATCTACATACTCTTATTTTTAGTTTTTCCAATACTGTACGTAAAAGCGACAGCACACTTATGAACTACTAGTCAAACTAGCCATCAACAGCTCCATTTTATGCAGGAAATTCTTCCCCTCCATTTTATCCAGTCGCACGTCTCGGAATTGCCCGCCTAAGTGTTCCCATTTTCTTTCGGTAACGAGCCTGCTGGGAAAGAAATCTGTCCGGGGCGAGTGAGCAACCGACACTTGCATTCCGCTCGCCTGCGGCTCGCATCTTACGGCTATAATTCGGTCGCCGGTGGGCGAAGCTAGAAGACAAGAAGCTGCATTGCCCAAGGGTTCTACAGGGCCACTACCTAGCAAATGATAGATTGTTTTAAATTTTCTTTATCAAAGCGTTCCGTGAAACTATTTTATAAATACTAATCGATGTCCCAATATTGCTGCAAAAAACCTGCACTCGCCGCCAAAATAATCGATTCACTCAATATTTGGATTGATTTTGATAATTGTTTTAATGTAGTTCCAATTTTTATCATTCTTTTTTATTTTGTAGGTAAATTTATCGAAAATTTCGCACATGTGTGAGATTTCAAGAAGTTAAGAATATGTTCATAATATACAGGTTGAAACAAGAACTTTGGACTCAAACTTTAAAACGCTCTCCAGAGTTACGGTGTCAAAATATTTATTCTCTCATTTAATTATTAGTTTAATTAGTTAGGTGACAATAAAGGGTCCGTGAAGTCGAATAGCAGTAACTTGGTTTTTCGTGGAGTTTAGGTCCCCCTCTACAACTTTTATATCTGATGAAATGCCGTAGAGCCTTGCTGAGAGGTGCTGTACCGCTTTAGATAGAAAATTCTCAATAAATTCAAAATTACATCGAGCCATGTCTGCAAATGAATTTACAGCATCTGCGTGATCCCAAAGTCACGGGAAACACATTTTCTGACAAGTCAACCCTTGCATATACTTTTCGGAGCGTGTCAAAAAAAATGAATGGAAAAATTATAAAGTCTCAAGTGACATGGGTCCAAGTGGGCTTAATCGATTTGTATTCACTTGGAGATGACTCGTAAACAATTTTCTGATAAAAAGAATATTGCGAATGATTTTTCCCGTCACACAGCTGAACGATACCTGCCTTCCGGTATCTCTGCGTAATATTGTCAAACTTCTGCCTAGCTAGGTGCGATTCTTCTGAAATTTTCCACAATATTTGGGTGCCAAGGAATGTAGTGTGACAATTTTCTGACATGACACGGTTGTTTTCCGAATTTCCTCCGAGGAGATTTAAAAAAAAATCGAATAATGAAATGGCGAGACCTGGAACGACAAAATTTTTTTCGCATAATCTCTAACATACAGGGTGACAATTTAAAAAGTTGAAATTTCCATATATTAGAAACGAAAAACTGAAGGAAAAAACGCAAAAAACAGTTTCTATAAAACGAAGGGGGAACAAAAATAAGCGTATTAGCCCACCCCTATCTGCAACCCCTTGGACAGGGTGAGATAAACCCTTAAAATCTTAAATAGAAAGGGGGGGGTCGAGTGATACATCATTTTGAAGCTCTTGAAAAATGCTTTCCAATGGTACCATAGAAAGGTACATTTCAGGAAATTCTTCTCTGTTGATTAAGGAAAACAATAAATGAAAATACAATTTTGAAATTTTTTATTATTAGTTAATTAAATGTTAAAAATGATTGCTACCAATATCCTGGCATATTAAGAGATATCTCTTAAGAATTCTAAACAGTTTAAGCCTCGGTATTTCGTTTTGGTTTATTTGCTATTTTTTTTTTGTCGAAAAAAAAAATTTGTTTATAAATATTCGCATTTTATTATCACAGAATTTACCTTGACGAGTTGATAAAGTTGAATTCATTGCAAACTGCCCCAGAATTTCAATTTGCGCTGCTTCGTCGGCTAGTCTCTGTTGATTTCTCTTTATATTCGCGACAGAACCAGTTTCTTTAAATTTGGCTACTAGTTGGCGAACATACTCCGGGCTTACATTTTGACCTGGATGCCTTTCGTTAAAACGTTGAGCTGTTCTTAAAAAACATTGATCCTGGGAACCATAAATGAAAATAATTTCTACCCGTTCAGCTGTGCTGTACACCATTGTTAAAGATAAGAAGTGCTGCTTTTCGTTTAAACTGAACCGAAAGTTAACTGTTCTTAAAATAATAATACTAGTAGAAGTTACCTTTAAGGTGAATTCTGTGATAATAAAATGCGAATATTTATAAACAAATTTTATTTTTTCGACAAAAAAAAAAAAATAGCAAATAAACCAATAGGAAATACCGAGGCTTAAACTGTTTAGAATTCTTAAGAGATATCTCTTAATATGCCAGGATATTGGTAGCAATCATTTTGAACATTTAATTAACTAGTAATAAAAAATTTCAAAATTGTCTTTTCATTTATTGTTTTCCTTAATAAACAGAGAAGAATTTCCTGAAATGTACCTTTCTATGGTACCATTGGAAAGCATTTTTCAAGAGCTTCAAAATGATGTATCACTCGACCGCCCCTTTCTATTTAAGATTTTAAGGGTTTATCTCACCCTGTCCAAGGGGTTGCAGATAGGGGTGGGCTAATACGCTTGTTTTTGTTCCCCCTTCGTTTTATAGAAACTGTTTTTTGCGTTTTTTTCTTCAGTTTTTCGGTGCTAATATATGGCCATTTCAAGTTTTTAAATTGTCACCCTGTATAATGTTCCATTCTAGAAAGTTTCAACTTCAAATTCGCTTTTTTTCTTTTTTAATTATAATTTTTTTTTGACCCGCTCGGAAAAGTATATGCAAGGGTTGACTTGTCAGAAAATGTGTTTCCCGTGACTTTGGAGTCACGCAGATGCTGTAAATTAATTTTCAGACATCAATATAATTTTGAATTTATTGAGAATTTCCTATCTAAAGCGGTACAGAGCCTCTCAGCAACGCTCTACGGCATTTCATCATATATAAAAGTTGTAGAGGGGGACCTAAACTCAACGAAAAACCAAATTACTGATATTACACTTCACGGACCCCCTATTGTCACCGTCTCTCTAACTATATCAAGTCAAAATTATTCTTAAACATTTTCGTTTTTGGTTTATTTCAATAGTTTAATTATTGTAGAAGATTTGTTTTTTAAAAAGAAACATTACAATTTCCACGGATGGACTTAGTAAGGGTCAACGGAGGAGCTGACAGCGGCTAGGTATATTAGAGATGTTTTAGAGCCATATGTTGTTTCTTTCGCACCTGATGCTGCGAGAATTGTTAGCGGGCCTTAGCCGAGGTCAAAATCCAAAAAATGAATTGGTCCCCACGCAGTCCTGATTTCAACCCAATAGAATATGCCCGCGATACCCTGGGGAAAAAATACTATCTCTGATACCTGCTGCTGCAAATTTACATGAGCACAGTGCAGCTCTTGTCGAAGAATGACAGTAAATTAATCAGCATTACATACGGAATTTCACTGAGGCTATGCCAAGGCGTATTGTAGCCGTCACTCGCGCCGGTGGAAGAAATACCCGTTACTGAGGTCTGTATTTTTTTTAAGTGGGCTTTCATTCATTCTCGTAATTTTAGGTTCAAGTTTTTGTTCCGGTTAATACAATTTCCTTTAAAAAATCGATTCTGCTTACAAAAATTAAAGGATTACAAGGAAAATGTTAAAGATGTCACTCGATATTTAAATAACAAATAAAAAGTTTGACATCGCCATCACTCCACAGAGTGTTATAAAGTTTGAGTCAAAAAACAGTTCTTGTTTCAGCCTGTATAGTATTAGTTTCGATAAGTTTATCTACAATACAAAAATAAGATAATAAAAATCGGAATTAAAATAAAACAACATTGACGAACAAAATCCATCCAAATATTCCGAGGATATTTTGGCTGCTAGTGCATTACTTTGCGGTTAAATCCAGAAACATGTTAAATAATGAAGAAAAAAGTCTAAAATAAAATAAAGAGTGCAGTGCAGAAACGACAGTATCTTTCTTGTCAAAAATGAGTAGTCGCCAATATTTTTCGGAGTGATATAAGAACAATTCAGTTAGGTTTATTGTGTGCTATGGCTAAATTATTATAACAAAATATACATTGCTTAGGCAATAGATTGTATAAACATATATAGTATAAGTACCTAAATGGTTCGAATTGCCTAAAGCTTGCCAACCCATGGTCTTAGCTAAAGCTTGCACAGCTAGAATTTGATGTTGATTTATGTGGCAAAATATTAGGTCCCTCAATTCTTGCGGCTCATAGCTCATGTTCATTACTTTCCCATCCCTAAAAATATAGAAACATTAACTGTGTTTTTAAAGGGGATAATGACCGTTTATCCGATATATACAGAGTGTTACTTAATGATATGTACTTATTTAACTGGCCGATTTCTTGATCAATTTCAGGTCGAAAAAATCATATACAATGTGTTATGGAAATTATATTTAAACCGGCAAATCCTGAGATGAAAATAAATTGAAGAAAAATAACCATAAATGGCGCTTTCAATTATTAAGCGAAATATGCACTTTATATGAAATCTCAAAGTTTACGTGGCCGCTCCTGAGGACCTTCGCAATCAATAGTTTATTGAGGCAGTCTCGAGGTTCAAAAGAGGTTAGCACATTATATGCGGTGTTGTCATATTGCAACACAGAACACGTGTTCAGTTTTTGACAAGACGTCTTTTTTAAACTTTTTAGAAAAAAAAACTACAATTTTAAGGTACATACTCTCTTACCTTCGATCTTATTTTAAAATAATCCGTTTTTAATTAAATTTCATAAATAAATTAAACACAAAAAGTCTGTTTTTCAACAGCTCAACAGTAGATAATATCACATAAATTTGGAATCACATCACAACATTTATTATTATGAATTATTTCACAACAGAACAAAAATCGAGTAATGCTACAACTAACAACACGTTTAAAATTCGTATACGTCAAGCACGTGGAACCCTCGACAGAGTCAGTCCAACCCCGAGTCTCGAAACATACTGAAGCAACGATAGTCGCGCGCGGCCGGTATACAAGCAAGGGCGAGATCCGCGGTGTGATCTGACAACACGGTTAGTATACTCTACTGACCCACATTGTTGCTGGATTGATGGAATGGCGCGACAGAACGTGGGTAAAAAAGATTTTTACCTTAGTATTTAGATATTCGATTTAAAAAAAAAAAGTATGTAGACTTTCTCTAGGACACCCCAGGAGTCACCCATTCAAATATAATACGTCATTTCCATAACACCCTTTATACATAATAAATATGTCCTAAAATGCGTTTTTTCGTTAAAAGTTTTTTCTGTTAATACAAAGATTCCAAACGTTTCCTTAAAAATGGATGACGCAAAAACTTTGATTCTTGTTTAAAATTTCCATAAACTATTATAACAAGAAAATACCTTTTTTGTTTAAATTTGAATACTAATGTAATTAGTAATAAAATAATTGTTTCGAAAATATCGGTGCCGTAACTTATTTTTAGGTTAAAATTGAGTTGAGGCGTATCTACCACCACCACCATCACAACTCCAACAAACCTGAACGAATACACTCCTTACCTACAAATACATTTCAAACTCTTCTCGCCAACATGGATTACCAACGGAGTTCTGCACACGGCATCATAACCGTGCGTCGATATATTAATTTTAACGCAACTTTGAGTTGGACTGTTCAAAGTATTCCAGTGAGAGGAAATTAACGGATCCTTGAACTCCTTCGCTATAGTATCGAGTACGTACTCTGTACGCATGCGCATGATAAAATGTTGAGCTTGTTTGACGATTTGTTCTAGTAAAGTTTCTTGTTTGGTCATTTCCAGGAGCTCATAACGATCGGCTGCCATGGGACCTTAAAGAAACAGATGTAAAATTTGGTGCAAAAATTATGGACTTCTTAAATTTCATTCACGAAAAGGAATAAAACAGACAAGATTTTTCTAATCAGATTTTTTAAAAATTATTCAGACTTTATCAAATTAACATCTGCTTTTGGATGTTTACATAATATTGATCTATGTATATAAGGAACCAAATCTTATTTTTTTTGCTTTAGTTTCTTTTAAAAACCACCCTGTCTTACCTGCCATCATTCTTTTCTTAGACGGTCCCAGCGGTCCCGTGGCTGGATGAGGAAAAGGGTGATGGGTGTTTTTATGGTGAACCTCTCTCAAAAGTTGGTGTAATGAATGCTCTAGTACATGATCATGTTCACTTTTTGATGGAGTCGGTTTTTCTACTTTCTGTAATAAGATTTGAAATTGAATAAACCAATTTTTTTGGGTTCAAACTTGTGATGTGTTAATTTACATGAATTTAAAACCTTTTCCTACTATAAGTTTCAAAATACTTTCAGTAAACACTTGTATTTCACTAAATTTACACTGTATTTTAGACATCTTCAATACAAACATTGCTTATACTTACTTTATCACCCGTAGTAGAGTGCCTTAATGCAATGATTAACTGAATACCTGGCAAAACTGTGGCCATAATTTGGTTGCCAACTACCATATGTGGAATTGGGGCTTGCAGCTGAACTGCCTCCTTAGCGAGTTGATTAAACAATTCTTTGCAGAAGAGAACATTTTGAGCAGCTTCAAGTTTTTGTTGCCAATGCATGTCCGGATTGGAGGATGGCGCTCCCGAGCCTAGGAGGTTTATGCTTGCTGAACAAAGGTCTTCTTGATCTAAAATATGCAATGAAATAATAACTCTTCCTTAAAAGCTGAACAGATTGCTAGATATATTATTAATTATAATTAATTTATTAAATTAAAATTTATCATTTTTACTATTTACCTTTCTGACATAGTACTTCAATATATGCAACTCCCTGCAGCTCTGATGGAATCGATACCTTAAGTGCACTACTGGGCTTTACAGGAGGAGCTCCTGTGGGCAATGGACTAGTTGGAGGACTGATTATCTTATCATCTTCCTCTGCTTTTGTAACCTAAAGTAAAAATCGAAGATACCTATGCAATTGTGAGTTTACTAAGAATTTTGAAGTTTTTAAACAATCTTAATAAGACCAATAAAATGAAATCAAAGAATAAATTATTCAGCTGTCACTTCATTAGTTGACATTGATTGCAGTTGTGATTATATGACCATTTATTTTTATTATTTATTAAAATTTTAAAACTTAATAATACCTCAAATGTTCCAGTCTGAAGATATTTAGATCCTGCTGTCCTGTAACTTAAGTCTCCAATGATAGTATTTGAAACTTTTTTTAGCCTCCAGTTCTGCCTTAATCTTAACAACTCTATATGAAAATCAGGTGTTGTGCGGTTTCTAGCAGCTTCATTTTGTGATGTTTTTAGTTTTTCAGCCCCAGCAAGTAGAACATTAGCTGCTCCTGTTAAAGGTTAAGAAACAAGTTTTTGCCAAGTTTCCTCCAAACACATAATTTATAATTGTAGTAACACATTCATGGCATAGCAATTCCATTAGCTCAGTACCCTTAGAATTTCATTCTTGTAGTAAAGAAACTTACAAGCCAAAGATAGCTACAAACCTTACTTGAGTTTCATAGTTAAAATTATATTGGCAAAGTACCACACCACTCACTTAGTTGGCTCAGCACCAAAAATTATTAATATAAGAAAATATAAAATTACCTGCCAATGCTTTTTTTCTAGCATAAATTTGAACCATTGGTTTCGTTTCCAATGGTTCCTGTTGTACAGGGTCTAAAACCATGTATCTCTTATCTTTTGCTACAGCTAGTACATCTGTCAAGACACATATTTCTTGATGAGCGTTTCTTAATTTGTTTCTAACAGAGTCCCATGGCCACAAAGACGACTGAAAAGCATCTCTGCTGTCACTTTCTGATTTAGTATCATCCACAATCTCTTCCCGTTTTATATCAGTTTCTGAGGTCTTGCTAAAATCTATCTTTTGTGCATATTTAGCAAGGCTTTCAGAAAGTGTTAAGGGGCTAAAAAATATTAAGTGGCAGTTAAAAGAAAACTGGAGTGATAAATGTTTGAATGAATAAAAATATTTGAAGGCACTAAAAAAATTGATAAGGTTTTAACTAGTTTTAATAACAAACTAGAACTACTTTTAAAAATTGAAATTAAGTAGAAATTAGGTAACAAATAGAGAACTAACTTGAGCAACTTCGTTCCTAAACTACTTACTTACGGTTGATAAATTTCGGCCCCATCGTAGGTAATTTCCTGGATCTGATTTTCTATAGGAGCTTCAACAGATATGCTCACACTGTTAAAAGACATGTTTATGATTTGTTCGGGTTTGTTTTATTGATAAAATCACTATCAGTAGAGATTCTTTTAAATAATTATATTGTATTAATTTTTCAACAGGAAATTATCCTAAATTATCAAACAAAAAGGGAAATATTTGGTTATGATCAAATCACAGTTGTTGGGTTGGTAAGTGCAATGACATCTGGCCAGCGTCGTTCCAAATGACCTTCTGTTCGGGCTTGTTGACAAGAAAATGGTTCTGTTCTGTTCGAAATTTCAATTACCTCCTAACACAAAAAATAGTTGAAACAAATAAGTGACACAGAACAGTGGCCTAATAAAATATTACCTTTTGATGACGATCATAAAATTTTCTTTATAGTATTTTTTTGTAAATTGTTTATTATTTAACATTGATCAAGGTATTAACGAGAAGTGTACCAACAACTCGACTTTGTAAAGTGTACTGATAGTACCTACTTTTGTACAACCTGGTACAACAATACGTTCTGGAACATCCTCGTATCCAGCTCCATACCATGTAGATAGGAATGATACGTGTTCTCTCGTTGTAACTCATAATTTTCTCATTCGGCGTATATTATCAAAATCTTTGAATATAAACCGATCGTCTAAGATCAAAATATTAACATTAATAATTATGGGGAAGATTGATCATAAGCCGATTTGGGTACGGAGTGTGAAACGATAAGCGTAACGAGTAACTTAATATTTCCTCTGGGTTGAAAATGTTTCAACAAATACGTCTAAATTTTCTGTGCAAAGTACTCAGCTGATCTGTCATGTTTGAGTTGACGTTTTGACGTCATCTTGAAAAAAATTCACAAAAAGTTGTTTGTGTTGGTTGAGGACCGATAAATTAATTAATTGTAATGACTTCAAAAAAAGCTCTTCACATAACCTTCGTTTGATAAGATTACATACAGTTGCGTAAGCTGTGGGGAATACGGTGAATACTGTTTAGGTTATTTTATCGTACGTACGCTTGAATCGCCGAAGTTTTTCTTAAAAAGGTTACGGTCAGTCGGTGTTTATGCAGTTTAAATCTTACTCGATAGTTTATGTTTAATAAGTTACAAATTATACATAAACCATGAGTAACAGTGAGCTCCGCAGAAGGAAGGTAAACCTCCACTTGATTAATAACCTCAACATTTCTTTGCCTTAACCTTGTAGTAGGTAGGACCATAGACATAGACTAGAGTTTATTGGTAATATAACGATTTTGTAACTCCAGTTTCAATTCGACATAATTTTCAAGAAGTTATGAGTGCTATATGCCTTAGATGTCAGTACTGTCAGTAGAACTGTTTAGTATTAGGTCCTTGTAAAAATTTTCATTTTGATATGTGGCAAATTCTATATTATACTTAGTAGATAACAAACCATAATGACCTCGCAAATAGTTTATTTTTAAATTGAATAATTGTCTTGCACATATTAAAAGTTTGCTTTTTGTTTCAATTTGAAAATAATGATACTTAGTAAATTTGTGTCAATAGACTGTTATAATGATTGCACACATGAGGAGTAAGTATTTCCATTATACCTTGGTGAGTGATATCTACCTCCTTCAAATTTTCATTGAATTAATTACACAATATCTGTTTAGTTAACAAAGTAACTAACTGTTATACAGGGTGTTATGGAAATGACGTATTATATTTAAACCGGCACTTCCTGAGATGAAAACAAATTGAAGAAAAATATCCAAAAATGGTGCTTTAATTTAATATGCCCTGTACATGACCTTATGTCAAACCAAAAATTACCACGTGGTGCCCCTGTTCGGAAGGTAAACGCAGCAACATATGTCAGTGAATCTTGAACAGTGTTGTCATATCTTCAGGGTAAACTCTTTAGAAAGTCAATAAACGTTTGACGGATTTCAAGTTGTTTATTTTTCAGGGTACATTATTTATAAACTTTTATGTTCAGTTTGCTGGGAAACAATCTCTGATTTATAAACTTGAACTGACTCGAACGAACCGCCGCGGAGTTTATAGATGGTCAGGTATTTTCTCATTTGTTCAATTCGAACGACACCCATCAGATCTGGACAACTTAAAAGTTTATAATTGCCACTTGCCCTTTAGAAAAAAAAATGCAATTTTATTTACCTTTTCGGACTTATTTAAAACCAACTTAATTTATAAAAAACACCAAGTACTCACATCACCAAATCACATTAGTTCAAATCACATTAGTTTTCGCGTCACAAGTACCATTCAATTTGAATTAGTATGAAAGTGCTACTGTGTAGACAAAAATACGCCCTTATTGTCTGGGAAATAATGTATTTAACATCTAGAAATTTTAAAAATAAATAACACGTTGGTTCTCTTCATCGATATCGGCCGGCTTCTTTAAACAGCTGATTTTGGACAATCGGGCTAATATTTAAAAATACAGCGTTGCCACTTTCGACGTTTTATAAGCGACTATCATAAATTGCCGAATTTCCTTCTATAATATTACTTTCCTGTATAATTATAGTCTCGGAAATGGCAACCGCGCTGGCTCTAGTGGCGGAGAGTTCTCGGAAAGAAAGTCCAAGGTGGACTAGACTATTTATTTCAAAGGGTAGTTCCTGTCAATTTTTAACATAATTGTTTCATTTTATCTTTAGTAAAGGGTTAATGGCCCATAGAACTTAGCGTTTTTATTATTTCTATTGCGAAATGATTAAGTGCTCTTGTTCTATGTGTGTTATTGTAAAGTGTAATTATGCGTTAGTGTTGGGGTTTAGTGATAAGCTTATTATGCACTCCCACACTATCATCAGGACACGTGATGAGCATAAAGTTTTTCCCGTAGAAAAAAGAAGTGAAAGTGTCTGTGCCCTGGATTCCTTAATCGCGTCCTGGATATACTTTCTATTTATTTTTATAAGAAACTAGAGTTTTACACTTTTAAACACTTTGGCAACATTGTGCCTGAACATCTGTTGATTACCCAGCTGGGCAATGTAATATGTTCATATATGAATGTGCCGAGGAGTTGTGTGTGGGTTTAGGGGTGAATTACCCCACTTTTTAAACGTTCGATTTAAAAAAAAAATAAAAAATATGTAGCGCTTCTCTAGGACACCCCAGGAGTCACCCATTTAAATATAATACGTCATTTCCATAACACCCTGTATAATACATACATATTTTATAACAAAATATTTTTAATTAAAACTATGAATTGTATTCACCTATTAATTTTATATTTAATAAGCGTGGTTTTGATCCTTTATATTTAGTATTTCTAACTACTCCAAAGAAAAACATAAATGTCATATTATTATTATTATAATTGCAGTAGAAATTGTATATACGTTATATGTCCATACAGTGTTCATAGTGTCAATAAGTAGTAGGTGCTACATAATGTTTGGAATCAGTATTTCAAGGTCTAGTGGTTTTTGGGTTAATCTTAATAACTAAATTTATACTTTTTAATTAATTATTTATATGGCTGTTTCACTCTAGTATATCATTGTCCTACTGGTATTATAAGGGCAGATATTTCAAAGTCACCTTAAGGTACATAAGTCATCCTTAACACAAGTTTGACAGCATATTAAAGTGCTCTTTAACTCTCATCTAAAGGACGTGGAATCTTCCACTTAACGCGTCAATTGACCCTCAAATTAATATAAAACATAGTTTTTTAAAGTTTACCTCAACGTTAAGGCTATCTTAGCTAAGGTCTAATTTTAGGTAACATTCAAATCCCCTAAATGATTCATGACAAGCAGGGTATCTTATTGCCTTGTTATGATGACGAAAATGAGCTAGATACAGTTGAGATGTGATATGAGGTCAGATATTATACATATAGGAGATGATAAAGACAAATGTACACTGTACAGAATTTCTAAATACTCTGTGGACATACATGTGGATTTTTTTTTAGAACAAGGAACATAATGAAAAACTGACAGGAAGCAAACGCAAATCTAAAGGAGTAAAACCCAGCTCTATACACACATCATTAATATGTTTAATTCTAAGTGGAACAATTTTGACCGTATTTCTAGGTAAGTGCTTATTAGATCAGTATGTGATGGTTAAATATGTTTTTACTAAAATATGGACAACTTTATTATGTAATTAACATAGGTACCCCTGCAACCAATGGGTAACACATATGAAAAGTATTTGTTATGACACTCTTAGACTGGGAAGTTTGTTTTTTACTACACCTGTACAGTTTGGAAAACATCGAGTTGAATATTTTCTTTATACCTTTTTTTCCCTCTCCACAGTCGATATTGCTTGTTTTTTTTTTTCTTTAAAAAAAATCTAATAAAAAATACGGCATCTTTAAGGTTGAGAATCTCAAGATGTGCTTGATTATAAAAGTTTGTTCAAAACGTTTCTTTGGCTGTTACCTGGTAAAGTTACAATGCAATAAATATTTAGTTTGCATTTGCAAGTGATATCAGACAGAACAATAGATAAGTCATGATTACATTAATCTTTGGCCTTCAGATAAATATATTTTTCCATATTTAAATGACAAAAACAATACATAATTTAACAATGATTTGTAATATTGTCTCCCTTATTTTTCTGTGGTACATACTTATAATTTAAATAACTGGCCGATAATAACATACCTCACAAAAAGCAGAATTAATTATCGGTTTAGAATTATTGTAATTTAGTCATTTGTAAATAAATAAATAAAACCAAGCCAACCAGCCGTGTTCACTAACTTTAAAACCACCCTAAGCTAACAGGTGGCGGTTTAAAAAGGACAATAAGCAATACGTCAACCAAGTTTATCAGGAAACCGACAAACTTTATGTTCTACGTGAAACTTCGTAGAACCAAATTTTATTTTTTTATTACAGTTTTATACACGGACGATATACCATGGCATATGGGACACAGAGTAGTAGATCAATTAGCAAAAAGATTTTTGGGTTACCATAGTCCAGTTCATGCTGTAGTTATTGATGCGGGAAGCACAGGTTCAAGAGTATTAGCTTATACATTCCATGAATCGTATTTTGGTAAGATACTCACAATTTGCATTGCACAGCAAATATATTCGAGTTAATTGTTGCAGGGGGATACTTAGTACTAGACAAGGAATTATTTGAATATAATAAACCGGGGTTATCATCCTTTGCCAAAGAGCCTGAGAAGGTAAGTTATCATAAGTAATACCAAGAGTGCATGCCAAATTGGCGATCATTTTTAAACATTAAAACCGTGGATGCAGTTGATTGTTTTTTAAACAATTTGGCAATTACAACAGTGGTGTGTATTAGGCTTCCTGAAGAAAATATATTGTTAGGTTATATTAGTAGGTACCCTAAGTTGAAATTATGAAGGAATGCGGACCTAAATCCTGAATCATTCTTTGCTGAAAAAGATGTGTTGTGGTTGGAAATTTTGATTTGTAGTTTGTATTGAGAAAGTAGTTGATTTTGATAAAATTATCGTGGAAACTTGGCCCTTCCTGACAATATCGACTTTTTTTATCGTGTCTATTTTGTGTCAAAATATAATAAAATAGATATAAAAATATGTTTTGTTAATACAGGGTGCTGAAAAAATAGCAGTTCTTCTTGAAAAGGCCAAAAAAGAAATTCCTAAAGAATATTGGAGTAAAACGCCTTTGATCCTGAAGGCAACGGCTGGATTAAGGCTGTTACCTCAGGAGCAAGCAGAGAATCTCCTTAATGCGGTGAAGGAACTTTTTAAGAAAACTCCATTTTTAACTAACGAAAATTCTGTGGAGATAATGGATGGGACTGATGAAGGAATATTTTCATGGTTTACAGTCAATTTCTTGTTAAGTAAGTATAACTTTTGATTCAATGCTGATTAGCTAGTGTGGTCAGGATCAATTTAAATCACTATTTTGGCCAACATTGTTTAAAAATAAGTACTCTGTTATGACGCAATTTCGAATAAAGCTCAACCCATATTTGTTTTGTAGATAAAATCAACTCAAATCCCGCTAAGACCGTAGCCGCTCTCGATTTGGGCGGTGGTTCTACCCAAGTAACGTTTTCAGCAATAACACCGGCTAGTCTACAACAAAAAGAAAATATTCACGAAGCGGTATCACCACACGGTTCTATTCCCGTGTTTACCCACAGTTACTTAGGGCTAGGTCTAATGGCAGCCCGGAAAGCAGTTATTTCCCATGGAAATGGTGATAATCTTAATGTTACATGTGAATGTGTGAATCCTGTTGTAATTAGTAAGAAATTCCATTACAATGGTAAGTAATTCATTTTAGTCTTTTCCAAAATCAGTAAATGAATTTTAAAATACCCTTCATATACAAATTAGATTCGTTTTCTAGGTAATGATTACCACGTAAGTGGCCTTCAAAAAGACTATCCTACCTCAAGGACGCTAGGAAATGACATTCAAGTTGGCGAAGAAGTGCCAGTGGTAGATTTTGGCAAATGCTCAAAGATGATTTCCGATTATGTGCAAGAAATATCTAGTAAAAGGAAACCTCCAGAAGAATTACCTTTAAAGAGCATTTTCGCCTTTAGTTATTATTATGATAAAGCTAGTCAGGCTGGATTGATCGACTTCGATAAAGGAGGACAAGTTAAGGTAAGATTAATTCAATAAGAAATGTGTTCCGTGGATTTAACTTGAACTTTATGAACGTAATTTTTTTCAAACGTTTTTACACAAAGAAGGCTGTAGCTGGTGAAGTATTGCCCATTAATGTTGGGACACCCTGTATACACATTTTTTTCATGCCTTTGAGCCTTACATTTTCGTCCGAAAAGTTGAAATTATAGCTAATTAATTATATATTCCTTCATATATTTATAAGGGATGTTCTGATATCCTGTGTGCTCCTTTAAAAAGAATTTTCAATCTGTGTTTGAAGACGAAAACATTTCCTGAAGAATTACAGTATGCAGTTGTAACTCCAATCTTCAAATCAGGAGATGTCAGTTTAGTAAACAATTACAGGCCGATTAGCGTTCTTAATTCCATTGCAAAAATTTTTGAGAATATATTGCATCAGGATATCCTGAGTTTTTTTATAAGTGATTTCTCTACTAAACGGCATGGCTTTCTGCCAGGTGTCTCAACAGTCACTAACCTAAGCATCCTGACAGCGACAGCAGCAAGGGCTGTGTATAATACAGAACAATTAGATGTTATATTAACAGATTGCGCAAAGGCTTTTGATAGAGTTGACCATGGTCTTCTGGTTGATAAGCTAGGTAAATTTGGGTTTTCATTGAGCGCTTGTGAATTTATGACATCCTATCCCACCATGAGACCTCAACAAGTTAAAGTTGGTAAGGAGATCTCAAGACGATACATAGCAACGTCCGGGGTACCGCAGGGTAGCTACCTAGGTCCCCTGCGTTCACAATTTTTATAAATGATTTACCAAACTATGTAGAACATTCAGAATGCCTCTTGCTTGCAGATTACTTTAAATTGTTTAAGCATCTCTTAATGATTGTCTTGTGACTTAAATTTGGTATCTCAGTGGTTTAATGTAAATAAAATGTCGCTAAATATTAACAAATGTCATGTTTTAACCTTCACACGTAAGATACAATGCATACAATTCCATTACATGATTGATAATTTGGTATTAAGTAGAAAAACTGAATGTAGGGATCTTGGAGTCTACTTGCAGACAAACTTAAAGCTTGCCCAGTATTATGAAACCATTGTAAATAAAGCATATAAACTTCTCGGGTTCGTTATCAGGAATACAAAACACTTTAAAGACATTAAGACTTAACTTAAGACAATAACTTTGTATAACACTCTGGTTAGACCAAATTTAGAACATGCCTCCGTTATTTGGGCACCACAAACAATGGTTCATGTTGACATGATCGAAAAAGTGCAGAAAAGATTCTTAAGATATCTGTACTTGAGAACGCACAAAAGTTATCCTTATATGGTCTCATACAATAGTATGCTAACTGAATTTAAAATGGTAAAATTGAGTGTTTTGAATGATGTTTTATTTATTTACAATATAATTAACAGCTTAAAGTATAAGATATGTTCCTTAATTAACAATATAACTTTTGTAGTTCCTAAAATTAACTTGAGAATAAGAAATAACAAAGTTTTTCAATGTTTACCCCCCCAATAGTTCACCTATAGATAGAATGATGAGTGAATGTAACAAACTTATACAAAAATGTGATATACAGTGTGTACATAAAGTAAGGAACAAATTCATTATCTAGGAATCTAAAAATATTTCGGAAAAATCCTCGGACACGTGTATAATAATTTTTAATGGCGCATTTTTTCCCATACAAACTTAATATACAAGGTGGCTCATGTAGTAGATATGACATTATCGACGATTTTTTTAAATGGGAACCCCTATATTTTAGTTCAGATATGTAATCTCCAAGAACAGCTGATTTCAAAAACATAACACACTTAAGGCCTAAAATTCATAGTTTCGTTACTACAGGGTAAAACAAATAATTTTATTTAAGATATTTTTTTTTGGCTTGGGAGGCATCAATTAATTACGTGAGGCGTTTTTAGCGATTTTTCAACCCCCCCCTTCCCCCAATAAAAGATTTCGTGACATTTGGCTCAATCCCTTCCGCTACCCTACGCTAGTTAACTTATACCCTAGTAGAAATAATCCAGGAATTCTAGATGAAAATTTGTGGTACCAACAAAGACGGCGCACCGCCACATTATGCAGCAGTAGTGCGCCATTACATAAACCAAGTTTTTCCGAACAAGTGGATTGGAAGACGTGGGCCTGTTGAATGGCCGCCTAGGTCTCCAGACCTTACACCACTGGACTTTTTCTTGTGGGGTCACCTGAAAAATGTTGTTTATAAAGTCAGACCTGCCAATATTGAAGATTTAAAAAATCGAATAACAACAGAATGCAGGAACATTTCACAAGAAACCATAAGAAAAGTCCAACAAGAATTTATTGATCGCTTGGGGTACTGTCAGGCAGCAGAAGGAGGACAATTTCAACACTTAATTAAATAGCTTATTTAATTTTTTTACATTTTTTTAAATTAAAAATATCTTAAATAAAATTATTTGTTTTACCCTGTAGTAACTAAACTATGAATTTTAGGCCCTAAGTGTATTATGTTTTTGAAATCAGCTGTTCTTGGAGATTACAGATCTGAACTAAAATATAGGGGTTCCCATTTAAAAAAATCGTCGATAATGTCATATCTACTACATGAGCCACCTTGTATATTAAGTTTGTATGGGAAAAAATGCGCCATTAAAAATTATTATACACGTGTCCGAGGATTTTTCCGAAATATTTTTAGATTCCTAGATAATGAATTTGTTCCTTACTTTATGTACACACTGTAGATCTGTTCTGTACTACGGTAGGTCAAATTAAGTCTGTGATTTTGAATGATTTTAGAGAATAATATATTATGGTCAATTTTTTTAAGTTAATAGTTGTTGTACTATGTGTAATACAATACGTTCTTATTTTTAAATTTATATTTTTAAATTTATAGTTTTTAGTATATTGTTATGTTTTTTCTCTATCTGTAACATTTAAGTACATGCAATATGGGTTTGTAGGAGTTTAAATAAATAAATAAATAAACTGAAGACACATTCCCCATTCGTAATAAATATTATAGAAGGAATTGAAAGGTTCTATAGAACTGTTTTCTACAGGTTGAAGATTTTAAAAAAGCCGCTGAAAGAACGTGTCATGACGCAAATGCTGAGCAGCCCTTCATCTGTATTGACATGACATTCATTTGGATATTGCTTGAAAAGGGATTCGGGCTTTCAAAAGATACTAATATTTATGTAAGTATTATTTTCAGAAATGTTATAGGAAGTCCATGGCGAGAATTTGTTGGGTTCAGACTGTGAACTTTTTTTGGACCGCAGCGTACATAATTAAGAATGTATTTTCTTGTTTTCTAGCTGTACAAAAAGGTGACCGGGCACGAAATTAGTTGGGCACTTGGTGCAGCCTATGACGTTCTAAGAGGTAAAACCATTTAGGACAGAACTGGATTACCATAACATTCGGTGTGCCTTATTCCAAACGATAGTCTAGTTGGTTTTTTTTATAAAGGTGCTGCGGTACTAGTTTATTAAAAAAATGATCGCAAAAAAAATTTTCTTTATTAAATTTTAGAAGATACTTTATAGTTTTTACATTATTTTATATTTTGGTAAAATAGAAGCGCACTATAGACGGTGTTTGATTGAACGAACCCGACTTAACAGGATTCCGGAGTACCTGTAAACGAGTTTTCTTCCCAAGCGTTTATTCCTGTTTTAGGAAAAAAATGTCAAAGGAAAAAAAACTTTGTAATAGAACTAGAACTCGCTGAAAGTCTATATATTTTTTGTTTCGGAGGATTCTTAGATTCAATTTTTTTTTACTGCTCCATATAGAAAAAAATGATTTCCTCGAGTTGTTAACAAAATTTAGACATCTTTCGTTCAAAATTTTTTTTTAAATGTACCGTTTTTCAGCGTAGAAAATTGAAGTATAGACACGTGCAGTCTCTTTCTTCCGATTATCGTTGTTTCTGTCGGCGTCCGATTACGGGCGGACGATCGACGTATTCTTCTAACTGCAAGGGAAGATCCAATTCTAATATGAGGAAACGTATTATTTTCATTAAAAACTCAAATACACTGAGGCACAAAAATAATAAATGTGCAAGCACAAAAAAAACATAATTACCAAATTTTGTAAAAAAACCGCTGGTTTCTGTCAAAGTTATTAGAGAAAAACAAAAATGAAATTTTAACTTTAACACCCTGTATCTCAGTTAATATCAACTTCAGATAATATACACTGTAATGTTAATACCTGTAGGAACGTTTTTGATATAAATGTTGCCTCCGTGCCAGATCCAATAATAATTAAATTGAGAAAAAATTGACCAGGTCTTCGGGATATACAAGTTTGACGTTATTTTTGCACTAAAATAAAAAAGTTTCTGCGGCTTCTAGTTGTTTATTTTTAACACAAAAATTTTATATTATGTATATTTAATTATGTATCATTAACTCACCTGACAAAATTATGGATAAAGCTTAAAAGTATCTTTTAAATTAATCCGTTTTATATGCATTCATTAATGCACAAATACATTTTTTATAACAAATTATTTATTAGTATCCATGGTTGTTTTATGTATCATATGGTATCGATAAGCCATTTCTAAATACTTTTTCATGACTTGTATCCAGTCAGTCACTATTTTGCACAATATAATGCAGCTTGTTTATTTTTCATAGGATATGAAAAATAAATTCTCTTGATTGCCGTTAATTTTCAGTCATACAACTACATAATTTACTGATTTTCCGTTTCCTTTATTTTATATAAATATAGATGTTTTATTCCATTTATTCTCTGTGCATTATTATGTTTATCTTGAATTAGGAATTTTCTTGAAATATACAAGTTGTATCGATAAGAATAGATACGTATGTATTTTCACGTATGTATGTATTTTCACTGTGACTCATTTATGTTAGGCTGTGTATTAAATTCCATTTTAAAATTAATTGTGATGTGTATAGGTGTTAGTGTTATTGTTTCACACTTAAAAAGACAAAGCAATAAAAAATTTATAACAAAAAGCTGGACTTTTATTAAAGTATTGTCTTTAAAATCGTAAAACTTTCCATAATTAAAAAACTTAATGCTCTGATGAAATAACAATAAAATTAAATTGATTGCCTTTGTGGCGCATTAAAAGGTGCTTTCAGACATATGCACTGAAAAATAAATACATTTCGTTATACTTCGCAATATATTTATAAACGCTTAATTATTGCTACTTAAGAGTTATGGTTGAATCAGCGTTTAAATTTTCCATTAAACCATTGTACATGACTTGGTTAACAAGATCTTCGGCATATTTCCTTTGGTCGTCGCTCATGTCTCTTAATTTAATGGCCACGTTTTTACCAATCGTATCAAAAATATCATCATAACTTTCGTCTATAAACATTTTTTCATCTTTCTTGTCAATATCCACGTGGGGATCATCATCTTTAATTAACTGAAAAATGTACAACCTAAATAAGTACTATTTTTGCTGATTGTGTTTGTTTTTAAATTATTATCATCAAAAGAAAACGTAAATTGTGGAGAGGCCGCAAAGTTGTATTGATAATTGAATGTGAAGCCATTTTACTAAGACCCCAAAGACATTCATTGTTTAGGGTTCTCTTAAGCAATTTTTGTTGTCCCAAACTCATGTCTATATGTTGGCCTTTGATTGCATATAAGATAACTGCCCGAGTAATCAAATCCTTTTCACTTATTGACTTATAATATGGGTAATGTTTAGGAAGAGGTAGTATTACATAAACTTACCACAATGTTGTCTTTATCTGCACTATCATCTGAAACATCATTCTCATCGTTTTCTTCATCCTAAAATAATTGCTTTTGAACACTAAAAATACCTTTATAAACTCCTGGACAAAATTAACGCAACATTATAAATTTGCCATATCTTTTATGCTATTTTTTTTTCTGAATTTATGATCCGATTTGATTGATTTTTTCTTTGCATTTTAGGTTGGTTCCTTGACAATGTCATAGTTTCCGCTGTTTATGATAATTTAATTTTCGATTTATACTGGGTGTAATAAAAATGCTATGTTTTTTTCCGAAAATTCGTATCACCCTGTGGAGTATATTAGCAACCGAAACATATAGCAGTTGACATTAAACGGTAGGTCCATCTTTCCCCAACATTTTCTTTTTTGGTTTACTTCATTATCTGTGTTATTAAAGGACGTACACCGTTTTATAGCGTAACATGTTTTTATAGACGTTATTATTAAACATATTCATTGTTAAATGTTTTCAAGTATGCTATGGACCTTTTCTGACATTGCAAGCGATGGGTCAATATCGAATACATTATTTGTTATCTGTAAAGCTGTATAATTTCTGCTCGCTTTGATAAATGAAAACAAAATTAACGAGTTACTTTATTTAATAAAGTAATAACAATATTAAGATTACGTTTATTAAACAAATTTTTTTTTGGAAACGAGCAATTGAATTGAAAAGAACAAAAATCAGAAACAATCTATTTCTACTTCGAATCACTGCATTCATACGCCCCGGCATACTGAAAATTAAATTTTTAATTGTTGGGGAATATCCTCCAATTCTGCAAGTACTGCATCCACCAATTGATTGTGGTTAACCGGTACGGGAGTGCCTTTCTTTTAAGAGCGTCCCATAAATGCTCTATGGAATTTAAATCTCGGTACCAAAAAAGGAACAAATGGCATTACATGTTCAATTACAATGTTTTCTAGATAAAAATCGGCGTTCCTTGATCTTACACATATATTAACAGTCATATGTTGATAATTTTGCAATGTCAGAAAAGGTCCATAGCCTAGGTACTACTACATTTAACAATGAATGTGTTGAATAATAAAGTCTATAAAAACATGTTTCGCTATAAAACGGTGTATCTCCTTTACTAACAGAGATAATGAAGTAAACCAAAAAAGAAAATGTTGGGAAAAGATGGACCTACCGTTTAATGTCAACTGCTATTTGTTTCCGTTGCTAATATACTCCACAGGGTGATACGAATTTTCGGAAAAAAACATAGCATTTTTATTACACCCAGTATAAATCGAAAATTAAATTTTTATCATAAACAGCGGAAACTATGACACTGTCAAGGAACCAACATACAAAGCAAAGAAAAAATCATTCAAATCGGATCATTAATTCAGAAAAAAAATAGCATAAAAATTATGGCAAATTTATGATGTAGCGTTAATTTTGTGCAGGAGTTTATTTTGGGAGCATTTTTAAATCGCTCAAAAATGTTAAAACTGTCAGGACTTTTCCACACATAAGTTTACTTACTTTTTTTATCCAAAATTCTTTTACGAACATTAAAAGTTCATAGCACCATAAAGTGTTGTGTGGTCGTCCATTACTTTTATTTCTACACTCTCTCCTAAACTGTGTTTTCAAGGAAGCAATTTTCCTTTTTACTTCTTCTACGTTGAAATGTTTTCCTGTTTCAGCAATAAAGTCCTTTGTTAGTTGGTTATAAGCTTTAAGCCGTTGTACTTTTGCAGTGTTGGACGATGCATCCAATGAATACAATATGGGGTGCTTTTTTAGAAGCTCTATGAGAGTAGCTGTATGTTCCTTTGACCAAAAATATATGTTTTTCTAGAATTACAGAAAGGGAAAGCTAGAAAGTATCTTATTATTTAGCTATCTTCAAACAATTCCATTAATTTAAACAGAATAAATGAATACTTACATAGCTATCCTCATTGGTATCCAGATTGTCATTATATTCTTCTCCCACAATAAAAAGAAAATGGTTATAGTACCACAATGATGGAACATAAATATTATTATCTGCATTCTTAGATTCTAATACCTTAAAAATTGATATAAAATCAATTTCAAATATTATCTAAGAGAACTCGGTCGGCATATTAGAAAAGACAAAGAACAGAGTGTACAGTTTTCAATAATAAATCGATCAGAGATCTATAAAAAAATAAAGAAGCAAATTGAATAAACTTTTAATCAAACCATTTTGAAGTTTACACCACTTGCTTATACTGAGTATTTGAAGTAACTTTGTTGACATGATTGGAAATACAAAATACCTATGTATATTATATAAAAGTGTTCTATTGTGACTTCAATCGGTAGAACTTTATCTTCTTTTTTATGGATTTTTGGTTCTTGTAAAACCAAATGCTTGAGAGGAGAGAGCCATTGATCGAGATGCAGCTTTTTAAATTACCTTTTTATGTTCCCGTCTAAAAGCAGTTCTCATACCCTCGATCTTGTGCTTAACAAAGTCGATGCTGGCGTCAGGATAATATTCTCGGCATTTATTTATTATTACATCGAAAGCAGCGTTTCTAGCAACTCTACTTTTGTATTTGGGATGTGACTTATCCCAAAGTAGTTTATTTTCTTTATAGAGTTGTATAAATTCCTTCATAAATTTTTCATGTTCTTTTGATACGTGTGGTGGTTTTTCGTCCTCCATTAATTTGTTTAAAGTAATTCACGTAGCTAGACATTCATTGTTCTCTTCAGGAATTTAGTTTACTATTTATTTACCGAACATATTATTATAACCTTAAACTTATATTTTTTTGGTTCCTACTTTGTGTAAAAAGTTCATATTTTTGACGACGGCTGCTGTAAGTAAGCCAAAATGTGCTTACGTCTGTCTTCTTTTGTGGCTGAAAAATTGCCTGAAGGCTGAACGGCTATAGACCATTTCAATCCTCGGACGGAGTAAAACAGAATATCCTCTGTGGTGTTTGCCTTCAAAAAATCTAACCCTACTTTTCAACGATGTCGCATTTAAGGTAAAATTTTCAATAAATTTTATTTTGCAGCATATGAAGGAAACAAACGTATATTTTTTAGGTTTCGAAAGAACGATGAAGAATTTGGGTCAACCAGTTCAGATGATGAATATGACAAAAATGAAAAACGGTTACTGAATAATTTTAGGAACAAGAAGCAAGTGGAGTCCGACAGTGAGGTAAACCCATATTTAATAATTTTAAAACCATAGATATTATATTTATATGCAAATTTCCACGTTTATGGCTTCTATGTTGAGCTATCTATAGTTTCACTGGTATATCCTCAGATAAAATATGTTTCAACAATTATTAGAGACATACTTATGAGAAAAAACTAATAAGTACTTATGTATTTAAAATAAGAATAAGTTAAATCAACGCTTTGGTTGAATGCTTATATTTTCCTAAATTGTTTTAGACCGAAGTATTTGGTGTAGGCGCCAGAACTGACTCTGATGATGACTCTGATGAAGATAATAAAAGTGACATTGCTCTTAGTGATGTAGAAGGGCAAGATGCTGATGATAATCTACCAGATGTAAGAGCATGGGGTAAAGAGAAAAATAAATATTATGGAACAGACTATGTGGATCCTGACTATGGGGGATTCCAAGAGAAGGATGCTCATGCTGCTGAAATAGAAGAATTAGAAGCTAAAAATTTGCAGAAACAATTAGTACAACAGCTTGATGACAATGATTTCAGCTTAGATGTTATATTCAAGGTCAGATGTTACTACATATCAAATTTGTTATTTATTTTTATAAAAGAGTCAAAATAGTACCTAGATCATTTATTCTACATTAAAAAATTAAAAATTTTTTTAGAAAAAAGATGATGAGAAAGGTAAAGACCAGAGTGAGAATGAGGAGCTAATAAAAACTGATTTATCCAAACTAACAACTAAACAGAAGCTTCAGATTTTACAAAAAGAATCCCCCGAATTTTTTGCTTTAGTAGAGGACTTTAAAGGTAATGTTTTTAGATTAATTATTATATTGATTATAGGTACCTATGTAAAAATATAATATGATATAATTTAAGAATGTCCATTAACAGAGTTTTTTTTAGTGAAAATGACCTTAGCAAAGGACTTCTTACACCCTGTTATGCAGAAGTTTAAAGCAGGAGCCATTGAGAATTGCAAAGCAGTAGAATTTGTTCAAACACATTATCACCTTATTTTAAAGTGAGTAAAGCATAGTAATTGCTTTTATTACCTTTAATAAGCTGGAATAATGTTCTATTAAATTTTTTTATATAATCTGCTATAAAATTCTCAACATTCTCAAGACTATAGGTAGTCACAGAAAACAAGTTACCCCTATTATCTCTTTTAAAAAATAGTTATTGTACTTTCTAACAAATAAAGGTATTTCATTGGCAATATAATAATACTTTGTAGTTACGCCACCAACATTTATATGTACTTGCTTCTGAAAGCAAATAAGGAATTGAAAAATCATCCAGTTGTTCAAAGATTATATCAGTATAGACAGTTACTTGCCCAAATGGAGCCTGTTTTTGAAGAAGTGATAAAACCACAAATTGAAATGTTATTATCTGGAAAAACTAAAGAAGTAAGTTACAAAATTTTGGCAATATTGTTTCCTTTGATTTTTATGAAGTTTTTGCATGCTGTTTTGGCATGGACTGGACATGGAGTGTTTATACAAGGATATCCAGAAATTAATGCTCCATTTTTATAGCAACTGTTTTCTTTTGAATTGTGTAGATCTAAGTACTGTTCTAATTTATACGTAAATAATTATTGAATATATTTTAGAGTTCTGATAAACAAACCATTACTTCAAAACCAAAGAAAAAAAAAGTGCTTAAAATTCTAGCACCGCTACAATCTGAATCCCAGACTAAGAGAACAAAAACAATATTTGAGAGCACCCAACTCAGCAAGAAAATTAAATTGGATAACTTGCAAAATGTAAAGAAAGTTAGTTTTGGTTCCGAAGATCCAGATAATGCATCTGAAGATTCAGGAAATGAAGTAGATATTGATGAGGATCAGAATGATCAAAATGAATATGATGATCAGAATATTGAAGAAAATACAGGAGAAATCGAAGGTATATGTTATAATAAATAAGTGACCATTTTTTTAGTTTTATAGGAAGAATTTTTTATTTTTTATTAGTTTTTTTAAGTTGGCAACTGAATCTGCTATCTGAAGATGCTTTTATGTCACCATTTTTAGTTCCTTATATGCTATTATTACTGGCCAAGTTCAAATTATGTATAATTGATATTACTATTCATTGTCATCAATACTTTTTAGGCATTGGTAAAAGGGCAATAACTTACCAAATCGCCAAAAATAAGGGTCTTACGCCACGTAGAAAGAAGGAACATAGAAATCCAAGGGTCAAGCATAAACTTAAGTTCAGAAAAGCTCTTATACGAAGGAAAGGAGCGGTAAGTAATTTTTTAAGATTATTATTAAAATAATTTTGAGAGTCTTAAAAACTGGATGGAATAAAATTGTTATTTTTAGGTTCGGGAGCCTAGGAAAGAACTTAAAAGATACAGTGGTGAGATATCTGGTATTAAAACTTCTGTCTCTAAGAGTGTAAAATTTAAGTCTTAATGCATTTTAATAATGAAATAAAAGCACATTTTGTTTGATATAAATAAATGTTTATATACAAAGGAGGTGAAATACAGTTATTACATACCTTATAAATTTAAATTTTCCATATTATGTCAGACCTATAATAATATAAATACAACTAGGTGTAACAAAGGCCTATATTAATAGTAACAAACATCTCAATAATATAGATTTAGAATAAAATTTAAAACAGTAGACTTCATTGAAAGTAGCATTAACAAAATTCGTTCTCAGATTGCATAGGTGTTAATTTTCGGCACAAAAATATTCAGTTAAACGCAACCAGGATGTTTCGTCTCCCAGCAGAGAAAACTAGTGTTTTGAGAAACCATACAATTTCTATTTTGACATTTCTTAGTGAACAATCAAAAATGTATCATCCTCGATCCCTATACCATTTACCCTGGTAATCAGTAATATGGCATTGCATTACTTTAGAAAAAAAAATATACATAACCCGGAATAAATAAAAAATTATTTTGCTAAATTTTAAATTTATAATCATATCTTGCAGGACTTTAACGTTTTTACATTGATATAGAGTGAGAGCAAATGTCGTTCCCTGTACTATACAGGGTGTTATGGAAATGACGTATTATATTTAAATGGGTGACTCCTTGGGTGTCCTAGAGAAGCACTACATATTTTATATTTTTTTTTAAATCGATCGATTTAAAAGTGTGGTTATGAACACTGTTACTCACAGGTCAGTCCGCGCTACTGTACAACATTTCACCCAGAGCCAATGGCAATGTTGCCAAACTTAATGTAAAACTGAAATTCCATATAAAATTATAAAAATAAATTATTTTCTACCTACTTGTATTTATCCTTATACCTAAAGAGCGAGGAAATCCAGGCACAAACACAATCAGTTTTTCATGGGAACACTCCTGGAAATACTTTATGTACACACAGTAATAGTGAAACAGAACCGATATTTAGCTTTTAATAATACAATAATACAGATTATACTACAGATTATTAGATTTTATTACACGCGACGAAATTTGACGCCCAGAAGAAACGCGCCAATAAAAACAATATTCAAAGATTATTTATGGACGGGCAAGATACACGCGTAAACCGAAAAAACAGAGCGGATTGCTGACAGTGTGTTGGTGATTATGTTTTTTCGGGTTGTTTAAAACATAGTTCGTCGTAAATGTTCTTCAATTAATTGTACAAAAAGGTATTACAGAATGGAAAAGTGTTTAAATTATTTTATTATGTAAAGAGTTTAAGGTGTACATATGACAACACCGGCCCGAATTCTTTGATTGCTTACATGTATCGCAGTGCCATACAGGTGTTTTTCTGGTTTGACGTCGGGTCACTTTTACCGGTGAATGAATTGAAGGCGTCATTTATGGCTATTTTTCTTCAATTTGTCTTTATCTCAGGAATTGCCGGTTTAAATACAATACGTCATTTCCATAACACCCTGTATACTGTACAGTCTAACGTGGTTACTTTCGAGTGTACCTTCCTTTGCATTTTAGTAAGTTCCCTCTAGATGGCGTGAGTGAGGATTTAGCGCCGTTTAATACTTATAATTTGTGTTGAATTTGAGCTGTCAAGTTGTGCTGTCCTTTTCTCTACACAGTTATCACTTTACGTCAATGCAGCAGATGTCGGCTTTGTAATGCTACTTTCAATTTACTACAATTATTAAAAAAAAAATAATTTTATTCTCAGACTAGAAGTCATTTTAATTAGCGACAAAATAATTTAATGTACAGCGAAAATAAATTATAGCTTAAGATACTGTGAGCTAGATAATGCATAAAATAAATAATGCTGCTCCATTTTCACTGTAACCACAACATAATAAACAGTACAGCTTGTTTGATAAACATACATAATATATTACTTATTTCTCGTGTACTATTATGGTATTTTGTGTTTTCACAATATCCAATTTTGTAAGCCCAGTGAAAAAAAAAAATTATATACAGGAGAATTTTTACTTGTTCCTTGTGTGACGTTCGTCTTTATTGCCCGATATAATTTTAACACATACTATTACATACGATGACGTCTTATATTACGCAGTGATTAATAATTTATTTTGACATTTTTATGTAAATGGGAGCATACAGATTTAAGTACATTTTGTAGTCCAGCTACTCCTCGCAATACATGCATTCTTTTGAAGAATCTACAGTAGAATCTCGCTAATTTTCATTATCTAAAATTGCACTGTCTGTAGTCGGGCAATCTCCCGGGTTCAGATAGAACACTTAAAAATAACAGGAGAAGTTCCTATAAATATTTGTTCCTACGGCCTCCCCTATGGAGATATGGGCCCATAACGGATGTCCCTGGAAATCGTTGTTTTTTAAATAATTTATTAAGTACTAGGTGTAATTTAATAATTTTTTAGTATAATGGTTAGTCTCCTTAAAATTCGCCCTTTTAAACACATTTGGCTTATTTAGTTTGCCAGGGACGGACTAGACGTAACAAACAAAATGCTTTTTTTGTACACCTTGTATGATGAAGGAACGACAATAATATTTTTGATATTCTAAACTTAAACCTTAAGATGAAGAAAAGGCATTCTTGATCAATGTCGATAAAATGAACCGTTTTCGAGAAAAAAATATTTTTGTCCATATTCAGTATACGTAAATTCCATTACTAAGTTAGTAACTAATAAGACAAAGGAGAAAAACCGCAAATTTCAAGACACTTATCATAAACTGACACTGGCATAAATATTCTTATTTAAATCGGTACACATGAAAAAATCCATAGCAACAATGAGGGAATTTTATTAACATAAAACAACCAATATTGAACAAAAATATATTTTTTTCGAAAAACAGTTCATTTTATCGACATTGATCAAGAGTACCTTTTTTTCAGCTTAAGGTTTAGAGTTTAGAGTCTCCAAAAATATTATTGTCGCTCTTTCATCATACAGGGTGTAAAAAAAGCATTTTTGTGTTACGCCTAGTCCGTCCCTGGCAAACTAAATAAGCCATAGGTGTTTAAAATTGCGAATTTTAAGGAGAATCATCTAGTAACCATTATACTAAAAAATTATTAAATTACACCTAGTACTTAATAAAGGATTTAAAAAACAACGATTTCCAGGGACGTCCGTTATGGGCCCATATCTCCGTAGGGGAGGCCGTAGGAAGAAAAATTTATAAGAACTTCTCCTGTTATTTTTAAGTGTTCTATCTGAACCCGGGAGATTGCCCACATATTCTGGGACACCCTGTATACTATATAAAATACATTTTAGTATTTACTAGGTTCATTTATTACATATGCGTAATATGTAACATATACATGGAAAAGCATTACATATATGTGCTGAATATTACATAGGTACCATATGAAATATTTCATTAATCCGGTATTTTCTATAATCCGGCCCCTACTTGCAATCGAAGATGCCGGATGATAGAGATTTTACTGTATTTTAAAAGGAGTGCCGAGACCACGTCTAGGGCATAACGGCGCGGTCCAATTTCTATTGATGTAAACGCATAATGTTTTAAAAACTAAAAGATATTAGGCGAATAAAATATTAATATTCAGTCTTTAATAAGGATTGTTTAATATACCCTTTAAACTTTTTATTTCAATTTAACTTAACCACTAAACGATAACACCCCACCCGGTATTCACCAAAGTGGTTTGAAAGTTGGTACAGTTGTACGCTTTTTGTTGAATTGTGCATAAATATAAATATTCCGAGAATCTTATCGGAGTCAGAATAAGAATGGTTTAAATTCGGAATAATTTTGGTCGAAAACTCTCGACATTTGTCACTTTAAACCTCTAACTGTCAAATAAATACCGTTTTACCTTTAAAACGCTTTAGTGAATACGCCTGTTAGGAAGTAATATAAATGTTGATATGTAAAAACATTGAAACCTACAACAAAATTATGCTTTATATTTATTTTGATTATTCATAATAGCGAGATTACATTAGGAAGGACCCAGCCAAGTCGTGACACTTTCTTGACACGTCAGTTTAATAGTTATTTTCTGTATTAGTTATGTCAGTCATAGAGTCGTAGTAAAAACAGTATGTGAAAATTGTTTATTATTTTAACCCATGAATCCTTACAAAACAAATTTGACAAAATTATTCATAAATGGCACTTTGCAATAATAATTAAGACACCCCCCCCCTCCCCCCCTCTTAAAGGCTTTTGTATTTTTCAAAAATTCACGTTTGATTTAAGGATAATTATTGGTTTTTAGAACTCCTTAGATATTTTATTTATTCAGTTATTCACTATCGTTCAGTTAAGTCAGTCTTTCTTAACGGGCGCTTGAGCCTTTCAGGGGGGCGGTAGAAGGCTCAGAAAAAAATAGGGGGCGGTCTCGGGGGCGAGGGTAAAGTAAAAAATTATTAAATCCGAAGTTCTATGGTTTTCGCGCTGTAATTTTTTATTATCGTTAATAAAAAAAAATTTTAAAATACGATTATGGTTACTTCCATTGAAAAATTCTTCTTTGAACCCAGAAATAGGATATGGGCCATATTGCACGTTTAAAAATAATATTTGCAATAGCCGTTTAGCAACATATTACAGGGTTCGGACTGACCTGGAGAACATGGAAAAGTTATGGAATTTAAAACTGGTCATAAAAAACATGGGAAAGTCATAGAATTTCGTAATTCACCTAAAATCCTGGAAATCTGATATGGCAACCTGGAATCCTTTAATGTATTTTTTGTTCAGGTACAAATTGAATTCCAACTACGTTGCGAACGTTTGCTCTCTTTTTATTTAATTCTTTATTTTTGATAAACCATAATATTATGGCAATCTACATAATGATAGGAAAAATTAAGAAATAAAAATATTCTAAACTATTATTTAACTGACCTGGAGTATAACCAAATATTTGCCTGGAACACGTGGAAAACCTGGAAATGTCACGGAATTTTACAGCTGTTGGAAAGTCCGAACCGTGTACTATGGTACACACTCCCCAATAGATAAATTATACCGCCATACGTGAAATTTCTGCTACTGAATATCGGGGTTTGGTGCCCACGTTAAGCTGCAGGTCCCATTGGAAATGGCCCTGGCAAATGTATAATACATGACCGGTATTCCAATAAAAGTAAACAAATTTGGAATTATCCTAAATTGTAATTTCCTTGAAGAAATTGTATATTTTTCTTTTCGAAATAAACTGCTGGCCATTTGCTTTCGAGCAAGAAAAATTTCGCCTAAATTTAAAAGTTAATATTTTCTGAACCAGATATGACATCGATCTCCGGTTTTTAATGGTTGATAGATTTGTCCCTTAGGAAACAATTGCCAAAGTTGGATTGTCTTAAACTGTCAGAAAATTTTATATACAGGGTGTTAAAGAGGACAATGATTTTTGCTGCAATTTCAATAGCATGTAACTTTCACAATAATATTTTTAAATTTTATCACTGTACGTCAATTGAATCACTGGTTCATAGCAAAGAAAGTAATCTGTCAAATTTTTGATATCTGCTATATTTTAAGAGATACCGATTTTTTTTAAAAACTTTGCTTTTTTTCAACTTTTTGTTAGCTAGATCCCACTGTGCGTTGTATCGTTCAAACTTTGTAAGTGATTATTATACCTTATGAAAAGCTTGTTTACGTTCAGTAACAACAATTGTACCTAAATGTTGTGATGTGCAGTGGCGTACTTATAATCACTTATATGTCTATGCTTTATGACTATCTCACAATTTTTTTGTATGGGAAAGTACTCGCCCCTTGATTAGGCAAGTTTTTCCTTATTTTTTAGTTTTTCATATCGCGCTACAGGTACAGTGTCTACAAAATTTTAAAAAAGATAATTTTTTTATTTAATTGTTTGAAATTTTTTTTTTTTTTTAATTTTGTAGACACTGTATAATATACCTGTAGCGTGATATGAACAACTAAAAAATAAGGAAAAACTTGCCTAATCTAGAGGCGAGTACTTTCCAATACAAAAAAATTGTGAGATACTCATAAAGCATAGACATATAAGTGATTATAAGTACGCCACTGCACATCACAACATTTAGGTGCAATTGTTGTTACTGAACATAAACAAGCTTTTCATAAGGTATAATAATCACTAACAAAGTTTGCACGATACAACGCACAGTGGGATCTAGCTAACAAAAAGTTGAAAAAAAGCAAAGTTTTTCAAAAAAATCGGTATCTCTTAAAATATAGCAGATATAAAAAATTTGACAAATTATTTTCTTTGCTATTAACCAGTGATTCAATTGACGTACAGTGATAAAATTTAAAAATATTATTGTGAAAGTTACATGCTATTGAAATTGGAGCAAAAATCATCGTCCTCTTTAACACCCTGTATATAAAATTTTCTGACAGTTTAAGACAATCCAACTTTGGCAATTGTTTCCTAAGGGACAAATCTATCAACCATTAAAAACCGGAGATCGATGTCATATCTGGTTCAGAAAATATTAACTTTTAAATTTAGGCGAAATTTTTCTTGCTCGAAAGCAAATGGCCAGCAGTTTAGTTGGGGGTGATTTTTAATCGTAGATTTCTTGTTCGTTAGATTTAATTCTCTTTATTTTTTAGACACAATGATACAATATGGGATGGATATTGGATTACCGACAAATTTTGTAAATTTTGCATCTTAGTATTGTTTCTCGTCATAACAAACCCGATATTCACATGTTAGTTACAGTGAAAAATTGTCTAGTTGTATATTTGGTTTTCATTATAGCTTTAGACAATTTATTATAACTAACAATGAAACAAAATTCTTTTTGGTCAACGATAAACAAGGACAAATATTTCCTATTATTTTAAATTAGTTACCTACCATTTATTTTCATAAGATGTGACGAAGCTTAAGGGTAAAAAATTTACAAAACTTGTCTTTTTGCTGATTATATACATACACACCAATATAATAAATTACCGATTCCAAAGAATCGGTGAATATCACATTAAAATTATATGTTATTGAAGCCAGTTGTGTGTTGGAAAAAAACTAAAGCACCTATACATACCTACGTATCGGTATTTTCGTAATTTCCTACACACAATTGGCGTATTTAGTGAACATTCAGTCGGGGAAGGATCCACAATTAATTTAAGATATTTTTAAGGGGGTGACAATTTTTTTTAATTAATGTGCTTAAATGCTTTTTTATAAACGTTATAATATCGTAGATATTAGTTTATGTTTCGTCAGAATCTGACGGTGGATCTAAAGCGGTATGCACCGTAATACTCACGCCGCGATTAATGCTAACCGCAGGGTAGAATACCCCGTACAAATCTCTAAAAGCTATTTCTCCCTGTGGTTCCTCGTTGACGTAGAACTGTAGAACGTGTTGATTTAGGTCTAAAAGCACTCCGATTGTAGATCCTACGTGGATTCCCCCTTCGACTCGCTGCTCGTGACCCCCTGCGTGTTGAAACCAGGATCTTTGACGATCGATGTACATTGCCCAGCCTTTATCGTCTTTGCCTAGAAAATATATGTTTATCAAGTTTTTCTCGTTTAGTACAAAGACTGACTTTTACACAATCGATTAGTAAAAAAAGCAATAATTATTATTTTATTTATTTATTTATTTATTTATTTATTTTTTTATTTCTTTATTTATTTATTTATGCTTTATTTCCTTAGACATTACAATTTACAATGTGTGGAAAACGTCAAATTCGTCCACATGAGTATACAGGGTGGCCCATCGAAAACAGTCCAGCTAGGTAACCCCCCTAGCGGGGGCGGCTACTGCCCTTGGGTTTTCAAATATTAATGGGTATGTTGTGATACATCTTTTTAAAGAGCATTAAATTCTCTTTAAAATTGCGCCTTGTTTTGGAAATTTGAGCTACGCGCCGCCGAGAAATTGCGTTTTTAAAAATGTTGCATCAGACATTTTTCTGGTACTTAATGTTGAATTCATACTAACTTGACCCAGAACAGCTACTTCTACTGCTTCATTTCTTACTGGATTTTCAATGATCCTTTTTTTATTTGCCATTGAACCAGTTTGCCGAAATTTTGCCACTGATTCTAGGATATAACCATGATGTACGTGTCTATCTGGATGTCTATCATTAAACAAAGTTGCCGTTACTCTTGCACATTGATTGTTTATAAAATACAATTCAATAATTTCCACTCTCCCCTCAATAGAATAAACCATTTTTTATGTCACGATCAAATCAAAAGAAAATAATAGCTCAGAAATAACGTATGTAGATCTGGATCAACCACTTTACCGAAGATAAAGTTGAATTGACTGATACTTATTACTTAAAAAAAAAATGTTTATGCACAAACCTGTGTACTTGAAAAGAGGTGCAATGAAATGTTTAAAATTCCGTTGCTAGGCGGCGCGTAGCTCAAATTTACAAAACGAAGCGCCATTTTAAAGAGAATTTAATGTCATTTAAAAAGATGTATCACAACATACCCATTCCCATTTGAAAAACAAGGGCAGTAGCCGCCCCCGCTAGGGGAGTTGAGGTTACAGGGATGAAATTAATAGTGAAACGTGTCCCCCTGAAAACACAAGTTTACGGGTCCGAGGTTTTTTTTAATTTTCACGTACACAGTCGTAAACCTTGCTGGACTATCTTCGATGGGCCACCCAAAATGTATGATATACAAATACACAATATATAAAATTTAGAAAACAAAAACAAACTTATACTAAAAAGTTATGTTATTTAAAAAAAAAGAGTAAATATAAAAAATGTATACTTAGGCATTATTGCACCCTTGTGAGATATTCATTAACTGAATAAAAAGCATCGGACAACAAATATTGCTTTAAACGTTATTTAAACAACATAAGACTATCGATAGCCTTCAGGTTTGGTGGTATAGCTTGTTAAAGATTGCTGGCCCCAATGAGTTTGGTGATGTTCTACCCACATACAGTCGGTTAAAAGGAACAATAAATGAGCTGAAACTTGAGTTGAAACTTACCAGGGTATATAACTAAAATCAATCGACTTACCTAACATTTTATCCCTAGTAATGTCTATCCTAGCAATCCCAAAAGCCGGATCGGTATCTGCATCGTACTTATCCACAGTAAATTCCCAGTAGTGGACACCTCTGCTAAATCCCACACTTCCCAGTGCCACCCTATGTTCCCAGCCTTCTCCGGTAACCGTAGTGTTGTCGTCCGAGTACTGCAGACCGGGTCCAGACAAAATCGGGTCGAACGTAAACCAAGCAACTAGAAATGACATAAGGTAGGTATTGAATATACGGAGTGGAAACTTGAACTGGAATAAATTATTTAAAAAACTTTTGCAATTAACGAACACAATTTTTTTTTAACAAAATGCCTACGCGTCGGACTTTTTGTTCTCTTTTTCGAATAATCTGTTTCATCATCATACATATATCATGTTTGTCTGGTAATGGTTTGTCTCGTACTATGTGGGAAACAACATTCTGTTCTCATTATTGTTTTTTTAGGAAATTCACACTCGTCCAAGAAAGACAGAGAATTAAATAAACGAAGTGAATTTTAAAAATTATTTTTTTTTTAAATTTAGTGTTTACCTTCAGCTGTTTGTAATCCTATAAGTTCACTGTAATCGCCTTCCCCGGAACTGTTAAATGCTTTTACTCTGGCATTGTACATGCAGTGGAAATGCAGACCGTCTACTGTACATATCGTCTCGATTCCGCAATAAACTTCCTGAAAAAAAAACACCTAAAATAAAACGGTGTCTTTTGCTATATCCGGCAGATATATTTTTGCAGGTATTATTTTTAAAGGTTTTATATTTTAAAAACGTCTACTACGTTTATTCTTGTAGGTAAGCCCCAAGTTTATAGAGATAAACTATCTTTAATAAGTCAAATTCTACAATCAAAGTGTTTACAACGAATAAATAAATGTTTGGAAAACGCGGTCATGCCACGAAAACAAGATACCTAGTAAGCCGAACAATTTATATAAACATTAGTGTTGGGAAAAACCCAATGTTTTTAATAAACGAGTACTTGATACCCGAGCGATTTTAATAATCCAGTGAATCGCTCGAGCGATTAATCACTTGAAATTTTTATGACTAAGAAGAATGTGTTGATAAAAGAAGTTTAGTCTAGAGTTCTTATTAATGAACAACAGTTGATTCCGATTTTAAAAAAATTATATCCTTTAATTTTTTAAAAATTTACAATCGCCGCTGCTTAGCCAGTCAAAACAAAACCCATGTCGCGATAGGGCAAGTGAAAGGTGATGGTTTGCGATTTTTTTTTGGCACGCGGACGACTATTGACGCAAAAGGCATAGCAAAATCTTCAACTTCCTAAGTGGGGTTTGTTCCTCCCCCAATTTTTTTCAAATGGGAAGGGGTCAAGTTACCTCATTAAAAAGGGCTTTTAATTCCCTATACATTGCAGCTTAGTTTTTGAAAATCGATCCACTCGTTGAGACAACATGGAGCTTTGAAATATGAACAAAACATTTGACGAAAACTTCAAAAATCGATTTTATTTTACTAATGATAAATTAAATCGATTTTTGAATTTCTCTACAAACGTTTTGTTGATATTTCAAAGCTCCATAATTTCTAAACGAGTGGATCGATTTTTAAAAGCTCTCTTCACACCCATTCCTATTTGGGGGATGACACTTAGGGAGTTCAAGATTTTGCTATGCTTTTTGCGCCAAAGTTGTCCCCCCTGACAAACAAACGTGTTTTTGGATTTTGTCGGAAAGTCCCTTTCCAGCCTCTAATGCCGGTACGTTTTTGATGGGCCACCCTGTATGATATTATCTCCTGACAAGGAAAGCAGATTTTTGTCTTCTTAAGATGAATAATTTTAACGTATAACGTAACGATCCTAACTTTTCTCGTATAAAAGTTACTTTTCGGAAAACAAATACACAGAAACGCTATATTAAAATTGACACCTCTACCGAATTTACCCTTTTGTGACTCCCTGGCAATTCATTCGGGATCCTTTGAACTTTTTAACCGTAGGGGTCGGGATTTGAAACAATTCTCCCGTAACTTTGACTTTAAGTTATAGGAGGCAGAAAGCTGGCTTACTCTTACAGTATTAAATATTTGCACATTAAATATACTCCCATGATGTGTGTGAGGAAGGAACCCAACAGCTCGCACCTTGCGACCAAAAAATAAAAAGATACAGGGTAAACAATAAAATATGTCACTAATATTTTCGAATTCTTTTATTATTATCATTCCATTTTGAAGAAAAGAGGAATATCAAACAAAGTATTTTAGGACATATTATGTGTACTTATATTTCCTGCTTCAAATTGGTCCTTGAATCACCCATTAAAATAAATACATATTATTAAGCAACACCTTGTATAGACAGCCTTTCCTTGTGCCACAAGACTTAAAATTTCTTGTTTATAACTAAAAATTTTGTAAAAAAAGTTTACACATCTGATAATACTTAGATATTTCATCTAGCGGCGATGGCAAAACTCAAGGACGTAAAAACAAAAGCGCAGTTTATAGGGTAAATAAAGCTCTCATAAACGAAACCAAGTTTGTTAAAATCGGTTAACCCAAACCGGAGTAACCGTAGTTAGATAGTTTATTTAAAAAAACAATTGAATTTAAATTTCCCCCCTCCCCCTCCCATTTTATTATTTTACTATATTGGAAAACTTGAGTAGGATAAAAAGTATTAGGAAATATATAAGGATTAAAATACAGATATTTTTGATACCTCTCAATTAGTCCAAACACAAAGAAAATCGTCATTTTAATCTTGATAATTTCCAGAATTTTCCCTTGGCCGCTTTTACTTAAAAAAAATTAACCCGGATGCTCTATGATTAGTAGTTTCACAGATATGGCCGATTTACCGAATGATACGGTGGCCATTCTTAGTTGACCACTCGGTACCTATATTGTCATGAATATTCCTTCTTATTTAAAGCTGAAGAGAAGAAAATATAATAGAAAATTAATTGAAAACACTTCCTGTCAACCATCGAACTTCGGCTGCTCGGATGCATTTTCAAACTTTATTTAATAAGAAGAAACTTGGGCAGTCACTTTTACTTTAAATTTCCAAAGAAAATTGGATCTCCGCATTTGAAAATTAGTTTTAGATTAAGGGTACTCGAGTATTATCTACTTAATATTTAAATAGATTTTTCTATAGCAATATTTTAAAGTCCCTTATTTTGTTATCAAGTGTTTTTCTGTTATTGTCAGATAAATTGTAAATACAGGTATACTTTTTATCATACTTTTTAAGTTTAATTAAGCTTGACGCCGCCCGTTGACAAAGTCCTTTTGAAAATATAAGAACTGGTCGACACTATGAGTAAAGTGGCCAGTCTTAGAAAGTAATGAAAAAACCATAGCAATATGAACCGTTCCTAATTAACTATTTTCGGAAGCGATTTTTCTTTGCTTCAATGAGTTTTTTTGATTTTTCGGTGCTATGTCAGGGATGCCAGGCGTAATGCCGTTGCTGACTTGACACGCACTTGTCAGTCGGTCTTGGTTGTGCCTACCATCCTTTCCCCGCTAACTGGAAGATGTCAGCAGTCCACTAGAGCAATTGAAAAGATGAGGGCAAATTTGTCATGAGAAAGAATGAATGATTTTAATTGAAAAATATAGTTAGTTGAACGTAGGACGAGGCCTAACTTTTGTTCAGACTATACTTTTGATTGTATTGGCTCGGGCGCGTCCAATGTAATATAACACAATGCAAGTTGTTATATTAGAACACGGAGAGCTTTATTTATTTTGTACTCGCCCCAAAATACACGAGTGTTCGAAGATATGTAGGTTTTTATTTATACTCGTACCAAATCACGAGTGTTTGAAGATATTCCAGAGTTCTTTATACTCGCACTGAAACATACGAGTGTTTGACGAGATTCCAGCGTTATTTATACTGGCACGGAAACTACGAGTGTTTAATGATATTCCAGTGTCGTTTATACTCGCCGGAAACATGAGTGTTTCAGCTCTTCAAGTAAGACTGTCATGCAAAACTTTTAATACCCCAGTTCACACATGAGGTTTTACCTGACGTTTCAGGTCTTCAAGTAAAACGTTCGTTATGTTGTCCACAACTAATGTTTTATCTCATACGTTTTACGTGTAGAAGTAAAACGAAACTTGAACAAGTAAAACGTAAGGTAACATTTTATATTAGACCCTATACACCTAATGTTTTAACTGATACGTTTGACTTGAACAAGTAAAACGTTAGGTAAGGTTAGGTGTGTAGTTCATAATTTTTAGACTTTATTCGAAATATTAATTGTATGGCTTCATTAAATTTTTAAATTAATTTTTCTCTTGATTATATAAACTTTCTAAACTATTACACTTAGTCACAATCAATTTCGCTCTTAGAAATTCCAAGATCGCAACCGGTGTAGAACCATTATAATATGCGGATCCAATCAGTTTGCATGAGTCAGAGTGGAGAATGAACTAAACACGTCGATATAGACCATTAATCTTTCTCTCCAGCGACACTTTGATACCACTTTATGATGTTTTCTCTCCCCTCACCCCAATGGATAGTTAAATCCTTAACAGCTCTGCAAGGAGCATAATTCGATAGTTTGAAGAATAGAATGTAATATACAGTGCCGCTCAAATGTACTTGTTTATTTATTTTTTAAATATCAACAGTCTTCAACAAATCTTCAGAGAAATGTATTAATTATGTGAGAGTTTGAATGCTGTTAGTTAGCGCGTATTTAATCGAAAATAAATCTCTCAAATATCTCTAAAAACCCATGGTGAGCCTCAAACTTAGGACACACTGTACATATGTATACCAAGAATTTGTCGGAAAATATATTGATTAGCCCTTAAAGAATATTTCATTATGAACCAAAATGAATCCCCATAGCAGAGATCTAATCGCGATCAAGAGGACAAGTAAATGTTTATAAATAGGACTCAAGCACGTGACTGTGGTTTTATCTGCCTCGTAAATTCCATGTGCATGTGACACGCCTTTATCGTCCCCTCAATCAAAATGTCATCTCGCTAAACGAGGTTTGAAAAAAAAATGGGAATTGGAATATTTAACTCCCAGCCCGGTAGCACTTCAATATTCCAATATCTACCTTTTACAACCTTGAACCTTTGGAATTTGGGATTTTTATCCTTAAAAAAAAGGGCTTCCTGCTACATACCTTCTGTAGTATGTCATGTCCTTCGTGATAGAACTTTTTGTATAGAATTAAAATTATTTTCACAGAAGAATACGTTTGGATAAGTTTAGTTATTATTTAAAATCAAAATTAATATTTTATTACTAACATTGTACTTGGACTTTATAAGAATTCTCTAGTGAAAAAAAAATTATGAAAAGCTCGTCATATTTAAGATGAATTCTGGTCTCTTGATGTTTTATTCAAAAAAGACTCGGAAAACGCTCTCTAGAGAGCAAAAAATCTAAATATATTGCCAACGAGAGGCCAACACAGGATCTCTTCAAACTTTTTGATAAATATGACAACCAGGAGATTTATAGTTCTATTTAGTAATAATTTATGTAATATTTGCCTCTTTCGTGCCCTTTATGCGAAAATAAGGCTGCTGAAAAAAATTATTGATCAATCCCCTAGCTTCGACAATAAAAAATTAATCAATTTGTTACGGCAAAAAATTTGATTTCATATACAAAAGAAACATATACACGGTGTTGAAAAAAGGTCGGTACCCCGGAATAACTCCGGTGCATCGCTGCAGCGGAAAATGTGTGGGGAAAAAGTTGTTTGGTTCTGAAGGAGGAATAGTTTGCGATTTAAACCACTCCCCACCCCCTCAACCCCCGGGCGCGGGTGGAGGTAAGTTACGATTTTCAAATGGAACCCCATATTTTTTATTGGCGTATCGTGTTTTCCGACCAAAAATAAACATCTTTTGTCCGAAAATTTTTTTTATTCGGGCCCATCCTTCACCAATAATCACCATAGGAAAGACAAAATCAGAACCGTGCGAAATACTCTTTTTCTCTGTCTTGTACTAAAAAATTCCCGTGGAATACAAACAACTTTTTTCAGTTCCAGTTTTGGATATTTGAGAAGTATCGTGCATGCTTTAACAAACCATCAACAATTTTTCAATTTAAGAATAAGATTTGATAAAATAGAAAATTGACAAATTCAAGTAAAATTATAATTTGTGATTTACAAGATATTCTATTCAATACTTAATTGACATGGTTACAGTACAAAAACTCGTATTTTAGTTCTAAAGTTTTATGAAAATATGCAGTTATTCTATAACATCATTTATTATTTGCCTTTTAAATCAATTTAACAGATTTTGTTTTGCTGCATACAGTTGCATACAATTTACGTTTTGAGTCATATAAATTACAATTCAAAAAAGTCAATTGTACAAAAAATTATTTGAAATACACGAAAACAGCATTGAAAGCAATTACCATAAACTATTCAAATTAAAGCATAGCGTGCCCAGTTGCTTACTAAATTTCGGGTTCGTAATTTCATTTAATTATCCGAATGTGTTGGAGACACGACGACACTACCAATTTTAACTGGCGTTTTAAACTTGAGGTTCTGTTTTCATGGGCCGATTAGCATTAACTTGGATAATTAAATTTTACGAAAGCAATTGAATTGCCTCTATTCATTGAGGATTTCTCAATAAGACTTTTATATGAAAATTAGGTACGTAAATAAGCCGCCCGATAACGCCCATTTTAATTTTTAAGAAATTGCTAAATCTTATTTGTTCAGGATTTAAGGCAAACCTTGCCAAGTTTATCTCAATGCCAATCTTAATAAACCAAACAAATTTTGAAAAACAAACCATTTAAACAATAATCACCATGAGAAAGTCAAAATCAGAACCGTGCGAAAATCAAGTTTTATCCCGGAAATACTCTTTTTCTCTGTTTTGTACTAAAAAATGCCCGTGGAGAAAGTTCGTCGACAAAACAGAGAAAAAGAGTATTTCCGGGATAAAACTTGATTTTCGCACGGTTCTGATTTTGACTTTCTCATGGTGATTATTGTAAAGGATTTTCGGACAAAAGATGTTTATTTTTGTTCGGAGAACACGATACGCCAATAGAAAATATGGGGTTCCATTTGAAAATCTTAACTTACCCCCACCCGCGCCCAGGGGTTAAGGGGATGGGGGGTGGTTTAAATTGCAAACTATTCCTCCTTCAAAACCAAACAACTTTTTCTCCAGACATTTTCCGCTGCAATGCGATGCACCGGAGTTATTCCGGGGTACCGACCTTTTTTCAACACCCATAGACTCTATAGCCATTTATTACCTTCTGAAAATCTGTAGCTACTTTTATACGAATTGATTTGCAGATATAGCTTATATTCCATTAGAGCCTAAACTGAAAGTATATTAATTATACTAGATTTGAACCAAATTAAGTCAAAAAATTTCAATCATGATTATTTCTCGAAATCTTAATAACAATATAAAAATGCCTGTTTCGTTCGAAGTTCTTGAAATTGAAATAAAATTACTAGGGAAACTTGTCAGCACCAAAATAACTAATTTAATAATTAATACGGATTATAAACTCGTAAAGGGGTTTACTTACTCTAAAATCCCCTCCGTTACCATCATCAAGTTCTAGAACATATCCCTCGACGTGACTGTGGGGCGGGGGCTGCCACGCTATTGTCACGGAGTTGTTTTCGGCGCTGCACTCTTCGGGGATTATCGTAGGGGCAGCAGGGGCTAAATAAACGGAAATAGTAAAATATGGTTGTTCTACTTTAATTGATGGAAAACCTAGAGCTAAGCGGTTACTTTGAAATGAAATTTTCAAGTATTTTCATATGTTGGGTCTTATGTGTCAATTTCTGTCAAGAACTGCTAATTGCCAACATAAATCTTAAATGACGTTCCAATATTTCTAAGGGCTATTTTTTATATTTCTTGATGCTTAAGTCGATACGAGCTAGAAATATCTTCATGCTATAAAAATATATTTATAATAGAGGCATGCCAAAAATAATAAGGGATAATTTTCCATGCGTCTTGTAGCATTTTCATGCACGATTACCTGCTGGAACTCTTTCTTCTCCGTCAATGAATGCTGAATTACATAAAACAGGGTAGTAGTAGTATAATTTGAATATCTAATATTATTAGTCTAATTAATTACGATTATAAATCAAGTTAAATTGAATTGTTCAGCTCTGAGCGAAATAGAATTCTTTATTAGCAAATAATTGCGTTTTTGCTTGTTTCAGGTAAAATATGAATAAATGAGAGAAGAAAAAATATCTATTTAATGTCTATACCTAAGTCTATATCTAAATGACAATTATTGTAGAAATTTCCATTTCTTATATGATCTATTTTTTTTTAACAAAACTAAATGAAATTTAATGTGAATTTGAATTCAATGAATACTTATTACTCTGAAAATTAAATACGGTTATAAGTAAAGCTGGATTTAACTGCTTACTAAAAGTTTGCAGTTCTGAGTGCAATAGACTTCTTAACTAGCAAATAACTGAAGTTTGTTACAACAAAAATAAAACAAAAACAAATAGGTATTTAGATGGATAATCAGGGGAGTACCCAGTGTTTTTGATACGTCTAGTTATACCGGGTAACACATAAAACCTAGATGCATGTAATTTTCTTAAAATTTAAATTTGACATCGTATGTAAAAATTGAATCTAATTTATTTTTAAACTAAACAATTAGATATATATCTGGGTTAAATACAGAAAAAGTATCGCCATGTCACTAGAGGTAACAAACCATTACCATTTGTTATATGTTATATTGTCGAAAGAATGTCTCGCAAAAACTCAATTTTATCACTTTTGGCTATTGATAAATTAAAAATAATAATAATTTCAATACATAAAGTCTATACTACTATTAACAATCCCCTTTAAAATTTTGAATAACCGGATTGATTGTCCAGACTTTCTGTCCAAGATTAATTTCTGTGTACCACGATTACATAGTCGTCATAGTAACTGCTTTTATTTGGCGACGCCGCGTACGAATACATTGAGGATCTCCGCACTGTGCGATCTGTATAATGGCAGTCATGACTTTTTGGTTTTTTCCTAATTTAGTTTTTTATATGTATATTATTACTGTTATCTCTGTATATGTTTCTGATTTTTTTTTAATGTTCTGTATCATTATTTTGTTACTGTGTAGTATGTTTATCATGATTTCTGCCTTGCAATTAGGTTTATTAAAACCTGTAAGGCATGTACTTAAATAAATAAATAAATAAATAAATAATACAGAGCAATTAGCTATTGATTTAATTCATTTACTTAACATTAAATATAAAAATTGGTTAATTATTAAGCACATATTGGTGTGCTTTTTGAATTGTCGATAATTAATTGGGGTAGTTTATTTCCAAAAACGTTTGCGATATTTCTTTATTGTAAAAAAATTTTTACTGAATTTAGTATTTATTTTGATAACGCTTTTCGGTCGTTTGGCCTGCAACGTATTTCTTTAAGTTTAATAATTGTTTGCCGAAGCGTACCGTGTCCGCGATCTTCGAAAATTGAATCGGTCGCCCCCGGAATCACTGCCTGAGTACTCCACTACAGTGAACATCCTGTTAATATTTATGGAATAAATAACTAAGAGTTAATGAGAAGAATACACGTATATATAAACTTTTATTACAATTCTGATGGTAAATTAATATTTCATTTTCCGTTTCTACGCTTAGTCGAGATCCATAACGAATTATTTTAAAGTTAAGCTTTATTCCTTTAAGGCGTTCATTGTTTGTTTTTATTAAACTCCAGATTGCGGCAAATATTTACCTTTGAGAAATTGAACTAAACTGGAACGTCTAAAGATCGACCTAAAAGGGATTACCCAGTGAAAATAATAACACATCAAAACTTAGGGAGGTTATGGTCATTATATTTTAATAAATTGTAAATTTCTCATGCCATCAATTTGAAAACTTAAACACCCTTATCTCGCTTCTATACAGGGTGTTCCTTAATGACGTGCTAATATTTCAGGGTGTGATTCCTTAGGTCATTTTATAAAGAAAAGTTCATATGAACATATGTCCGCAACGGCCTAAAATTTTTTGCTACAGGGTGTTGAATTTTTATTTTTTAAATGGTTATTTTTTTGATATCTCCGAAAGTATTTTAGATATTATTTTCAATTTTGGTATGTGTTAATAGGATATAGAACCACAAATTTTAGTTGGAAAAGTTATTCAATTGTTCCACCAGTGGCGTCCCTGCAAACATGTCCTTTGATATTTTGCACAAGAAAGATGGTACGCCACTAACATTTTGTTTTATAAAAATTGTTGAAAATGGCTCACTTAAAAGGCATGCTTCCGCCCGTCTTCGCATCAAATTGCCCCCTCATTCAAATATTAAAAATTCTATAAAACAAAATTTATCATTAATATTTTATCAATATTAATAATAATGAGTTTCAATGTGAATTTAGTGGTTTTAATCAAGAACGGTGCGTCTGACGAGAAAAACTCAAGATACCGTTTTCATGTAGAATTGATCATGCTAATTAGAAAAACATCCACATGGAAAAATGTCAGTGGCGTACCTTCTTTTTTGTAAAAAATATCAGAGGGCATGTTTGCAAGGACGCCACTGGTGGAACAATTGAATAACTTTTGGAGATCTTAGAAAATAACCATTTAAAAAATAAAAATTCAAATTTAAGCAATTGCGGACATATGTTCATATTAACTTTTCTTTACAAAATGACCAAAGGAATCACACCCTGAAATATTAGCACGTCATTAAGGAACACCCTGTATAGTAAATAATATTAAAAATCGGAGAGAGACGTCAATTTTATTATGAAAGGGGACACTTTCAATGAATATTTGTAGCCGTCGTGATTTAACCCCTCCTAGGGGGTTAAACCACGGAAGCGGCCAATATTTTTCAAGAGCATCCCCTTTCACAAATAAAATTGACTTGCCAATTTTTAAATATTATTTGTTAGATGGGAGATATTAAGGGTGGGAACAAACCCGAACAAATCAATGAAATTTTAAAGTGAAATATTGACTTGCTTGTTTATTATATATGAAAAGTGGATTTGAAAAGATGCTGTTACAATGTTAAAATCTAATTATCCATATCGCATACTCGGAGATCCACAGCCACATATTCATAAAATAACTAAAAAAATTAATAATGCAAAAAATACCAGATATGTATTAAATTTATATTCTACAAAATTAAACACTGAAATAATGTTATCTTATATTAAGGGGATAACCTTTTTAACAATGTTTTTCGTGAAATAAATACATGGTTTCCTTTCAACAACAATCTGAAAGCGCTTCCCAAATGTTTGTGTTTGTTTTAGCAAATAACTAAATAGGAAAACAAACAATGAAATTAATTGAAAACAATGTTAGGCTAAAAAATGAATTCAGATTTGACCATTTTACAACACCAATGTTTTAAAAAAATTTTTGTGTGGCAAAATTATGGAAATGGTCAATTAATTATTTGCATAATTAGTGAAATTTAGATTCCATGGAATTCTATTTTTCTCAAAGCTGATTTCTATAAATTCCTTCAGTCTATAAAAGTTTAAAAATACTTACGTTTCATTTGTATAAAATTAAGCTGCTCAATGGCCTTCAAGACTGATTTGTCATCTAAAGTGAGATCAAAATGTGGGGAAACCCGGGGCGCAGTCCACTCTTTGTGCCATGAATGGTCTGTGTTTGCCACCCTGGATATTAACATTGTGCCTACCTAAAAGTTTAACAAAATAATTGTACTGCCTATAAACATTTAAAAAATTGCATAAGACAAATATTTGGCAACACCGCATTTACGTTAGCATGTACTCATCAAAATTCAACCTTTTAAGTATAAAGGTCTGCAATCTACACTCGCCGACACAAAATACCGCTATCCTGATATTTTGGCCAAGTTTGATATTTTCTAACTTTTGTATTTTTTATGCGATTTTCATGATTTTGTTATCAGTTTATAGATCCGTGTTTTTCCTTAATTATTTTATATAGTAACATTTTTCGATTAGGCTATGTTATAGAGGAGTAAATGCTATATATAATAAACTGCTGTTTTTTTTATCGTAATTTCAAAATACCCTGTAGGAAGATTGAGGAAGATAATTTTATTTGCATACCGTTTCGTGTCATCTTTGATGTATTCTGAACATTTCGATTTTTGATTTAATCCCTTATCTCATTTCTGCTGCGAGCTGCAAAATTTTAAATGAAACGCTGATTTGAAGCCTATTTTCATTAAGTTAAGAAAAACAAACACTGGGTATATCATAAAGTTAATTAACAAAACAATTTTAATATCCTGCATTTCCTCCTCTCGCAGCAATGACGGCTTGCAGTCTTCGTGATATCCGACGAATAAGGTTACTTATCCTTTCTTGAGCGATAGCCTGATATTCTTCGGTAAGCGCCAGTCGTAAGTCTTGCAAGGTTTATGGTTGTACAGGACGACGATGAACGGATCTTTTAAAAGATGTTCGATTGGGTTGAGATCCGGGGTACATGCGGGCCATTCCAATCGTGGAACTCCAACTTCATCCAGATATTCGTTCACTACATGTGCAACGTGACGTCTAGCATTATCATGCATTAATGTAAATTGGTTCCCAATAAAAGGAGTAAATAGAACAACACCTTCTTGGAGGATTTCCTCAATGTGACGGTGGGCGATTAAAGCTCAACAAAAACAAGATTGGTGCGTGCTTCGGTAGAAATATCAATGACATACATTTTCTAAAAATAACATCGTTTCATTTAAAATTTTGCAGCTCGCAGCAGAAATGAGATAATGGAATGAATGAAGAAACGAATTGTTTAGAATACATCAAAGATGACAAGAAACAGTATGTAAATAAAATTATCCACCTCAATTTTCCTACAGGGTGTTTTGAAATTACGACGAAAAACAACAATTTGATTTACTCCTGTATAATATAGCCTAATCGAAAAATGTTACTTTATAAAATAATTAAGGAAAAACACAATAAATTGATCTACAAACTGATAACAAAATCATGAGGATCGCATAAAAAATAAAAAAGTTATAAAATATCAAACTTGACCAAAATCTCAGGGGGGCGGAATTTTGTGCCGGTGTAAAAAAAATAATGGATATACTAACTTGTAAAAATGCCGAACTATCAGTCTCTTTAAGAGCCTCAATACAAAACTGTAACAAGGCAGTGGTCTGTTGTAACCTGGAAGTGCACGTCGCTACTTGTTCCTTAAGGGCCCTAACTCTTAAATCCTTATCTTGTCTAATGCAGTCTATTAGTTGGTCTCGTCTGGCTTGTATGGCTTGGATCAATGCTTCGCATTGAGCTGATACGATTTGTTCAAATTCTTCACAATTTTCCTGAGAAAAAATTTTGCGTAAAATACGTTGGACCTACATTGATTTATTGTGCCAAATTCCGTTCTTAAAATCAGTGTATTGACTTAATTGTTATGCCTAGATCATGAAAAAGCTTTTAATACTGGAGTTAGAACTTTTTTGATGATTGAAATCGATTTATTATTAAGTTATTGTAAAAATTGGCAAGGGAAATGCAAGGAAGCATATTTTAACTGAATTTTATAAATTGTAAAAGCTTTTAGGAAACCATTCCCCTCGAATTCGTCATACGCGATATTATGCCCTAAAAAAGCTCTTGTGGCATTGGTATACTTATTTCCTTCTCACTTCTCGGCAAGTTCCAAAGAAAATATAACCCAGAAAACTCATATACTAAATATTTTACAATTTATAAAAAATAATTTAAAAAATTTCCCCGGTATTTCTCTTGGGGAAAACTTTCATAATAACCTAATAAATCGATACTCAGCAACCGAAGATGTTTTCGTGTTTTAGTACTTTAAAAACTTTTATATATAAAACATTTTTCTCAATTTGAACATAAGCAAGGGTCAACTTTATAAATATTTCTTGGTTTGTTTCGAATTCGAGAGGAGGATTTTCGGATAATTGCGAATGTTCTTACGGATTTCAGACGAAAATATTGTTTCTAACTTGAAAGACCCCATCTTTTTATATACAGGGTGTTATGGAAATGACGTATTATATTTAAATGGGTGACTCCTTGGGTGTCCTAGAGAAGCGCTACATATTTTATTTTTTTTAAATCGACCGTTTTAAAAATGGGGTAATAAACACTCTTACTCACAGGTCAGTCCCCGCTACTGTACAACATTTCACCCAGAGCCAATGGCAATGTTGCCAAACTTAATGTAAAAATGAAATTCCATATAAAATTATAAAAATAAATTATTTTCTACCTACTCGTATTTATCCTTATACCTAAAGAGCGAGGAAATTCAAGCACAAACACAATCAGTTTTTTTTTTCTTTTTCATGGGAACACTCCTGGAAATACTTTATGCACACACAGGAATAGTGAAACAGAACCGATAGTTAGCTTTTGAAAATATTATAATACAGATTATTAGATTTTATTACACGCGAAAAATTTGACGTTCGGAAGAAACGCGTCAATAAAAACAATATTCAAAGATTATTTATGTACGGGCAAGATACACGTGTAAACCAAGAAAACAGAGCGGATTGCTGAGAGTGTGTTGGTGATCGACGAGACACAACGTATCCGGCCGCTGGTTGGTTTGCAACTAACAGACGCACGCGTGCGGCGCTATATAAAAGGTCATTGGAATTTGACCTGGTGACGTACGTGGCTATTACTATTCCATATGTTTTTTCGGGTTGTTTAAAACATAGTCCGTCGTAAATGTTCTTCAATTAATTGTATTACAGAATGGAAGTGTTTAAATTATTTTATTTTGTCTAAAGAGTTTAAGGTGTACATATGACAACACCGGCCAGAATTCCTTGATTGCTTACATGTATCGCAGTGCCACACAGGTGTTTTTCTGGTTTGACGTCAGGTCACTTTTACCGCTCAATGAATTGAAAGCGACATTTATAGCTATTTTTCTTCAATTTATCTTTATCTCAGGAATTGCCGGTTTAAATATAAAACGTCATTTCCATAACACCCTGTATAACTTGTAGTAAATATAGAAGAATATTTCAGTTCAAAAATATTGACAATCAATGGATGTATGTATAAATTACATAGCTCGTATAAACTTTATTTGTTTTTAGTTTTTAGTCACTTTGTGCTTAGGGAGGCTTCTAATTAGATTGGCCTTCTCTGCAAATAATCAAGAGATATAATAAAAAAGTGCTTCCTTCTTGCAAGCTATTTACTTCTATTATTTGTTGTAAAGTTAATGTAGCTTAAACAATAACACTTTTATGGTCGCCTTCCCAAAGCAAACGAGTTTATCACTTAAAGCCCAAAAGGATAAAAGCAGGAGGAAACAGATAACAAAAGGAAATATCTAAGACTTGGGAATAGAGGCTCTCTAATTTATAAAACATTTAGGACATTTTTTATGCTTTTCATTCAATGGATTATATCGTAAAAAATCGGCATTTTTGTTGGGTTTCATGCCAGGAGTTGAATAAATAAATTTTAAGTCCTTACATTTTGGGTTAATGGATTTATAAAAACTGACATTAACCCTCGAACAAGTTTAATCCTAAACGTCAAAACCGGACCCCACGGCTTATTATTGTTCCAATTTTTTGAATATGTGAGAACGATTTTCTTCATTCATTCTCTTATGACCGAGTGCCTCTATACGGGGTGATCTATTTAAATGCTTAAGGCCGTATTACAGTCGGGAATTTTTATGGCGCCAGCAATGGCAATTATAATTCAAGGATTCAGGCGCAGTACACCGTTCTCCGTACTACAGTCAGAAATTCTACTCCTCTGACAATTAAAATGACACGGATTTATGCGCAGTACACTGTTCCCGATCAGCTGTCTCTCATTACCAGAAATGGGGCAGACGCCATTTTAATTGCCCTTGCCGGCACAATTGGGTAGACATGGATTATTCTGTTATTTTTAACTGTTTATTATTTGGCCGAACAGGTAATGGCCATTTAAACCCACTGGTACTTAAATTAGCAGTTTACATTCTTTATTAAACTTATGGACTGCTAATTCAGCAACTTTTTGCACCTCCTATTTGTAAATAGCAGTAGCTGCTTTAACTGGTAATCAAAACGAACAGGTTTGCACATCTCTAATTCTGGGGATATTTTAGGGATTTCGACAGTACCCACTGCTGTTCTGACCGTTGACAATGCTCCAGCTGATCGAAAACGGTTTACTGCGCATGAATACGTGCCATTATAATTGCCGGCGCAAGAGAAAAAATTGCCTAGTCTAATACGGCCTTTACGAACTTTACCGCGAAAGATAGGTAGATAAATTATTGCGGCACAGTTGCGTATTTTGAGCTTAATAATTTTTCAAGAGTTAATTTTTCAATTTATAAGGAAAATACATGTGGGCTCTTAGATGCTATAAGATGGCGGTATCCCTTTCAAAAGAATGTCGTTTTAATATTTAGATAGGGAAGGTTTGTTCATAGACCAATCAGAAATAGTTACTGCCTTAGGCATGCGTATTTGGTTTAAACAGAAGCAAAATATGTGACTGCTGACCATAAATCGGTGTTCGTAGCACAAAATGTATCGATTGTCAATTGATTTGCAACTGCAACACGGACTCGTGACATGTGTAAGTTAAACTTATTTATTGGTTAAACTTACTTACCATTTTTCTTTAAAAATCTATTGCAAAACGAACGGATAGCTCTAAACAAAATAGAAAAGAGCAAGAATAAGAATACTCGTAGGTTAAGCTAAGAAGTTAATTTTCAGATTTGACGGTTGAAGGTTTGTTATGAGAACTTTAGCTACTTTTATTACGGCGAGGAAGTTATCTATGTTCGTATAGCACTACAAACTGTTTAAACAAACAACTTTGTCGGTTTATTTACACGATTTTAAAGGTTTACAGAACTTTCAAAAGCAATGAAGTCAGTTTATTCGATCAGAAAAGTACTTTGGCGGACAAACATAACTGTTCACATAAAATGCGGAATTACACACGGTTGGTGAATTTAAAATGCCACATTAGTTTCGAGATTGGGATTTTTTGGGACCAATTTACATCAAATATTGTATTGTGATTATACAGGGTGTTCCGTAATGACGTGCTAATATTTCAGTGTGTGATTCCTTAGGTCATTTTATAAAGAAAAGTTCATATGAACATATGTCCGCAACGGCTTAAATTCTTTGCTACAGAGTGTTAAATTTTTATTTTTTAAATGGTTATTTTTCAATATCTCCGAAAGTACTTTAGATATTATTTTCAATTTTGGTAAGACCACAAATTTTAGTTAGAAAAGTTATTCAATTGTTCCACCAGTGGCGTGCCTGCCAGTGGCGTGCCTGCAAACATGTCCTCTCATATTTATTACAAAAAAGATGGTACGCCGCTGACACTTTTCCATGTAAATATTTTTTGTGATTAGCGTGGTCAATTCTACATGAAAATGGTCTCTTGAGTGTTACTCATCAGACGCACGCGTTCTTGATTAAAACCACTAAACTCATATTGAAACACATCATTATTAACATTGATAAAATAATTAATGATAAATTTTGTTTCATAAAAATTGTTGGAAATGGCCACTTTCACTTCAAAGGCATCTTCCGCCCATCTTTGCATCGAATTACAACAAATTTTGTTTCATAAATAATAATAATAAATAATAAAATTTATCATTAATTATTTTATCAATGTTAATAATAATGAGTTTCAATATGAATTTAGTTGTATTAATCAAGACGAGAAAAACTCAAGATACCGTTATTATGTAGAATTGACCAGGCTAATCAGAAAAAATATCGCGCATGGGAAAGTGTCAGCGGAGTACCATCTTATTTGTAGAAAATATCATAGGACATGTTTGCAGGGACTTCACTGGTGGAACAATTGAATAACTTTTCTTACTAAAATGTGTGGTTCTATATCCTATTAACATATTTCAAAAAAATAATATCTAAAGTACTTTCGGAGATATTAAAAAATAACCATTTAAAAAATAAAAATTCAACACCCTGTAGTAAAAAATTTTCTTTATAAAATGACCTAAGAAATCACATCCTTAAATATTAGCACGTCATTACGGAACACCCTATATATTTAGGAACAGCGGTTAAAATTGAGTATGTTTTTTTAATCGCTAAGCTCTTATATGTTTGGACTTTTTCACAGAATCTTTGTATTACCAGGATTCCGGGTCTTGGAAATTGATAATATCTTAGAAGACGCACTTGCGCAAGCACATCATTTCTATGTTTTTTTTTAAATGAATTCATCGGTTTTTCTCGGTTATATCAAATAAACAACCGGTCAACGCAAAAGAAATCGAAATATACGAATTTACGATTACAAAAGTTTTAAAAACAATGAAGCCACTCACTATACGTCGTTCCATTAGTAATATGCTTAGATGGGCGAACATAAAAGAACGTTGTCAAATAAAATCCGAATCAGCAACGATTTTTCATTTGGGCTATTTTTTAGCTCACCTTTTGTAAAGAAAGAACCCACGACTTTGTGCCATTTCCACATAAAGGTCATATAATTCATGAAAGAAAAATCTCTGTTTGTATTATATGTTTTCTTCAAAGCTACAACCTTGGCATTTCCGTAATGTTTTTGGTATTAATCTAAGAAAAAAAACGGTAACACGATTTTGTCTTTAGATACACGCTAGCATGTTATAGTACAGGGTGTTATGGAAATGACGTATTATATTAAAATGGGTGACTCCTTGGGTGTCCTAGAGAAGCGCTACATATTTTATTTTTTTTAAATCGTGGATAATAAACACTCTTACTCACAGGTCAGTCCCCGCTACTGTACAACATTTCACCCAGAGTCAATGTCAATGTTGCCAAACTTAATGTAAAACTGAAATTCCATATAAAATTATAAAAATAAATTATTTTCTACCTTTTTGTATTTATCCTTATACTTAAAGAGCGAGAAAATCCAGGCACAAACACAATCAGTTTTTTTTCTTTTTCATGGGAACACTCCTGGAAACACTTTATGTACACACAGTAATTGTGAAACAGAACCGATAGTTAGTTTTTGAAAAAATACAATAATACAGATTATACTACAGATTATTAGATTTTATTACACGCGACGAAATTTTACGTCCAGAAGAAACGCGTCAATAAAAACAATATTCAAAGATTATTTATGGACGGGCAAGATACACGCGTAAACCGAAAAAAAGAGCGGATTGCTGAGAGTGTGTTGGTGATCTACGAGACACAACGTATCCGGTCGCTGGTTCGTCTTCAACTAACAGACGCAAGCGTGCCGCGCTATATGAAACTACTTCGCTCAGCCGATGTAAGGCGTCAAGAGGTCATTGGCATTTGACCTAGTGACGTACGTGGCTATTGCTATTCCATATGTTTTTCCGGGTTGTTTAAAACATAGTCCGTCGTAAATGTTCTTCAATTAATTGTACAAAAAGGTATTACAGAATGGGAAAATGTTTAAATTATTTTATTTTGTCTAAAGAGTTTAAGGTGTACATATGACGACACCGGCCAGAATTCTTTGATTGCTTACATGTATCGCAGTGCCACACAGGTGTTTTTCTGGTTTGACGTCAGGTCACTTTTACCGCCGAATGAATTGAAAGCGCCATTTATGGCTATTTTTCTTCAATTTGTTTTTATCTCAGGAATTGCCGGTTTAAATATAATACGTCGTTTCCATAACGCCCTGTATATACAGTGTGTCCCAGGATAAGCGAACCTAACGCTGCACTACAATATCCTGCCACTTATCTTCCTGCACTTAATAAAACAGGGTAAAGTACTATAAGATGTGAAATCCCTTTGGTATTATTTGGTGTCCCATTCTAATCCTAATTATTCAAAATTGTACTTCCTGGTGCAGATAAACACACAAAAAATCCACTGTATATCTGTCGTTCTTAAAATTAGTTAAAAAAGCTCTATACAGCAACTTAATTGCAATTCAAAACAAACCAAACCCGTTAAAGTAAACACAATCGAGTTTTTTATTTACGTGATTGCAAAAGTTTCAAAAGCAATAGTGAGTCGAGTTCATTCCGTTCGCCCTTTGACGGGCATACACAAAAGGACCTCTGATGTTTACAAACAAATAACGATGGACGACGACGCATGAATTTTAAAAGGCTATATGTTTGTAGAGGTGGGACATTTCAAAAAAATATATGTCATTATATTTCTAATAGTTCAGGACATCAGTTCTGGTCTTTCTGTTAGTGAGGCTTTTAAGAAACCTTTAACGCTGAGCAATATTTTAAATATAATAAATAGGCGAATACTTCTTTGACTAGATTTACTTTTAAATAAACACGCAGGAAAATAAAAGCTGTTTTTCATATTTTATTTAATACATTAATTCAGTTTAATTTACATATGGATATAAAAGTTTTAAAAGCTATAATGCCATCTCGTTCCCCTATTTTGAAGTACAAGGAAAAGGGGCGCTGTCTTCAAATAAGAAGTAATTACGGAGGAAGTAATTTTTTTATTGTTATTAAAAAATAAATGATATCTGACAAAGTCCAGCTCTCGGGTACAGATATTTAATATATTAGTTCGTATTCCTTTACCCTAAATTTTTGCTTTAGTTTCAAGTTTCAAACAATCTTATTTAGGGAATTTGCTCTAGGCACTTTTCGAAATCCCAAAGCGAAATAAATACAAAGCCGGATGGGGTGAATTGACACACCGATGTAAATTTATAGGTTCTCCAAAAATGTAGCTTCCCTGGAAAATAATGGGGCATTTTAAATTCGAGCATCGTCCATATTTTGGTGTTTTATTGGTGAAAGAAGACCGTTTTCTGTTGGCTCATCGGTCCGCTTCATACATAAATATAAAAGTTATTGCTTAGGAACAAAGTATTTTTATTGCTAATTGTTGTAGTCTCGAAAATTGTCTTAAAATTGACACCAAGGGCTAAAATTTGGCACAGTCATAGTTAATAATAGACATAAAGTTGAATAAAGAAATAATAAAAACCTATTTTTATTCAATAACTACATATACAGTATGTCCGCGGATGCAGTTAAAAATAGGAGAAATGGACCAAAAATTTAAAGATACGAAAAAAAGTCATTCTTTATTAAAAGTCTGCTTGTAGAAAAAATAGGAATTACGATGAGAAAATTGATTCTTATTCTACAAAATTGTCTCAAAAATGCAAAAACATAAAATATAACAAGAGTAAACACTGATTTTTGACCTTCTAACATGAAATAATAAATAAAAAACTTGCTCCAAATTTAGTCCTATCCCTGATTTCGAACTTACTGAAGGAAATTAGAATTTATGAAATTAAATAAAAAATTTAACATTTTTGCCGTCCGCATTTTACTACTTTCATATTATTACCTGTTTTTATAGTTGTTGTATATTTTGAAAATGCTGACCGTTGAACAAACAATTTTTACAGTGCAATGTTATGGAAATGGTCAGTGCTCTCATCGCTACGTAGTGGAGGAAATCCAACGCACATTTCCTGGCGTGTACGTTTTGAAAGTTCATGTACACAAACTGGGGAAAAAATTTCAAAGAACAGGATCAACAATTGACATTAAAAAAGAGAAGAAGTAATATAATGAGGAAGATGCCTGTACAGTTCTGATATTGCAATCTGTAAATGCAAATCCATTGCTTTCCTTGAGAAACAGAGCTAAGCATTTAGAGGTGGTTCAAAAAACTACTATTCAAATAATTTTCAAAAATAATAAAATTTACCCTTACAAGCCTCATTTCAACCAAACCTTGGAGACTGGGGATGAAGCTGAAAGGATAGATTTTTGTTTATGGTTTGGAAATGAGATTTTAAACGTCAATAGAAATTTTCACAAGCTTATAATGTTTTCTGATGAATCAACATTTTCAACCAACGGAACTGGTGCTTCTCAATATGTCAGATATTGGAGTAAAGAGAATCCTGAATTTAGGATTCCCGCAAGACGTCAGTACTTTAAAAAAGTCAATGTGTGGTGTGCAATTTCATATTACGGTATCATTGGCAGTGGCGGCTCGTGGTCAATCTCATTGGGGGGTCATTACGCTATATGCGATACAAGAATAGTATATTAAAGTACAAGTACTTTATAGGTACTATTTTTTCTATTTTAAGTTTTCTTAATAAGAAAAATCCATATTAAAAAAATACATGCTATACTTATATAACTTTCGTAAATATTTATGTGAAAATTTTATGTTGGTAATATGTACTATCAAATTATGATTTTATAGCATTTGATAAATTATCCATGTCTATCATTTTTTCGCAAAACTGAAAATTTTCTTAAATAATTAAACAATATGAACCAAGATGATTTTAATCCTCCTGAGTTAACGGAAATTGCAAAGCTTTAAATTTGTAAAATATTGTAGTGCTGTGTTCAGCTTTACAAAGAAAGTAAACTTGACAGGTGTGACGTTACTTTAGAAATTATTTCTGCAAACAAACATAAAATATATGACCTCAAATTACCAACCTTTAAAAAAGAAAAAAAATGATTTCGAGACAAGCTCAGTTCGATACTAAAAACGGCATCGAATTAGCTTGGAGTTGATAACAATATAGAAAAAATTATTTTTTTAAACTATTTTAAATTTTAGATCAACCCTTCGGTCTTTAACATTTGCAAAATGAGTTATAACACGCTCATTAAAATTAGCAATACTATTTATAAATGGTTTTTCTATTCGTATTAAGACAAATTATTACAACCAAAATTAATGTAGACTAAATGAAAATGTTGCGCGACCTACGACCTACGTCCAACCTGGAACCTGCCATCTCTTTTCCAAGCATTTAATAATTACTAATGATGAGACGACATAGGTTCATAGGTACATCTTATTCAGATTTTCAATAAACCGGGCTGTTGACCCAGCGGCGGTAAACTTCGCGTATGTTTCTCCCGCTTGCCGGAATCGTCAGAGCTCGGCTAAATTCGTTTCCATTTAAGCTATCGTGGTCAATTACTGGGTCCAGCCCGTTTTGAATCGCACTACACGTTTGCGTTTACGGGGGCGTTTCAAATATTATAGGTAAATTATTATAGTAGGTACATTTTTGTAGTAAATTCTAATTTAAAAAAAAGTTTTATTTCCTAAATTTTTATAGGGAGGTCATTGACCCAATGACCTAATGGAGGAGCCGCCGCTGATCATTGGGCCTTATTTTTTCGAAGGTACTTGTAACAGAGCGAGATATTTGCAATTACTAGATACATTCTTTAGCGACCATCTTGAGAGCTGCCCCTGGATTATTGCAACGCAATGTATTTTCAGTATTTTCAACAAGATGGGTGCCCTGCACATTATGCTGGAGAGGTCAAAGAATTGCTGAACAGAAAATTCGGTGTGAGATGGATAGGAAGAAATGGGCCAGTTTTATGGCCCCCAAGAAGCCCCGATCTGACCTTAGCCGATTCTTACCTTTGGGGCCGTATAAAGCAGCTTACTTTTGCGCAACCAATGGATAGTAATGACGAATTTTTAAAACTAAGAATCAGGCGAGCATTATCAGTTGAAGAGATTCAAGCCAGTTTTGATCACATTAGGAAGCAGTTGGAAAAATGTGTTGAATATGGGGGAGGGGTTTTTGAACTATGACTATTGTGTATGTGGTGTATGATATCTCGTCCATTGTAAATTCATTATTATTTATTATTTATTTTTATTAATGTTTAGCAATGTAAAGGTAATAACCAAGTAAATGTAGTCAAATCACTGTTTACTCTTGTTATATTTTATGTTTTTGTATTTTTGAGACGCGCCCTGTACAATAAGAATCAATTTTCTCAATCGTAATTCCAAGCAGACTTTTTAATGAAGCATGACTTTTTTTCGTATCTTTCAATTTTTGGTCCATTGTTAACTGCATCCGCAGACAGACTGTATATATTCAAGGAAAGCTTACATTCACTTTGTCGCTCATCCCTTTGAGTCTTTGGATGAATTCTGTTGTTGATTTTGCTCGCTCCGACAATTGTTGCAGATTGTGGGATAGTTCTGTCTGCAAAAAAAAACAAAACATTAAAATAATAATACAAAATTAATTAAGCTAAGTTGTGAATGCGGAAATTCTCAATTGCCAGCTGAGAAGTAATCTCAAAAATTCAATAATAATGGTTAAAAAACCTCTCTTAAGAAGTGCCTATTTTGTTCCTTGTTAAGGGGAACACTATCCCAATCCCCTCACACAATTGAACGTTTCGTTTATTATTGTATTTTAAGATACAATGCAGTGGCGGCTCGTGACCTTTCATAAGTATGGTGAAATTTTTCTAGGCGTTTTAAATGTAGAAAGAAAAAAAGTAATACACAACATTTATCGACCCCACACAAAAATTGTGCTTAAACGTAAAGTCCATGCTTCGGTTCTCAATTGTAGAAAATTGATCAATAACATCCTCATTAAGTTTGGAATACCATCTATAAATTTTTTTTCATATATTTCATTTTTAAACTTTCTAATAAAGTCCCTAGATTTACCCTTTGTGGTCTGCGTTAAATTAATTTCGGGTTTTGGTGTTCCCGCATTCTTTACTTCAATTTTTTGCTCCAAACTCAAAGAGCTAAAGTTATTTCTTAAATAGTCCACCCTAAACTATTCATTTTAACTTAATAAATATATAATATTAAAATATACATGCTCGAATTTCTAACTAGATGCACGAATAGACAACAGCGCGGTGCACACAAAAACTGTGCGCTTTTTCCATGTTAAATCGCCATAGCCCCGCTGCCACCCGCCACCTGTTACTACAGAGAAACTGCACTACTTAATCGCACGTGCGAGCAAGTCTCGTCATAATCGTCATTTACCTCGACCGAGGCACGGTTGTCGGATCTATACAGTTTGGTTTGACGGGATGATAAAATATTAGGGAGGGTCGGACTTTCTAGTTTGACGGTACGATAAAATATTAGGGAGGGTCGGACTTTATACGACAATGGATATGGTCCTGCATCGGCCCAACCAACACAAGCGAGTCTTAAAGTTCAAACTTTGATCAGTTAAGGAACAACAGGAACACGTCTTGTCTCATCAACAATAGTTGTTAATCCCAGCTTAATTAAATTCAATCCACTAAATTAGGAAAGCTAAGGTTAAGTTTAAGAACTTGTCTAGCAACTATAACCGAACTATTTTCGCTCAAAATAGTTTAATTATCTTCCTTCTGATAGAGAGTTCTAATGATCATAATTAAATGTCAGTCTTCTGGACCCCTCCCCTGAATACGCCGCTGTAGCTATATATACAGCTAGAACTATAGAACGCTTCCTATTTGTTGTATAGTACACAAAAGATAATCTTTACCTTTCGCAATAAAGTCTGCTACAATAGGAACATCCATTCGGATGGTCCAGGAGTATGAACATTTTATGACCTGTTTCCAACGTTATAATAAGAATAAAAGACCGATGCAAATGCATGCTGTCGGTTAATGGTTGGTCGTTTCCGCAGACGGATCGTTATGTTCGGAGAAGCAGCAGAGCATGGAAACAACTGTTAATTTTTTATATAAAATACCTTTTGTGTCAATGATAATAAGGGTATAATATGTTAAAAAAGGAATATTTACAACTTTATTGGACGCACCAATGAGGGTTGCCAAATGGACAATGTGTAAAAGTAGGACAGTTCATAAAAAAGCCGGATATTTTGTCACAAATGCATATTTAAGCAAATATAAAAAATAAATATATACAGGGTGTTCCTTAATGACGTGCTAATATTTCAGGGTGTGATTCCTTAGGTCAATTTATAAAGAAAAGTTCACATGAACATATGTCCGCAATGGCTTAAATTTTTTGCTACAGGGTGTTGAATTTTAATTTTTTAAATGGTTATTTTTTAATATCGCCGAAAGTACTTTAGATATAGTTTTCAATTTTGGTATCTGTTAATAGGATATGGAACCACAAATTTTAGTTAGGAAAGTTATTCAATTGTTCCACCAGTGGCGTCCCTGCAAACATGTCCTCTGATATTTTTTATATGAAAACAGTATCTTGAGTTTTTCTCGTCATTTCATGATTAAAACCACTAAATTTATATTGAAACTCATTATTATTAACATTGATAAAACAATTAATGAACGCTACTGGTGGAACAATTGAATAACTTTTCTAACTAAAATTTGTGGTTTGTTCGGGTTTATTTATTTAAATTATTAAATTACAAATAATATCTAAAGTACTTTCGGAGATATTAAAAAATAACCATTTAAAAAATAGGGTAGAAATTAGACCACGAATGCTGCAAATATTCTATAAAGACACAACAAAATTGACATGTCTTTACGATTATTGAGATTATTTACTGGAAGCGAGGCTGGGAACTTTTCCAATTGACACCATGTGTACAAGTTTCCCTTCAGTGTCGCTTCCTAGTTTTGACAAATACCTATTACATATACAAAAGGTAATATTCATGCACTTTTCGCTATAATTTCCACAACACCAGGAATATCTACTCGATTTGGACCAGATGTATGAACATTTTACGACGTTTTTCCAACGTTATAGTGAGAAGTAACGACTACTGCAAAGGCACCCTGTCGTTTAATGGTTGTTTTAATGCGACGCATCGTAATGTTTGAATAAGCAGCGGAGTCTGGAAAGGACTAATAGTTCATTTTACTTTAAATACCAGAGTTTTCCGGAGTCTTCTATTTTAAGAGAAAGCGAAACATGGTTAATTTTTCTTATTTAAAGCGACGATGACTTGTTATAAATATAAAACCATGACAGGTAATAGTATATTATAGAGGGTGTTATGGAAATGACGTATTATATTTAAATCGGCAATTCCTGAGATGAAAACAAATTGAAGAAAAATATCCAAAAATGGCGCTTTAATTTAATATGCCCTGTACATGACCTTATGTCAAACCAAAAATGACCACGTGGTGCCCTATCAGGAAGGTAAACAAAGCAACATATGGCGAAAAACGTCACTGAATCTTGAACAGTGTTGTCATATCTTCAGGGTAAATTCTTTAGAAAGTCAATAACCGTTTGACTGGCTGCAAGTTGTTTATTTTTCAGGGTACATTATTATAAACTTTTACGTTCAGTTCAGTTCGCTGGGAAACAATCTCTGATTTATAAACTTGAACTGACTCGAGCGAACCGCCGCGGAGTTTATAAATGGTCAGGTATATTCTCATTTGTTCAATTCGAACAACACCCGTCAGATCTGGACAACTTAAAAGTTTATAAATGCCACTTACCCTTTAGAAAAAAAAATCAATTTTATTTAGCTTTTCGGACTTATTTAAAACCAACTTAATTTATAAAAAACACCTAGGTAACCTGAACAAAAACAAACCGGCACAATAATCACAAAATCACATAAATTCACAGTAGTTTTCGCGTCTCATGAACACATCTAAGTACCATTCGATCTGAATTAGTATTTTAAAGTGCTACTCTGTAGACAAAAATACGCCCTTAATGTCTGAGTGGTCTGGGAAACAATGTATTTAACATCTAAAAATTAAAAAAATAAATAACACGTTGGTTCCGTCTATCGATATTGAACTGCTGGGCTGGGGCACTGCCGTCGCGAAAAGAACAAATAACTTAATCATTTAAACTCGGGTTTAAGTATTAACACACAATTTAACACACAAATCTGCTTGAAACTTGCTAAAAACAGTAGGAAACCGATGAAGCGTGGGCAAATCGGCCGGCTTCTTTAAACAGCTGATTTTGGAAATCGGGCAGGTTGCCTGTTCTTCTCGCGCGGCAGCGGCTGGGGTTAATATTTAAAAATACAGCGTTGCCACTTTCGATGTTTTATAAGATTTTATTCATAAATTTCGGAATTTCCTTCTATAATATTACTTTCCTGTATAATTATAATCTCGGAAATGGCAACCGCGCTACCTCAAGTTAGTTCTCGGAATGTGCACAAAGAAAGCACGTTGGACGCGACCATTTATTTCAAAGGGTAGTTCCTATATGTCAACATAATTGCTTTATTTTATCTTTAGTAAACGGTTAAGGGCCCATAGAAAAAGCGTTTTTATTATTTCTATTGGGTTTGTTGCTTTCGTGTAATCTGATAATAGGTGCGTATCTTCAAAAAAACTAATTTGAAACTCGTGGGTGTCTGTGCGTTTCTTTAAGTGATTTGGTGCAAATGTTCCGAGAGATTGGAAATAAGAGGCCGATGGGGTTTAGTGTGTATAAGCTTATTATGCAGTTCCACAATATCATCAGGGTACGTGATGAGCATAAAGCTTTTCCCATAGAAAAAGTAAACAAAAACGTGAAGATGTCTGTGCCCTGGATTGCTTGCTAGTGCACTGGCACCTGGATTCACTTCTATTTGGTTACTAGGTAAACTAAATATTATTTTTATAAGAATCTAAAGTTTTACATTTTTTACACAGTTTGGCAACATTGTGCCTGAACATCTGTTGAATACACAGCTGGGCATGGGTAATATGATCATATATGATTATTCCGAGGAGTGACCTGTGGGTTTATGGGTGAATTAATCCACAGTTTTTAAACTTTGATTTACAAAACAAAATATGTAGCGCATCTCTAGGACACCCCAGGAGTCATCCATTTAAATATAATACGTAATTTCCATAACACCCTGTATATCAAGAGTGGTAAGAAGCCTATTACACACGCTACGCTCGTACCGTACTTCGAGAGTGTGTGTAATATTCTTGCGAATAAAACATTTACTGAGAGGTACTCACATTGTTATTATCAGTACCTAGGCAATAAACTCTTTATAGACTTTTTTTCATACCTCTCCCTGGATTCCGGTGGCGTTCCCTCAGTCTGAATATCGTAGTCACTCGTACTTTACTAATATACTCAAAAATAATATCCAAATTAATAATGTTGACGTTTAAAATAGCAAGGTAATTGAAGGTAATAGTTGTGCCATCTACTTTTTTTTATTGTCGATATATTTTTTTAACGATATGTTAATTTGCAAGATTGTTAAATCCACTAAAAGTGGATGCTCTTGTGCAAAAGAATCCACTGTGTTAATGGCTTGGTCCATGCAGACCAGCTCGAGTCGCTGAATTCGGATCGAAATGGCTTGTGTAATGTACCGCGAAATTAAGAGTCATAATATGGCCCATCGCAACGAATTTCCTCTGTACTTTATGTGAAACGTCGTATGTAACTTTGACAAGCGGGCGCTTTGTTTTGCTTTCTTTTCGGTTCCGACGAAGTTAATTTGCATTTTTGAATGTCCATTGTTAAAACTTTAACGGGATAAATAATGTTGTTACAACATACCAGATGAATAGTATAATTCACGGGCATAGGAAAATAAAGTACTCACAGTGTATGTTTACCAGTATGTCACTTACACGTCGTAAACATCATATGAATTAATGACAATTACGAGGCAGAAAAATGTCAAAACACAAAGACTGATTTCATAAACATTATAATAGACGTACTCTGTTATATTTTTATTCTCTTTTAAGTATGTGATAAATAAAGAAGAAGGGAATTTTATGTGTTCGATACGAGTGAAAAATACTATTACTATTTTATAACAAGCCAATTGATTCCTGTTGGAGTAAAGCAAGTAATACCTGGATCGCAGGGAAGTTTATCCAGAGTTTTAACAAATAAGCAAGGAATAAAATGGACCCTTATCTAAGAAAACTATTCCTAATGAGTTACTAGTTTGCCATCCACCACATAAATACCAGACCGCTTATCCCCCGCTAGACTTGTGGTTAGGCAGACTTCACTAAGTTTAGCATAGTAAATATTGAGGTAAATCCCAAATGCCACATACCCTAGGGTTTCTGGTATTACAAGCTTTTATAGCTTAATCTTTTCTTTGCCTGCTTTGTTTATGCGATAATGATTCTTTTAATGGACTTTTTTCCAGAAATTATATTTCTATTAAAACTCTTTATCGAGCGAGGTGGAATTTTCAGCATTTGTAAATTTATGTTCCATATTTTCTGGAAAATAGAAAACCTCTTAAAACGCTCTCAAACGACCACAATGGGAATATCAAGTGAAACAAATCACGCGTCACCATCTTAATTTTGTTTCTTTTAAATCCCGAATCAACAGAAGTTGGAAATAATATATTTGTTCTTTGGGTTTTCGGTCAATTCTTAATAAAGCGAGTTATCAAACTTGTGACGTTTCGGTTTATTTCATTTTAAACCATCATCAGACTACAATAAAAAGAAAAATATTTCTTTAGTTTTTAAGGACATGATTTGTGAAATATGATGGGAAAACATTTAGTTTATAGCAATCTAATTATAATAAAAACATACCTTATGTAATTCCACTATCACAATCACTTTAACATATTTACTTATTATGAAGATGTTGTATCACCCTAGGTATAATTGTAACTAATTTCTATTTTAAACTACTTTACTGTGTTCTTGGTGTTTCTTAATCTGTGGGTTTTCCAGGCGGTTTATGGCTTTCTTTTGATGGTAAAAATTTGCATTTTATTATTTAATTAAGTTACTATAGTTACAACTTATATCAGTGTCGGTACGGAAATTTAATGTGTTTGTATTATTTTTTTTTATATGAATCATTTCTTCAAATTTAATGAGACACAAATTCTTGACCACGAATCAAACTATAAGAGACGAAACATTAAAGAAATGATTCATATAAAAAAAAATAATACAAACACATTAAATTTCCGTACCGACACTGATAATCTAAGTTGTAACTATAGTAACTTAATTAAATAATAAAATGCAAATTTTTACCATCAAAAGAAAGCCATAAACCGCCTGGAAAACCCACAGATTAAGAAACACCAAGAACACAGTAAAGTAGTTTAAAATAGAAATTAGTTACAATTATACCTAGGGTGATACAACATCTTCATAATAAGTAAATATGTTAAAGTGATTGTGATAGTGCAATTATATAAGGTATGTTTTTATTATAATTAGATTGCTATAAACTAAATGTTTTCCCATCATATTTCACAAATCATGTCCTTAAAAACTAAAGAAATGTTTTTCTTTTTATTGTAGTCTGATGATGGTTTAAAATGAAATAAACCGAAACGTTACAAATTTGATAACTCGCCTTATTAAGAATTGACCGAAACCCCAAAGAACAAATATATTTGAACAAACGGTCAGGAATCAACAGAAGTTGGAAATAATGTTTCTGTACTTTGTTCACTTATTTGTGGTTTATTATTAAATTATTTGTTATTTTTTATTGAACTAGTCCAACATAAGTAAAAATTTAGAGCTTACTTATGAGATATTATTATAAAATTAGGAGAAATACAGGACCGTATACCAAAATTTCCTAATGCTGAACAAAAAACCCTCGAAACGTCATTAAACCACAATGTGTCATACATCGTTGGATTCGGAAGAAAAAAAGCTATCAAATTCCAATATCAGAAAAAAAGGACCGTATTTAAAAAAATTAAGTTGATAATGGCCGTTCGAAGACGACTCGTCGGATTACAAAACAATTAACGCTGTTAGATAGAGCGGAAAAATGGCAATGCAAAAGTGCAATTTACTTTAGAATTCGATCACAAAAAAAAACAGGAAAATAATAAAACGATTTTTCAGAATTTCGGGTTTTAAAAAATTACTACTCGGAATTTTAAAATTTTCTAAACTGCATATTATTAGGTACGTAAATGCGCAACTTTACCTCCATTTAACCGACTTCGTATCTCTTACGGTTTCCGAGATCCCTGTACTAGCCCTCCTGATGTTGGACACGTTGTCTGTAGGGTGTTCCTTAATGACGGAACCCCTGTATATAACTTCTTTTGTAAATCTTCAATTTAAAATTTTGACATTTCAAAAAAAAAGAATATTTTTTTATATTTCTACGATATTATGAAACAAGAAAGTAATACATTTTAGCAGACAGACGGACTCATGATCTGCTCTAAAATACGGTTTAATTTTGTAACAATTAAAAGAAGATAGGTTTGTATATTTTAAACAACGAAAAATAGGAATCCGTATAGCAAATTCTTTTCTGTTTTTCTTGCATGTTTTTTCTTTTATTTTTGCTCTTGACAAGAAAATGCGCTGCTTCTCAACGTATTGGAATGAAGTTGGAACATAAGAAAGTATACAAATTCCCTGGAAGCATTAAATTAGTTAATTACAGAGTCTTTTATTGTCGACAACAACGAAATCTTCTCTTGTTGCAGGAACTGCAACAAAATAATTTCTAATTATTTAAGTAATTATATACATATCAAAGAGATAACTTTGCAGTTGATTCATAAATTAATTTGTAATTTCTTTAAAACATATATAATGCGGTATGGCACTTCTTCTTTAAACTGAATTTATGAAAATTCTTAAATTTTATAATATAAAGTATTTTTCCAGAAATTGCTGTTTTGAATCGGAATTGAATAAATTGTTGCATTCCTTGCTTGTTTTCATTGTATTCTGTTACAAACTCTAGATAACTTATAATACAAGAATGCCATACTAAAGAAAACATTATTACACTAAAAATTTAATTAAATACGCCCATTAAAACTCGATAAGGAAAGAAAATAAACCAGAAGAAATTGAGAATATAAATGAATAATCATCGTAGCTTAATTTTCTTACAAAATTCTTTTTCACTGGGCGTTAAAACACTGAATAAAATATTCATAAAACACCTGCCAGTGGCTGGTAAAATGTAAATAGAACTAAAAAAGGCTCGGTAAGGAAATGATAATGGCCACAGTGCAGTGAGTAAAATTACGATAAGGGAAATAAAATAACAAGTAAATCGAATCGTAGAATATTACTAAAAATCTTCGATTATTCAAAACATTTTAATTTGGATTCTATAGGAAAATTGTGAGAAACGTAATTTTTACAAACAATGAACTTGATTATTTCTTAAGTGTTCTCAGGTTTTTTTCTGCTTGAAAATTCGCATACACAACTATCACCTTTCCATCCAGATAAAAGAAACTAACAGTTTGCTTAGTTTTCGTGTAATTCGGAGCAAGAAAATGGCTACTGTTGACCCCTTCTTGTCCACACGTCAATGCCCTGTGCATAGGTTAAATTAAGAAAACTGTTGTAAGAAGAACTAAAAAAGTCATGGTGAGGAAACGATAACTGCCTCTAACTGAGCCAACGGTGTCTCCATAGAAACACCCTTGCATCTTACAGGAAGAGATTTGCTTGAAAATTCGTTGAACATTTCCGCGAAGCTGGGTGCAGTGCGTTTACCCTAAAGCCGACTTTATTTTCTTAAATTATCGCCGTGGTGCATTCGGCTTAGAGGTAAATAAATGAACGGTTGAGTAGGAATATATCATTGGCGTAGCCAAAAAATATTTTTATAAACTAAATAGTCTAAATAGTTAGGTAAAAAATATGGGATACATGTGAACTTTTAATATTTTGCTACACACTTTACTTTACAACACCGCAAAGATCCATTGTACACACACACGTCTATTCCAGAACCCAGGTGATCACTGGACGAAAACACCTGTAAAATTTACAGGAAGGAAAGAATATCGTGTGAATATCCTGCTGCTTATCCGGTTAAAACCGAGTACTGTAAAAAACGTGTGGTATATTGCGGGGTGAACCCAGCGTTAATGTGTATGTGTAACTGTCACTTTTACGCACTAATGCAGATATAACATTAGTTTAATAGCTATTTATTTAATTAGACATATTGAGTGCCGCGGCTGGAATTTAGTTTACGCGTTATGCTAAATACATAAATTTAATAGCACTTTTACGGCCTAGGTAGTAAAAATTAACCTTTATTGATTATGACTATACAATAAAAGTGTTACTTTAATGCCTCTACAGTTACAAATTTTACATAGGAAAACGGATGAACTTGCGAATAAATTTTAACCGGATAATTTCATTAATTTTCACAAATAGTCCTTATCAAGGTTGACAAAACCGGAAAAAAACGAAAAGAAATAACCGGTTTCGTAAAAAAACCATTCCGAATAATACCGCTTAGCGAAATAGTTATTAAAACCGGTTAATCGAATAACCGGTGATCCGAATATCCGGTTATCCAAATAACCTTTTCGTCTGATCGGAGAGCACGAGCTGACGAAGAATCTCGACAGCCTAGAACATCGAAGACAGGTTGGGGATTTGACTCTCTTTTACAGATATTTTCATGGAAGGTGCTCGGCTGACCTTGCCCTCTTAATTCCGCCAAGGGCGGCGAATAGCAGAAATACACGACGAACCACTGCCGCCCATCCATATGTGGTTAAGCGTAGTACTCCTCGAACTCCATTATTTAAGAATTCTTTCATCTGGAGGACTTCATCCTTGTGGAACGACCTTCCAGAGGTCGTTTTCCCAACGAATATAACCTCCAACGATTCAAAACCAACGTGAATCGCTTTTTGCGTACACGCACTACTCCCAGAGTGCCCTAAAGGATTTTTCCTATAGTGCTTGTGTTTGATCATAAAATAAAAAAACCTTTTCCAAGTAATGGCTAGAGTTAAAGACCTTAAATTTAATTAATTTTTTATATTACAAATACACATTTCAACATATCAAAATTAAAGCGTTTCAGTAATTTTCAATCGATTAATTATTAGTTTCTTATCATCTTTAAACTTCAACTATTTTTGTTTAATTTTTCTCCAATTTGTACATGTTTACTTTTTAGGTGATTCCACTTACCTACTAGAAGTCCTTGAATATTTTAATCGGATGTTTGAATATTCGATTTTGCAAAGAATCGGTCGATCGAATAACCGGTTATCCGAATAACCGTTTTCTACAATAACCGAATAATCTTTAACCGTTTAACTGAATATTCAAAGAACCGGTTTCAATTTTTTTTTATGATCAAGCACTATAGGAAAAATCCTTTAGGGTACTCTGTAAGTGGCGCGTGTGTGCAAAAAGCGATACACGTTGGTTTTGAATCGTTGGAGGTTATATTCATTGGGAAAAGGACCTCGGGAAGGTCGTTCCATAAGGATGAAGTCCTCCAGATGACAGAATTCTTAAATAATGAAGTTCGAGGAGTACTAAACTTAACCACATATGGATGGGCGGCAGTGGCTCGTCGTGTATTTCTTCTATTCGCCGCTCTGGGCGGAATTAGGAGGGCAAGGTCAGCCGAGCACTTTCCATGAAAATATCTGTAAAAGAGGGTCAAATCTCCAACCTGTCTTCGATGTTCTAGGCTATCGAGGTTCTTCGTCAGCTCGTAGTCTCCTATCCGACGAATTGCCCTCATTTCAATGGAATCCAGTAGCCGAAGAGTATGTTTGGGTGCAGAGTTCCATACATGAGAGCAGTACTCTAGGATGTTCGAATCTGGGCTTTGTATAGTGTCAAAAGTTGTTGAGGTGTGTTCAACCTTCTGGTTCGGAAGAGCACACCAAGTTTCTGAGAAGCTATCTTGGCGATTGCCACAACGTGGTTATGCCAAGACATATTTCCTCCCAGATTGACGCCCAGCAAATTAATAGATGAAGCCAGTGGGATTGCGTGTCAGTGCATGATTTTAGAGAAAACTGCTGCCTTGGTTTTTTTTAGCGTTAACTTCGACTTGGTTACTGTCACCCCAAGCCAAAATTTCTTCCAGGTCTTTGTTGATGCATGATACTTCATGCTGTCTGCGAAGATGTGCGTCGTCAGTAGTCCTTATTACCATCACCACAATCAAACTAAATGAACCAACCCACAGTACGCATTATAACCATAAATAATTCAGGAATAATACAAAATTAATCCGATATAATAAACTGCTACCACTTCATAACCGAAAAGGATTATCGACAGTTTATATATTTGTTTAGGTAGGCCTGAGGAGATTAACGGAATCCATTCCTAAATTCCCATTCTAAATGCCATTATAAGGCTCGCAATATTTTATTAATTCCAATAATTATTCCCAATATTAAGCCGAATTCCATTTTGTTCCATGGTTTAAGCGATTACAATAATTTATCAATATACAATAATTTAACTAAAGCCTGCCACAGATTTGTTTAATTTAATACACATAGATTCAAAAGTTTTGCATCACTCTGATTCTCGAATAAGTAATTCGTCATCGCGAAAATAGACTAAATATTAGTTCATTGATAAGTTTAAAATAAAAATCAATGAGTTTTAAAATTTTTTATTTTACCACAACATTTTAAACCTTCCAAAAAAAAAACTTAACAAAAGTTAAATTTATTTATATTGTATAATTTGTGAAATTTAAAAAAATATAGCTTCTAATAAAGTGTATTTCCTCCTCTGGCCTCAATGCAAGCTTGAAGATGACGCAGCATACTGTGCGTAAGGTTTGCAATCCGTTCTTGTGGAATAGAAATAGCTGGCCATTCCTCGCTAGCAGCGACGACAAGCTCCTGAAGAATTCTAGGGTGATTTCTTCTAACGCGAACTGCCCTAGAGACCATATCCCAAGCATGTTCTATCGGGTTCATGTCAGGGGACAAAGTAGGCCATTCCCTCACTTTCTAGGTATTCATCCACAGCTCTAGTACGATGGGGCCGGGCATTGTTGTCCATAAACACAAAATTGTTACCAACAGCCCCTCTCCACGTCCTAACATAAGGATGTAGAATATCCGTAATGTACCTGTCGCCAGTCATTGTGCCTTGAACGTGGACTAACTCAGTACGCCCGTCAGACATAATACCTGCCCAAAACATGGCGCTTCCTCCCGCGAATGGAGGGACGAGCATGGGCAAGTTGGGCAGCTCTTGTTGGTTCTCTCCAAACACGAATCCTGCTACTATCGTTTACCAGACAAATCCTGGTCTCCTCTTCGGAAAATAGGACAGAATTTCAAAATTCTTCGGGTACGCGAACGTGCGTTTCAGCCCACTGCAGTCGACGAACTCGGTGGTCGTATTGTAGTTGGGCAACTCTTACTGGCCGCCGACATCTTAAACCGGATTCAAGAATGCGTTTTCTTAGTGTTAAGACGGATACGCGAACTCCAATTGCATGCGTAAGATCTCTCTGAAGTTGTGGAACTGGCATAGTACGATTTCTCCGAATCGTTAACGTAATATAGCGGTTCTGCTGTTCGTTAGTAACACGCCCTCTACCACTTCGTGGTCTGTTTCGCACAGAATTGGTCTCTAGATAGCGATTTCATATGCGAGATACATCACTTTGAAAAAACTCTATTCTTTCAGCAACAAAACCTTCCTCAACTAAAGCTACTATTCTGACACGATCAATTTCAGATATTACGCGGCGATTCATTATTACACACTGAACCGAAAAATTTAACTGGCCAGCGTCAACAAAATACAACACTGAGAATGTTATCTTAAATGTCTTTATAATATTTTTTTTGCAACAAAAAATGGTATCGTTTTAACTGATAAACATAGATAAACATTTAGAAAAAAAATTCATTCCTGAAATTATCTTAACATGCCAAAATCAGAGTGATGCAAAACTTTTGAATCTATGTGTAGTTAAATGTTAAATGACGGTTTAAAATGAATAAAATTGAAGACAAAATGGATTTTTCAAAGACGATGACATTTGCTATCAGGGAAGGAAAAATGACCATGCCCATTAGTAACGTATTTTTGTATTGCTATTTGACTATATATTTCTTTAATAATTCGGTCTTATGTGACAGTAACAACTCCCAACCGGTGACTTTGTCGTATTCTATTCAAAATTCACGGAAAAATATGAATAATTTGTATTCTTCAAATTAAATAGTCGATCAAAAGTGTATTAAATTTACTCGAGCATGCTAATCGCTAAAATAATGAAATACAAGAGAGGCAATTTTCAAAGTCGAATAATTAAATTGCAGGCTAAGTGGGCTTTTTATGAAAGAAGAAAAAATAATTGGGGAGTTCAGATAAGACCGGGGGTGAGTTCATTTTTGTAATATCGTTTTTTCATCAGGGGAAACGCGAAGCAAATTTTGTAAATTTAATAAGCAGTCCAAGTGAGAATATAAATTACAGTATTTTTATATTAGTTTAACTCAGTATTTTTATATTTAAAAACAAATTGCCATTGGGTACGTTCGTAGAGCGAAATTTCCAATGAACCCGGTATTTCTATCTGCTGAAATGAAAATGAATGAAAATGAGACGGGGACTCTTTTTGTAGAATCCCCATAACCCGAACAACAAGTCAAAAGTAATCAAACAGACAATCCACTATATGCGCAGAATCCAAACCCATAATTTCGTTCTAGTACGTGGATTATTCAAACGGTTGCAAATTAGTCGATACATTTTCCTCTACGAACTGCGAATTTTTGGTCAGCGATCACAGATTTTATATCTGTGTTATGCTTTAAGGTCCAAGGCAGTACCATTAGAAGTAGTGAATCACAAAATGTATATTCAACAAGAACTTTGAATTATACGTTTCCCAAACACAGACTAACATTATACGAAAGTGGTGCGTATTACAACTGTATGAAACTATACAATACACTTCCACATCATATTAAAAATTGTGACAGCATTAAAAAAGTTTAAAAAAAAGTGTATTTAAGCTACTTCACGACATTGAACCCTACAACATTGAAGAATATTTAACAAATATGTCAAATCTATGGTTCGCAATAATCGTATTTTTGACACTATTTTTTTATGTCAAGTAATATAATTCTGAAATAAAGAATGTTTGTTATTATTATTATATTTAAACTACTGGACAAAATTAACGCAACATCATAAATTTGCCATATTTTTTATGCTATTTTTTTTCCGATTTTATGATCCGATTTGAATGATTTTTTTCTTTCATTGTAGAATGGTTTCTTGACAATGTCATAGTTTTCGCTGTTTATGATAAAAATTTAATTTTCGATTTATACTGGGTGTACTAAAAATGCTATGTTTTATCCGAAAATTCGCATCACCCTGTGGAGTATATTAGCAAACGAAACATATTGCAGTTGACATTAAACGGTAGGTCCATCTTTCCCCAACATTTTCTTTCTTGGTTTACTTCATTATCTCTGTTATTAAAGGAGATACACCGTTTTATATAGTAACATGTTTTAATATTCAACACATTCATTGTTAAATGTTTTCAAGTAGACTATGGGCTTTTTCCGACATACAAAGGTCAAATAAAATTTGCCATACTGATGAAAACTGTTTGGAAACTGCTTATTAAACGTTCGTTTCGTATGCCCAGTTGCCTGACGAGTATTTTAATCTTCAAACCTACTTGAAAACATTTAACAATGAATGTGTTGAATATTAAAGTCTATAAAAACATGTTACTCTATAAAACGGTGTATCTCCTTTAATAACAGAGATAATAAAGTAAACCAAAAAAGAAAATGTTGGGGAAAGATGGACCTACCGTTTAATGTCAACTGCAATATGCTTCGATTGCTAATATACTCCACAGGGTGATACGAATTTTCGAGAAAAAATATAGCATTTTTATTACACCCAGTATAAATCGAAAATTACATTTTTATCATAAACAGCGAAAACTGTGACATTGTCAAGGAACCAATCTACAATGCAAAAAAAAATCATTCAAATCGGATCATAAATTCAGAAAAAAAATAGCATAAAAAAAGTGGGGAATTTATGACGTTGCGTTAATTTTGTCCAGGAGTTTATATTATAGTATATAGAAGTCATTGAAAATTTACATAACATTTTATGTAGCACAAATTTTAGTTAGTTTAGTTAGTAATTATTACAAATAAAAACAATGAATTTATCAAGAGCTGTAATTTTAGGAGGCCATTTCCTATTCGTATCCGTGCTAAAATCAAATCACTAAAATTTCTTTAACTTTGCACTTCAATACATCTCAATTATCCCACAAAAACAAGCCCCAAATAAATCGTTTACCAATTTGACAAGAGTGTTACCCGTATAGAAGGCAGCACAAAAAGGGGCTTTTAGCTGTACCTTTTTTGGTGGTCTCATTCATTTATAAATAACTTTGGATAGCCAGCAGTAATTACCAATACGGAGAAGAAGGACCATGAAATGGGACTTGGTCAAAAAAGGGTCTGAATGCAAAAACGATATTTTCAGTAAACTTAATTTAAAAGTATATTTACGGATAATTACCAGTCAAAATATTTGAAATGGGTAACCGTTACATCATATCATCTATATATATATATATTGTTTTTCCGTGTATAATTATTAATAATTATGACATATCCAGTGTCATTAACAATAGTATATTAAGATACAAGTTTCATAAGACATTATCTTAGAGCGCGCTTCGCGCGTCGTTTCCTAAAGTACAAGTGCTCTATTTGTCTTATGAACCGTGTATTATATAATACTATTTCTATTTGTGTCTTTAAAGTCTGAAAAACTTTATATAGTATATTTTTTCCATTTGAATTAATATTTTCTTTTTGGGTTGGCAATACTTTTACAATTTAATAAAATGTTACAAGTATCAAATATGCCATGATAGAAACAATTGAACACAACAAAGCTTCTTCCCATCCGTCATAATTAAAAATAAATATATTATTAAAGTTAATAAAAATGAGTCGGGAAGAAAGTTGTACTCCGTCAGAAATACGATAAATTGCAGAAAATAATCTAGAAAAACGTTTAAAAAGAATATGCAAAACTTTGAGTTATGTTGCGAGCAGAACAAATTCAAAATATTGAACAAAATAATAAATAATTCTATTGAACAAAATATTGTGTCGACACAGAATCTGACAGGAATAACAATTAATGCCCAGGGAATGTATACCTAACTATAAATATGTAAATATAAAGTACCTAATATGTATAATACTATATTGAATTAAAAATAGAAATAGTACTTTATTGGATAAAACTTTAGAAATAGAGAATAAACTGGAAGATATTTCTACTATTTTTAGGTTATATTGTTTTATAGTTGTGACTAGAAATTAGTTGACGGACACCGTCAGCATGTTATATATTTCCGAGTATAGGTATTTCAGATAAATATCTAGTAAAAATGATCTATTTGCAAGGTTAAAGGTTAGTATTTTAAAGTTTTCTATAAAAAACTTTTATCGTACTTATCCATAATGTCTAGAAAACTAATTTCAACGAAATCGAAGAAAGCCTAAAATTCGAACCATAACTTGCTGCCAACATGAAAAAAATAAAATTTCAGTTTCATAAAGCGGCAGGTTATTCAATTTTTCTGCATTTCATAATGTAGCCATTATAAAAACCCAAATAGAAAAAGTAATTAAGATAATAATAAATAAAACAGACGTATCTATTTAATTAATGTTAATATTGGTCAGCCCTGCATATTTAACAATTTTAAATTACACATATGCCCTGCCAAACAAGACCGTGTTCTTTGAATCGTGCGCAAGTAAACGTAAATTGCATTGGACCACAAAAGCATCCATTCTTAGGTCCTTAGCTACGGAAATTTAGCACTGTTGATTTTATTCCAGCAATCTACTTACTAATGACAAAAGGCTCTATAGTCATTTGTAACTGAATAAGGGTTGCTAAGTAAGGTAAAAAGCCGTTTTGAAAATGGCACCAATTTATTTTCGGTCGGGGTTTGTAAGGATAATTAAGATGCATCAGACAAGAGAAAATTTCCAAGTTAGTTTATAGAGTTAGCGGTATACTGAAAGCTATTTGATAGTTTGAGGATTGAATAGAATAGTATAATACTTACAAAAGCTTTATGTATGGAACATTTTGAGAAGGGTCAATTCACAGTTGATATAGGTTAGAAATAGGAATATCAACGTTAAGGTCACAAAAACCCTTGAAACAAAATAGGCTTGTTGAGCAGTTACAGTAGAAATGGGGAAAGAAAGAAGGTGCGTCATCACCTGTAATAGTGTGATCCTAATCGAGATTATATGGATCAGATGAAACAAAGCCACGTCAGCAGCTTTTTCATTAACTGATAAAAAAGAAGATATTAATAATCATAGGGTTTTGATAGCACTCTAAAGTTCTGACGCAGTTCATTCTTTTCCCGTGCCAGCTGTATGTCTTGTGTGAGTATTGAAATGAAACGTCTACCTATTATATTCTGGCAAATTGTAAAAGAATAATAGAAGTCAAAAATCTATCATTTTAAACCCACTCCTCTCTGTATATTTTGTTTTGTATAAAACAATTGAGTTTGAGTTATCTTTTAAATTCTACTAAAAACATTGAAAACATGTTTTAAACTATGTTTTTAATAAGGTTTTATTTGTTTAAAACATGAACTTTAAATGCAAAAAAAATGTTTAAAACAAAAAAAAAACCGTTTAAACAAAAAAAAACACTTGTTTTGTTTAAAATTAAAAAATACATGATTTTGTGCAACCCTGCTCAATAATCACTAACTTAAATAACTATTATGAAAAACTTAATTTTTTTCTTTTAATTAGTAGATAAGTATCTGCTAAATGCTTCATTCCATTATTTTTTCAACGCATGGAATTTCACCCAATTGCAGAAAATAATGAAAAATCTGATCACGGTGCATCCTTCGTCTATTCGTATGCTTCTCACGTTCACTTGTTTAAAGGAGAAGTTATCGATAATCCTTGGGGCCATGCTGGAATGCTTAAGAGTCTTGAAGGTGAGAAAATAGTTCTTTATTTCTATTTATTATCGAGTTCCTTAAATTGGAAAAATAAATACTATTGTATTCGTTTCGTTATTTGCGAAGTGTTTCGAGATGTTTTACACTTCTATTAACTAATTTGCCATTATAAAAAAGAAATGGTTCAAATATACAGGGTGTAACAAGTTCGTCCATCACCATTGGGATTTCGGAAAGGGTAAGAGATACGAAGTCGGTTAAATTGGTCCAAAGTTTGTATTTTTATCGTTATTCTCGAATTTTTAGTGTTATATAAATGAATTAGATGAATAGATAACAATAATAATAAAAATAAATTTAAATTGGTTCATTATTAACGAAATACCAGCTTATTAGTTCGAACCACATATATATAACCATTATATTGCCAATACAAACGTTCCAAATTACAAAAAGTGTCCCCGTTATGGGATATCGCTTGGCACCATTGAGTTTGCGCAGTAGGGTGGAAATTTTATCGATCGCGTCAGAGCCGGCACGACATTATTTGTTTTTGTTAGGGGTTCATCCACATTGTTGTCGGTATATTAGTGCTGATAAACTTTCATTACCTAACAACAATTTTTGTAAAGGAGTTTTTAATTTGTGGTGATTCGATTCGCTGTTTGTTAGGTTAGTAACTTGTTTTGTTTAAGATGAAAGGACACAAGTGCATGGTGCTTTTTTGCAAAAGTTGTGGATCAATACCAGGTATAGAGTATTTCAGGTATGTAGGTACATAATATATAAGAAAATATTTTGCTTATCACATGATCCGATCGTCGGAGCCGAATTTCACTAAAAAGCTTGTAAAAAAAAAGAAGGAGTGTCACTCGTATACAATATAATAGTTATGTGGTCACTACCTAACCTTAAAATTAGTGTATTTTTAATTTGTTGCATTAGTAACTGATAATTCCCAAAATAGTCAATATAGTCATTCTTTCTTAATTTTTGGTTTAGAAAAAGTGAGGTTAAGAAACATACGACGTCGGATGAAAGTTAAAATAAAGCTCATCGTGTCGATTGTTACAAATATTCGGACGGAATTTGGCACCAAAAGTTTCCACCAATCAGTGCACCGTCGGACATCATATCGTCAGAAATCGTATGCATGGAACGCTGTCTTAAATCGAACTAACCAGTGAAATTTGCATTAAAAAGTTGAAATCCGGTCCTGTGGAATGTTTATTTTCACAAGGAAATTTCCGAACTGCGCAAACTCACTATTACCCGTTCGATGTCCATAGCGGGGACATAATTTCAGATGTTATTAGCAATATAATGGTTATATATATGTGGTTCGAACGTGAATTGTTGAATATTCGATAATTAATTGGGGCATCCACAAGCAGTGACCATATTCGAGAATAAATCCAAATTTATCTCTACTCGAAAATTGAAACCTATCGGTAATAAACAAGACAAATGGTAAGAATAGCGTCAGAACAATCGTTTTAGTGATAGTTTATAGCCATTCTTTAAACGCTAACCGCATTCTGGAACATAAAATTTTAAACGAAATTTCCTATATTCGTTGCTTATGGATTTAGCCTGCTAGTTAGATTAATGTCTTTTATGAGTATCAAAAATGTCTTCAGTTAGAAGATAATGCTTAGTTCCCATTTAAAATGTTCAATTTCAGCCCAACCATATGTGGTTCAGTTTAGTACTCCTCGAACTGGAGGACGTCATCATGGTGGAACGACCTTCCTGAGGTTGTGTTCCCCAATGAATATAATCTCCAAGGGTTCAAAACAGGGCCGTATTTAGGGGAGCGGGGCTAGGGGAACAAACCCCTCATCCCCTCCCCTTCAATATATTTTTACCTGTTTATTTAGCATTACATTATGTTGTCGATATACGGCCATGATTCAAAACCAACGTGAATTTATTTCCACACGCACTTCTCCCAGGGCATCCTAAATGATTTTTTTTCTATTTGGGTTTCATAATCGCTACATTATGAAATGCAAAAAATTGAATAACTTGCCACTTTATGAAACTGAAATTTAATTTTTTTTTATGTTGGCTGCAAGTAGGGTTCGAATTTTAGGCCTACTTCGATTTCGTTGAAATTAGTTTTCTAGGCATTATGCATTCGACAGAAATTGTTTATAGAAAACTTTAAAATACTAACTTTAACCTTGCAAATAGATAATTTTTACTAGATATTTATCCGAAATACATATACTCGGAAATATATAACATACTGATGGTGTCCGTCAACTAATTTCTAGTCACAACTACAAAACAACATAACCTAAATATAATAAAAATATCTTCCAGTTTATGCTCTATTTCTAAAGTTTTATTCAATAAAGTACTACTTTAATTTTTAATTCAATACATATTACTTTATATATACATATTTATAGTTACTGTAGACATTTCCTGGCCTTAATTGTTATTCCTATCAGATTCTGTGTCGACACAACATTTTGTTCAATAGTATTATTTATTATTTTGTTCGATATTTTGAACTTTGTTCTGCTCGCACCCTCAAAGTTTTGCATATTCTTTTAAAAAGTTTTTCTAGATTATTTTCTGCAATTTCTCGTATTTCTGACGGAGTACAATTTCCTTCCTGACTCATTTTTATTAACTTTAATAATATAGGTATTTATTTTTAATTATGACGGATGGGAAGAAGCTTTGTTGTGTTCAACTGTTTCTATCATGGCATATTTGATACTTGTAACATTTTATTAAATTGTAAAAGTATTGTCAACCCAAAAAAAAATATCAATTCAAATATATACAAGATCGCTTTTCGGAAACTTGGTGTACTCTTCCGAACCAAAAAGTTGTACACACCTCAACAACTTTTGATACTATACAAAGCCCAGATTCGACCATCACTAGAGTACTGCGCTCATGTCTGGGGCTCTGCACCCAAACATACTCTTCGGCTATTGGATTCCATGGAAAGGAGGACCATTCGTCTGATAGGAGAACACGAGCTGACGAAGAACCTCGACAGCCTAGAACATCGAAGACAGGTTGGGGATTTGACTCTCTTTTACAGATATTTTCATGGAAAGTGGTCGGCTGACCTTGCCCTCTTAATTCCGCCCAGAGCGGCGTATAGCAGAAATACCTGACGAACCACTGCCGCCGCTTAGTACTCCTCGAACTTCATGATATAAGAGTTCTTTCATCTGAAGGACTTCATCCTTATGGAACGACCTTCCCGAGGGCGTTTTTCTCAATGAATATAACCTCATACCTGTCAAGAATTATTTTCTTTGTAAAGCTGACCACACCTGTATAATATTTTACAAATACATAAATTTAAAGTTTTGCAATTTCCCTTAACTTAGGAGGAGTTAAACTGATCTTGGTTCATATTATTTAATTTTTAAGAAAGGTTTTGCGTCAAAATGGTTCACACGGATAATTTATCAAAGGCCATTTTGATAAAATAATAATTTTAAAGTATTACGAACATAAAATTTAGACATGAAAATTTACAGAGTTTATATGGCATATATTTTTTTCAAATATGGATTTCTTTTAATAAAAAAGACCTAAAATAGAGTAGTTTGTTCGTCATAAAAAAAATAACATAAAAAGTTTTTAATTTTTAAAACTGTCCATGTGCCTTTTAGGTGGGTGGTAACATTGGTACAATTTATGAATGGGATTAATAACAAGAAATATTAATCTTTTTTTATCTGCAAACTTGCGTTATAATAAAAACTCCAAATAAACGATGACAGGCAAAACGAATGATTTAAAGCTTTTTTGACAAGATTCCTCATTAAAAACGGATTATTTTTAACAGCTTGCTAATTCCACCGAATGCAATAAATCTGCAGAAAATTCGCGTAATGGAAAAACTGGAAACGTTATAATAATGAAAAAGTGCGGCGCGTACTTTCTTTAAATATAATAAGCCGGGCCATTAGCAACGTCTGAATTTCTTAATGGAAATATTTTACTGTGAGGCGTGAATATTAAAATACTACAGCTGGAGAAGTCAAAACTTTTTTGCACAAAGCAGTCAAGAAACTTATATTTATTGTATTAAAATGTTTTCGCTTAAAAATACAGGAGATATACAAATGGACTTAACATAGGATTTTTCACAGATGTTATAGTTAAAATCATTAAATCTTTTGATTTAAATTGACGATTTAATCAAGTTATTTTTTTTTTATTTTAAATTTTAATCAATTTCTTGATTTAAAATTCAAAAAATTTGACTGTTATTTCTTTTGAACGAAGTAGCTCATGAGCTGTCCTGAGTATGATATTGCGCAGACTTTTCTACAATATTTTTACAGGAAAACACGCGCAAGACATGGCAGGACACGTAATCCCACTGGCATCATCTATTAATTTGCTGGGCGTCAATCTGGGAGGAAATATGTCTTGGCATAACCACGTTGTGGCAATCGCCAAGATCGCTTTTCGGAAACTTGGTGTACTCTTCCGAACCACAAAGTTGTACACACCTCAACAACTTTTGATACTATACAAAGCCCAGATTCGACCATCACTAGAGTACTGCGCTCATGTCTGGGGCTCTGCACCCAAACATACTCTTCGGCTACTGGATTCCATCGAAAGGAGGGCCATTCGTCTGATAGGAGAACACGAGCTGACGAAGAACCTCGACAGCCTAGAACATCGAAGAGAGATTTGACTCTCTTTTACAGATATTTTCATGGAAAGTGGTCGGCTGACCTTACCCTCTTAATTCGCCCAGAGCGGCGAATAGCAGAAATACCTGACGAACCACTGCCGCCGCTTAGTACACCTCGAACTTCATGATATAAGAGTTCTTTCATCTGAAGGACTTCATCCTTATGGAACGACCTCCCCGAGGGCGTTTTTCTCAATGAATATAACCTCCAACGATTCAAAACCAACGTGAATCGCTTTAGTAGCACACGCGACACAGTGCTTGTGTTTTCCCATAAAAAAAAAGAACAGGAAAGAGTACCGACTACCGAAAATTACGGCGGGATTTTGCAGGATTTAACAGTAATTATATATAGCGACAGAGGACATGTCGAAACAGAAAATAATATTTCTTATTGCTTGCACGTAAAAATACTTAAAATAACAATACATTTTTAATACTGATCAAAAAAAATCTGAAATTTATGTTTTTCTCTCGGTTTTTGATTAAAAATTTTGTATTTTCTTTTATTATCATACTTTCCTTAAGCCCTTATATCGATTATTATTTTTTTGCCACTACTACCTAGGTATGAAAATCAGACAAAGGTACAGCTAACTTGGCTAGATAGTGTCTTATATCACACGAGTGTAGAAAAATACTTTTAAAACAGCTGTATTTGAACGATTAGATGGTGCCAATTTGACAGTAAAATTGTTTATTTCAAAAATTATAATCTTTTGGGACCCGCATAGTGACTTGGGGTGGGGTATGGGGTAAATGGCACTAGAACAATACGGCACATTATAAAATTACAAATATATATATTTTTTTTATTGTGGGGATCACTTTAAATTTATCCGGATGTGTTTAAATATAAAATAATAAGTAACAGAAAATTGTTAGGTAACCCATTAAACATAATAAGTGCTTGGGTAAAGTAGAAATTGGATGTGGCTATTTATTTCCGATTTTTACAATTATCAGGGATAGAATATCCATACAGGCCAAGGAAACGTCATTTATTTATTTATACCTATCTGTTTTAATAATAATTAACGATATCGAACTACAGCTTTATAAATATAGAGGTTAGGTTATGTGTTTTATTATTTTCTTGGAACGATGCATTAATTCAAAGTTACAATTAGTTTCATTTCGTTTTTTCAGGTATTAATCTACTTAAAATCAGAAATTATAAAGTTTTATAGACAGTACATAATATTTAGCAAATAGGAGAAAAGCTTTAAAATATTTAAATAATTGAGCATTGTATTTCCGGTCATAGAAAAATTGCGCCTTTTTATTGTATTATTTATTATATTACTTGTGTAAAAGTGATTTTCTGAAACGATGAGGTAGGTATTTAGCACGAGGCACCAGTAGTTATCAGTGGCGGCTCGTGACCTATGATAGAGGGGGTTCACAAGTATGGTGAAATTTTTCTAGGCGTTTTAAATGTAGAAAGTAAAAAAGTAATAAGAAAATGCGTTAGGTAAAACATATTTTTATTTATTTTTTAATTTAACACAAGGAAATACAAGAGCTATCAAGAAAACCGAATAATGTCCAATACTACTACCGCCATCTACGAGTTATCAAGGAAACCGAATGATGTCTAATACCACTACGCCATCTACGGGCTATGTCATTAGAAGCAACCAAGACGAGAACAATAGTTAACTGTTTTATGACGAGAACGAATCGAGCCACGAGACTGACAAGTTGGCATTCTTCATAAACGCTTAAAGGAAATCCATTCTTCGGTTCTTAATCGTAGAAAATTGATCAATAACAGCCTCATTAAGTTTGGAATACCCTCTATAAATTTTTTTCATATATTTCATTTTTAAACTTTCTAGGAAAGTCCCTAGATTTACCCTTTGTGGTCTGCGATAAATTAATTTCGGGTTTAGGTGTTCCCGCATTCTTCACTTCAAATTTTTGCTCCAAACTAAAAGAGCTAAAGTTATTTCTTAAATAGCCCACCGTCAACTATTCATTTTAACTTAATAAATATATAATATTAAAATACTAAAACATACATGCTCGAATATCTAACTGGATGCACGAACGGCGCACACAGAAACTGTGCGCCTTTTCTATGCTAAATCGCCATAGCCCCCCTATCCCCCGCTGCCACCCGCCACCTGTTACTACAGAGAAAGTGCACTACTTAATCGCACGTGCGAGCAAGTCTCGTCATAATCGTCATTTACCTCGACCGAGGCACGGTTGCCGGGTCTATACAGTTTGGTTTGACGGGATGATAAAATATTAGAGAGGGTCGGACTTTATACGATAAATAATATTCAATGAATATAAATTAATATTTTTTATTCGTTTTGTTTTGGGGGTGCACGTGCATGTGCTCCTGTGGAAGAACCGCCACTGGTAGTTATATAATATACTATTTCAATGCTATTATGGTTGATACGTTCCATAACTGTGTATGTAATTAATTCAGTCAGAATAAACTTTAGTATAAACTCAAATCCCTTAGCAAAATATGCACTGTATTCCCTTTCAGGTTAATAATATATACGGTAATTTCTGTTGTCGTAACTGCCGACCAAAGCACAGACAGCTCTTTGAGGACACGATAATCCTCCCTCTTCGATATTAAACTTTCAATAAGGTCTTGTCGGCCTCTCGCTACCTTAATGCATATTTCCTTAATTACTACTCTTGCTGACAGGTGGTGGCATTTTAGAGAAGAGGGTTTCATTACTCATTATTTGGAGATATAGTTAAGGAAATTTCTCGCATTAGGTTGAAAATTGGGTAAATAAATAAGTTGTTGATTGAAATAAAAGGTGAGTAAGGAAATCAAAGGGCGAACCTTTTAAATGCGATTTAAAAATTCAGCGGCGCTGATTAAAGGTTATTTAGGAATTTTCATTAAAAATTTACAATCTACGTCGTTCGAGTTTGTTCGACCCAAGGCTATGGTAGAAATGGGACTTATAGCTCGAAATCAAGATGATCCATATATTGAGGAAATGAGCATATAATGATGATAATGATCCATATAATGACTCTTTCGGGATTGATTTCTGGAACTGCTCTACCAGCCACTCAGTATATACAGGATTGGCTTTGGTTGCTTCATTCATTCAATCATTTTGTCTTCCTTCGAGGGAAACCCGATACAAAGAGCTAATTTATATGTATTGATTTATTCAACATTTAAATCATAATTTACATGACTTGACCCTTATTAAATTCACATATCCATTGCAGTATTGTAACATATTTATAATCCTTCTCACGCTTGCTATAGACAGGGTGGTGTAATCTACAAACGGATTTTCCACATTTCCGCCCGGTATAATAATCTTTAATCTCTTTGGGTAATAGCGAACATTAAGGGGGATTGTCTCCACTTTGCTGCAGTTGTCAGATAACTAAAATGGCATATCCTTTGAGGTATGAATCATTATTTATGTCTTATCAGATAGCTAATGTAAATGTATTGAAGGGAGCATGTCCCCTTTTGTTTATTGTCTTATCCATTATTAGTATATCAAAATTATTATTTATATATATCTTTATCTTAATTTAATAAATTTGTAGTTAATTCCATTTCCCGATGAATTTTTTTTACCGGGAAGTAGTTGTTAAAATAGTTCCATTAGCGACAGCATCACGTCCTGATATTGTTTCTTCTTTAAAAACTTGATTGAAAACCAAAAACAATAATTTTAATACAAATCGATTACCAAGTATTGTCAAATTTCTTCTTTAATATTATTAAGAAGAGGTTAAAATATATAACAAAAGTAAACCGGAAAAACTACGAGTAATATATGATACAAGCAATATACCTACAATTTCGTCATAAACATTAATTAACACATGGTCTGTCACTTCTCTTCACCGCATTGTCTAATCATTACGTCACCCTCTATCGTGACGTAGGACCACTTGTCTGAATACATCATTATACTCTTTTGTTTATCTAAAGAGCTCCGAGCTCCATCCATTCAAGAGATCCGGGTGCTTGTATATACAATGGCGGTGAAGTGGTTGTTATTTGGATATCTTCATTGTTTTCGGCATTCGTGGGTCAAGACGGTTGCGGATGGGTGAAAAAATATTACGCTGTATCTCAATGAAATAATTTCAATTAAGCTATTCATTGTGATAACTATCCAAAAATTTCTGAACAGCTTGCTGATATCTAAATATCTTTGGACTTGTTTATATAATTTAATTCCGTATTCATTTGCCAAATGGAAATAAAAAGGTGTGACGTTGAGAATGAAGATGAACTCCACCGTTTATTGAGGTAGTTCCTACTAAATCCAAGAGAGATGAGCTTGGAGACCTGTTAGTGATATGGTATTTCTATCCTGTGTGATAAGAACATTTGTCCATGCCTGATGTGGAAGGAGCAAATTTCGGAAGTTTGGCTGCCAGAATTCTGGCCATGCCCAATAGATTCTACTAGAGCGGAACTCAATATAATTTCTTGCAGGTTCTTTCTATTCGATCAATAACGTGTACATCACCTCATGGTTTTGGGACTATGACTGACATTGGATGTTGTGCTCTCCAACCGTTCAAATTGATGAAATACCATTAACAGTTAGGAGAAAGTGACTAGAGAAGAAGCTAGAGACAGAAGAGCGCATCAATATTTCCTCATAAATAACGAAATGTCATTTAAGTGCGTCTACGGAACCCTTACAACGTGCATCTCACCCATACCTGGCTGCTTTTCTTGGCTATATTTGCCTTTTAATATAAATATTTTCCCCAACGTAGATAAATATTTTTTTACCTGCAGATATTTGCATATTATATTTACTTAAAATACTTCCAACTCCCAGGGATAGCGCATTTTATGATCCCATAAAATATTTTATTAAACAAACGTAGTCAAAGACAAGAATTTCCAATTTTAAATTCCATCATAATACTCGTAATTCTTGAAAAATCGCTTAGTTCTTTTAAATGAACGACTGCCCAACGTTGTTCCATATAAAATACTTTGCATTTCTTTGTTTCACCCTTATTTCCTTAACAATGAATATATAGCATTATCGCATGCACATAAAAGTCGTTATTTTCATTCTTGTGAATTTCTAGGAATTGCAATCGAACGATATGATTTGTTTATTTCTAATTTGTAAATAATTGAAATTTAAAGGAATAAAATTTTTGTGCTAGAAAATGTAAATTTTTGAGAAACGAGTTTAATTAAGATTGATTCTTTTGGAGATCAACTTCTAATGTTTCTTTGTCAATTTAGTCTCCAACGGCGATGATTATAAGAAAGCCATTATATTTGTAGAAAAATTTTGCAAGATGATCAACTTGTGGGAAGAAAAGATTGCAGGAGAATTTTTCTCGTATCGTTATTATTTATGAGTATGTTTGGTGTAACGGAGAAGCTACCAAACAAATTATCGGTGTAATTTTCTTTGACAGAAACAGCGTCGCGATAATTCTTTCGACAACGAACATAGCTACAACAACAAACGATAAAATATCCGTATGTTTTCGACTGGTGAATGATATCCCCACCTTAAACTATCCATATAAAAATGTAAATCAATTGTTGTTTGTTTGGCTTTTTCGTGTTTCTGGGCTGTCCGTCAAGGCGGTCGTGGCTGGCACGCTATGCTCTGCCCAGGAAGTGATGTATTGCTTTAATAAAGTGACGCTCCGTATGGCAGCAAGTCCGTCGCGACGGTGCATGAGTCCCTTCTCAGTGAGCTTCCATTTCGTATTCCTGCTCTTTGTTAAATCGATACTCTATCTGCCCCTGCTTGTTGTACAAATATTAAAACGAATTTCAAATTATTCATCCATGTTATATCCTTTTGCTCATTGTTAAAAATATTATTTAAAGAAACTTATATTAAATTCGAAGAAGCTAGCAATAATTATGATATTACGGACAAATATCACTCCAGCTGAGGTGTGCAAATGCTTCAAGTACAAATCCCTTTAGTTAAGGGCGTAGGTATATTCTTATAACATTGAAAATAAACCTTACCACTTTGAAAATAAACCTTACCAGAAAAAGATACACATAGATTCAATAGTTTTGCACCACTCTGATTCTCGAATAAGTAATTACGTCATCGCGAAAATAGACTAAATATTAGTTCATTGATAAGTTTAAAATAATAATCAATGAGTTTTAAAATTTTTTATTTTACCACAACATTTTAAACCTTCCAAAAAAAAACTTAACAGAAGCAAAATTTATTTATATTGCATAATTTGTGAAATTAAAAAAAATATGGCTTCTAATAAAGTGTATTTCCTCCTTTTGCCTCAATGCCGCATGCTGTGCGTAAGGTTAGCAATCCGTTCTTGTGGAATAGCCTGGCCATTCTTCGGTAGCAGCGACGACAAGCTCCTGGAGAGTTCTAGGGGGATTTCTTCTAACGCGAACTGCCCTAGAGAGCATATCCCAAGCATGCCCTATAGGGTTAATGTCAGGGGACAAAGCAGGCCACTCCAAGCGATTGATTCCCTCACTTTCTAGGTATTCATCCACAGCTCTAGTACGAAGGGGCCGGGCATTGTCGTCCATAAACACAAAATTGTTACCAAGAGTCGCCCTCCAGGCCCTAACAGAAGGATGTAGAATATCCCTAATGTACTTGTCGCCGGTCATTGTGCCCTGAACGTGGACTAACTCAATACGCCCGTCAGGCATAATACCTGCCCAAAACATGGCTCTTCCTCTCGCGAATGGAGACAAGAGGCGAGCATGGGCAAGTTGGGCGGCTCTTGTTGGTTCTCACCAAACACGAATCCAGCGACTATCGTTTATCAGACAAATCTTGGTCTCGTCGGAAAATAGGACAGAATTCCAAAATTCTTCGAGTAAACGAACGTGCGTGTCGGCCCACTGCAGTCGACGAACTCGGAGGTCATATTGTAGTTGGGGAACTCTTACTGGCCGCCGACATCTTAAACCGGATTTAAGAATGCGTCTTATTAGTGTAGAGACGGATACGCGAACTCCAATTGCATGCGTAACATCTCTCTGAAGTTGTGGGACAGGCATAGTACGATTTCTCCGAATTGTTAACGTAATATAGCGGTTGTGTTGTTCGTTAGTAACACGCCTTCTACCACTTCGTGGTCTGTCTGTCACAGAATTGGTCTCTAGATAGCGATTCCATATGCGAGATACATCACTTTGAAAATCCCCTATTCTTTCAGCAACAAATCTTTGGGAATGACCTTCCTCAACTAAAGGTACTATTCTTGCACGATCAATTTCAGATATTACTCGGCGATTCAATTTTACACACTGAACCGAAAAATTTAACTGGCCAGCGTCAACAAAATACAACACTGAAAATGTCATCTTAAACAAATGTCTTGACAATACTTTTTCTGCTACAAAAAATCGTATCGTTTTAACTGATAAACATAAATAAACATATAGAAATTATCTTAACATGCCAAAATCAGAGTGATGCAAAACTTTTGAATCTATGTGTATAATAATGCCACTTTGTAGAGGACAGAAGTGAGAAGTAGCAAGTGTGTTCAAATAAAGTCTAACAAGAATAGAAACGATTTTCCGATATTTCAGCTTTTTCACGATACGAAGGATTAGTTACCATTAAAGTTCCTAATTATCCTCAGAACTTAACTATAACACACATAACTTGATCATTGCTTAGAATGTATTTTCAGAACTTTAAATTCCTAAGAAGCAAGGACATACTTTATAGAAAAATTTTGCTTCCATAATCATACGTAGCATTCTATATTAGTGATAACTCGCATAGAGCTTCTAGTGTTATTTCTTCTTGGTAAGAACATTTTCAAAGAGGAGTAATTAATTATTAATTGTTTTTTAAGTGACTTCATCACGTTTTAGTTTAATATTCCTGCTGTTTGTTAAATCAATACGTGCTATCTACCACGGCTTGTTATACAAATATTAAAACGAATTTGAAATCATCCACCAGTTTTCCGAGGTTGTATCTTTTCGCTTAAGGGCTAAAACTCATCGATGATAAAAATTGCTTTACTCGCTATTATACGAAATCGCATGATAACTACGTAGCCTGTAAAGTTATTCTACTTAATATTTTATGTATTTTAGAAGATAATATCTCCAAAATATAATTTCTAGGTAAAGAATGATGATTAAATTTTTTTAAAAATTGAAATAAGTTTTATTATGTTCATGTTTTGCTGCTTTTTGACATGACATGAAAAGTCAACTAATTATTTTGATAGTATTCAAATTTTACACTCGATCATCATAATGATTTGCATATCGAAACAAACTCAAAACAATGCCCGTGCAGATTGAAGGAGACCTGTCCATTGAGGAAATTTGCATTTCTATACGATTAATACATACATCGTGATTATTGTTTACACTAGTCTAAATGCAAGGGGGAATAGATGTAGAAGCAATAATTGATTATATCAAGAGTGTTCAAGCAGAATAGATCTGTGATTAATTTACCTACCCGGTATAATATTACAACACAAACAAATTATCGTTAATAAAATAATGAAAATGGGAACAACAAATAAAAAACATCATGGAACATTAAAGAGTGGCGCCTGGAGGTCGTTGGAAAACACGACTTCAGGAAGATCGTTCCATAAGGATGACGTCCTTCAGAGTCCAGATGAAGGGAACTCTTATTTACCCTATTCGTCGCTCTAGCTGGAATCAAGGCGGCAATATCAGTCAAATATTTGCCAAGAAAATAGCTGTAAAAGAGAGTCAAATCGCCAACTCTTCGATGATCATGGTCAGCTCCGTGGTCTCCGATCACATGAATGGCTCTGCCGAAAAGTACAGGGTGTCACATTTTCGACACTTTTATAGGGGTTGTTCTCCGTAATTGTTAGTGCTATCAAAAAAGTAATGTAGGTGTGATGTGCTCTTTTTGTGTCAAACTTAAAAGGGTAAAATCCAAATTAGAAATTGACAATTTTAAAATTACCCTATATTTTCTTAAAGAGATACAGAAAAATGTTTTATACAGAAGTTTCTTTATTTTGATTGTTGAATAATAATAATTATACAGGGTCAGGTAAAAAAGTTATCGGACCTAACCTCATTATTTTAAATACAACACCCTCAATATATTAATCTAAAAAGATAGCATTTTAAATTCTCTTTTCAAATATATAACACACCATGGATGATATTCCTGTTATTTTTTACCTTAATCTGAATTTCATAGTAATAAAGTTTAAATAAATCGCCTAGGAAACCAATATTATCCATGGTGTGTAAGTGTTATATATTTGAAAGGAGAATTTAAAATAGTATCTTTTTAGATTAAAATATACTGGGTGTCCCATTTAAAAAAATGAGGTTAGGTATGATAACTTTTTACCTGGCCCCGTATACTTACTCTGAAAACGACAGATTATTCAACAATCAATATAAAGAAACGTATGTATAAAACATTTTTCTATACCTCTTTTAACTAAGAAAATATAGGGTAATTTTGAAATTGTCAATTTTTTGATTTTCCCCCGTATCTCTTAAGCGAGCGAAAATTTTCAAATCTTGATTTTTACCATTTTATGTTTGACTCAAAACGAGCACATGACACCTACATTACTTTTTTGATAGCACTAACAATTATGGAGATACCCTATAAAAGTGTTGAAAATGGGACACCAAGTGGCGAGTGTCACAACGGAGCAACAGGAAATTGATATTGTTGCTAAATATTACTACACTACCAGTAAAATTGAGAAAATATAAATGACCGCGAATATTCGCTCCCCCATTACCTGTATGTATTTTTTTTATTATAAATATATGGCATATTTTTTGACTAACATTGTATAACGATTTCAAATTATCCAAGCCATTGCTGCCGTGTTATAAGGCCTAAATAAAAATCCGAGAGCGAATTCAGAGGAAATCAATCAAATACATAAATGATTGAGGGTTTTTCGCTCAGTTGAAAGGGCAAAGTAATAAAATGTCTTGTGATGTCAGAAAATTGATTTGATTGTAAATTTCTTAGTAAAACATTTTTTCTTATGAAATAGGGTGGTAAAAAGTATGCCAAGCACTTTTATGTTGTTGTAGGGTATATAATATATATGTTATATGACTATTATAATTTTTATACAAGGTTATTTTTTTAATACTTGACATTTGCTAACTTTTTTATTTGAAAAGATAGACCTATTGTTCTTAAAGCAAGGTTTTAGGAATTAGTTCAACTAAGTAAAATACGTAGAAAAAATAAACACGTTGTTGCCAGATTGGGCGCCATTTAAAAAAAAATCTTTTCTTCAATGGCAACACTGCCTTATTTAAACACATTTTGAGATTCTAGATAAAAGAAAAAGTGTGAAGAAGTTTTTCTGTAGAGTGGCGGTTTACGAGCTAAGTGCCTAAACTGAAATTCATTTTCCAACATTAAAATAATAACAAGGAGGCTAACAAACCCGCACAAACCCCTCAAATGTCACATAATGTTAAAAGAAATTTTGTTGCACGTATTTGTTACTGCAGAACCCAACAAGGAAATCAGTTCGAACATTTTTTAAGAAAATTAATTTTTTCGAAAATCGATCGGAAATATTGACATTTTTGATAACATTTTTGAAAGAGAAAGTCAATATTTCCTCACACTTAGTCGTTGCTAGGTAACGGAAAATAACTGTTAGGAAATATTCATTTCCTTACTGTAAGGAAATGATATTTCCTTACCGTTGTTAGTGTTCTACGTAAATGATTGAAAACACAACATTAATACTTTTCTATAGTAGAATTTTATTACGAATTTCAAAGCACTATTTATTTGTGAATAAAATTATTCGCGATTTTTTCAAAATTAATCAATATCTGTCGATTTTTAAACGATTTTCGGAAAAATATTATGTTTACCTCGTAGGAAAAGCCACATTCCTGGACTATGTGTTGCTTCACAGTCATCCAGGAATGTTAGGCATTTCCTACTCGGTAAACGATATACTATTGTTACTACTGCTCGGGCTATTGTTATTCTTTTAATGTTGGGAAATAAATTTAAGGTTAGGCACTATTAGCTCGCAAATCGCCACTCTAATCAAAAATGTGCACTCTTTTTGTTTTGTCTAGAATTTCAAGATTGAATTGATTGAAAATGAGGTGTTGCCATTTAAGAAAATATATATATTTATAAATAGTGCCCAATCTGGCAACAATGCCTTCATTTTTTTCACACATTTTACTTAATTGAACTAATTCCTAAAACTTTGCTTCAGGAACTACATTTCTATCTTTTCAAATAAAAAAGTTAGCCTATGTCAAGGTTTAAAAAATACTCCTGTATATTGCGTTATATTTTAAAATAGTTTATTATTAGTCATACATACTAGCCGATAAAATCCGTTGCAGTAAATCTGTAGGAGTGGCAGGATACTAGGGTAATTCTCCAAGAGCGTTTCCGACTAAACAACAACTGTAAGTTGCAATTGAAAAAGTGAGATCTCTAGTAAAATAGCGACCGAAAATTAAAAGAAGAAAAAAAAATTAATATTATGGGATCTTAAGACTAAGGCATATCTTTCTTTTCTATGTAGCATCTCTCCAAACAGAAAAAATATATCAAATATCAATATGGAAAATTATTATTTCCAGACCACCCGATGATCCTCATACGGTCGTATTTTTGTCTACACAGTAGCACTTTAAAATACTATTTCAGATTGAATGGTACTACCAAGAACAGGAAGCCCTCTCCATTGATAGGATGCAACCACCTGTGGACCGGTTTCGAATTAATTTGTTCTCGTCAGTACAGGGTAGGTGCACATACCAATCATCAGAGACGCGTCGTACTTACAAAGTGGCACTGTGTAGACAAAAATACGCCCTTATTGTATAAGGATCATCGGGTGGTCTGAAAATAATAATTTTCCATATTGTATTTGATATTAATACCACCTGATAAGCATAGACTTTTTATTTCTTAGATGGAGAAAAAATATATTCTAGGATTTCCTACTTGGTAAGTTATTAGATTACTTTGCGGAAAAGTCAAATTATTATTTGTATAGCGATTTAAAAGTAAAAGTTTGCCTAATTTAGTTTGACAAAACTTTTATTCCTTCCTAAATTATTCTACAAAGACCTAAAGGAGGGATAAAATCCAATTTGCTTACTTCTTGTCGAAAACATAATTTTGAATTTATTTAAATAAAGTTTACTTTCATAAATCTAATATTTTCTCTGATTGCCTTTTTACCTTCACTCCCCCAAAGACAAATTTATATTCTGCGCTTCTTAAAAATAATGTTAAGGAAAAGTGTAAATAACAAAATTTAACAATTTACACCTCCCTTCGCATGACATTACGTGTCAACATTTCGCGCAAATCAAATTAACAACCACAAGAGATGAGAAATCAGTGTCGTGCCCTGACGGTTCTAAGGAAAAATGGCGCATAATGACATATTAGCATTTCGCTAAGTATAATGAAACTAGAAAAACTATTGTAAAAATTATAAATTGTTTGTTTTCTAAAGAGATTTGTAACAGAAATCTGCTAAAACTATACGTAAACCAAAACTTACTTTCAGCGTCGAAATAACACCGGCATTTTTGAGCCCGAATGAGGTGTAGTTTAGTGATATCATAAGTGATAATGTTCTGCTGTGATCGACCCATATGATTTCAATGGATGATTTGAAATTTTACCGGGTGTATTTCTTATTTTAGTGGTATGTATTCAGATATTTGTGTATCCATTCATAATATGAGGTGTATTGTCGGTTCTGGTTTGTATAACAATTAAGATACTTATCAACGAATACTTATAAATAGGAAGAAGACAAACAGCCGTGTTAATAAATCGAAGCAGGAATGAACAAACTAACAAAATCGGCATCCATTACGTCTGGCATCAGCTGACAAACGCATGTGCTTTTCAAATATCACTTTTGTCCAAATTTTTATTACTGTCAATATTTTAAAGTGACATTTAACCAACAAAAAACATTCAAACCCCTTTTATTTGATTTACTAAGTGGTGAAAATCAATATTAGGATTCTGACATGTTTAAAGTTGTAAATAGCACTTTAAATAATCCTTACACACTCTTATATCAGTTTTTGAACTAGTAACGTAACTACAAATGAAAAATTAACTTCAGAAATAAGCTTGTAAGTAGTTTAATTAAAAAATAGGAAGTAAATCATAATTTACATAAAATATTTTACCATCTTCAACTGGGCTCTAGGTCCTAGCAAATATTTCCGGCTTCAAGTCCGAGCATATTTTTGGGCCCCATATGATTTAGGAAAAGAAATTATTATTGATGCTTACTCTCAGTAAAGATGACTAAATTAATATTTCAATTACAAATTACTCACTTGCACCAAACAGTAAACGACGTTTCTCATGAAAAGATTAGAAAATTAAAAATTATTTTAAAATTTAAAGATGCTGCGTCTTCTCCACCATTTTAAATCACATCAGATGTTGCTTGATTTCCATTCCCGCCATACGAAGAAAGTTAGCTTGTTTAACAATTCGTGCTGTTCGCATTCTATGCCTGTCTCTGTCTGCAGCAACCTTCCCTAATTCAGTAAAGTGAGACAAATATGACCAGGATCAAGTCGCCTGCATAAACACGCACTTTTTGGCATTTTATATTAACTCCACGTAAGTCTGATATTAACGCTTAAATGATAGAGTGAAACAGATAGATAAAAGTAGGTTATTTGTGAGCGCATGGAGCAGAGTAGGCTTAGCATCACTTCCAAGGCCTTCTGACGTGTTTCGATCCCCCCCATAAGCAGTCTTACCGGGCTGGTATATACTTATAGTTCTGATGGCAGTGACGTAGCACCAACACAGCCTTTTGACAGTTTCCATGGTTACGACTGTTACGTCAGGTCGTGAACTATAGTTAATTCTTTAAAATTTTGAAACACGCTGTATCTTAAAAACTAAGAATATAAGATATACGTTTTATAAACTTTCGTGTTTTAAATTGGCTCAAGACTAAACATTAAATTTTTTTTCTCACACAGGTACTGGCCCTCGTGCTGCTCGCTGAGAACGGAAACAATATTGGTGGTGTACTTCTTTATTTGAAAAAGCTGGGACCTATTTGAAAAAATGCATTCACAACAACTTATAAGAGCTGATGAACCTGTGCCATGGCCATGGCCCACCGCACGAGCCGCCGCTGGGCTCCGCCCCTGTTTCATGGTACACTAGAACTTCTTCGGTGAGGCCTCTCATCTTACGATTATTGAGTGGTAACGGAACGCTAAAGATAATGACTTTTCAGTTATCTTAATGGGACCTTTAATGACATTTAATAACACAAAGGAGGCGTAGGAAAGTTATCGAGGAAGCCCTTACAAAAGTTGTAATTTAATCCGAAATTCCATTAGGAAGTTGTGAGATAGGTGCGTTGGTTTACATTCTCAATAAAATATTATTAACCTGTAAAATAACGCTTAACGGATTAACCCTTCCCGTGGACTAATCTCGTAGGATTCATTCCACGTACGATTATATAAATGGATTGTTTAATTTTTCTTTATGATCAAACACTAGCATTTTAATAAAAATCCTTTAAGCCACTCTGGGAGTGGTTCCTGTGCGAATAAGCCGATTCACGTTGGTTTTGAATCGTTGGATGGGTCGGGGAATACGACCGCAGGAAGGTCCAGCAGTCCTAACCTGTTTTATGGCTATGTCCATCATAATGCTAATCACGTCCTATTACCTGCTGACGTGGTTTTGTCTTATTTCATCTATATAATCTTGAATTTAATCATACTATTACAGGTGATGACGCACCTTTATTTCCCAGGTTCAACTGTAAGTTTTTTTTTACGATTAAACACAAGCACTATAGGAAAAATCCTTTACGGCACTCTGGGAGTGGTGCGTGTGCTCAAAAAGCGATTCACGTTTGTCTTGAATCGTTTGAGGTTATATTCGTTGGGAAAAACGACCTCGGGAAGGTCGATCCACAAGGATGAAGTCCTCCAGATGAAAGAATTCTTAAATAATGAAGTTCGAGGAGTACTAATCTTAACCATATATGGATAGGCGGCAGTGGTTCGTCGTGTATTTCTGCTATTCGTCGCTCTGGGCGGAATTAAGAGGGCAAGGTCAGCCTTGCAAATATCTGTAAAAGAGAGTCAAACCCCAACCTGTCTTCGATGTTCTAGGCTGTCGCGGTTCTTAGTTAGCTCGTGGTCTCCAATTAGACGAATGGCCCTCCTTTCGATGGAATCCAGTAGCCGAAGAGTATGTTTGGGTGCAGAGCTCCAGACATGGGAGCAGTACTCTAGTGATGGTCGAATCTGGGCTTTGTACAGTGTCAAAAGTTGTTGAGGTGTGTACAACTTTCTGGCTCGGAAGAGTACCCCAAGCTTGAGAAGCGATCTTGGCGATTGTCACAACGTGATTATGCCAAGACATATTTCCTCCCAGATTGACGCCCAGCAAATTAATAGATGAAGCCATTGGGATTGAGTGTCCGGCCATGACTATATCCGGTTCTGTAATGTTAACCTTTTTAAAGAAAACTGCTGCCTGGGTTTTTTTAGCGTTAAATTCGACTTGGTTACTGTCACCCCAAGCCCAAATTTCTTCGAGGTCTTTTTTGAGGCGTGATACTTCATGCTGTCTGCGAAGATGTGCATCGGCAGCCGATGTTTGCGCATTCAAAGAGAAAGATGAGATAAGTGTGCTATCATCAGCAAAACTAAATATCGGATTTTTAGTTTTCACTAGAAGGTCGTTAATGTAGAGTAAGAAGAGAGTGGGAGACAATATGGACCCTTGAGGAACACCGGCATTGATGGTGAAGGTATCTGAGAGAAATCCGTCAATCGCCACTTGCAGAGAGCCATCCTTACGGAAGCTAGACAACCATGCACAGAATCGACTGGGCATACCATAGGATCGCAGTTTACTTAGAAGCCCCACATGCCAAACATGATTAAAAGTATTAGAAATATCCAGTGCAAGTCTAAAATAAATTTTCCTAAAATTATAGCAGGAATGATTTTCGATTTACCACCGATACATAACGATAATGCTACGAGGCTCCAACATCTATTAAACCCAACCATGCATTAAAATTTCTCATCATAATTACGACATGTAAGTCTCGCCTACTAAGTGCTGTGCAGCATCATGTATTACAATGTACTATATGATAATGGTAACTATTTTATGCTTATTTATACAGATTTTTTAGCTGTAAATTATGTATATCCACATAGGAAAAGTTTAACATGTAAAATTACTATAATTTCCTCCAGAAAACGTAACAATTTTTGATAATTATATTTTTCAATATAACCTTCTTTAATTTAAAATTTGCTTCACATTAGCTGCATTTATTTCATTAGAAAACAGTGCCCGTTGGCCTTCAAAATGCTTTCAATTGGTTATTGTCTGCTGGAAAGCTCATGGTCATCGTCTTTTGGAACCGAGTAGGAGATATTCCTTCTTCGTGATGACAATGCACGATTTCACAGAGCAGCCGAACTCCAACAAGTCCTCCCCAAGTGTTACTAGTTAGAAATTCGTTGACGTTGACAGTTGACGGTGGACTATTTAAGAGATAACTTTAGCTCTTTGAGTTTGGAGCAAAAAATTGAAGTGAAGAATGCGGGAACACCTAAACCCGAAATTAATTTAACGCAGACCACAAAGGGCAACTCTAGGGACTTTATTAGAAAGTTTAAAAATGAAATATATGAAAAAACATTTATAGAGGGTATTCCAAAAATCACTTTCATACAATTTTTCGTACGACCATAAATACAATGTCCATACTTGCCGGGTTGTAAATAAAATTACTATTCTATTTGCTTACGCTAATTATTTTTAATTAGAATTCAATTCTAATTTTAAATAAAGATATCGTCCAAAGAATATAATAAAACCTAGCCTTAATATTTATAGAGATGGAGCCAGATATCGTTAATTTGTTAATTATGAAAGTTTTACATGATAATTACTTAAAACAATATTCAAATTATTATTAAAACAAATATAATTACTTAAATCACGTGTACTTACCCTGTGCGGTTATTCTATCATTTATTTTTTATTTTTTTTTAATTTACATTATTGCTCGAGCGTCCTTTACCCCACCTAGCACTCCAATTCATATACCCATTTTTTGCCGTGTACCCATTTAAATGAATACTTGAACATTTATTTAAAAAATTATGACAAATATCAAGGGATGTTTAAATGAAACTAATGAAATTTTCCAAATGACCAGGCACAAGTTAAATTAGCCCGATTGCGAACGCATGAAAGGGCTTCGTTTGAGAAGAGGGGGCCCGGGTCTAAACGAAGGGGTAGGTTATTTAATTATGGAATTTCACGGCTCAAGAGTAAAATGTGATTATTCTTTGTGATTTGCCTACTTAGCTCGCAGCTAAAATGAAAATTCACTTTAACTCTGCACGATACAAGGATAAGCTAGTAAAACAATATGTAGTAGTATGTTTCAGAACTCTTCATAATATATATATATTTTTCAGTTCGATCCTTTTCTGTTCGCTGTCAAGATTATGCCCGAGGGCCTAACGTGGGCTACGAACCGTGCTCCTTAGTCATATGACGCAAATTCCTAGGAGTATGAACCCTGGATATCGCGAATCATAGTGTGAAATACCGATTGAGGATGGGGAATGTATATCGTCCTCTGCAATCTATGAGATTTTCGATATCCGGCCTGGTTGCCGGCTATGTTGGGGTAGGAATTAACTGGGCTCGAACCGGTTTGCGACCGTGAGGTACGAAATTAAAAACTACTTGTATTCCCGGCCACGAGCTACTAAGGAAGGGGGTTGTATAGTTTACCCACGACTAAACTCAATTTATAATATAAAAGATTTAAAAATTTTAAAAAGTTAGCAGCGAAGGCCAGAAATAATAGAAAGTTCCTGTGCCAGGAAGACAATCGTTTCATCTTTATTAGGACTACCGACTGCCATAATATAATAATGCCATAAATTTATAATATTACCTGGTACGACGGTTACGATGGTTACGTAACCCATATTTATATTTCTCTATTTTCAAATTTCGACTTAATATTAAAGAGAAGTAATTAAATGGTTTGCCGTTATTAACAGTCGAGCTGCGAAATAATTACTTGGTCAGCAAGAGTTTACAATTGGTCAGTAGAAGCAGTTTACTTCAGAGGTCCCAGGGCACTGTCAATTTATGTAACTTTCTTGTGTTTTATTCTGCCGAATACAGGAGGCTACAAAAGGTGTAGCGGGGGCGGGTTTCCACTTGTCTTCCCAGGGCACTGTCACGATTCAGAAATGTTTGCTGTCCATAAGTTGTTGACCAACTAGCCACTTTGTCTACCGATTACATTTTTCTGTTCGCAAAAATAAGAATATTTTGCTAACCAGTTAAATGATACCCAATATTAAATATACAAGCTATTTTAAATAATAAAGCTACAAAATCGTTATATTTGGTCCAAATTGAACAAATTTGCAGATCAATCTTCCCGAAATGCACGTTTATTTGCGAATTCAAACAGCAATAAACGAATTTATCGGGCCTCGTAATTAGGTAAATAAAGCAGACGGCATGTCATTTCCTATTTAGTTGCAGCATTTCCCAAAGTTGGCGACAAAAACGATTAAACTGATTTAAAAGCGTTTGAAACTTTCGAAAAACCATTTAAACCGAATTTATAGCCTAATGGTAGATAAAATAAATACTTTTAGTTTAGAATTAAAGCTATTTAACAGTGACATCATCACTTCGGGGTTTTCAGTGGTTATGGGACTTGTGGAAGCCTAATTCCTGACAAAAAACAGGAACTTGAACACTGACAACAAACAATTAATTCATAATTTTTTTTGTAATTTAACACTGCATTAATATTTAAAATCAGAAGCCTTAAAATGGTTAAAAGTATAAAACTGGATTCGTTGTCAAAGGTTCGACAACATTTGTTAATGATTGAAATGAATGAAAGCGAAAAAATCGTACAGAAATTAATTACCGACAGAAAATCGTCGTAATTACCTATTCTGCAATCAGCACTGATTTTAATTGGGTGGATGATGAGAATCTAAATTGAATAATTTTCTGAAAAGGAAATAAAAGAAATTGTAGTAATAATTCTTCAAAAACAAATTCTACTTTATTAACATTTTGATGGCCTTATTCCAGATCACAGCGTTGTGACATACAGTGTGTAATACATCATTTGCTGGCAAGAATAACGTATTTGATATATCAAACTCGGAGCTGAAGTATAAAAATTAGTCCCATTACATTATTTACAAAGTTTCCCTTGACAAATTTTACCACAATGTCGGTAAAAGGGTTTTTACTTTACGCTGCTATAGCGGTTAAACTACACGGAAATAAAAACTTCAATTTACTATAAAGTTAATAAAACCAACCCTATTTCATGGCTGTATATGTGAATGGAACACTATAAACAGTATATTGCCAATACGAACATTCCAAAATACAAAAAGTGTCCCCGCTATGGGAGGTGGCGCGGGCCTATTGAGTTTGCGCAGTAAGGTGGAAATTTTATCGATCGCGTCAGAGCCGGCCCGATATTATTTGTTTGTGGTTATTCGTCGCCATCTTTGGTTCTGGATGCTTTTTCAAATTACAGAATAAAAAGTGGTTCATCCACATTGTTGTCGGTATATTAGTGTTTATAAACTTTAATTACCTAATAACAATTTTTGTAAAGGAGTTTTTAATTTGTGCCGATTCGATTCGCTGTTTGGTAGGTTAGTTTCTTGTTTTGTTTAAGATGAAAGGACACAAGTGCATGGTGCTTTTCTGTAAAAGTCGTGTACCAGGTATTAAGTATTTCAGATATGTACATATATACGAAAATATTTTGCTTATCACATTATCCGATCTTCGGAACCAAATTTCACTAAAAAGCTTGTAAAAAAAGAAGAGAGTGTCACTCGTATACAATATAATATATATGTAGTCACTACCTAACCTTTTAAATTAATGTGTTTTTAATTTGGTGCATTAGTAGCTGATAATAATTCCCAAAATAGTCAATATAGTCATTCATTCTTAATTTTTGGTTTAGAGAAAAGTGAGGTTAAGAAACATACGACGTCGGATGAAAGTTAAAATAAAGCTCATCGTGTCGATTGTTACAAATATTCGGATGGAATTTGGCACCATAAGTTTACACCAATCAGGGCACCGTCGGATCATCATATCGTCAGAAATGGTATGCATGGAACGCTGTCTTAAATCGAAATAATCGAAATTTTGATTGCACTAACTGCGCAAACTAACAACGCCCCCTTCGATGCCCATAGCGGGGACATACGTGCAGATCGTATTAGCAAAATACTGTTTATATATTAATTTGTTCTGGAATAACTTGTGTTTTTGTTGGGAAATACATAGATTCAAATATCCAGTATTTGTGCTTGCGCTAAACTTAACTTGTAAAAAAATACTTATACTTGGACCTTTTTCGTTACATATCTTCTTTACAAAATTCAGTAAAACCGGAGTTGATACAATAGTAATTGTTGGCATACAATATAACCAACCACAACTAATGTATTGCCAAATTCGATACACGCTGACGCAATCACACTTTATAAATCGAACTAGCTATCGCACGAGATTCGCAATATTATTTTCACTTTGCCAACGTAACCAGTCAATATTGAAAATTGCAGTCTGGCTTGCTTCCACGTAGATGCAGACGTTCGGCCAATAACTAAGTTATGTCTCCTCTTCCGTCTCTCAATTTTATCTCGGTGAAACTAATTTTTAGTTAGAATTACTTTGCTTTAATCAATAACGACGGCAACAATGGAAAACCGTATTACGGCAGGTATAGTTGTTGCAGAATTATACCGTTGACTCTTACTGCCATAAATAAACTACCTGATTAAACCCTATTGTATACGCCTCAACCTCTTCAAAGCTCAAAAAATGGGATCAGGGCCGACTTGAAAATTTATACCACACAACATGATTTATTTTTATAATTTAAAATAAATAGATAGGTATTTTTAGTTTTAGGTACCCATAATAAATGTAAAATAATGATAACAATTAATGATAATTGAAAATAATATAATTTAAAAGTATAACTATTAGAATAACGAGTACAATAAAAATTAATTAAATTCTAAGAAACTATTGATAATTTATTCAAAATTTAACTCTGTATCACTATCACTATCTTCATCTAAGCCTAAACTTATAATTAAGGGTTGAACATTTGTAATCATACAATTGTAAGAATTTTCCACCTTAAGTACATGCTGTACACAGTTTTTCCAGCTGTCTGCACAAATTTTTCTTACTGCGTTTTTAATTAATTCTACTACAGATGCATTTAATGTAGGAGAAATATTATTTCTCCTAATATTGGATTTTAATTGGTGCCATATTAGCATTTTTAATTATTAGTTTGGCATCGGTAGATAAATGCTTTCTTTTAAAAATGACATTGAAGATGCCCCTCTATCAGCACAATTCCAAGGGCGCCACATTCTAAAACTAATAAGCCTAACTAAAAATAACTCGCCGGAAAACCACTAAAGATTAAAGTTATTAAAAATCACTTTGTATTTATATATGCATCAGGCATAGGAATAAATTGAATTTGTATACCTGGTCCGGCTCTGCTCGAAAAGGTTTAAAATTTGGGTTTGTTCCTTATTTATTTTATGGTCGAAGGGATAAAAGGGTTTTATTGCAGTCAAAAGATCAACGGTATAATTCTGCAAATACTATACCTAAACTTTTTAAAATTAATTCAGTGGGAGCTGATAGCTACCGCAGTTTAAATTTGGAATTAGTAATCGATGATTGCATTCACAAGAACTTTATTTCCTATAGAATATAGAAGTATACTTGCTTATCATATATGTAAGTATATATTGAAAAACATTTCCTAACCACCTGAATATAAAGTCTCATAAACTAAGGACAAAATAAATAATATAGCTGAGCTAAGTGCTCCGTCTAGCCCCGAAATATAGAGCAGAAATGTACCAGTAGAAACACTTACCTTATACTGATGAGGTGATGACACCCCATAATACAATTAACAAAAGGTGTGACTTCTGTAACGTCGCCGAATTTCGTCTAGCACGCTCAGTGGCGTCATGGTGTGAGTTATTTTTAAACTGCTTATGGAGATCTACGTTGTTGTTAGCGTTTTTAATAAACTCTTTTATTGGGCTTCAATTGTCTGCATTTATTTGTAATACAACGTTTTAACTGGTAAACATCTTCAGTTTACTTCAGTGAGAGCAATCTTTAAGTGTTTAGCCTTCAGCCAATTTAAAGCATGAGAGTTCATGCAACACATAAATACATTCTAATTGTTTTTTTTATCTCTATCAAAGGAGAAAAGTCTGAACAAACCCCAGCATAACCAAAAAAAGCACACCTCATATTACGAATATTAGGATATTTTTTTAAAATAGATAAATATCTGAGCAAATACCATTAAAATAAGAAAATAATTCTGTAAAATCCCAAAATATCCGTTGAAGTCATATGGGAATTTCAGAAGCGTGCACATATACGCGATATCATACTTTGTATCTATTGTATCGTGGTGATAATATACTAATATAAAATACTTACCTTGTTGGTAGTGCCATTAAATCTGAATTATTATTTTCATAAATAAAAATAAAAAGTCTATTTACTTTTCATGTGGTATTAATATCAAATACCAATGTATGGAAAAATTATTATTTCCCAAACCACCCGATTATATCTTATAAAATAAGGGCGTATTTTTGTCTACACAGTAGCAATTTAAAATACGAATACAGATTGAATGGTACTACCAACTCCTTTGTTCTCTTCAGTACAGGGTAGGTATACATACATATCATCAGAGAAGACTCTATATGTAAGGTATGTAGACCTATCCTGTACTGGCGAGAACAAAAGAGTTCGAAACCGGTCTGCAGCTGATGACATACTGTCAATGGAAAAGGCTTCCATTTCTTGGTAGTAGCATTCAATCTGAATTAGTATTTTAAAGTGCTACTGTGTAGACAAAAATATGCCCTTATTGTATCAGGTATTATCGGGTGGTCTGGGAAATAATAATTTTTCCATCCATTGGTATTTGATATTATTTTCATATCTAACTGTATTCTCATTTGATTTTTCGCTGGATGATTTCATGATGGCAATATTACATATATATAACAAGGTACATCAAAAATAATGATTTTTGAAATCAAATTTAATATGCCCTGTGAATGGATCATTACGCAATAGCTATACTAAAAAACTTTTCCTATTAAAGTAATGATTTTAGTTTTAGTTGAAAATTTATTATCATTGAAGTTAATGGCATTGGCGACCTATTTTACGTTTATGTCGTGCTGCCTTAATGAGACTGTAATCAGAATCAGTAACAGGACTCGTTCTGTATATCTACCTTAACTTTACTGTGAAAGGTCAAAGTTACACATTATTAAATCGGTTTTAATTATATTTTCTAAAGTGACCGTAAAAAAATACAAAATAAAATAAATTATATACGTCAAAATAAAACACCCATATAAAAAGAAACCGTTATCAAGAAGACAAGTGTGCGACGTGTATTATTATCGGTCTCTTTCCTTTTACATATTTTCCTTTCGTCTTTTAACAACCCTTCATGTAATTTAGGTTATTAAAGCGTATTGGAAGGAAATGGGTCAAATAAAATATTCTTTTCTGTTTCAGAGGATCTGTCTATTACGGTTCTTTCTGTTATGTTAGGTTTTCATTGACGACATAAAATACGAGCTTATTTCGCAGAAAAGAGTTTCTCCTTTTTCCTTATCCAAGGGTTTTAGTTATTTGGAGTAGGATTGGATTAAACCGAAGAAGGCTTTATGACAAACATGACAATCATTTTAAATTTATTGTAGTTACTTTACGGAGATGTGTATTACTTACTTTGCGTTTCATGAACACTGAAAAGTTCCTTTTCTCTATTCTTTGTATTTTCTTTTTTTTCATTTATCTCGTTTTATAACAGTTAATTATTAAGAATACGTCAATAAGTTTAAGAATTAAAGTTGATAATAAATTAAAAATTACAAAAGAGATGAACAGAATCCTTAGAAAATTCTTTAAAACTTGATTTGGGTCTCCAAAATATTTAATAAGTTAGAAGAGTCAGAAGGGACATATAATGAAGTAGGAAAGGTCGCATTTAATTAATTTTTCTTATAAATATTTCTTAAGTTCAAATTTATAAGCAACGGAAATTAAGAAATATGTTGTGTAATTATGGACCCAATAATATGCCGTAAAAAAATCTAAAATAAATGCAGGGGATTTGAAAATATCTGCAAAAATCTAAGATTTTTGGTTTCGGTTTTTATTTTTTCCAGACTTTGTTCGAAGAGATGTCCAAAAATAAATTTCACTTTCTTATTGCTGCTTCTTATTCTCCACAAGGTGGCATCATCAATTCTTTCATGATCCGTTTCGTCTTTAGGTGACCATCATCAACTTATAGTTTTTAAATACGGGCCTGGATTAATTATGAAAGAGGACCGAAATCTACGTTCAACGGTATACAACACTTACTGGTTTTACGACGTTTTGTTCCTTAAATTGACCATCTTCATTAAAACACCCCAAGTACTGTAATTTACTTTTGTCTCGAAGATTCTTAAAACAGGCATTGAGTTTTATATTTTTGAATTATACAGAATTAAAAAAATAGTTACCTATGTTAGTTATTTATGTTTATTTTAACATGTAAAATCACTCAAATCACAGCATCTATCATCTTGCATTATTCCAATTTATACCGGGTATTAGCAAATTTTGTATTGTTTTTTATTCTATATTTTTCACTTTTACGTAAATAAAATCAGTACTCCACTCGCTCTATAAGTGATTTTTATCAATTAGCTTTACAAGATCACATCCTACCTTTTTCAATGGAATTGAAGCAAGTAAACGCACTTCTATAAACAACAATTTACCGCAAAAGCAATACTCGCTCTCACAATCGAACTAATCGTAGCAACATCACTTCATTTATTCTCGCGTCTCCCAGTAATTGTTACTTTATTACCCGTTATTGCCTGTTTCTTGCAGAACACTTAAGGGAATAGCATACTGAGTAAAGGAACAGCCCACGCTAATGTATCCTGTTTTAAATTAGTTTTAGTTAAAATAAAGTACACTTTCAGCCGCGGGCTCTAGTATAAATTAAATTCTTATTAACCAAGCTCTAAAGTATCAGGGTAGAATTCGCCTTACTTAATTTACAATTTATGATTTTTAGAAGGCTAAATATATGATCACGCTTTCTACAGGGCATCTACTCTAATGCAAAAGACAACACAGATTATTAATATTGACGTTAAAAATTTTATTTAGTTGTTAAATTATCGTATGGACCGTTGAAATTTATTATAGAATTCGTTTCAAATTAGTAGGAAACAAAAATAAATTAAAAAACAATATAGTTTGTTTGTTATTTCCCAGACCACCCGATGATACCTTATACAATAAGGGCGTAATTTTTATCTACACAATAGCACTTTAAAATACTATTTCAGATTGAATCGTACTACCAAGAAAAGGAAGCCTTTTACATTGATAGGATGTCAGCACCTGCAGACCAGTTTCGAACTTTTTGTTCTCCTCACTACAGGGTAGGTTTACATACCTATCATCAGAGAATGGGAATTACTATTCCATATGTTTTTTCGGGTTGTTTAAAACATAGTCCGTCGTAAATGTTCTTCAATTAATTGTACAAAAAGGTATGAATGGAAAAGTGTTTAAATTACTTTATTTCTTGTTTTTTGTTGTTGTCTAAAGAGTTTAAGGTGTACATATGACAACACCGGCAAGAATTCCTTGATTGCTCACATGTATCGCAGTGCCACACAGGTGTTTTTCTGGTTTGACGTCAGGTCACTTTTACCGCTGAATGAATGGCAAGCGCCATTTATGGCTATTTTTCTTCAATTTGTCTTTATCTCAGGAATTGCCGGTTTAAATATAATACGTCATGTCCATAACACCCTGTAGAATAATAATTGCCATACTTCCCATTATAGATGGATTTATACAGGATGTTTCAACAAACATGTTCCATCGTTCGTGTGCTGATTCCTTACTCAAGAATAATACAAATAGTTAAGATCAACATGGGTCCGCAGATACTTTGTTTCAAAGTTACAGGGTGTCAAAATTTTGAATTTTCCCGTGATTTTAGTGAAATTTTGGTTACGAAAAGTACTTAAAATAGGACATACAGTAAGAAAGTTTGCCCTGTTTATAGAACCGCCAATTATAAAACTATTACTTTTAAAATTTTTAACCCAACTGAGAAATTGTAACTTGTATATCAAGATTGTATCTAAACTAACTTAAAATAAGACAAAGTAGGTATATACGAAGGATAGAGGGTAGAAACTCATTTTGCAGCGAACATATAATAAATGGCAATTGAACACAGCGATTAAGTTTTATTAACACAGATAACGAAACTCGTAGCTATAGATGAAGGAAGAACTTGTCTGACAAAGTGTATGTTTAAGTCATATACGCAATTCTAAGAAAATATAGATTGTAATAACACATTTATTTATTTTTGAACACACCCGAACTATTTTTTATATGACTAGGTTTTCCAGAATTTATTACTTTAAACTTATTTTTTCTTTGTTTTCACGAGAATACGAATTTCTCACACAAGCGTATAAGAAAGTTTTTTAATATTAGTTTACTCAGAGGTTTCGTGTAGCGTGTATTTTTATATTTAAAACAAAAAGCTAAAGCTAAGCTATTTTAAAATGAAGTCACCTTATACACATTTATGCAAGAACATTTTTTTTTAATCAAATGTGCAAATGAATTTTTGGATCTTGTCCCAAATTTCGAGAAAAAATCTTCTAGGTTCAACGTATTTACGAATAAAATACAATTGACGAAGTAATCTTTGAAAATTCCATAATTACAAATCGATTTTTGTGAGGAAAGGGTTCGATTTCTTATATGTTCGTATATCACCGTCCTTTTATAAGTTGCCGTTTATGGCAAAAAGAAGAAAATATTTTATATACCAACTTAAAAAGCTTTAGAAATTGCGGTAAGATACGGCAACAATATTATACCCTTTATCAGGAATACTGCTTTCATATATTTTATAGTCAGGGAAAAAAGCTGTTAGAAACGTGGTCTTATCACCAACAGTAATAAAAAGGGTGGGTGCGTGTTATGCTTTCACAATGTTGCCAGTTGTAGAAGGGATTTAGTAATGTGTACTTTACTTAATTACACTTCGAAAAGATAACGATAGGAAGATTAAAAATAGAAAAGGAATGTGCATTCCATTTGTGCGAAAACTTTGTAAAATTTGTAGGTTCAAGCACAAAATCGCTGTAATATATTCTTATATTGTTAAGCTCAATTCTTTGCATTCATTATTGTAGCAGTTAAGCTTGACAAATTACCTTATACTGTTCGCACAAATCATATAATCTCAATAATGTTAAATTCAATTTGTATGATTCGCTTGCTACCCCAAAAATTGGCAACACTGTATCTACTACCTACCCTATAAATCATAGGACAATGATTTTGCACTTCATTGAAAACCCGAATGAATTTGAAATCTGCTGAATATTTTAAAGTCAATTATGAACCTAGGCAGGCAAACGGCGAGTTGAGGTTTTATGTTTTGTTTTTAGCGATTTTTATCTATAGCAATGCTATATCCACGTATTTACAATTAAATTTGAATTCAATAAAAGCAGTCAACCAAATATACTTTTTTCTTGCTGGTTATTATTTCAATGACATTTTGTTATGTTGGTGATTCAGTTGGGACGTTCATTCGTTGAGAAATAGAAGGGGAATTAACTAATATATAAATCAGCAGAAAATGTGTGAGTTTACTGTTCATTTAAATAGCTAGATTTTCTTGCGAGTAAGTGTAAGAACATAGCTTTATATTCTGAACCTAAATAAGTTTCACCCAAAATTTTCTCTACGATCGTATCAGTTTTCTTTTTCGAAATTAAAAAATATATATTGGAAATAAAAAGGCGATTGATTTTTCAGGTGGTATAATATCAACTACCAAATATATAGAAAAATTATTATTTTCCCATACCACCCGATGATACCTTATGCAATAAGGGCGTATTTTTGTCTACACAGTAGCACTATAAAATACTAATTCAGATTGAATGGTACTACCAAGGAAGGGAAGCCTTTTCCATTGATAGGATGTCACCATCTGCAGACCGGTCTCGACATGACACTGCGCATTGTATTTTCTCGACTAGCGTTGATAATACAGCGTGTAGTATAGAGTATTCTCTGATGATAGGTATGTACACCTACCCTGTACTGACGAGAACAAAAGAGTTCGAAATCGGTCTGCAGGTGGTGACATCCTATCAATGGAAAAGGCTTCCTTTTCTTGGTAGTACCATTCAAACTGAATTAGTATTTTATAGTGATACTGTGTAGACAAAAATACGCCCTAATTGTATAAGGTATCATCGGGTGTTTTGGGATTATAAGCATGCAGAGAGAGAAGTGAAAAATTACAAGCTACAACACCTTTTTTAACGCTAAATTACTTTTTTTAACTTGTTAAAAAATAAACAATTTTATGCATTCATTGCGTAAAAAAAATATACTTTTTATAACGATCGTCAAAAAAATATGACTAATATGAAGAGACAACTACGTATTAATTCAGGAACAAAAAATTGTCTTCATATAAAATTTCCAAGGAAATAATAACATTTTTCATTTCCTGGCAATTAAGATCCGCAGTTTAACCCTCTTTCAGGGGTCTTGAGTAAATATTTGTACTTAAAAATTAAATTTTCCTTTATGCTCTAATACCCATGAAAGTATAAATCGGTCTCCACGATCATCGAAAAACGCATCGAAACTTTTTCGATCTCTAAAAGATACACACGAAATACTCGAAAATCCCATTTAGGAGTATTTGTATAACCCGAAATAATACTTAATCCACACTTTATTTAAATCGAATACAGAAGTTTATCGAGAATAAAACCGATTTCCAGGCTATGCAATTCAATGACAGCGATTCGAATAAATAAATAATAAATAAGGTTTTATACATAATTTATTTACGTATGTGTTACATATGTATATAGGTATCGTCATTTGAATTGGTGTGAAATTGTGAAAAAATATGAACTGTTGGTAAAAACAATGAAAAAGATGTTTTAAAATTTTAAGTTGAATCCATGTAAGGGGTTCAGGGGGTTTGTTCGTTTGTTGGTAGTCATCTCCCAACTGAACTAAGAATATAATTATTTTTGTACATGTTGATGGGTATGACTTTTTTGGCTGTTTAGCTAGCGGGTGAAAAAAACTGAAAAGAAAATGTTTCCTCATATCCACTCCTTCATATTTAAAAAAAAAATTATATGTTTATTTCCCTGACCTCGAAATCCCCGAAAATTACATAAAATAAATAGGATAGGATTTAGACATTTTACATTTAGGCCTATTACATCGAACTGTTACTAGCTAGCCGTTTAGGGTTTAGTGCTCCGTTAAAAATTTAGTCTTTTAAAAGGGCCCCGTCACCAAAAAAGGTTTGAGAACCGCTGCCTTATACAATAAAGGCGTATTTTTGTCTACACAGTAGGACTTTAAAATACTATTTCAGATTGAATGGTACTACCAAGAAAAGGAAGCCTTCTCCATTGATAGGATGTCACCACCTGCAGACCGGTTTCGAGCTCTTTTGTTCTCGTCAGTACAGGGTAGGTGTACATACATAATAAAAAAGTTTTCCATATGAGTCGAACTTATGTATACACACTGTATATACAAGAAAAGAAATACTTATTTTAATAATATAATGGTCAAATAGAATAAATCCTACGCAAAGGAATATATTCTCAAAACAAGTATTTCCAAGTATGAAATGAGCACTTAATTTCATGGCAAGATATTCATTTTTGAAAATAATAAATATAATATCTATTTATGTATTTAAATACTTGTTTTGAAAAAATATAGAGATATTATCTCAATATCTCTCTTACCATTTTATATATTTTCTGGTTTGTAGATGTTCCTTGCTTACCTGAAAAAGACAAAACTTATTATTTACTGAAATAATAGCAACACTATAAAAATTAATTCATAAAAGTGAGAATCATACACAGTAATATTGTGCCGACAATGATTTATACCGGTTAAATATATAAATTATATTGTATTACCTCATTCATGCTAGTGTTGTGATCGCTCGAGCGAAACACCGCCCGATTACTTGATTATTGACATAACCGACATCGCTCGATTATTAAAAAAACAGCTCGACTTATAAATTCAAGCGAAAATCGTCACTTGTTACTTATTACCTTTTACTCGATACCCGATCATCGCTCGACGCCGCGCGCCAATTGAAATCTGTCGCAACGTTCGAGTTTGCGCTCAGAAAGGCACATAAACGAGAAGGTGGATTCATCGCGACATGGGTTTTGTTTGACTGGCTAGCCAGCGGCGATTGTAAATTTAAAAAAATTTAAAGGATATAATTTAAAAAAAAATCAGAATCAATTGTTCTTAAAAAAAAGTCTAGACTAAACTTCTAAAACTTACAATAACAACCCCTGGTGTTTTATCAACACATTCTTCTTAGGCATAACAATTGCAAGTGATTAATCGCTCGAGCGATTCCATCGATTATTAAAATCGCTCGAGTATCAAGTACTCGATTATTAAAATCATCGGTTTTTCCCAACACTAATTCATACCACTTAGTACCTTAGAAGAAAATAATTGAGTAACTACTAATATTTAAAATATTAACATTTCTTTTATAAAAAGTGAGTCGTACCCTGTAAAATTTTATAAAACAAGTTTAATTCATTAATTTGATAATCATACTCGGTAATATTGTGCACAAAATTTAATATTGGAAAATAATTTAAAAATCGTCGATCGTAATGTTTTGTCTATCTAGTTACTTCTAATTCAAAATAATATGAATTATATTGCAGTTGCTGAATTTAGAATCTTCAGTTTAAATTTTGGAATTAGATCCATAAACCTAACTGACGCTTCACCATGTTCCATAATAAATTAATTTAGTTTTTGCAGGTTTCCTTTCGTCACAGTTACACAATAGATAAAATAATTGCATCTCATATTTTGATGTCTTGGTTACAATTGGCAATTAGGCGTGATTTTTGGCTAATCAAACAAATATATTATAATAGGGAAGAACGTGTAAAATTTAGTAGGCAATATAATAAGCTAAGATAGTACATATACAATCTTCAGAGAGCCTATTTTTGTTAAAGCTCTAACACAACAACCTCAAATAAAATAAACCTTCATTTCTCCCAGAAGAAAAATCACGAACGGATTTATTTATTTAGCTCATCCTAAAACTACTCCTAATGTCTATTTCGTTACAATCTTGTTATTTTAGGACATAAACGCAAGCTTCTATTAAATCCAGAACCCCAAAGATACCCAGTAGGCATGAACCTTTTTTTAAACGCAATGTATAAGTTTAGAGTGGCCCGTAATTGTATTTTTAGTGAGTTGGTTAGCGATTAAGATAAATTTTATTGAAAAACTCTGCTATTAAAAAAAGTTACTTATATAAAATTATTGGAAATATTTCCATAGAATAAAGTGACTGTTATACAGGGTGTTTCAAAAAACATGTGTGGCTATTCCTTCCCCAACAATAAGCTTAAATGGATTTGGAATAAATAAAAATATGACCGAAAATTTGTTGCTGATTTTCATATTAAAGTAAACATTACTTATGTAACGCAACAATAATTTAAAAACTATTTCTCAGAGTTGTATTATGAAAAGTTATTATATAAACGTCAGTTAACGGCTTTTAATGTCTCTATCTCTTTATAACCCAGAAAACAAACACAAAGAGGGTTTAAGATTTTTTGTCTACCCTCAAACTGCGCCTAATGTATCTCTAGCTACTATTTCGCAAATCTTGTTATTTTAGGGTATAAACTAAAGATTCCATCAATTCCAAAACCCTAAAGATACCCGGAGGGCATGAACCTTTTAAACAAGGGTCCACATTCTTATCAGATTTAAATTATATTATTCACCTTATTTGGAGCTCTCGGAGAAGCATCACATTTTTCAGAAGAAACATGACTGTCATATACAAGGAAATTGTGGAAATTAGGGACTGCAGATTTACTTTTGGAGTTTAGTTTCAGTTTAGCTTGTTGTTTGGCTGGGTTTGATATGAAACAAAACGTACGTTATACAAGTAGGGACATAGGAAGGGCCCTTGTCTGGTATATTAACTGGAATAACAATGTTTTGTTAATTGGTAAAGTAAAGAAACTCCTTATTACGTAATTCCTCCGTCGATTCCGGTCCGCTAGAAAACTTTTTTTTGATATGATGAGTTACATGAATCTATATGTAGCCTGATCACCAAATATTGTGTCTAATTTATTTTATGGCCACATTTTCACAACTCAAATATTTGATAAATCATTTTATAACCACAGTACACTTTTTTCGCGTTTAATTTTGCAACTGTTTGTTTAATCGTTCTAGTCAATATATGCAAACATAAATTTAATTTTTATAAATGTTTTCTAGCGAGAGCAAATATTGACGCAAAAAGCTTTCAGTTTGGCGAATAATAAAAAACAAATGTTGAACTGTTAAAAATTAAAAAAATGGTAGCGGCCTGCTTGAACAAAACCCGAATAAATGCCAAGTATAATGGACATTGTTTAAGTCAGATAGACCATAAATTGTTCCGTCCTTTTTGTGACTCAACCAAGGATCTGAAATCGAGGGGGATGTGGCCTTGACTCACAGTCTTTGAAGAATACACAATTCACATTCTTAGGTAGGCTGTAAACAACTTTCCAGAAAAACAAAGGAAAATTAGTATAATTTTTCTTTGTCGTTTTTTGTTAATTGGACAAAGATATGACGTCGCCTTCGCGCGTTCAGAACATACTTTTGATAAGGCTCTTATTGGAACGGCCTTCTTTCATACTTTTTTTCACGTTTGACAGTTCCGGATTAACATATTTGTCTTTATTGTTGAATCAAATTATTTGTGGTTTTTCTGTGTGTTAAATTCAAGTATTGCTTGTGAAAAAAATAGTAATTCTTAACTCAATATGGTAAGACTGTGCCAAGTCTGCCGTAAACGGGGTAAAAATATAGACTATTGAGTCACGTCCGTAGATTATTTGTTTTTCCTAACCCAAGATATATTAAACCGATCAGCTGTTAGAATGAAAATAGGAACAGATAGAAGATAACAAGAGATGGAGATTCTACAGATGTAATCTCCATCTCTTCTTGTTGTGTTTATTTTCGTACTTTTCGTATCAGGCATCACATTGACGTATACAAATCAGATAGAATTACCGGGTCTATGTTTGTTGTCGATGGACTTAACAGATAGTCATAACCGGAGTAATTGCAACAACAGCGATACTGCAAACTCATTATAAGCTAAATCCAAGCTTACATAATCTAGTGGAGAGCAACTGAAATGCAAGAGGAGGTGTCCCATTTCCGACACTTTCTGGGGGGTATTAGAGTTGCTATAAAAAAATTTTCAGCAAGGAAATTCCACCGAGACGTGTGTGCTAAATCGATATGTGATGTACAAATTTTATATCTCTCATATCGCCAGAATAACACACACAAACCAGCTGAAATATAATGATCCTGACGTACGATCTCTGTGTACTTAAGATATCTTGTGCCCTATTGACAAATATTTAATTTAAGAAGAGGGAGACTAAAAAATATGCAGAAACCTCCGATTTTCGGTACAGACTTACGAGATCGTTGCCAAAGGGGCCGACATTTTAATTGGATTGCATCGGTCACATTTCCAGCATTATAGTTCCATCTGAATAATCAAGGGTTTTAAACCGAACCCCCATTATGTAAGCTTAAAGTTGGAATTTGAGGGTGCTTAGCACACGCTGCATTAAAAGTTCGGTTTTATTTAAAAACTTTGTGGACAAGCGGAACGAAATTTACGCTTTAAAAGGGACAAAAAATAATATTCATAACGCGTATAAAATCTATCGCGTAAAGCGAGGGTCCTTCAAAACAGATGTCGCGTTTCGCAGATAAATTAACGAATTCGTAAATAATATGACACGAGATACACAATAATGTAATAAACTAAAAACGTAATTTGTGGTATAAAAATTAAAAAGTTATAAAATTTAGCTAAATAACTTGACGAGTGAGTTTTGTATTTAATAAGAATTATTTTATTTAAGTGAAACCTCTCATAACGGACACCTCTAATAAGCGGACATCTCTATTAAGCGGACATTTTTTCATAGTCCGGAACTAGGTATATGAAATTCCATGAAAATCAACCTCTTTTGGGCGGCCTCTCCTTTGGGCGGACGCGGACAGGCTGTTTTCGTACAAAGAATCCGAAAATCCTCCTTTAAACGGACAAATAAAAACGGTGCAAAAACTCTCTGAAGACAGACCGGCAACCAATCGCGTATGCGCGGCAGCGCGAAAGGACTTCGCCGAATGAAAGTATGTGTGATTCCCCGACAGCAGTCCGCCGTTTATTTGTTAGTTGTAAGGTTAAAATCGTAAATAATGGCACAAAAATGTCGCGCTTTGAGTCTGCAAGAGAATATTGATGTTGTGGAAGTTTATAATTTGATAACAATGATTTGGGCTAGTTCACTAACATTGTTACCAATGCGCTATTAGAAGATGATAGTGACCTCATTCCTACCGATTATGCAGTCCAAACTTAAACCACATCACTAACTGACGACTCTGATGAAGAAGTTGAATGCAGTAATCAAACAAATGTCACCAATTATCAACAAGCCATTAGTATGGTAAAGGAATTACAAGAGTATGCAAAGAATAGAGGTGACTCTACAGCAATGGAATTGTTATCAGACTTGGAACTACATTTTCTAGATTGCAAGTATAAAACGCAAACACGTCAAACTACGTTATTAAATTTTTTTAGTACTGCATCCTAACTAAAACTAGTGTATTTTTGTTATGTTATGTTTATTTCTACATACATACACATAGTAATAATTTTTCATTTACCTATTACCTAATAACAAATTTCCTATGGGCGGATACCTCTATTAGGCGGACACATTTAGACGGTCCCGTAGGTGTCCGCCTAAGAGAGCTTTCACTGTACTTTGTTTTTTCCATCGAATGAAGACATTTTCTTGTTGAAACGATTGTCATCGGACAATAGAATGGAATCCAAATGTCATGGAGATGGTTGCCATGGAACGAGGCAAAGGCTACTCATATAATTTGAAAATAAAATGAAAAATACAATATATTTTAACAACTTGTATTTCGAAAACGAAGAGACATTCGAAAAACTTTTACACCACATTTTCGTCTTAAAATAAGGTGAAGATTCACCTCCTTCAATTTTTCAGAGAGGTTAGAAAGCACCTAGTACGTAACTGTAATAGCTTTAATTAAGAACTGCCATTAAATTATAGTAAAATTTAAACTGTATTTTTAGTAAAAATTTCAAAAATATTTAGTAAACCATTTATATGAAAAGTGTTTTTAAATTTTACTAAATTCTTTTGTAAAATTGATTAAATTTACAAAAATATTTTGTAAAATTTACTAAAATCTTTTGTAAAATTCATTGTTTTAAGACACAGGGAGTAGTGCGTGTACGAATAAGGTGATTCAGGCTATCGAGATTTTTTAGCACAAAAAGAAAATTTTTCTTAGTTCTAATTCAATTTTATAACATTTAATCAAAGGTTTAAACATAAACTTTGTTGAACATTACCCATAAAAACCACCGAAATGGCTTGTTAATAATTAAATTCCAATATACCGTTTTAGTGCCGCAGCTCGAGAATGGTAAGTAATTAAAACTTACTACTGAGAAAAGGTATTTAATTTCTGTGTTTCATATTAGCTACTAAAATAAGAGGCGGGTTTACACTGAAAACTCGAAAAGTTATATTTTCAGTATAATCATTTTTTAAAAATTAATCGACAATTTTAGTATTCCTTTTCATCAGCACCCGTAAAAATATCGAATTCTGCCCAACATTTTTCTATACAAACCGTTTTCGGGATTCCGGGCATTGTGTGACCGTCAGTTCAGGTATTCAAGGGAGAGTCAGATGGGTTTATTAAAATGGGAAAATTAATGGGCATTAGGGTTCTCGCCCCTCGTACCCTGAAGCACGCCATAAAATTCGAACATTTAGGAAAACGGTCGTGTAGCTCGGGGGCCTTTCGGTCCCAGTCCAAAAATAGTGTAGCGAATGTACCGAGAAAATTGCATTTTTACAACTACAGGGGGGCGCATTTAAAAGATATTTGCGTTATTTAACCCCCTGGGAGGGCTAGATGTTACCCTTAAAATCTTAAATGGGCAGGGGATCTAGTGGCATCACATTAAAGGTCGTTTTACCATAATTTATTGTTTGACTAGTCGGTAGCTTCCAAGAAATCGTATTCCAAAAAGAGACGTAACTTTATGGTTTTCAGGTGTTTACTCCTCTTTTAGTAGAAGGATTAGGGTTCCGTAGAGAGTCACTCCGGGTGATACCCTTCCCAATTTTATATCAGGTGCAAAGTCACAGCTTAAAAATTTTTGGAACGCGACTACTCGAAAACGACTACTCAAAGAATAATGAATTATGATATTATTGGAAAGAGATTTAAAAGACCTTTAAAATAATGTACCACGACTCAGCTTCCCATTTAGGAGTTGAAGGTCTACTCCTCCCATGGGATTAAACAACGAAGGTTGCAAATTTTCTTTAAAAACGTCCCCATTCATAATAAAATTGAAGTATCTTTCCAAATTTTCAACATTATTTACACGAACAGAAATTTTAAGGGTGGGAAGTTTTCAACTTGACACCCTGTATAATAAACAGTATATACTACTTACTTATAAACATAACTGTTAGTTTGCGAATTTTTGGGTCTTGGATCTGCCAGTATCCAAAATCGTAAATAAATAGCCCTCTTCAACAATCCTGCATATACAAATCAAATAATATGGAATACCTTACTGTGGTGGTGGTGTACCGTTATATTTTATATGAATATTTCGGGTAGACAATGACGAAACCGATTCGTCCATACTAGTAATAATAGTATATTAAGATACAAGTTTCGTAAGACATTATCTCAGAGCACGCGTATAGTTTAGAAAACGAACCGCGAAGCGGGGAGTTTTCTAAAATACAAGTGCTCTAATTGTCTTATGAACCGTGTATTTTATAATAATTTTTCTATTTGGGTCTTTAAAGTCTGAAAATATAGTAGATTTTTTCCATGAATAAATTTTTTTTTTGGGTTGGTAATACTTTTATAATTTCATAAGTATCAAATATGCCATGATAGAAACAATTAAACACAACAAAGCTTCTTCCCATCCGTCATAATTAAAAATAAATATATTATTAAAGTTAACAAAAATAAGTCAGGAAGAAAGTTGTACTCCGTCAGAAATACGAGAAATTGCAGAAAATAATCTAGAAAAACTTTTAAAAAGACTATGCAAAACTTGAGTTATGTTGCGAGCAGAACAAAGTTCAAAATATTGAACAAAATAATACTATTGAACAAAATATTGCGTCGACACAGAATCTGACAGGAATAACAATTAATATCCAGGAAATGTCTACAGTAACTATAAATATGTGTATATAAAGTAATATGTATAATACTAAATTGAATTAAAAATAAAAATAGTACTTTACTGAATAAAACTTTAGAAATAGAGCATAAACTTGGAAGATATTTCTATTATTTTTAGGTTATGTTGTTTTATAGTTGTGACTATAATTTAGTTGACGGACACCGTCAGCATGTTATATATTTCCGAGTATAGGTATTTCATATAAATATCTAGTAAAAATGATCTATTTGCAAAGTTAAAGGTTAGAATTTTAAAGTTTTCTAAAAAAAAATTTTGTCGTATCCATAATGCCTAGAAAACTAATTTCAATGAAATCGAAGTAAGCCTAAAATTCGAACCATACTTGCTGCCAACATAAAAAAAATAAAATTTCGGTTTCATAAAGTGGCAGGTTATTCAATTTTTTTGCATTTCATAATGTAGCCATTATGAAACCCAAATAGAAAAATAATTTTAAATATTTTAATTATAAGGAACGAATTAAAGTAAGAAAAATCTTAAATAACCCGCTCTACTACACAGTATAGTCCGATTTTCTCGGTGGCGCGGACCTGCACTACATACAAAATTTCCCAGATATGGCTACTTGCCGGAAAGGGCCATTATGGTTTTAATAAAATAAATGGTCTTTTGTAATTACGCATTAACTAATTATATGAAAATGGAGTGCGTATAAGCGATAATTGAGCGTGGGTATATCGCAAAAGGTTTGGGGCCATTTAAAAGGTAAATAATGTAGATTTCTTTCTTACTGTTACAGCTTTGATGTTATTTGTGTCGATAGACGTGAAAATCTCAAAACCAAGTTACGATTTACTTGTTATTGTGATCATAATGAGTTTTCATCAAGTAAATCTATCATCATTTAAATTAAGATTCTGTTATGAACCAGGAATTTACGTAAAATGTTAGTTACAAATTAAATTGTTATAATTAAGACAAATTGAAGCTATAAAACGAAGGTATACCATCGCACTCTGGGCTTCGTTAGTTGATAAGGCAGGAATTGGTCTCCTGTGACCCGTCAATTACTGCATTTATGATAAGCTTCAGTAAAAGTGGAAAATTCCGAAATGTTACTACCTAGCGCTTTGATATACAATATTTATTGAGACGGTATCACCGCTATTTTGTCGCGGTATTTTCCTTAACGGTATGTTCCTTCAAGGTATATACAGGGTGATATGGAAATGACGTATTATATTTAAACCGGCCATTCCTGAGATCAAGACAAATTGAAGAAAAATACCCATAAATGGCGCTTTCAATTTATTCAGCGGTAAAAGTGACCTGGCGTCAAACCAGAAAAACACCTGTGTGGCACTGCGATACATGTAAGCAATCAAGGAATTCTGGCCGGTGTTGTCATATGTATACCTTAAACTCTTTAGACAAAATAAAATAATTGAAACACTTTTCCATTCTGTAATACCTTTTTGTACAATTAATTGAAGAACATTTACGACGGACTATGTTTTAAACAACCCGAAAAAAACATATGGAATAGTAATAGCCACGTATGTCACTATATATAGCGCCCCATGCTTGCGGTCTGTTAGTTGAAGACCAACCAGCGGTCGAATACGTTGTGTCTCGTTGATCACCGTAATATTTTATATGAATATTTCATGTAGACAATGACGATTCGTCTATATTAGTAATAAATAATTTTAAATATTTTAATTAAAAGAACGAATTAATTCCACAATTTAATTATACTTATTTATTATTAGGTAGGGTACCATACTGTTTCCGAACAAACCCGATAAAAACTAGCTGGATGGATGGAAAAATGAAGTGTCAGCCATGTTGCCAAAGTTAAATATGCCGACAATACAAATTAGAGATGGCTGCATCGCACTCTGAACTTCGTTAGTTAATAAATTCGAGAATTGATCCCTTGTGACCCATTAATACTGCCCAAATTGCCATGTGCATGATACGCCTCACGGAAAAGTGGAAAATTCCGAATTGCTGCAATCGGAAAACGAAATAAATTTATTTTATTGGCGTTTCGGAAAATCTAGGGTTCATGAACTCAATAATAGACAAAGATTTTTTTATTTAACGACGTATATTTGATTTGGGCAGCAAACGGAAACATTGAAAATACATTTTAAATATTGTTATTTTTACTAGTTACTACCATAAAAGGTAATGTATCTATTCATATTTAGGTCGGCTTCGGTCACATACACTAAACAAATAGTAATTTTTCACTTAATGAAAAAAGCATTAATGGAAATTCAAAAGTAGCCCAAATCTAAAAATAGCCGATATAAATAATAAATATAGTATTATGCTTGTAGGATCACGGAAATGAAAGTAGAATTACTCGGTTATTATTGAAACTGCCGATAAAACACGTTTTTAACTAGCAATTCCCATTTAAATCAGGCACGCACATACAGGGTATTTAACAAACCTTATACAGTACCAAAGTACTTCAAATTTTAAATTTAGTGGTATTTCTGATGGAGTACAACTTTCTTCCTGACTCATTTTTATTAACTTTAATAATATATTTATTTTTAATTATCACGTAAGTGAAGAAACTTTGCTGTGTTCAATTGTTTCTATCATGGCATATTTGATACTTGTAACATTTTATTAAATTGTAAAAGTATTGCCAACCCAAAAAGAAAATATTAATTCAAATGGAAAAAATCTACTATATAAAGTTTTTCAGACTTTAAAGACCCAAATAGAAAAAGTGTTATAAAATGCACGGTTCATAAGACAATTAGACACTTGTAGTTTAGAAAACGCGATTTGTTAATTTGACAATTGCACCTGGTTTAAGGCTAATTGCTCTTAAAATAAATTTATTTGTCAACAATTTTACTAAAAACGGTGAAAATGAGATGAGGGATTCTTTAAAAAATATTATTATACTTAAAAGTATCAAACGAATCTTGAACTAATCCAACTGCGCCCTGGCAACATATATTTCTATTTTACTACTGCGCTACGATCCAGGAGCCAAAATATGAAAGAATACTAATCTCGTAAACATTACAACGTTGGGGCTGTGATCTAACGGATTGTTTAAATATTTTGGTTGATTTGTGTTTTTTTTTTGTGATTATTGGTGAAAAATCGACATTATTATAAACAATCATGGTGCATTCATGTGTACTTTCAAAAATAGTGGATCATTTAAATAATCTTCTCATCGGTAAGTATGGTTAAGTTTTAATATTTAACCATCTGATATAACCAGGCTTCAACCTTGTTGCCATTCAGCCAACAAACATGTAGTTCTCTCTTCCACCCATTACTGATTTTCAATAACATTTCACACAATCACAGTTTCACTTTCCAAGAGTTTTAGGAATGGATTATGGGATCTGTACTTTACAATGCCTTTGGGGTAAAAGCCCGTTTACAAATCCTTTTGTTGTTTAGTTCGAAGAATTATATTAATCTTGATTCTAGATAAAGGAGTAATAGACATTCAAATTTCTGGCAACTTGACAACATAAAATATATTATAAATATGCATATTACTGAAAAATGCATTAAAATACAATTTGGATATTGCACTTTAGAAATTAATATGAGTAAGGATTTTTGACTTGTGAATGTCACTTGTTTCTAGATCACGTCAACTGGTGGAATACGATAAAAAATTAATTTTTATCAACTTTGATTTCATTATTCCGAAAAACGTCTTTCGGATGAGCTATTAAATATTGAATAGTAAAAACTTTTAAAATTCACTTCATTGCTTTCATCACGCTTTTATAATCCCAATCCCCAAGTTGCCGCTGGTGGAGATTGGAGTGCATTTATCAACGCACCGCATTTTACAGCCTTAACTCGCGATTACGGGGTACGGTCCCGTGGGCTCCATGTGTAATCCCGATAACAGGAATGTAAACTTATCGACCATTAAGGTATAAACTGGGAACAGGAAGGTACAAGGTTGGCATAATGTACAGGGTGTCCAATAACAAAGATTCACGAAAAATTTGTATTTTTTAAATGGGACAGTCTTTATTTTATGACATTAATAACGCTTGCTACTTTTCCATTTCGTGTTTAGAAAATTTAACAGATAAGCAGTCTGTTAATGAGCTTTGTAATATTAATATCGAGATGTAAAGATAAAACAAATTAATTAATTAAAATGTGTGTGTGTGTGGGGGGGGGGGGGGGGGGGGTTTCGGGTTTGTTCGGTTTTTTTTTACCCAATTCTATATCCGCCACTCGTCATCATTCAGTGGTTTGGGTAAAATGACGTCACAAAGGTCATAAATTTCAACTTAACGCAATTTTTGGGCATTCCAGAATCGAAATTTCAATTTCGTTTAATTTTGATGACATATTTTATCATATACACTCAAAATAATACTGAACACGCTCAGTATGTTTATATTCCTTGTATAGAAGCTTTTTACCGCTAACACTTATCCTAGTTCCTGGCTAATAATTCATCCGTTGTCCATTCCATTTTATATTCTTCCCTTTTGGGCATCAGGTCTGTTACCGCAATAACACGAATTCCCTGCGGCTCGTCTTTGTTTGCCATGGTAGAAATATGGAAGCACAGTATTTCCGCTTTCATATTTAATCCGTTTGATTCGACTGTATTATGTAGGTACAGATTTGGTTTGCACAGTTACTTTGTAAACAAATATATTCGAAAATTAATTTGTTAACGCATGTATATAGTTATTTTCTACTCGTATATTAGTAAAAACCTACTTACCTGCTGTTAAGTAACAGTTCCACAAATCACATTACCCGTGATATGTCAAAACCGTCCATGTTTTCATTAGATTTTATGCATAGTGGGCTGTGAATGCCATCGGGTCGCCTTGACAACGTAAATGTCAAGAAATTTTAAACGTCAACAGTTTTAATTTGTATATTTTTGGGTAAAGTATGAGTGACCACGATATTCAGAGTGAGGGAATACCACTGGAAATTTCATAACAAGCTGCTTCCGCAGCAAATAATTTATTACTAGAACAATCCAGAGAATAGTATGAAAAAGTGTATCAAACATGTATTGACTGTGTACTGATAACCATGTGAGTACCGACTCAAAATGTTTTATTAGCAAATTTCGATAATTTAACATAAAAGTAAATACGAAGTCGTAGAAAAAATACAGCACAACTCGATTGGTAAGAATATTACACATTCTCTCAAAATCGGAATTATTTCAGTCAAGTTACCTATGATTTGAAGTTTCTCAGTTTTTTTCTGTCACCTTATTACAATTTGCAGTAATCGGGTTGCCTGCTGTCAAAAGTTTGAGAGTTGGTTTTGTCAGATGCCTCTATTATTGCCTAGGTAAATAATGAAGACAAATAATAATGATTAGTGTTGTGATCGCTCGAGCGAAAAACCGCTTGATTACCTACTCGATTATTGAAATAACCGACATCGCTCGATTATTAAAAAAAACCGCTCGAGTTATCTATTCAGGCGAAAACCGTCGCTCGCCACTTATTATCTTTAACTCGACACCCGAGCTTCGCTTGACGCCGGCGGAAATGTACCGCTGTAGTGTGATCGAGTTAAAAAACTGCTCGTATATTCGAACAGTTTTTCGCTCGATAGGAAATACTCTAGTTATAAATTCAGGCGAAAAACCGAAAAATATCGCCTGTCACTTGATACACGACCTTCGTTCTACGCGCCGCGCGATCCGTAATATTGGCGACGTTTGAGTTTGACGCTGAGCAGGTAACACGACATACGTCTTTCTTAAAGGCACATAAACGAGGTGCACATAACAAAGTATGCCGAATCCCTTAGCGGAGGCATCGCGACATGGGGTTTGTAAATTATGTGCGTATATGCGTAGTTTAGGTCTCCGATTGTAAATATTAAAAAGTTAAAGGATATAATTTAAAATTTTTTATTTACTATAAACTCGAGAAAACTTCTCAAAAATAACATAATAATAGAAATTGTTAATGAAAAATAACAAAACGAACAAAATGGTTAACAAAATATATAGAAAAATTCGTTGGTAATTTTATAGTAAACATTTTTAAATCTAAACAGGAACTTTTTATTATCTCAAGTAGACTTCTTAAAAATAACATACATTATAGAAAATGTTAATGGAAAATAAGAAAACGAGCAAAATAGTTAATAAAATATAGGTATCGACAAATTTTTTGGTAACCAAAAGTAAACATTCTTAAATTTAAACAGGAACTTTTAGGTAACTATAAACAAGAATTTAAAAAAAATAATCTCCTTATTTCTGCTTATTTTGCCAGTCGCGTAACTAAGCCTAAATTTTTGAAGGGCACACAGTGGACACCTGATAATTTAAAGTGGAATAATTTGACAAGCCATTTCCAATATCTACTTATTTTATGCTCGTAGATTGAGAAAGATGTGAAGAAAAATAACTCTTGGAAATACTTTTTATTTTAAAAAAGCACAAGAATAAACCCGAACAATAAATACATATTTGGGTGATATTTTGCAGTTTTTTTTGTTTGGTATCGAGACACGTGGTAAAAATTCATTATTCACAAATAAATAAATTTCTGGAATTTTTTTGGTGGCTACTACAATTTTTTAGCTAAACCTGTGCCCACCCGTAGTTACGTGCCAGCTAAATACCCTACCCGATCACTTGTAAACGGCTAGGCTGCCGGTCGAGCAGTCGGTGACGTTATCGCTTGGTGAATTAGAATTTCAAGCGATTCACTCGAGCGGTTCACTCGATTATTAAAATCGCTCGAGTATCAAGTACTCGATTATTAAAATCACCGGTTTTTCCCAACACTAATAATGATTTCTGACAAGAGGTTAAGGAAAATGATTTCTCAAGCTGAAAATCGATTAATAATACATGATTAAAAGGTTAGTTGGGGAAAAAATCCATTACTTAGTAAAAAAGTGGGAAACTTTAATGCATATTTTTTAACTTATTCTAATAATAAACTAGTAAATATCGACTTGGGATACGGGCCTAAATCACCGAAGTTAATTATTGTTGTGGTTCGATGTATGTACATCCGAAATTTAATCTATTTGGTTTATTTTCTAGTCGTTGGTTTCGGACATATAAATTGACATTTGGAATGTATGTAATGTGTAATATATCATTTTGGGTCCAGCGGATTTGAAAATAGATTCGTAAATAAATTATACCTTAAAATGCAGCTAGGGAATGTTTTAGCTATAATTATAATTATTATACAGGAAGTAAATGTTATGTTATTATAATTATAATTCGCGTAACTTTTTGAAACTAGGTTAATATATCGTATTCTGGATAAGGGTTTTCTCTGATGAATAATAGTGTTTTATTTTATCTGCATACAGGGTGTTCAAAAAATAAGATTAAAAATGAAATTGAGAAAACTGCAAAAAATCTGTATGGCGAATTTACTATTTCTAGTCGGGTACTCCTAGTTTTCTATGACGGGGTTGAAAAACAGTCAAATGCTAAAGGAACGTATGAAGCTGTCACCATTTAAAAATTATTAATAATATAATCAATAATCATGCCGGGTCGCTTAAATTATTCAAACAAAGATTATTCAACTGTGTTTATTATTTATGGAGAATGTGATAAAGTAATAACGAAACATGTGACAAGTTAATTTTTTTGGCTTCTGACTGATTTTCAATGTTAGAGCCAACTGGGAGTAATTGAATTTGAATCCGCAGCAAAATCGCCCTATTTTTTTATTATTTTTTTTATGATCAAACACAAGCACTATAGGAAAAATCCTTTAGGGCACTCTGGGAGTGGTGCGTGTGCGCAAAAAGCGATTCACGTTGGTTTTGAATCGTTGGAGGTCATATTCGTTGGGAAATATGACCGCGGGAAGGTCGTTCCACAAGGATGAAGTCCTCCAGATGAAAGAATTCTTAAAATATTAAAATTGGCAATACAGTGTAACCTCTCATAACGGACACCTCTAAAAACGGGACATCTCCATTAAGCGGACATTTATTCATAGTCCGGTATATGAAATTCCATGAAAATCAACCTCTCTTGGGCGGACTCTCCTTTGGGTGGACGCGAACAGGCTGTTTTCATACAAAGAGAGCGAAAACCCTCCTTTAAACGGACAACAATTTCTTTAAAGTGTTTGGAAGACGAATAAGTACGGCGCAAAAACTCTCTGAAGATAGACCGGAAACCAATCGGGTTTGTTCGGGTTTGTTCGCCGAATGAAAGTATGTGTGATTCCCCGACAGCAGTCCGCCGTTTATTTGTGAGTTGTAAGGTTAAAATCGTAAACAATGGCACAAAAATGTCGCGTTTTGAGTCTGAAATAGAATATTGAAGTTGTGGAAGTTTGTAATTTAATAACAATGATTTCGGCGAGTTTATTAACATTGATAGCAATGTGCTATTAGAAGATGATAGTGACCCCATTCCTACGGATTATGTAGCACAAACTGAAACCACAGCACTATCTGACGACTCTGATGAAGAAGTTGAATGCAGTAATCAAACAAATGCCATCAGTATGGTAAAGGAATTCTAAGAGTATGCAAAGAATAGAGGTGACTCTACAGCAATGGAATTGTTATCAGATTTGGAATTACATTTTCTAGATTACAAGTTTTAAAACGCAAACACGTCAAACTACGTTATTAGATTTTTTTAGTATACATCCTAACTAAAACTAGTGTATTTTTGTTAAGTTATGTTTATTTGTACATACATATACATAGTAATAGTTTTGCATTTACATATTACCTAATAACAAATTTCCTATGGGCGGACATTTTCCGATTATAGAACCTTACACGAACTTATCCATTTTCTGAAGTTTTCTCAATTTCATTTTTAATCTTATTGTTTGAGCACCCTGTATTAATAATTTAAAATATTATGAAAAATCTATTAAAGCAGCTCCTTTTTAACAAGAAATCCAATCCAAATTAAATAATTATATGTTCCTAATGGGAACAATTAATAATTAATTTAAGGTCTGCCAGCGTCATTTTAAACACGAAACCATAAATATGTCAAATAGGTTTAGATTTAGGTATAGAACCTTGAATTAAACATATTTTAGCCGAGTTGCTCTCATCAATATTAGCATACTGTCAAATTTTAAAAGTTTTCCAATCTATAGTTTTTCATTCAGATCGAGCCGGTTCCCGGTGGGACACTCTGTATAAAGAAATGTTCTGTTATAAATCTACGAACCAAAACAACTAACAAATCATTATAAACATATAAAAGTACCCATCAAATGATTCAGATTTTATATAATTTTATTTAATGTTAATTTGTATTCAGTTATTGGTATTACACAATTATTATTATTATTATTATGTGGTAATTCATCATATAAATACATATAAGCTGTCTACGCTTTACAACGATTATTATAAATTAAATTAGTTCCTTTAACGTTGTGATTTTAATTAATAAAATGACACGCAAGTCAGCTGAAGGCACGAATACGCTTCCTCATTTCATCTTACATACTCGGAACCATTAGCGCCGACTTTCTAAAAATAAAATTAATTTTCTCGGATAAGTATCCTCAACAGGCACGAAACAAGCACATGTTTAGCACTCCGCTGGTGAGGAATTCTTCCTGAAATATTGAGCAACTTTGTATAGGACTTTACTTTGATTTACGACGAATAGCGAGTGAAGGTTACATTAAATTACACACTTTGTTTTTCTTCATCTCCATCAAATACTGATAGACAGAGACGAAATTGAAGATCCGTCTCTGTCTAGGTAGCAACTAGATGTATCAAAACACGACATATTGTCGAGAGTAAAGCTGGATTTATAGTTGCCGTAATGTAATGTGATTTGCAACAGAACAATTCATAGTACATAAAAATTAAACAGTAAGAAGTAAGAAACAGTTCAAGGTTTTCTTAGGTTACGGCTTATGGAATCGGTTGGGATCGGTCATACTCGTGCATCATCGTCATGTTGACATCATCAAATTGTATGTTTTTAAAATGCTTTTTGGCTAATATTAGCAGCACAACAGCATTGCTCCCGTTATCATTCATCGCTTGTAATCATATTTTACAGTTATAAATAAAGAAACATAAATTCTTAAGACTATGAACCGGTATGTCATTACTGTATACGTATCGAATACGGCATAAATTATGGCAACTCTGATTCCAGCTTTAACCTTTTAGACTATAGTTCGCGATCAAACCTGCAGTTACGTAGCAACCATGGAAACCACATGCAAACCACCAATGACAACACAGCATATTGGCAGTTTCTATGGTTTCAACTGTTATGTCACTGCCATCCATTTTGGTCGTGAACTAATAGGAGTAGGATCCACAATAAATTAACATAGTCGATACTTTTTGACCATATCTAATTGCTTTAAGGTCTTGGTCATCAAGGTCCGTGTGTGTGTTTGATAAACTATTATCTATTTTTTTTATTTTAAACTGTATAGGTGCTGTCTGGCTGACAGGGCCCTAGTATAAAATGAGGTTGACAAGGGTCATACTTGGCCTAGAAAACTACTAACAAAGACAGAACCAACGAATACTTATAAACAGGAAGAAGACAAACAGCCGTGTTAACAAATCCAAGCAGGTATGAACAAACGAACAAACCCGGCATCCATTACGTCTGGCATCAGCTGACAAACGCACGTGCTTTTCAAATGTCACTTTATTTGATTTACTAAGTAGTGAAAATCAAATATTAGGATTCTGACATGTTTTAAGCTGTAAATATCACTTTAAAATAATCCTTACACACTCTTATATCATTTATTGAACTAGTAACGTAACTACAAATGAAAAATTAAACTTCAGAAATAAGCTTGTAAGTAGTTTTATTAAAAAATAGGAAGTAAATCATAATTTACATAAAATCTTCAACTGGACTCTAGGTCCTAGCAAATATTTCAGGCTTCAAGTCCGAGCATATTTTTGGGCCCCATATGATTTATGAAAAGAAATTATTATCGATGCTTACTCTCAGTAAAGATGACTAAATGAATATTTCAATTACAAATTACTCACTTGCAAAAATTATTTTAGAATTTAAGGACGCTTCGCTTTCGCCATTTTCATTCACTTTACATATCATTCATATGTTGCTCGATTATATTCCATGCCAGACGAAGAAAATTGACTTGTAAAATTATTTAACAATTCGTGCTGTTCGCATTTTATGCCTGTCTCTGTCTGCAGCGACCTTCCCTAATTCAGTAAAGTGAGACAAATATGACCAGGATCAAGTCGCCTGCATAAACACTCACTTTTTGGCATTTCATATTAATTCCACGTAAGTCTGATATTGACGCTTAAATGATAGAGTGAAACAGATAGATAAAAGTAGGTCACTTGTGAGCGCTTGGAGCAGAGTAGGCTTAGCATCACTTCCAAGGCCTTCTTAGGTGTTTCGATCTCCCCCAAAAGCAGTCTCGCCGGGCTGGACACAACCTTTCCTCAGATTTACAGGCGGAGTTTGTTCGGGTTCGGGTGTCTTATTTCGACCTACGTCTAGAATACATAGACATCCTGCGTCAGTCAATATACAGTCAAGCTATCTATTTAATTTCCTTGGTTGCAGCCACAATATGAACTAATTCTTATACTTGCATCAAATAGCATTTGATTCGATCTATTCAATTGTCTCTACATTTTTGGAGGCGTATAAGATTCTGACTAAATGGGATGGCCTTTAGGTGAAGATAAAAATACAAATTTAGACGATGATTTATAACAATTGAGCCTTGCCCGATTCCCATGTATTATTCCTCACATTGTGCCATTGCATAGTAATGGTCCATAGAGCGAGCAAAAATATAACGAACACACGAAAGTAAAAGGAACTTACAAATAGAAAAGAATGGCGCTATTAAACTGCATCATCAAAAGTATTTGAGTAATAGTTAAAATGCCTTTTTGGATCCAATCCAATAGAATGTGTCAACGTTTCACGTCTTATTTTAAAGGTCGTTATTTTTAGACTGTAAAATGTATAGTTTAGATCCAACTTTTCAATGAGAAATTATTTCTAACCATTCATTGGGAGGCGGTCATGAACGAGCTTCAGAAACCCAACACCTCCAGCGGACCGGCAGACTGTATTATTTTTAGTTTCATGATCTCCAACGTTGCTTTCTCCTCGGTAGAGCGTCGCTTATTGGTCTACGTCCCACAAAATTCAGGCACAGCCAACTTTTATAATATCCATCGTTAGTGGTACACGATTGTTAGTAGTTCGCTTATTTCGTTCACGAAAGTACCGCAACGCGCGAATTTTTCGTGCCGCGTTAATACCATGGCCAACTAAGAGTTGTTTTAATTTTAGTAGGTCATATTTTGCTCTGAAGAGATGTGGGTGGAGGTCAAAGTGCAGTAAAGGATACATTTTATAGGAGAAAGGTAGTTACTGTAGTCCCATATTTGGGCAAAATTAATAGAAATGAGTGATAAAAGTTTACTGTAATTATTTATGACTTCACTTTTCTATATTGAGCAAGTCATTAGACCCAGATTAATGTCCTTGCTTGTTTTACTAATGCACTTTACCATAACAAGTTGTTATAATTTTATTCGAAACTTGATTTATGGGCCATAACATTGTGGTTATTACGTATTATGATTTCTTTGTACATAGTACTCTAATGTTGATATATGAGGTGTCCCAATGGTAGTATTAAATTAAAATCATATGGTGGTAGTGTTATCGAAGTGCGTAAGGATGATTCTGTTCCGTGATATATACCTGAGGATGTTGTTTATTTTGGCTTTAATACTAATAAATATATTAAGAAATAACTACGAAAGACTAAAAAATAATTATGTATTGGTCCGTAATTTATTCACTGTTCATTGTGATGTATTAATAAAACATCATAATATATATTATTTATATTGAGTATGGTATAAATTCTCTCCAAAGTGTCTTTAAATTTTTTATTGAATATTCTCAATTTTTATTTTTATTTAATTTTTTTAACTAACTTCGAGCTATTCAGTAATTAAGCTTAAACGTATTGTATGTTTTTGTTACTCCAATTATTATGATTATCATTATTATTCCGTTTAACTTACTTGTTAACATTCTGATTAATATAAAATCCGATTCACTTACTTAGCGTAATTTCTCATAACATGAAGTCATACACTTTTAATATCGTGCTGATAATGGTGTAATTTTAGCATTACCAATGTCGCAAATTATTAACAAATTTTAAAATATCCGTTGCCAAAATCTAATTTTAACGATATGACTTATTTTTACAAATTGTAACATGCATTTTAAGGGGTATGTTTTGGTAAAATGACATACTATACATTCCCCGACAATAAATCCCGAACAAAGATAATGTCTTTTTTATAGATATACTGATATGTTGATCATTATACAGGCAGAAACAAAAGTTACTTCTTTACCCTTAATTTCATTACGATCTGTGGAAAAATTGAGCGGTAGTATTTACCTGAATTATATCTTGTTTTGAAGTGTGATCTTTTCTTAACACAATCTTTTTTTATTGACTTCATTATCTGCTTTTTAAAAGAAGATACAAATTTTTAAAGAAGGTAATGCAGTCACAATTTCTTAGTCATAGTATCGGTCACAGAAAATTATAATAAGTTAAGGTCTCCCCAAGCTTGCATTATACTATACTCGAGTTACAATACAATCTTTTCCGGTTCTGTTGGGATTTGGGTCAAGAGAGCGCTTATTTTTTCGGGTCTCTGTAATCGATCAGAAATACTTGTTCTGCGCACTAGATACACAAATAATTTACCCCCTGCCATGCCAGTTTAAATATCTAAGATATTCAATTTTTGTTAATTTATTTAACAATAATTATCGACAATTGTATTTTGTAGCTTCCTTACAATGTTACTTCTCAAAAATCAAGTATTTAGAGCAAATTTTCATTCTTACAGGAAATGTAAATTATTTCAGACCGCCACAACATCGTACATTTAATTTTCAAAAGTCATTTAGTTTCATTCAGTTCATTTAGTTCAAACGTGGAATAATTTAGCTATTAATGTTAAGGAACTTTCAGTTGATACATTTAATGATTATATTAAACGATATCTTTTAAATATACTTCTTTGTATGGTTTTGACCTGAGGATTGCTAGCATTTTTCTTTTTCTTTAAGCGTCCTTCTTTCTCATTTTTTAGTTCTGTCTACCAGTCCTGTCTGCTTTTCTTCCTCTTGTGCCTGGGTCGGTTGATAGTTTGCTGAATCTTTCATTTAATTACATATACGTATGTTTCAGTAATTTCAATATAGTTTATTTAATTATCAATGTCGTCTTTTGGGCTATACTACACAGGCACCTTTATATGTACTTTGTGATAACAGTGGGATATAATCGCGGTTTAGTCCAATTCTTATTGTAAATTTTAGATAAATTAATTATATTTGAATTTGAATTAGTCATTAATATGTCCATAATTTTTTTCCATACAAACCATTGTACCAAACCAAACCATTTTCGATACTTTTGTAGGGTATCTCCGTAACTGTTAGTGCTATCAAAAAAGTAACGTAGGTGTCATGTACTCTTTTTGGGCCAAACTTAAAATGATAAAATCAAAATTTGAAAATTTTCGCTCGTTTAAGAAATTCGGGGGAGAATCAAAAAATTTACAATTTCATAATTACCCTATATTTTCTTAGTTAAAAGAGATAAGGAAAAATGTTTTATACATACGTTTCTTTATATTGATTGTTGAATAATATGCCGTTTTCAGAATAAGTATACGGGGTCAGGTAAAAAAGTTATCGGACCTATCCTAATTTTTTTAAATGGAACACATGGTATATTTTAATCTAAAAATATACTCTTTTAAATTCTCCTTTTAAATATATAACACACCATGGATGATATTGGTTTCCTAGGCGATTTATTTAAACTTTATACCTTAAAACCAAAGTAGGCCATGAAACAAAAACTAATATCCTAGAGACCACTATGTTGACATTCTAGTTGTTATTAACATTTAGTCAATTTCATTTTTTACATAATATTCATTTGTGAAAAAAACTTATCACCATTTTGACAAATTTGATGATATCTATCATTCCATGGTGTGTTATAAATTTGAAAATTGAGTTTAAAATGCTATCTTTTTAGATTAAAATATACAGGGTGTTCCATTTAAAAAAATGAGGTTAGGTCCGATAACTCTCTTACCTGACCCCGTATACTTATTCTGAAAACGGTAGATTATTCAACAATGATTATAAAGAAGCTTCTGTATAGAACATTTTTCGGTATCTCTTTTAACTAAGAAAATATAGGGTAATTTTGAAATTGTCAATTTTTGATTTTCCCCCGTATCTCTTAAGCGAGCGAAAATTTTAAATTTTGATTTTACCATTTTAAGTTTGACCCAAAAGGAGCACATGACACCTACATTACTTTTTTGATAGCACTAACAATAACGGAGATACCCTATAAAAGTGTCGAAAATGGGACATCTTGTACGTCGTGAAAATTTATTTTTTATCATCTGACGGGAAATTTCATGAACACATTCTCTGATAATTCTCTTTAAATGGCCTATGTTTCTAGAGGTCTAAGAGCATAGACTTGTTCTGCACACTCTTACCTTCGTTCAATTCACCACTGTATACAACATTTTTGACTTGGTTTAGAGGGAGGATTCGTACATACTCAGCAGGAAAATTATGCTATTTAACCGTAAGAGATATATGAGAAATGGAACTTTCTAATCTCAAATTGAAGATCTCATTAGAAAAGAAAACGTAACAAAGTACGGTAATTACGACAAAGAGACAGAAAATATTACAAAAGTTTCGAACTTAAGTCGACAGCCAAGAAGAATTAATATTGCCTAATAAGACGTTTCATTTATTGCGAACCTGCAAACTCCAACGAAACAAAGATTAGTAACATGGAGAGAATAACCTGCCTGACAATAAGAAAAATATTTTCTTTAAAAGTACATATCTAAATTCTAAAAAACGTTCTTATGGAACTTGTTTGATCTTGACGCAGATTTTTTCTACTAACAAGTCAGGTACCCATTCCCTTAATTTATAATGTCCTCTTCCTTTTTTTATAGAGTATCTCACACTATTTTCATTATTATAAAAAAATTATTAAAATAAAAATAGAGCCTATTTTCAGCGACGTGGAAAACTGATGAACGGTCTAAGCCGTCTACGAAGCGGTATCGAGTCGTTAATTGTCCGCTGTTTTGCCTGCGGATTTCCTCATATCATTTACTGAACCCTGACAGATCTCTCATATTTGTATTATTTATGAAACAACTATTACGTGAACGTTTTTATAATATGCTTTTATTTAATTATTCTTAACAATGGCCGTTTATAATAATAATTATGATTGGCATGTTTTATACAACGTGTCCAAGACAAGGAGGGCCAGTAGAGAGATCTCGGAAACCGTAAGATATACGAAGTCGGTTAATTGGAGGTAAAGTTGTGCATTTACGTGCCTAATAATATGCCGTTTAGAAAGTTTTAAAATTTCGAGTAGTTCCGGAAAAAACGAAATTCTGAAAAATCGATTTATTATTTTCCTGGGGTTTCTTTAGATAGTATTCTAAAGTAAATTGCACTTTTGCATTGCCACTGTTTCCGCTCTATCTAACAGCGTTAATTATTTTCCGACGAGTCTTCTTCGAAGGGCCATTATCAACTTTTTTTTATATACGGTCCTGTTTTTCTGATATTGGAATTTGATAGCTTTTTTTCTTCCGAATGCTACGATGTATGACACATTGTGGTTTAATGACGTTTCGAGGGTTTTTTGAACCACATCAGGAAATTTTGGGATACGATCCTGTATTTCTCCTAATTTATATCTCACAAGTAAGCTCATTTTTACTTATGTTGGACTAGTTCAATAAATAACAAATAATTTAATAATAAACCACAAATAAGTGAACAAAATACAGAAACATTATTTCTTCTGTCGATTCGGGATTTAAAAGAAATGTAGGCGCTTGAAGCAAAAAAATTAAGATGGTGACGAGTGATTTGTTTCACCTGACATTCCCATTGTGATCGTTTGAGAGCGGTTTAAGAGGTTTTCGATTTTCCAGAAAATATGGAACATAAATTTGCAAATGCTGAAAAGTTTGATATTCTATCGCATGTTTTATTTTATCTCAAAAAAACTGTTATGTGGCAGTAGAAGATGTTATTTGTGCTTAGAGAATAACGGAAATCATTTTGAACACCTGATTATGTAGTTCCTTACTTTTTTCGTTGTTCGTTTTATTACTGTTTTGGAATGATTTTTGTTCACTTATTTGTGGTTTATTTTTAAATTATTTGTTATTTATTGAACTAGTCCAAGATAGGTAAAAATTTAGAGCTTACTTATGAGATATAAATTAGGAGAAATACAGGACCGTATCCCAAAATTTCCTGATGTTCAAAAAACCATCGAAACGTCATTAAACCATAATGTGTCATACATGATCATTGCATTCGGGAGAAAAAAAGCTCTCAAATTCCAATATCAGGAAAATGGGATCGTATTTAAAAAATTAAAGTTGATAAGGGCCCTTCGAAGACGACTCGTCGGATTACAAAACAATTAACGCTGTTACATAGAGCGGAAAAGTGGCAATGCAAAAGTGCAATTTACTTTAGAATTCGATCTCAAAAAACCCAGGAAAACAATAAAACGATTTGTCAGAATTTCGGTTTTTTCCTGATATCTCCGGAACTACTCGGAATTTTAAAAGTTTCTAAACGGCATATTATTAGGCACGTAAATGCGCAACTTTACCTCCATTTAATCGACTTCGTATCTCTTACGGTTTCCGAGATCCCTGTACCGGCCCTCCTTATCTCGGACGCGTTGTATATGCTTTATTAATTAGAAAAAATAATATATAAGGTGTACCACCCGTTTAAAAATGTTCACTTTTGTTAATATCTCAAAAAATTAACTTTTTAGAGAAAAACTGGCTACGCTACCGAACACAATCAGTTTTTGTCCTTTTAATAAGTTAACGCACAACAGAAAATACGATGGGTGTCTAAAAAGTGACGATTTTCAATATCACCCTGTAGATTAATTATGATTAGAGCGAGCCATGCCAATTTAAAAGGACTTTCATTTCGTTAAAAACTCTATATTTCTTTAATAATAACTCTAATACCCCCCGATAATGCCGAAAATGGGACACCCTGTATACCCATTATAAGCAAGATGTTAAATATTTTTTTACGGTTCTCTTTTAAAAACAAGTCTTGCTTTGATACTAAATAGTTTTTTTTTAAATAGAAAGTTCAGTTCTATTCTAAAACACAATGCCGAGGAAGTAATATTGTTGTGATATGCAGCAGCTTTCCTGTGATGATATCATACACATATATCAATGTGTTGTATCTGGTAATACAGGAAAAGAAAACCGGATCATGCAAATATATGCTCGCTCGTAAAAGTTTAATCGACTCTTTAGTCCTTGTTATTTTTATGCGGACAGATCTGTAGCCAGGCCCTTGATGAAAGGAGTGTGCAACAAATACAAAAAAGTGGTTAACATAATTTCAAAAGAAAATATATACATGAAGATTTTAACATCCGGGAAAATAAAATTAGAATAAGGATTTCATCTAGCAGACAAGTATGTGCGTACAGTGTACAAGTGTACGGCCTAGATGGCGTGAGCGTATATTTAGTAGTATAACAGAACCGGTATAACCTAAAAGTCGAAAACTCAATCAACTTTTTTGCTTCCATTTGAAAAAACGATTTTCCTGCTAACAAAAAACTGTAATTCCAGTTTTGCGTTTAGACGGTGTGGTTTATTGACTCGAATACAGAGTACCTTTTTTATTATGTCTCTGTCTTTAAAGTAACATGTTCTATTTTCCAATAGTTGTGAAAATAAAAAGGATACGACAGAAATTAATTTGAATTTGAGGTAAAGTCATCTGTGGTGGCACAGTAGAGAAACATTTTATAACAGAATGATGGTAAACATTAACTCGATATGACTTGAAAATTATGGAGTTTTCGACTTTGTGTTATATGAGTTACTACCTTTGTTTTAAGGTGTAGAATCACTTCTCCAAGTATACTGATGAATTATCCGACCACCCTGAAGATGCTTGGCTCGTCCCTGATGTGCATATATATATGATTTAAAAATGAGATCTTGATTAGTGTTGTGATCGCTCGAGCGAAAAACCGCTTGTTCACTCGATTATTGAAATAACAGACATCGCTCGATTATTAAAAAACCGCTCGAGTTCTCTATTTAGGCGAAAACCGTCGCTCGTCACTTATTATCTTTCACCCGATACCCGAGCTTCGCTTGACGCCGGCGGAAATATACCGCTGTAGTGTGATCGAGTAAAAAACCGGCTCGTAAAATACATAGAAGAGAACAAATTGTTAATGGGAGAAGGTCCAATAATATTTAAACATCTAAACAGGACCTTTTTATTATTAAACTCAAGAAGACTTTTTGAAAATAACATACATTATAGAAAATGTTAATGGTAAATAAGAAAACGAGCAAAATAGTTAACAAAACATAGGTATCGACAAATTTTTTGGTAACCAAAAGTAAACATTCTTAAATTTAAACAGAAACTTTTAGGTAACTATAAACATGAATTTAAAAAAAATAATCTCCTTATTTCTTCTTATTTTGCCAGTCGCGTAACTAAGCCTAAATTTTTGAAGGGCACACAGTGGACACCTGATAATTTAAAGTGGAAGAATTTGACAAGCCATTTCAAATATCTACTTATTTTATGCTCGTAGATTGAGAAAGATGTGAAGAAAAATAACTCTTGGAAATACTTTTTGTTTTAAAAAAGCACAAGAATAAACCCGAACAATAAATACATATTTGGGTGATATTCTGCAGTTTTTTGTTTGGTATCGAGACACGTGGTAAAACTTCATTATTCACAAATAAATAAATTTCTGGAATTTTTTTGGTGACAGTATAATTTTTTTAGCTAAACCTGTGCCCATCCGTAGTTACGTGCCTGCGATTCACTCGAGCGATTCACTCGATTATTAAAATCGCTCGAGTATCAAGTACTCGATTATTAAAATCATCGGTTTTTCCCAACACTAATCTTGATTACGCACTTACTCCACCTTACCTTACTGAAGGTCCAGAGAATATAATATCCATTCCCTGTTATCGTGATTTTATTAAATATGGTTAATCATACTTAATCCTAAATATAATTTGAACTGTAATTTCGTGGGTTATTTTATCTCAATTATTTATTTATGTGGAACCCAATTTAACTATTTAATAAAGCAAACAAATATTACTCAGAATTGCTCGTCGGTTTATTTGCTAATTCTATTATCTACTTATATCGGATAACTAAGCTTATACAATTAGATATATTATTAGCAGGAATCATTATGCAGTTTATAATAGTATGTATAATACTAGACTATGGAAGGTTAGTGATTTGTTTTATTTTAGGCAACAACTTTGAAGACACATGCCAGAAATTTAGAAGACTGAACAAATTACATTAAGACTGTGATACTATATCGTGTGATTATTTTACAAATATAAAGAGAAGTTAAACAAATACTAATCCGCAATAAACTCACCCTTTTTTACCTCAGAAGAAAGCCATATCTTTACAAAATGGATTTTTTGTCAGAATTTGACGAGGAAATGGCAAGGAACGATACTTATGACCTAAAATTTGGCAGAAAAGTACAGAGAGTTGGCAAGATTTTTTCGTACACTTTTTGGAGAACTAAAATTAATGGCGAAATATTTTGGAGCGTTCAAGGAAATAATAACGATGGATCGGCATGGATTGTTACACAGTATTTTGGTCGACCTGAGGAAGCTAAAAGGTAAAATATTATATAAAAAAATTGGTTTATTGTTATAGTTACCGGTGACTTAAAATATAATAATGAAATTGTCAAACTACACCCTGAAATATGGAGACTCGCTTTCGGTTTAATTTTTAGGGTTCTGTCGCAACGCTCAATCCTCAAGGCGAGAATTAATTGACTGGTGAAAAATGTGACGATAAATTTAAAAAGAACTGAGTTCAATTTAAAGTAGATTGATTAATTGTCAAATATTTAATTGAAAAACTGATTTATATATTTTAATCTCATTACTCCATTTTTTAACAATGGGTCAAATACGACCAAAAGGTCTGTAAAGAAAATATTAACGTACCTAGTCACAAATCATAATCTAGAAAGTATAAAAATTTATCTTTCAATTTGATTATGTTTACTATGTACATCATTTCTATATATGGAATTTCCGAGAAAATTTATATCTAATCTTCTATTTTATTTTTTCCGAAAGGAAGGAAACCACATACAAACAGAAAATAAAACGGTTAGTTGTGTTGCAACCACAAATCCAGTTATTATTTTCGTATATTTCTTTTTAAACTTTCTAATAAAGTCCCTAGATTTACCCTTTGTGGTCTGCGTTAAATTAATTTCGGGTTTAGGTCTTCCCGCATTCTTCACTTCAATGCTTTGCTCCAAACTTAAAGAGCTAAAGTTATTTTTTAAATATATAATATTAAAATATTAAAACATACACGCTCGCATTTCTAAATACATGCACGAACAGAAGCGCGCACACTAAAATTATGCGCCTTTTCCATGTTAAATCGCCATAGCCCCGCTATCCCCCGCTGTCTCCCGCCACCTCTTAGGTACTACAGAGAAACTGCATTATGCCCCGCCTACTTATTCGCATATACGAATATATCGCGTCATTCGCGTCATTATCCTTGCTGAGTTGCCGGATGAATTGAGAGCTTATAATACACAGTTCGGTTTGACGGTACGATAAAATATTAGGGAGGGTCGGACTTTATACGATAAATATTATTCAATGAATATAAATTAATATGTTTTTATTCTTTTTGGGGGTGCACGTACGCATGAGCTCCTGTGGAAGAATCGCCACTGTTTTCATACTAGTACAAATTATACTTTACTCGAATTATCATGCTCATAGTATTCATTTTGCTGAAGAATGAATATCTAGTTTTCATTTTGAATTACATGGATGGATAATTTCGTAGAACTAGCACTGTTTTGTTGAAATGATTTTTATTGTAGCAAAAATCTAAAGTGATAAAGTAACGCATTGATTGTTTACAAAAGCTTTTTCAACAATATATTTAGAAGAAATGGTAATTTTTTTTGTTACCTCGAGTGTCATTGCGATCCTTTTGGGCCAGTGTCTAACCAAGATATATCTCCAATTAAATTCAATCTTTGTGTAAAATATGGTTTAGGAAATTTACATGCATCTAGACTTTATGTGCTATCCCGTATAATTAGACATATCAGGACGTAAACTGCTCTGCCCTATACTCTAGAACCTATTTTCTATCAGTTAAAACAATTTATTAAAATTGGTTCATTATTAATGACCGCTTATTGAATTTTTGAATATAGTGATATCTCGAGATACGATTCGTTCCGTAACCTTGCTCGTATATCAATTTGCTCGTATCTCAAAGCAATTTTCCCCATTGAAAATAATTTAAATACCATTAATCCGTTCCAGTCCCAAAATTGCTAGCCCAAATTGTTGTTACGTGTTTTTCAATAAGAAAAATGTATTTATAAATGACAAATATTGTATAAAAACATAATAACTTACACACAACTTAAATGCTACTGTATGCTTAATTTTAGTCACTGCTTTTCTCTTCACTGGTCTTTGCTTTTTTCGCCGGATTAAAAAAAAACTGTCCAAGGAGGTTTGTTTCTTCCTCCCTTTCAGAATCTTGCGGAAATGAGTTAGGCAAGTGTCATTAAATAGCTCCGATGCACGACCAGTTGCAACTTTTCCGGAGTGTTTCTTTTCTACGAACTGTGAAACTCTCTCCCACATTCCCAATATCTCTTTTATCTCACTTGTACAGATAGCGTGGCAGCCGACCGTTCCTCATATTTCAAAACAAAACTTCGCTCGCTCGACAGTTCGTATCTCAAATAACTCGTATGTTAGGGCACTCGTATCTCGGTACCACTGTATTCGATAATAATTAATTGACGTAATATGACGTATCCTTTAATTATTTTAGATACCAACAAGAAGTAATTTTACATCATCCCACAGAGAAAAAAATCAAAATGGTATACACATCTCAATGCACCAAAGGAATGAACTGCATCAAGGTTTCCCGAGCCATCGTGTGCCACTTCAGAGACGAAACAAACGGTTTCAATTTTGAATTCAGAATCAACAGATTGAAAAGAAGACCGTATCCACAGAGAATGATGTGGTGAAGTGATACATACCTATATTCAATTAATGATAGAAAGGGTCATGAAGACCTACATAAGTTACCGGACGACTGTCGGCGGCAGAAAATGGACGTTTTCGCATCATTTCTCTAAAGTTAACTAATATAATATGTGATGATAGAAGGGTTTAATCATTTGGGACCAATTCGAGACCGGTGACAGTAACAGCTGTTCTAATACGTTACCTCCAGTGTCATGGCGATTCCTTTGGGCCAGTGACTAGCCCAGATATATGTCTCAACTGATTTGGTTTAAAAAATACTTTAAAATCAATTTTCAAGTAAGATATGTCAAATTTAAATTTTAGGAAATTTCTGAAAAAGGTTATATTGTGGTGTTGAAATTTTAAAGCAGTATATTAAGTTGTATTCAAGAGGGCGTGCCAAAACTTCAATAGTGACTCCCGTTTTAATTTTAGCAGGGTCTAGTCTTTTTATACAAAACTAAACTATAGAGAATAACCTAAGTATACGTATACAAGAAATCAGATATAATTTGCAACCTATGAGCAATCTATCGGATTATATATGGGAAGCGAAATCATTTTCAATCACAAAACAATTACCTATTAGGTTTTGACGAGATACTTTCATATTTCATATTAATCTGTCCGATATGATTATTTTATCTTAGAATCTAGGTCGTGGCTTCTTACATCATTTGATAGGCCCTGTGTAATCTTGTTTTCTTGGTATACTGCACCTACCTTATAAATCACGTTTCTAAAGACCAATTTTATCTATTTAAATCTAAAGAAGCATCAGTTCTTTTAGCAGCGAGCTTGTTCTTTAATTGATGTTTTGTTATAGAGAAAAATACTGTAGATTTCTCGGATTTGTGAGCAAATTAAAGTAACAAACCCTAAAGCGTGCCTTTAAATTGACCTAAAAATAGCAATTAAGTCAACCCAGCGAAGGTTAAACCACCAATTAAATTTAACGGCGTTTATTATTCTATTTTATAATTAAAAAACAAGAGTGGTGTAATACTTCAAGAATTTATGATTACCAAGATTTCTATAGGTATTTCTTGAGTAATGTTAAAAAGTAAAACTAAGGTAATTAAACGAAGTGCAACCAAATTAAAGAATTTGTAATTTATTTAAATGGAAAGCTTTATAACTTAATTAGTGATTTTCTTTTTCTTGCAATTACGTACTTTTCTGAAAACCTTATTTCTTACTTTAGTATAGTTAAATAATTAAAGTACCAATTAAGTTTATTTTAACATTAATAAATTATAATAGAAGATTCCTTTATGAGGGAAACCGAGAACTATATGTTTTTCATAAAACTGCTTCTATTTTTATTTAAAAATATCGGAAGCATGTTTGTATTCTCTATTTATTAAATTATGCAGGTTTGCTAGCTTATGGGTTTCTTACTTTACACGAGCAATCAAAATTACAAAAAAAAACTGAGCAAAATGTGGGTTTTCTTACAGCTGCTTAATGATATGTATACTTATTAATGGGTGATTTATTGACTAATTTTAAGTCCAAAAGCTTATATACTCGTATGATCTAAAAGTCTTAGTTTTTGATTTTATCAAAAATCTCGAAACCAATTTTACATCACATAATTCTCTTTACTGGAGAATATTTCAGAAATAGTGCATGAATTGGCTTAAAATTTCACGATGACAAATGACTGATGACGATTTGAAAGGATTGATCGGTAAAAAGGCTATACCGTTTAGCTTTTTCGGTACCACAGCAAAAAATACCATTTCGTAAATTATATCTTCTTGTATCGATCCAAATCATACTTACTTTTCGGTACTAAATAAAGGTATCTAATATAAAAATGACTGTCAAAAATAGTGTGTTTCTTCATTATTTAAAGACTTTTACTTGTGGTTTACAGTAGTTATGAAATAAAAATAGTGATATTTTAATTTAAAAATTGTTTAGTTATCATCAAAAACAATGTATATTTTTTTTTGAAGCGAAAGTTACTGGTAGATCTAGCATAAAATTAGCTTTACTGTACTTAAGTACCATGCTATTTTCGTACAATTTTGTAATTGTTTTAATACTCGTTGTTGCGTTTTTTGTATTAATTTTAGTGATCTCTGGTTACGCTTGATTCTGTTTTATTTTCGTGCTATTTTTTGCGTAAGTTAGAAGCGGTTTAGTAGTATTTTTTGGTCACCGAAATATTGAGCTGGCCTGATTAATAAATATTGTTTTTAAGTACAACATTGTGGAAATTAAAAAACAACAACGTATAACTAACACATGTATTTAAGATTAGAAACAATATTGTAGCAACTGAATGATATATATTTTATGAGTATTTTTTTCATGTAGGTAGTCCTTTTAGTTATGTGAAAGCGGAAATAGTTCTTTTCGCAGTGGGAAGGAAGTCTAGAAGGGAAGTAAAACGCACAATCTTGAAACTGTACATAGGTAAAAAACAGTTCCTTCAGCAGTTAATGTAAAAAAAACGATATTCTTTAAAAAATGGAAACTAGAAATTAGATTTATCTACGGCTTTGGTGACTCCGTAGTTAAATCGGCAGTCACTGGCAACTCTAAGCATACAGCCGATAAACTGATTCGCACTGGGTGAATTTTAGTGACTTTACTTCCCATCTATTTCTTTTATAGTACACAAGAAACACTGCTCGTTATATATTTATAATTAGGTTACTTAAATTAAGTATTATAGTGTATTATAGTAACTGTATCAGTGCCGTAGATAGATAGCTTTATTTCCTGCGGGGGGTACTGGTATGGCCACTTTTACCTTATTTCATTTTACGGTTCCCGTAAACTTTCCGGGGGGGGGGGGGACTAGTATAGCAACCTTCAGTTTACGGTTCCCATTTCTAGGGCAAATTCCCGCTTCTGGGGAGTACCCCCCCCCCCCGTATCTACGGCGGTGAATTTTATGTCCAAAAAGTATTGTTCAAAATTTAAAAGTTATTTCTTAATTTTTCGAGTAGGTAAGGTAAGAACAAACCATGAATTAAATTCCACAAATATATATGTTATAATTTTTGATTATTAAATGTGGATTAATTCATGACAACTTCTTGATCATATTATGGTATGGGTTTTTAGTAATAATGTTTTATTGAGAAGTAGGTGTGTTTCAAATATTTCATGTAATAATCCAAAAAGAAAAAAATACTATACACTATACCAGTTAAATTATCTTAATCAGGAAAAACATAAAATCAATAAACTTAGTTTTACCTCGTATTGATTTTTATTGTTTCAATTTACACAGAGTCTACAAAACCTACCGTTTAATAAGACGACGAAAATGTTAGTAATAAAGGAAGTAAATGGGCAGTTTGTTTATGAGCTAACTAATTTTAAAGCCTTCATGTTGATGGAGAGATTTCGGCTCCTTTATTTAGATGGTAATTCTAGTTATCATTTCTCTTTCTTATAGAATCATTAAGCAATTCAATTAATTGTTTCTTTTCGATGTACATATTTTGTAGCTTAGAGCAAGTTCCTTTTTATTTAGCGAACAAGGAATCTATTGTTTCTGGAGCTAGGAAATTATGAAATAATTGTATTTGAAGAAAATATTACAGTCGCTACAGACTAATTAAGTCTTCTATAATAGGGTTCTAGTGTTAACAGATATACGGATAACGCTAAGCAAAGTAATAATTCTCTGTATAGTTGTTGCAGAATTATACCGTTGACTCTTACTGTCATAAATAAACTACCTGATTCAACCCTATTGTATACGCCTCAACCTCTTCAAAGCTCAATAAATGGGATCAGGGCTGGCTTGAAAATGTATACCACACCACATGATTTATTTTTATAATTTAAAATAAATAGATAGGTATTTTTAGTTTTAGGTACCTATAATAAATATATATTTTTAAGGAGTTTATGTTTAAACCAATCTTCAAAAAGTTGTGCGTCGGTATCTTGATGGTAATCTAAAGAAGAATCTGCTATGTTTTTAGCTGAAAGCAACAGACAATTTGAAACAAACCCGTTCTCTGAACCAGCATGTAATATTATGATTATCTTGCCTTTATTTGATGGTGCCTTGGTTTGACATTTTTTGGAAGAATCATCCCAACCTTTTCTAGGAGTGTCATGGGTATCGAACCATGTTTCGTCAAGGTAAATAATTGGATGATATTCTTCTCTAAATTGTTTAACAGCTGTTAAATATTTGAGTCTACATTCCCGTAAACGTTGAGATTCCATTAATGTTTGTCTTTTATCAATGCTTCGGTATTTAAAACCCATTTTACGCAATATTTTCCTAAGGCTTGAAAGGCTACAAGAGATATTTGTTTCGTCTTTAATCAGCGCCGCTCTTTGAGGGAAATCAAAGTGGGTACAGTTTGTGCCTCATACATTTGGTAAATCTTTCTTCTTAATAAATCCATGTCATTTTCGTCAATGCTTCTAAATGTGCCAGAATCACTCCGATTTCTTCTAGGATTAACAGGTTTAAGTACTATGTCTCTTACCGAAGATAAAGGAGTTTTTGTCAAAGTAGACGTCTCTGCTAAAGCATCCATCGAATTAAAATTTATACTCAACAACGATTGATACACATGTTTAATTATTAGCTTGGCATCGGTAGATAAATGCTTTCTTTTAAAAATGACACTTGAAGATGCCCCCCTATCAGCACAATTCCAAGGACGCCACATTCTACCACTAATAAGCCTAACTAAAAATTACTCGCCGGAAAACCACTAAAGATTAAAATTACTAAAAATCACTTTGTATTTATATATGCATTAGGCATAGGTATAAAATGAATTTGTATACCTCGTCCGGCTCTGCTCGAAAAGGTTTTAAAATTTGGGATTTCCTTATTTATTTTATGATCGAAGGGATAATGAGGTTTTATTGCAGTCAAAAGATCAACGGTATAATTCTGCAAATACTATACCAGGTAGACCTGCTAGCAAAGTATACGTCTATGAAGGCAAAAGTTCTGAAACTAAGTAAAAATTTATATAGGTACTGTCTGCAGTATGCCGTCATAGCCAACTAGGAGTAACTGAAGTTAAAATTTCCTGGGGGGTACTGGCATGGCCACCTTCGCTCATTTCATTTTACGGTTTCCATAAGGTTTCCTGGGGGGGTTGTTCGAGGGTACTGGTATGGCCATCTTCACTTTACGGTTCCAATTTCGAAGCATATTCCCGCTTGGGGGGATACTGTCGCCTCTGCACCCCCCTTATCTACGGCGGTGTTAGAAATTGCATGCTAACAAAGAGAACACTGAATCTAATCATGAGAAATTATTATTTTTACCTAGTATTTTGAAATGATTGTGGTTAGTTTAAGAGTTCCTTGAAGATTGCATATTATCGTCTTTATTACCAAACGGTACTAAAATTTATCATAAATTTATAATTGCTTATTAAATATCCTTCTTTCTGGTTAGAGCAGCATTTTTTTCCAACATAATAATTATCAGGACCGTATTGCAAAAAGAGAAATTAATTTTCTGATGGTGAATCTTCGGTTCAAAACGTTGAAATCTTGGCAAAAGTCAACGGAATATGTTTTGGGAGAACGAAGTAATTCAAAAAGTAATATTTCCGTATTGAATAATTTTGATCTGATCATGATATTTGAAAAATTAAACGTCTTCAAATTAGAAGCTGCCTTTAAATGCATCATAAAAAAGTGCCTGTATAAAATGTTTTCAGTTTTTCAATACACTTATAGATAATGTCACAAAGAATATAATAATATATGTCTTGTATACCTAAATAGAAACCCAATTACGAAATTTAAATACTATAAAAAAACCCTTTCTGTTTGCCAAACCTTTATAGAAATACTCGCTTAAATTACTATTTCTATTTCGGTAACAAGCAATTATTGTTAAGATTGACGTAGGTTAAGGTCACAAGCTTTTTGTCGTGTGAAAATACGTCACACACACGCTTAACGCCCGACAGTGTCAAGGAAATTTTATTTCCATCAGTCCACACACGTGCGGAAAGCAGGCGTGGATTCACACGACTTGACAAGTATACGCCAGTAACAAATAGTGATCAAGTACACCGGTCGCAGAGATATTTTTAAAAAACTGCAGTGCCTTTTTGGTGCAAGAAACCAAAACTAAAACTTATTTGGCAAAAGGAATAAAAGATATTAAAAAAACAGTTCCTTTTTGGTACAAAAATGCAAAACTGAAACTGAAAACAGAAGAAGGGAGTATTTAAAAAAAGTAGTTGAAATAAACAAATGCAGTTAAAATACTTAAATTAATTAGTACCGAATAGTTAACATGTTCTACTGTTGTGGACTGTATAAAATGCTGTACTGGTTTGAATATGATTTATTAGAAGTATATTACAAAATTATCAACTACAAATCTTTCTGACAATGGACAACTATAATTTTGAAAGGGTTCATCAGTTTAAATACTTGGGAGCTACGATCACCTCTGATAACAATATAACACAAGAGATTAACAACAGAATACAAGGAGCCAATCGCTGCTGTTTTGCGCTACAAAAAATAATGAAATCGAAAAATGTAACCCGCCGTACAAAAATAGCAATCTACCATGCAGTCATAAGACCTATAATGACATATGCATGTGAAACATGGACGATGACGAAACAAAATGAGAACCGACTGAAAATAGCAGAACGAAGAATTCTTAGAAGGATATATGGACCAGTCAAGGACAACGCCACACAGCAATACAGAATTAGAACTAACAGGGAATTACAAGAACTATATAACCAGCCAGATATAGTGAAAATAATAAAGTCAGAGAGATTGAGATGGGCCGGCCATGTTAAAAGACAAGATCAACGTGTCGTCAAGATGGTATGGGAAGAGACCCCGGTAGGAAAGCGGCGAGAATAGTTGGACATTGTGTGGTATATCCGATGCAATGACTTCTGCCTTGCAATACATACAAGAACCTACTAAGTCGACTTCCTATAAAATAGACTAGTAAGTTTCAAATGTTTATTTAACTGTTTATTTGTTAATAAAAATCAATGATTTTTTGGAAAATGAAACTATGTAACAAGAGCTTACTGTGTATAAATTTTTAGAACAATAAATTAAATATTAAAGAAGTTGTGCAATTTTTAAATGGAATGTCTTAAAATTTACTTTTACGACTTACTAGGTTCTTGTATTGCACGGCAAACTTTATCGATTATTCCACCAGAAAGAATAATCCCATTGGCTTTCAGAATATACATTCATATCCTCTTTCGATTTGATATCGTTGGGTGGCTAGCAGCAACAACCTTTTTTCTTCATTATCAGAGAGAACAAGAAATGAACAATTACCCACGGTAAAAGAATAGCAAGTTCAGTTATGCCCGCTTTCCCAACTCATCACTTATGGAATTACTGAGAAAAGCGTAAAATTTAAGTTTACCTTAAAGTCAATTTGCTTGCGTCACACACAGGCGAATTTCAACGGAATCGTGGCCAAAAAGATTATCTTGTAACATGAGACAAAAAATGTTTTTAATTGTAAGAAACTGTTATAAATATGGTAACATTGCATTTTGTTTTTAATATCTTACATCTTTGCCCCCTCCACGCCCCTTTTTATGGTTATTAAATTATAAAAATTGGAATAAACAAAGGTGGTTTATTTTTGTGATATTATCATTGGAGAAACATTTATTTTGTGTTTTTTTAATCTCCCCCCTGCACCCTCGAGCCAATGTTGAACAATAAGGTATGTTTCACTAGAGATAAAAAAATGGAATGTAGAGAAATGTGCATAAATTTCATATAAATAAGTTTTTGAAACCCTAAACTAAAACCAATTATACAATTTCATTTCAACGATAACCCAAAATACATATCTGATTTTTTCAAAAAAAATTATTCCTTGATAAATAGAAATTTTTATTTACTCGAGTTCTGGGTCATCAGATGGCTTGTAAGAGACTATTTTTTCCAAATATTCATGTTGTTCTTTAGCGCTTTTGGATGGACAGTCTCTTAACCATTCCACAAGCTGAATCCTTGTGAAAGATACTGATTTTGCTGTGGATCCTGCAAGAACAACAAAAAATTTACAAACCGTATGATTTTTTGTAAAAATTTATATACTCAGAAAAAAATAACCACCATTTTGAAAAATATCGGAATTTTTTTTTGCCTGTTTAAAAGTATGTTTAATTCTTCATGAAACTATGTACGTTTTATCGGAATCGGTTTAGTAATAATAAAGTTATTCAAAATTGGTTCGATGTTTTAATCACATATTTGTAAAAATGTATCTAAAAATTTTTTTTTTAAATTCAATTTTCGGCAAGGTCGCAAATTGTCGCAGCAACTCTCAGTTGGATCTTATTCAGGACCCTTCAAACAATAGTAAACAAATAGTTTGGTCGCATTCCAACGCGTCCTTTTTTACATTTTGCTTGATACAACATTTTTATAACAATTGTTTCATTTATTTTAACTTATGTTAACAAAATGTATGAAATCAAAAGTACTAGTGTAATTACTTTTAATTTGAAAAATTTATAGGATTGTACTTACCACCAGCAAGAGGCTCCATGATGGTTTTTCAAAATTTAAAAAAAAACAGCGGAATAACAGAACTAAATACACTGATTGTTGTCAACCACTCTAATTTAATTGACACACCACACTAGAAAAACCAACTTTGAACTGAAATAATTTTAAGGTTGGCCTTAATATAAATATAACAGGGGTGATTTATGACACCCTGGTTGTTTCTTAATTAAGTGCTAATGATTTGGTTTTATCTATTTTGACCAGCTTTTACCTGAAATTCGCATGTGTGGGTCAGCTGCAATTTTGAAAACTTAACACATCAGCGAATAACAGTGGCAGCATTGTACATTTTTTTGCGAAATGCTTGACATTGTAAAATTTGTAATGGAACAATAAAATTTCAGGAAAAGAGCCCCGTATAATTATTGGGCAAAAGAAAAAGAAGTTCTTTTGACTGTTCAATGATATCGAACTCATTGCGAAACTCCATGACAACTCCTGACAACTTCATTGATTTAATTAAAAATTTAGGTTATAAATCTTTACTTAAAATTGAAAGTACAGAAATTTGGCTACTTAACGTATGAAACACTTACATGGTGTTTACGTGTGGGTGTAATGCAATAAGGCAATTTACTCCCTAGTTAACATAAAGGCGCCCTTAATGTGTTTTTTATACAGTGTGGTGCAAGCCGGCTTTAGACACATTTTAAATTATAAAAGTATTTCATGCCAATAATCCCACACATATAAAATTTATTTTACTAAAGGGAACCATAATTTAATGAAAAATTCCTGCAATTTCACTAAATGCATCAAATTAAATTTCACGTATGTCCGGTTCGCGAAAGAATATTGTATTAATTACAATTTTGAACGCATTCCCGCAACTGGAATTTTGTTGTTTTATGTGGGTGACCAAATACAAAAAAAACCCGAACAAACCTGAATAAATTATGGAATTTTATTGGCCCATGTTAAAAGGAGTTTAATGAGAAGAAAATCGTTTGAGGATCGTTATCGTGAATTCGGTTGAATTAATTTAAAAGCATTTATGTACTTATTTGGCAGTAATTATAATTTTAAAAAAATACAAACATATCAAACAACCACTTTTTTTTTTCTAATGATCAAACACAAGCACTATAGAAAAAATCCTTTAGGGCACTCTGGGAGTGGTGCGTGTGCGCAAAAAGCGATTCACGTTGGTTTTGAATCGTTGGAGGTTATATTCGTTGGGAAAAACGACCTCGGGAAGGTCGTTCCACAAGGATGAAGTCCTCCAGATGAAAGAATTCTTAAATAATGAAGTTCGAGGAGTACTACGCTTAACCACATATGGATGGGCGGCAGTGGTTCGTCGTGTATTTCTACTATTCGCCGCTCTGGGTGGAATTAAGAGGGCAAGGTCAGCCGAGCACTTTCCATGAAAATATCTGTAAAATATAGTCAAATCCCCAACCTGCCTTAGATGTTCTAGGCTGTCGCGGTTCTTCGTCAGCTCGTGGTCTCCAATCAGACGAATGGCCCTCCTTGCGATGGAATCCAGTAGCCGAATAGTATGTTTGGGTGCAGAGCTCCAGACATGAGAGCAGTACTCTAGTGATGGTCGAATCTGGGCTTTGTATAGTGTCAAAAGTTGTTGAGGTGTGTACAACTTTCTGGTTCGGAAGAGAACACCAAGTTTCTGAGAAGCTATCTTGGCGATTGCCACAACGTGGCTATGCCAAGACAAATCTCTTCCCAGATTGACGCCCAGCAAATTAATAGATGAAGCCAGTGGGACTGCGCGTCTGTCTTTAGAAAAAAAATCTTACATTGCCGCCCAAGTTAAGGTGCAATAAACGTAAACTATGTGAAATCGTCTAGCAAATATATTTAGGGAATATTCACCGCCCATAAATGAGAACAAAAGAGAAACAAGCAGAGACTGTTGAAAACACACAAAATAATTTATCTTGGTAATGGCAAAAATATAACAAATAATTATTGATTCTAATTTTTTCCTTGTCTTTTCTTCGAAAAAAATACATTTTAGAGAGAGACTACTGGCTTTTAATATCGCTATATTAAAAAAAAAGAGGATTATTAATATTTCAGCACATGGTGAGTGAAAATTAAACAAAAATAATTATTGATTCTTGCTACCTTGGCGAAGGATATGATAATCATATTTTATTTATTTAACTTATTTGAGTTGGGTTACATGATTGGTGAAATGACATATTTTCCATTATACGGGAAATAAAAATGATAATTTTCCTGTTAAATTTCACAGCTTTTTCTTTCAGTTGCCTGACACGTGTTTCGACCTTCTCAGGTCATTATCGAATGAGTAGTACAAGATGATACTCTTTTATTTATTGAGTATATGAGTTTTTTTTTATGATCAAACACAAGCACTATAGGAAAAATCCTTTAGGGCACTCTGGGAGTGGTGCGTGTGCGCAAAAAGCGATTCACGTTGGATTTAAATCGTTGGAGGTTATATTCGTTGGGAAAAACGACCTCGGGAAGGTCGTTCCACAAAGATGAAGTCCTCTAGATGAAAGAATTCTTAAATAATGAAGTTCGAGGAGTACTAAGCCTAACCACATATGGATGGGCAGCAGTGGTTCGTCGTGTATTTCTGATATTCGCCGCTCTGGGCGGAATTAAGAGGGCAAGGTCAGCTGAGCACTTTCCATGAAAATATCTGTAAAAGAGAGTCAAATCCCCAACCTGATGGTCGAATCTGGGCTTTGTATAGTGAGTATTGTATTAATATAAATATGCATGTACATGGTGTTTCAAAAACATGTGCTATTGCTCGTGCGGTGGTAAGAGAAATAGTTCATATCGATATGGGTACGCAGCAGATGCTTTGTTTAAAATATACAGGGTCTTAAAATGTTTTTAATATTTTTTCGGAGTTTCCAAGATATTTTCTAAACGGCTTTAGTAATTTTAGTGAAACGGCTTATGAAAACTATCTAAATTAGTTCATATTATATAAATAAAAATGTGTTAATAGCATATTACTAGATGTTTTACTTATTTACTTTAAGCTTGATATAGAACGTGTTCCAAGATAAGGAGGGCCAGTACAATGATCTCGGAAACCATAAGAGATACGAAGTCGGTTAAATAGAGATAAAGTTGCGCATTTACGTGCCTAATAATATGCGGTTTAGAAAGTTTCAAAATTCCGAGTAGTTCCGGAGATATCCGGAAAAAACGAAATCGTTTTATTGTTTTCCTGTTTTTTTTTTAGATCGAATTCTAAAGTAAATTGCACTTTTACATTGCCACTTATTCCGCTCTATCTAACAGCGTTAATTGTTTTATAATCCGATGAGTCGTCTTTGAAGGGCCATTATCTTTCTTTTTTTTAAATACGGTCCTGTTTCCCTGATATTGGAATTTGAGAGCTTTCTTTCTTCCGAATGCAACGATGTATGACACATTGTGGTTTAATGACGTTTCGAGGGTTTTTGAACAACATCAGGAAATTTTGGGATACGATCCTGTATTTCTCCTAATTTTATAAATAATATCTCAAAAGTAAGCTCTAAATTTTTTACTTATGTTGGACTAGTTCAATAAATAAAAAATAATTTAAGAATAAACCACGAATAAGTGAACAAAATACAGAAACATTATTTCAAACTTCTGTTGATTCGGGATTTAAAAGAAAAGTAGGCGTTTGAAACAAAAAAATTAAGATGGTGACGCGTGATTTGTTTCACTTGACATTCCCATCGTAATCGTTTGAAAGCGTTTTAAGAGGTTTACTATTTTCCAATATTTTTCCATAATTTTACAAATGCTGAAACGTTTGATATTCTATCGTGTTTTATTTTATCTCAAAAAACTGTTATGTGGCAGTTAGAAGATGTTATTTATGCTTGGAGAATAACGGAAATCATTTTGAACACCTGATTATGTAGTTATAGTTCCTAACTTTTTTTGTTGTACGTTTTATGAATGATTTTTGTTCACTTATTTGTGGTTTATTATTAAATTATTTGTTATTTATTGAACTAGTTCAACAAAAGCAAAAAATTTAGAGCTTACTTATGAGATATTATTTATAAAATTAGGAGAAATACAGGAACGTATCCCAAAATTTCCTGATGTTGTTCAAAAACCCTCGAAACGTCATTAAGCCACAATGTGTCATACATTGTTGCATTCGGAAGAAAAAAGCTCTCAAATTCCAATATCAGAAAAACAGGACCGTATTTAAAAAAGAAAGCTGATAATGTCCGTCTCGTCGACTCGTCGGATTATAAAACAATTAACGCTGTTAGATAGAGTGGAAAAGTAGCAATGTAAAAGTGCAATTTACTTTAGAATACAATCTCAAAAAAGCCCAGGAAAACAATAAAATGATTTTTCAGAATTTCGGGTTTTTCCGGATATCTCCGGAACTACTCGGAATTTTAAAACTTTCTAAACGGCATATTATTAGGCACGTATATGAGCAACTTTACCTCCATTTAACCGACTTCGTATCTCTTACGGTTTCCGAGATCCCTGTACGAAACTTCAAATAAATACTAAGAGATGTTTTGTAGTCATTAAATTTTTAACAAATTATGAAAAAGTCAGTGGCGTACCATTTTTTTGTGAAAAATAAGTAGAGCAACTGATCGCTTCCTTATTTCCAGACACCCCCCCCCCCCCCATTTAATTAATACTAACATGGTATCGAATATCAATACACTAACAACTATGCGTTTTAAAATTAAATTTAAAAAATCTGTTGCCAACATACACTTAGGTAAGTAAGAAATGGTTGTGATACCGCAAAACGCACAGAAAAAGAATAATCTTACGGTGTCCATGACCATTAATCAAAGCCTTTGAAAAACTTTTCCGCACCTAACGGTTATATTTATCAGACCCCTTAGACATTTCTAGGATAAAGTGCAGCTTTCATAAGTAGCAATAAACGTAATCCCTTGAGCGGGTTTAAGAAATTCTGCTGATGTTTACGGGTCACCAAATACTTCATCCTCCTTTAAGGGAAGTATTTTCATTTTAAATTAGCACTGCCTAAAGTCTAAAGGTACCACATTGTTTACCATGCTCAGAATATCAAAAAGTGGTGTACACGGGTGTTAACTGGCTCATAGAGGACATTTGCAGCAATTTATTTGACTGTTGTTCATATGAGTTCATTATTCAAAGTTTTTAAATCTTATGCATTATCAAATCATTTGCATTAATTAATAAAATGAAAAATACATATTTTTTTTAAACACACTGTATTTCGAAAACGAAGCGACATGCGAAAAACTTTTATACCACATTTTCGTCTTAAAATAAGGTGAGGATACAACTTTGTCATTTTTTCACAGAGGTTAGGAAACACTATACAGGGTTGCCCAGAAGACCGGAATAAAATTAATATAGCCTTAACCTGTAACTTTTGGGGAAAACGCCCGGACACGTCAATTTAGTTTTATATATGCTCACATTTTGACATTATTCGTTTGTTTTTTTGTAGACATTTGTCAAAGATAGGACGGCATCGATCTTTTTTTAAATAGAAACATACAGCTTGTGATACATCATAATTTGAAAGCTAATATCTCGTACAGTATGCTCATAAATTTTAGCGCGATTCTGTCAAGCTATTTCAAAATGTCGACTGTCAAAATTTTTAAAAAATCTCTATTTAAATAAGCGGAAATTATGTCCGAGCGTTTTCCCCAAAAGTTACAGGTTAAGGCTATATTAATTTTATTCCGGATATCTGGGCCACCCAGTATAATTAGATATAAACATTTGACTAGTCAAGCAAAATACGTGTCCTCATATTTATGTACACATATGAAAAAAAGAGGGGGAATAGTAATTAAATAATAATACCAGTGAGAAGGACATTTTGAGAAAAACTATAGTTTTGAACTTCCATGAAGAATTCAACTGCGGAATCAACACAGTGTTTTTATTTATTTTCCACTGATTAAATTATTGATTGAGCACGCCTATGGTAAGGCGCTTTCCAGCATGGTTTGGCATTTTTCTCCCCTCGCACTTCATACGGAAACGTTAAAATAAAACGGGACAAACAATTATTTTCTCAATAAAAACTGAAAAAGCTGTTTTCATAAGGGATGTAATGTTTGAATAATGAACTGATGTAAGTTGATCACAGCGCGCATTCCGTCAGGTTTTAGTGTCCTTTTTCAATCCAAACGACTGAAATGCCGTAAGAGTTCACAGAGAACAACATGATCATTACACCTGAACGAATTTAATCCGATGTTGTCAGATTCTACGTCCCTTTTCAAGCGGGTTTTGATACGGTTTAATCTGCTGGGGATTATATGAACGATTGTATTTGCTGATTACTGGCTAAATATAAATGTAAAACTATTAATTATTTTAATCTGACATTTTTTAATTAAAGAAATTTATAAAATTTTTATCAATTTATAAAAATGTTATTATGGAAGCATGAATTATGAAACGGGTTTGTTATTATTATTATTATGGTTTGCGCACGCTGTTTCTTTGCCTTCCTTCCCTCAATAAATACAAATATTCCATCCGGAAATCCGATTAATGAAGCAGAGGGTGGTCCGGGAAATAATAATTTTTTCATACATTGGTATTTGATATTAATACCACCTGAAAAGTAAATAAACTTTTATTTTTGATTTATTCAAATAACCTCTGTTCAGAATGTGTGGGACTGCTAAGAGATGGCACTGCGCGTTGTATTTTCTCGACTACCGTTGATAATATAGCGTGAAGTATAGAGTCTTCTCTGATGATGGGTATGTGACGAGAACAAAAGAGTTCGAAACCGGTCTTCAGGTGATGACATCCTATCAATGGAAAATGCTTCCTTTTCTTGGTAGTACCATTCAATCTGAATTAGTATTTTAAAGTGCTACTGTGTAGACAAGAATACGCCCTTAATATTGTATAAGGTATTATCGGGTGATCTGGGAAGGAAGATTAATTGGTCATATACTCGTATAATGGCTGTTCGTTTTATGAAGTCCGATATCGGATTAAATCATTAAAGGTTGTTAAACAGTAAGACGGTTAAGTTAACAATACCTTCGCTATACTTGATTATACCGAACATTCCACTGGTTCACTGTACTTAGCCGTGCAAAACCAGCGATTCCAAAATAAAATTATCTTAGAATTATGTACCGCGATAAATATTTTTATTTTGTTTATTTTTCGCTCATAGTTTTTTTTATTTATCAAATGAAAACCATTTTGCGTCAATAAAAGATGTTCTCAGGCACTTTTTCCTGGAATTTAGGTATTTTGGGATCATTATATAGTTAAATCTATATACTAATCACTATTTAACAAGAAATAATTAAAATTTAAGTGCAGGATGGTATGTTCTATTTTAAATAAGTAGTTGTGCTTTTTGCTTTTAGTTTGTTTCTCATTGTGTGTGAATTAAAAGCAGTTATAAAGCAAAGTTATGGAAAATGTTCACAACGCCTAGAAGGTGTTTATCTCCAGGTGAACGCCGTTTGGTATTACAAGTGGAACGTTATTTTACTTAGAAAAAGATAACTCGGGCCCGTTAGTGTCTGTTTTGGCAGTGCAAAGACGAACGTCTGATGTTTGAGGCATTTCAGATAAGACCTTAAGAAGACTTTGAAAAAAAAATGAAGAGGAATTGATCAGACCATATAAAAGGGTTGACCATTTTAAAAGAGCTGGGCTTCAATTACAAAAAAACGAACAACAGAAAAGTGCTTTGCGAGCTGTCAAATAATGTTTCAAAAAGATGACGATATCGGTTCTTTGTAGAACCAAAACTTTATTAAAAAAGAATTCGTAAAACTAATTTGCCTAAATACTATAAAAGCTAAAAAATAATTATTTTTCTTTGCCTAAACTAATTTTTTATTTACTTTAAATTATTTTATTTAGAAAATACTTAAAATATAATTTATTGTTTGAGAGCCACCGACTACCCGGCTCGAGTGGTTTTATTGCTTAGCGGACTTCATACACCGTACCGACTTTATCCGTCTTTCTTATAGTTCGAAATTCAAAGCTTGAAGGGGTCAACTAACATTGTCTGGTGCATTGGGATAACTACATTAGTATTTTTTTAAATTTTTGTCTTACTGTAAAATTCCATCTTCTAGTTAGTGTCACTCCGTACAAAACAGGGACGATGAATATTTTTTAAACAGTTTTGGTGTTTTTTTTCCGCATGCGGCAACATGGCAATCAAAAGCTCCTCGTAATGGAGAGAGAGAGGCAGTCAAAGTTTAGTTATATCTCAGTATTTTTTGTTGAAACGAAAACCGGTTGAACGATACGGCATTGCAGGCCGAGCTTTATTGGGTATTTGCTGTATATAAAGCTCTCGCTAAGCTATGAGGAAATGCCCGATGGAAGGTTGTTAAGATGGTTGAAGTATTACCTTGGAACAAAGTAAATTATAAACTGAAAATTGTATAGGCTTAAGACCAGATGATGTAAGAGAGAGGAAACGAATGCGAAAAGAGATGAATACCTCGCATCATAATTCTCGCCAGGGTGCCCATTTTCACATAATATTGCGGCTTTCACTTTCCGGTCCTACTAACGAAAAGAAAGATTCTGGTGTCAAATTTGTCAAGGCTGTCTTAATTTTAAGCTACAAGGTGATTTTGAAAATCTTCATTTTACACGTTAACTTATCAAAAAGGTAAAAATTGATCATGTTAGAGATTTTAATCTAAAGTTCAGTGGCGTAACCAGTTTTTCTCCAAAAATTTAATTTTTTGAGATATTAACAGAAGTAAAATTTTTGAAATGGGACCTTATATTTATTTTTAAATTAATTAAGCATATTTTTGGGTTTACAAAAACATATAGTTGTTTATGTTCAAAAATACCCTAAAAATGCGATATTTTTAATAATTTGCGTTGGTTATAACAGTTTTTTGACTATTGTTTCTAATAAATTGACCATGGCGTATCATAAATAACGTAAAATATTAAAAAATTTTAAAATCGCCTATATCATTGTTTGGCCAATAACGGGCAACATTTTGAACACTTATTGAAATATAAAGTGATATTTTCGTGTGAGTTTTTTTCTATCTGAACAAATTAAGAAAAATAAAGATTTTTCTAATTTTCTCGAAAACGAATCGACCGATTTTAAAAAATCAAACGCCAAAATAAAGCACTTTGAAAGACCTTTCAAGCAAGCTATTACTTGCTACCCCTTGTCATTTAAAATTTTTAATGGGATGACCCCGGGGGCCAGAGGGTAAAAGGGGGTGAAGTAGTTTTTGGTTAAAAAGTTGTCCCCTTTGGCAAATCTTTTGACATGTCTCGGCGTTTTTTCTTTTAATCAGTGGTTTTCGATAAATCCGTGGTGGGAAGTTTTCAAATGAACACCCTGTATATAAACAACTATACATTTCTGTAAAGCCTCAAGTATACTTAATTAATTAAAAAATAATATAGAGGGTGTCCTGAAACTATTTTGTCATTTTAAATATCTCAAAAAATAAACTTATTAGAGAAAAATTGGCTACGCCATTGAACTTTACGTAAAAATCTTCGGAGGTAATTACACTAGTGCCTAAAAATTTTCGATAATTTTGCATGAAAGCGTATTGCCTAAAAACAACAAGAGTTCATTTTCATATTTTACAAAATTTGAAAATGAACGAATGTTGTTTTTCAAAGGAAATACGCTTAAATGCAAAATTATCTGAGAATTTTTATGCAGGAGTGTAATTTAGGGAGAAAATTACTCGAATAATGGTTAGAACAACTTTATATTACAACTTTTAAATAAAGAACTAAAAAAATTAGTAATTATTAATAACGCAATTGTAATAATATTTAATATTTGAGTTTGTAGCTGGAAAATAAGAAAATAAGGGTTACTATGCAGGGAATAATATAAGATTTATTTTTTTAAACGTCAAAAAATGTCATTATCTTTGTCAATAAACAATAAAAACTTGGCGGGTTGTTTATTATGGTAATTAAAATAGTAAATGGCTTTAAGTTTTAGTTCGGTATTTTGTTAATTTGACATTTGGGCGAAATGTAGTTCTTCAAACTATTTTTTAATCAATATTATTTTTTAAGATATTCACAGCTGTTCAGTATAGAGATATACAAAAGTTTCAATTCTTCTATTGGCCTGTCATCTGTCCGCTATTTTTAGGCCACATTTCACAAATCATTAAAGTTTTAAGTGCAGTTAGCGATGGTAAAAGGAAAAGGTTGCCGATAAAACAAAAACACACCTGCCGGTTTGCCAAATTAGGGCATATTATTCGCGAACCAGGAAAATAATGCTAATTTGGACGGAATTTGAACGTCAGCTGTTGCTACTTGTAATTGAATTTACAGTTACGAATATTTTAGCTGAAGTCGTAATATATCGGGTTTGATATTTAATTGACTTCATTAATTAAAAATTAATTTTATAAGGGCACGACATCGTAATAGTTATTATTTGGTATAATAATATACAGGGTATGTCCATTGGAAAACTTCCCACCTTTAATATCTCGTTTCCAGTAAATAATATTAAATATTGGAAAGATTTATTGCAAAGAGGATGCTTTAAAGAATATAGGATATACAGGGTGTCCGGGAACATGTGGGAAATCTCCCGGATATGAAGAAAACACGTGAAAAGAATACTATAGTTTCATATAAACTTCTTTCGTATCGGCCTCCTCTTCGGAGATATGGGCTCCCAAAGAGCACCAATGGAATCAAGTTTTTTACACATAATTATTGAACCACCTGGTATATTTCACTTATTTTTTAATATGATGTATACCAGGTAAGACCCGTCAAATTACTATCCAAGAAACTGTTGTGAATTACTCACAGCTGCAGGAACGGATTAGCTGTAACACTCATGGGCCCATTTTTTTTACGCCCTGTATGATGAGAACTTTGGACAATGTTTTTTACATACCTTTACCTATTGGCTAAAAATTAAGTACTCTTCATTCATGTCGCTAATCCTAACCGTTTTCGAAAAAACGGAATTTCATATACATCATGTGCTTCGGGTATTTCAATAAAAGATACATTTTTGTTCCGATCCAATGTTCAACCTTCAAGATTCCGCTTTTTCATATTTAGCCAATGAGCAGTTAGGGGACTCAGTGTAAATAAAATGACGTTTTCTCGAAAACGGTTAGGATTAGCTTCATGAATGAAGAGTACTTAATTTTGAGCCAATAGTTAAAGCTATGTAAAAAACATTGTCCAAAGTTCTCATCATATAGGGCGTAAAAAAAATGGGCTCATGAGTGTTACAGCATAGTCCGTCCCTGCAGCTGTGAGTAATTCACAACAGTTTCTTGGATAGTAATTTAACGGGTCTTACCTGGTATACATCATATTAAAAAATAATTGAAATATACCAGGTGGTTCAATAATTATGTGTAAAAAACTTGATTCCATTGGTGCTCTTTGGGAACCCATATCTCCGAAGAGGAGGCCGATACGAAAGAAGTTTATATGAACCTATAGTATTCTTTTCACGTGTTTTATTCATATCCGGAAGATTTCCTACATGTGCCCGGACACCCTGTACTTATATATTTAGATAGATATATAGAACCTGAACTTAGTATACCTTTTTTACATAATGAATATGAGAAAAGTATTATTTTTATTAAAAACTTAAATACACTGAGGCATAGAAAAGTTATGATATTATGAATGTGCGAAAAATGCCGTAGACAGCGTACATTAAACATATTGTACATTAAAATTTCACAAAGAAATCATTTTCGCGCTCTAAAAAAACCAAATATTGTAAAAAACGTTAGTTTCTCTCAAAGTTATTAGAGAAGAACAAAAATGAAGATTTAACTTTAACACCCAGTATCTCAGTTAATATCAACTTTCGGATATAGGTAATTATAATTAAATCCTAATATTTTTACGTAAGGAGTTTGTGGTTTTTCCATGTACCATTAATTAGCGGACGCCCTGTATAAACAAATAGACGGTTTAGCAATGGGATCTCCACTAAGCCCACTGATGGCCGAAGTTTTCATGTCAGTTATAGAAGAAACCTTTATAAACTCACCAATTTCCAAAAATATATCTTTCTGGTATAGGTAAGTTGACGACATTTTAGTGTGCTTCACAGGGACTGTGGAAGAACTAAAACGTATTTTAAACCACCTTAACTCTATACACCCCAAAATTAAATTCACGCTAGAAATAGGAAACGACTCAATAAATTTTTTTGATATCAGAATATGAAAAATCTCGAATAAAAAACTACAGTTTGACATTTACAGAAAACCTACATTTACAGATATCACAATAGCACATGACTCAGTACACCCAAAAGCGCATAAATTGGCAGCATATCGATCAATGGTACATAGAGCACTGTCTCTTCCAGTCTCTAAAGAAAGTTTAAAGATTGAGCTCGATACCATCAGGGCTATTGCGGTCAATAATGGGTACACATTAAAAGAAATAACCTCGCTTATCAATAAAAAACAACATACACTAGCTATAACACAATATACCCCATAAAAAAAAACGAAAACTTAAAACATTTATATACATAATATATAATAGATACTATACAGGGTGGCCCATCGAAAACAGTCCAGCAAGGTTTACGGCTGTGTACGTGAAAATTAAAAAAAAAACTCGTACCCGTAACTTGTGTTTTCAGGGGGACACGTTTCACTATCAATTTCATCCCTGTAACCTCAACCCCCTAGCGGGGGCGGCTACTGCCCTTGTTTTTTCAAATGGGAATGGGTATGTGTGTTTTTAAAGGGCATTAAATTCTCTTTAAAATGGCGCTTAGTTTTGTAAATTTGAGGTACGCGCCGCCGAGCAACGGAATTTGAAACATTTCAATGCATCTCTTATCAAGTACACATTTGAAAAAACAAGGGCAGTAGCCGCCCCCGCTAGGGGGCTTGAGGTTACAGGGATGAAATTAATAGTGAAACGTGTCCCCCTGAAAACACAAGTTTACGGGTCCGAGGTTTTTTTTTTGTTTTCGATGGGCCACCCTGTATATATAATTATTATTGATTTGTTCCTTTTATTTTTGCTGCTTCCATTTGTCTAGACAAAAAAAAATAACCTTGTATATTAAATTGTAGGCACATTAGTATAACCGATACTGCTCGTGCTTCAACAAATAAATGCCTCGTTGAACATGACCTCAGTAGAAACAATAGTATATTATTTCACAGCTTCAAGAAAGTAGCAATTTTATCAATAGCAATTAATTATTGCGAATTAACAAATACGCACGTTTTTACGATGTATTTAGATTAGGAGCCACATTATAGTATTATATTTTTTACTGGGAAATGATGACAGTTATAATTCCTATAACGGCAAGTATAATACTATACTTTTCTACGGCTATGTCAACATATATAATAAATAAGATGTCGACCTATTATTCCTTTGTGCACAGTAGGTAGCTAACGTCCCACGTTTAATACGCTAGCAAAAAAAGAAGAAGAGATTTTAATATATAACAACATAACCCATAATTTATGAGGTGTAAATGTTAAATCAATTTGTCACTTGTTTTTTAATCAGAATAACTACAGTACTGGCTTTAGGGAACAGTAAGTAATAAAAATGCTTTAACTACGAATAATGAATATTGAAAACAGTTACAAATGACAAGATAATGAGTATTTTAATATAATTATTATTATTAAAAAAACGATTTAAAATGTTTTCTTTTTTGGGTGAGGTGGTAATAGGAAGATTGTTAAGCACACTTTTCACCACTCTTTCTATTTAGAGGGGGGCTAAGTAAGTTTAAATATAATATTTTTAAATAAATATAATATAATTTTGTTTATAAAATTAGAATCCACGTAAACAACTGCCCCTCCTCTTTCTCCATATTACCTTACCAAAATTTCATGAAAATATTTGAAAGCGTTGTCCAGATATCGTGTTGTGACACTTAAAGTCACCCTGTATAGACGTAGAAAAAGTGATTATTTCTATAAATACATCAAATTTATTTCTTGTTCCTCTGCTCTTCCGATTTTATTGTTTTTTTCAAATTCTCTTTCGATCTTTAGAAGATAGAATAGTTTTTTGAGGTAACATTGAAGCAAACCTAAGCAGCTCCTTTAGACAACACGAATTCTGATATTTAATTGCGTTTAAAAATTATATTTATTGGTTTTTTTTTAAACTTGAACAATTTTTTTATATATTGCTAATTTAAATTAGAAAGAAATTGACGTCTTTGTTCTTCTGGAAAACTCTATTGTATTTAAATAGTATAATCAGCCATAACCAAATGTATAGGAAAAAGTAACATTTGTCTTAACGATATTTGATTTTAAATTACATAATATATGATTTCATTTAACTTAATTAAAGTCATTGGGACATAATAGGTTCTAGTTAATTAGTAGTAATTTGTAATTTTATCCTAGGTCCCCTAAAAAGTTATATTTTTAGAACTATCGATTAATTATAATGACAGCAATTATTCCCCATGGTCTACGATATTTTTTATCGTTCCTTATCTTATACAGGGTGTCCGCTAATTAATGGTACATGGAAAAACCACAGACTCCTTATGTAAAAATATGAGGATTTAATTATACTTACCTATATTCGTTATGGTTTTTTAGGACGATAAATTGATTTCTCTGTGAAATTTTCTTGTACAATGTACTCGTTTGCAGCATTATTCGCACATTTATTAGGTCATAACTATTTTGTGCCTGAGTGTATTTACGTTTTTAATAAAAATAATACTTTCCTCATATTTATTACGTAAAAAAGGTATACTAAGTTCGGGTCGCCCAGAATTACCTTTTCGGCGATATTTGCATTCAAATTGTTTAGTGCGTTAGCTCAGGTAAGCAAATAATATTTTGTTACTTCTTACCAATTAATTTTTACATGATAATTAATTTTCTATTAATGGTAATTGGGAATAATAAACACTACAATTGGATTGTCCTTTAACTTACTTTAATTGAAATAACTTTGATCCTAGAAAATATCCTGTCGAAAGAAAACCACAGCAATGAAAACACAAACCTACGATAAACTAAAAAATGAAACATTTTCTGACAAAGCTTACAATAATCAACAAACAAATAATAACATGGAGGTTTCATAGCAACTGTATCTCTAAATTTCATTTGCTTTCTTATGGGTTACTTTAAGAAAAAAAAAATTGTTATCAAATTAATAATAATTGCACTAAACTATTTAAATGCAAATATCTCCGAAACGGTAACTCTGGGCGACCTCAGTATACGTAATAAATATGAGAAGAGTATTATTTTCATTAAAAACTTAAATATACTGAGGCACAAGTTATGACCTAATAAATTGCGAATAATGCCGCAGACAGACACATTAAAATAATTTCACAACCAAATCAATCAATTTCTCGTCCTAAAAAAACCATAATTGCCAAACTTTGTAAAAAAAACACGTTAGTTAAAAGTTAAAGTTATTAGAGAAAAACAAAAATGAAGTTTTAACTTTAACACCCTGTATGTCAGTTAATATCAACTTTCGGATATAGGTAAGTATAATTAAATTCTAATATTTTTACGTAAGTCCGTGTCTACAACGGCGCTCCGACCCTCGCCCATCGCCTTGTACCATAGCACGGCACAGTCCTCGCTTGAGCTTCGCACACTAGTCCCTCGACATCGAAATTGCATACAAAATAGTGTCCCACTAACCTTTTTCTTAGTTCATTTTTAAGAACGATACAACAACGGGTACAATAATAGTGGACATCTATTTTTATAACGCCAACCTAATAATAGGTAAGTTTTAAATCTTTGCCAGCTGGGTTATATGTAGGGAATATATGTATGTACCCGGTTTTAATCTAGTTTTGTGTGTTAACAAAACAATAATAAACCTAAAAAATGTATCGTGTGATGGAGGGCAGTGATGCATTTTTATTTTTGTTTGGGGATTACGGCGGAGATTGAAGGCATGTTGGGTTTCTGAAACAAATACCATATTCAAAATGTTTGTAGCAAGAAATGTAAAAAAATATAGATCAGAGAAATGAGAACCTGTGAAATGAGAACCTGTGAAATGAGAACCTGTGAAATGAGAACTAAGTGAACTGTTAAAAAAATTTACCAGCTCACATGTTTATACAGGGTGTTCCACCGGTAACCGCCTGGAATATGTGAAAAACTATACATATTAAAATTTTGAAAATAGGACAGTATGTTCATGTTGATGGGGGTAAGTCGGTGTCAACTTGCTAATTTTAAATGGAACACCTTATACAGGGTGTTATGGAAATGGCTTATTATATTTAAATGGGTGACTCCTAGGGTGTCCTAGAGAAAGTCTACTTACTTTTTTTTTAATCGAATATCTAAATACTAAGGTAAAAGCCCTTTTTACCCATGTGGGTCACTAGAGTATACTAACGGTGATGTCAGATCACCCCGCATGTGCCGCGCGCGACTATCGTTGCTTCAGTATGTTTCGAGACTCGGGAGTGGAATTACGCTGTCGAGGGTTCTGCGTGCTTAATGTATACTAATTTTAAACGTTTTGTTAGTTGTAGCAATACCCGATTTTTTTTCTGTTGTGAAATAACTCATAATAAGAAATATTGTGAAGTGATTTCAAATCTGTGTGATATTACCTATTGTTGGTTCTGTTGCAAAACATACTTTTTGTGTTTTATTTTTATATGGAATTCAATTATACAACGGATTATAAGATCGAAGGTAAGAGAGTATGTACCTTAAAATTGTAGTATTTTTTTTTTCTAAAAAGTTTGAAAAAGAAGTGATAACGCGGGTCAAAGACGTCTTGTTGTCAAAAACTGAACACGTACGTTTACAATTCTGTGTTGCAATACATGACAACACCGCCTCAATAAACTATTGATTGCGAACGTCCTCAGTAGCTGCCACGTAAATTTTCAGATTTCATATAAAGTGTATATTTCGTACAATAATTCAAAGCGCCATTTAAGGTTATTTTTCTTCAATTTATTTTCATCTCAGGAATTGCCGGTTTAAATATAATACGTCATTTCCATAACACCCGTATATTATTAGATTTTTGATTTCTACACAAGATTCTAGGTGGATTTCGTATTTATCATGTATTGTTTTTCATCGTCATCATAGCCAACCAGGAGTAACTGAACTTTAAATCAGCAGCAAAATCGCCATATAAAACTATTAAATTGGCAATCTTCTGAAAACTAAAAATTTTCTGAATAGACATATGTACAAGCACATACAAACTTAACCTTAGTTTTAATGCTAAATAGAAAAGAATTGTAAAATCTGGGGGGTTCCATTTGAAAATGTAAATTTCTTGCAGTTTTCTCAATTTCCTTTTTAATCTTATATTTTGATCACCCTGTATTAATAGTTTAAAAATATTATAAAAAATCTATTAGAGCAGGCATATTTCAACATGAAATCCAACCCGATAAAAATAAAGGCATCCTAATAGGAAACATTAACAGGATTCCATTCCATTCCTGTAATCTAGTTTTCTTTCCAAGCGTTTATTCCTGTTTTAGGAAAAAAAGTCAAAGGAAAAACAAATGTAATAGAACTAGAACTCGCGGAAAGTCTATATTTTTTTTTGTTTCGGAGGATTTTTAGATTTAATTTTTTTTACTGCTCCATATAGAAAAAAATTATGGACTTTCCTCGATTTGTTAACAAAAGACATCTTTCGTTAAATTTTTTTTTAAATGTACCGTTTTCATAGGAAGCGATAACTCTGTTGTTCAGCGTAGAAAATTGAAGTATAGACCCCGATCACGTGCAGTCTCTTTCTTCCGATTATCGTTGTTTCTGTCGACGTACCGATTACAGGCGGACGCTCGACGTATTCTTCTAACTGCAAGGGAAGATCCAATTCGCCTCGTGCCTTCAAAGCGATTTCGACTGACTCCGGCATCCTCTTAATACCTAATTTAAGGTTTGCAAGCGTTATTTTCGACATAAAAACTTAAATACGTCAAACGTGCTTAGACCTAAGGCTGGTTCACACTATCTTGCAAGGCATGCTCGGTAACGGTAAGGCACCGGCTCCACAAAATATATTTATCGTTGAGGCAGTTCCCTATGGAACACCCTGTATATTCTCTGCGAGAATTGATATATTTTTCGATCAAGATAGGCAATCCTTATTCTTGTTCTATTCATCGGCGTTAGACCCACTTCTTTTCCTAGCTTTATTTTAATATTATTGTTTCCAATGTTCAGTATATCAGTTTCATTATTTTTTTGTAATTTTTTTTAATAGCTTGTTGATGAGTATTGACAAGTTTCTAATAACAGAAATGGCCATGGAACGACAAAACTGTGTTTACTTTATTTTATTGGATAAGTTCTAAAAATTTGTCACCCTTAGTAAATATTATGCCGCAGATTTTAGACAAGGGGAAGTCCATTGTCCTCCATTATCGTTAGCCAGGCAACCATTATTCGGCAAACAGTAAAACACCCCAGGTCGATTCTTTTATGTTCTAATACGGGGGTGAGCCCGGCAAACATATCTATCTATTGACTACATACAACTGAGATTTTTTTGAAACGTTTTATTGCTTGATTTAAGTACGCATTATAAAAGGATAGACAATTCTCAGATTTGACAGAGTTGAAGTTTGCCATTTATATCCGTGCACAGAGACAAGAAAGTAGCAATCAGTTAGAAACTCTACCACAATCGAACATGCACAGAACGAAATTTGCAACCGATTGAGTTCGCTTTGCAAACGAACCTATTACTTTATGTGCTGGATTAAAATAGATATCAAAAAGGAGGTTAACAACCTATCACTTCGTAAAAATAGCTCCTCTTATCATGAATCAAATTGATTTTAAATTATGTAATAAAAAATGGGTACTTGTACTGTAATGTCACTTTCTATTGTTTGGACGCGGCGGTCTAGCACAGGAACATAAATTATGTCTTTGTTTGTATTTTATGTCACGATAGTGAATTATGTGAGATAAGTTAATTTAGTGATTATTCTTTCGTAGTTTAGTAGTACAATGTACTTATTAAAACGAACTATTCATGAATACATTAAACATAGAGTTTAAAATGCAATGTATGCTGGATTTTCCTTTTCGCTGCATAACTATGTTAATTGTTGAATATACTCACCGACCTATAGCTCTGCATAAGTACAACTTATGGGGTGCACAGTAAAAAGTTAAATTTTATGAATGAAGAAATGGGTTGGTGCGCACGGTTTATCTTCAGTTACCACGGTTTTACCGGTCATATTTTTAAAGGTTGCTCCTCGGTTGTCTTGCGCACAATGTTGTCGCCGTCATATAGGCAACCCCGCCGTATTGGTGCCGGCTTGGTTGCCAACCAACGACGACCATCCAGAACCGAAATCAGTCGTAGAGATATAACGATATTAACGATCTATCGATACGTGGACAATAGATCAAAATTAATTTAAAAAAAGTCTTTATTTATGCCAGAAAATAGATTGCTTATTGAGAAGTACGGTCCTGTTCGGTTAAGGTAAATAGTTTATCAGTCTGCAATGCGCATGACATCTGACGAGCAGCTTTGTTTACATGCGCTAGGCCATAAATGTGCCACTTTTGCTTCTAGATTTTACCTTTCCTTGCAAGAAAGAGAGTATTGTAATAGTGGGATCTTATCGCAGATATCGACGTTCTTTGTCGGTCGATCTGTCTCTCACACTACCTGTGTTCGTACTCCAGCTCTGCCAGAAAAGATGTAAACTTGAGGAATTTTATGGTCAGAGGGAAAATTAAGTACGTGAAAAGATCAACAATATAACGTAAACTTTACCTACTATATACCTGTAAAAGTTTAAAAATATCGTCAATACGCTTGTGTCAATTTTAGTTTGAATAGAATAAAGAGTACCATTTTAAAATCAATTTTTAACAACCGTCGTATGACGACTACTTACATCTCTTGATCAATGTTACAAAACAACATTCATTAATCACAATGCTGCATTTGTGGAATATATAAACTCTTTAAAACAGCTGGATATGTTACTCCAAAAAGCCATGAATCAAAAGGGGAGTTAAAATGAGACTGTATTGCGTTAAAAGCGTACCGTCTGTTTTTGAAGTGCAAGTTATAACAAAATGGATGGGAGTAATATAAGTAAAATTATGTTTTTGTAAACGTAAGTAATGTTTTTTTTTATTTCGGGTTAAAAATAGATAAAGATAGAACCAATTTAATTGTAGGCATCATCTAAACCTACTTTATACTAAACATTATCATTTGCCTATAATTTAATAAGATCAGTTATGGACGAAATAAATTAATCATTTAAAAATCTTTAATCTTTACTATGTAAGACTATGTTCTATGGTTAACTGTAACAAGTGGCTTGACTAGGGGTGGGGAAAGTATCGATATATCAATAAAAATGTCGTTATATCGACATGTATATCGAATAAAGCCTCCATATTTTCACCGAACACTCGCCGTAAATTTAACCAACAACATCTGTCACTTTTCTACCAGAAACTACTAAGACTCATTCCAGCAGCGCCAATTTTCATATTACATATATTAATCATTGTTTTTGTATATTTGTAACTTTTGTCAGGGCATTCAGCAAGATACTTAGCACCTTTCTAGGGGAAACGACCATTGCAAAATTTCAAATTTCCAAAGGAAACAAGTTCACAATGACGGTAAATAGGAAAATACATTACAAATAAACAGTAAGTATATGTTTTTTTCCTTAAATCCTACATTTAAAGTAGTTTTCCGGTCTCATGGATAAATAATAATTATAATCTAGAAAAATATGAATTATTTTAAAAGAAAAAGTCATTTAAACTTGACATTTGTTAAAAGTCATTCTCTAGTCCTCGGCCTACTTAGAAACGTCTTTTAAAACTGCATTTGACCAATGACACCGTACTTGTAAGGAAGATGAAAAATTTATGAAAGTAATTTTGTGTAATTGGTGTAAATGAAACAATTTGATTGGTCGAAACAGTATACAACGTGTCCAAGATAAGGAGGGCCAGGGATCTCGGAAACCGTAAGAGTTACGAAGTCGGTTAAATGGAGGTAAAGTTGCGCATTTACGTGCCTAATAATATGCCGTTTAGAAAGTTTTAAAATTCCGAGTAGTTCCGGAGATATCCGAAAAAAAACGAAATTCTGAGAAATTGTTTCATTGTTTTCCTGGGTTTTTTTGAAATCGAATTCTAAAGTAAATTGCACTTTTGCATTGCCACTTTTTCCGCTCTATTTAACAGAGTTAATTCTTTTGTAATCCGACGAGTCGTCTTCGAAGGGCCATTATCAACTTTTTTTATAAATATGGTCCTGTTTTCCTGATATTGGAATTTGAAAGATTTTTTTTCTCCCGAATTCAACAAGTATGACACATTGTGGTTTAATGACGTTTCGAGGGTTTTTTGAACAACATCAGGAAATCTTGGGCTACGGTCCTGTATTTCTCATAATTTTATAAATAATATCTCATAAGTAATAATAAACAATAAAACGATTTTTCAGAATTTCGGTTTTTTTCCGGATATCTCTAAACGGCATATTATTAGGCACGTAAATGCGCAACTTTCCCTCCATTTAACCGACTTCGTATCTCTTACAGTTTTCGAGATCCCTGTACTGGCCCTCCTTATCTTGGACACGTTGTACTTGACAGGTGATAGAAATAATCTGAATGTATCTATGTATTTTTTTATCGATAAAATCCATAGTTTTTTAAAAATATGTAATTGGAAAATTATACGTTAAAGAACCCGAACATTATACGGGTACCTTTATGGATGGATAATTTAATATCTACAACAATTTTTAAAAGCTTTAAAACCAGCATATGGTTGATACTAACCCATACACCAACTTTAATGATAGTGTATACTTAAACAAAGCAATAATGGTAGGAACATAAAAAATACTAAAACGTTTCATTAGGATCTCAAATAAATGAAAATAGCTTCAATATAAAGTAGAATTTGCTAAATTTTGTGGTCGATGATAAAAATTCTAGGATCTTTATTGTTAGTAAATAGTCAATTCTATCCCAATTCAACTCGTTGATAAAGTCATTGCGCCAATACAAATATGCAGCTTATTTCATGTTGTTTAATATTTTTATCAAGTTTACACATGTGCAATAATAAAGCATGTATGATAAAATATTGGAACCGGCGCTTGGAACATAAACGATTACATTTTATGGGCGTAAAAGTTTATTATACTCAATGCAGGATACATGACAGAGAAGGAAAATAATTACAGGTGTTAACACTAGACAGAGCAGGGAATATTCCGTGTGACATGAGATGAAACCGGAAAAGTGTTCAAAAGAAGAATAAACTATGCATATTTTGCGAATATTTTTTACCGTTTTATTTTCTTTAGTTTTGGTATGTGTGGGCTATACTAACTTATTTTTTGAATATCCATTCGTAGATGCCAGACGTAGAGCCAGCTTTAAACAAAACATATACATATATGTCGGTTAAGTTAAGAAGTAATTTCTTAGATTGGACAATTGAAGGTTTGTCATTTAAGTATACCCGTTCACAGAGATAAAAGGCAGCAACCAGTTAGAAAGTTCTTCACAACCAAGCATGCGCAGAACGAGATTTGCTACCGGTTGCAATATTCGCTATGCTCACGTACCTAATACTGTGCATTATGTTGCATTTGATGGAAATGACCCGTCATGTAAAAAATACATCAGCAGACTTGTCGATAATAGAGTGGATTTAGTTTTATGTTTTTTGACTCACTACATGGTCAAACTTTTGAATTTCCAAATAAATTAATTTATTTTAAATATGAAAATAAATCATATTAGAAAGATAACGACGCGGACTATTTATATCATCCTTTCTGTTTTAAATCAGGAAACGGAGAAAAAGAAGAAAAATATTTGAAGTGTAATAATAGCCGCGTTGAGTAAGCAGCTGCAATATCGCGTTGCTGAAATCGTGCCGAACTAAATAAATATCACCGTAGCGTATGTTCATATGGCCTAAATGTATATGTCATTATATTTCGTAAAGACGGGTTTTCCAAATGGTTTTGACTTCTATAACCACTGTTGGCAGGTGAAAAAAGTAGAAATCACCAGAAATAGTTATGAACAGTCACCAGATTTAAAAGTAGGTAAAGCATATTTTTATGACCGTATTAGCGAAAATAAAGATTTGGTCTTTATATAATTTTGTCACGGCAACAAAAAATATTATGATAAATAAGGTAAAATGATCTAATAGTATATTAAGATACAAGTTTCATAAGACATTATCTTAGAGCACGCGTTTAATTTAGAAAACGACCCGCGAAGAGGGCAGTTTTCTAAAGTACAAGTGCTCTAATTGTCTTATGAACCGTGTATTTTATAATACTTTTTCTATTTGGGTCTTTTAAGTCTGTAAACTTTAAAAAACATAGTAGATTTTTCCATTTGAATTACAATTTTCTTTTTGCGTTGACAATACTTTTATAATTTAATAAAATGTTACAAGTATCAAACATGCCATGATAGAAACAATTGGACACAACAAAGCTTCTTCCCATCCGTCATAATTAAAAATAAATATTATTAAAGTTAATAAAAATGAGTCAGGAAGAAAGTTGTACTCCGTCAGAAATACGAAAAATTGCAGAAAATAATCTAGAAAAACTTTTAAAAAGAATATGCAAAACTTTGAGTTATGGTACGAGCAGAACAAAATAATAAATAATACTATTGAACAAAATATTGTGTCGGCACAGAATCTGACAGGAATAACAATTAATGTCCACGAAATGTCTACTAGTAACTATAAATATGTATATATAAAGTAATATGTATTGCTATACTATATTGAATTAAAAATAAAAATAGTACTTTATTGAATAAAACTTTAGAAATAGAGCATAAACTGGAAGATATTTTTATTATTTCTAGGTTTTATAGTTGTGACTAAAAATTAGTTAACGGGCACTATCAGTATGTTATATATTTCCGAGTATAGATATTTCGGACAAATATCTAGTAAAAATGATCTATTTGCAAGGTTAATGGTTAGTATTTTAAAGTTTTCTATTGAATCCATAATGCCTTGAAAACTAATTTAACGAAATCGAAGTTGGCCTAAAATTCTAACCCTACTTGTTGCCAACATGAAAAAAATAAAATTTCAGTTTCATAAAGTGGCAAGTTTTCAATGTTTTTGCATTTCATAATGTAGCCATTATGAAACCCAAATAGAAAAAGTATATTTTATGTCATCCTGTTAAAAAAAACAACTATACCATTGAACTAAAAAGCACCAAAAAAATCACCGGAAATCGAAAAAAGTTATTCAGCAATCACTAGATTATAATAAACTCACCAGATCTAGTGAAATTTCACCAGACCTGGCAACACTGTTTATAACAGAGAACATACCGAAGGTATGCGGTATACCACCGACTATCGAATTCTACAAGGAAGAATTTTTCAAAACAATGATATACAGGGTGTTTAAAAAAATATGTCCTATCGCTCGTATGGTGATTCCTTAGAAATAAGACAAAATAGTTGCTATCAATATGGGCCCGCAGATGCTTTGTTTGAAAGATAGAGCAAATTCCAGCTTCTGGGGGGTACTGTCCCCCAATCCTCCCTTATCTACGGCGGTGATTTCAAGTCAGCTTGCTATAGCGTACTAAGTATAGGCAGCTTAACACAATTTTACCAAATTAGATATTTCTTGCTATCAAATGATATCTACTTAAATAAAATTACAGTAAATGTAAATATTTCTAAAATTATTAAAGCCGTTTCGGACATATATTGGAAACACCCTGTATATTTCAAACATGACATCTGCGGAGCCATTTTAATAGGAACTACATATTTGTTTTATTTTTGCGTAAGGAATAACATGGTATATATTTTCTTGAAACACCCTGTCCTGTTCTCTTTGAATGCACAAACATCGGCTGCCGACGCACATCTTCGCAGACAGCATGAAGTTTCACGCCGCAACAACTTGGGGTGACAGTAACCAAGTCGAATTTAACGCTAAAAAAACCCAGGCAGCAGTTTTCTCTAAAAAGGTTAACATTACATTACCGGAAATAGTCATGGCCGGACACGCAATCCCACTGGCTTCATCTATTAATTTGCTGGGCGTCAATCTGGGAGGAAATATGTCTTGGCATAACCACGTTGTGGCGAACGCCAAGATAGCTTCTCAGAAGCTTGGGGTACTCTTCCGAACCAGAAAGTTGTACATACCTCAACAACTTTTGACACTATACAAAGCCCAGATTCGACCATCACTAGAGTACTGCTCTCATGTCTGGAACTCTGCACCCAAACATACTCTTCGGCTACTGGATTCCATCGAAAGGAGGGCTATTCGTCTGATCGGAGACCACGAGCTGACGAAGAACCTCGACAGCCTAGGAGAACATCGAAGACAGGTTGGGGATTTGACTCTCTTTTACAGTATTTTCATGGAAGGTGCTCGGCTGACCTTGCCCTCTTAATTCCGCCCAGAGCGACGAATAGCAGAAATACACGACGAACCACTGCCGCCCATCCATATGTGGTTAAGCTTAGTACTCCTTGAACTTCATTATTTAAGAATTCTTTCATCTGGAGGACTTCATCCTTGTGGAACGACCTTCCCGAGGTCGTTTTTCCCAACGAATATAACCTCCAACGCTTCAAAACCAACGTGAATCGCTTTTTGCGCACACCCACCACTCCCAGAGTGCCCTAAAGGATTTTTACTATAGTGCTTGTGTTTGATCATAAAAAAAAATCCGTAATATTAAAATTACCAACGTCACATATATTTCGGTTTATTGGGCATCATCAGGCTATATAATTTTGAGGCTATTAAAATATCAGGGAATTATTTTTCCTAACCTAAATTGGAAGGTCCTAATTTCGATTTTACGTTACAAAAATGCAAATGTCCTAATGACTTGTAATCTAAGTTACGAGCTTTGTTGAATTAGCAGTTCATCTCACGGAACGCTCGTATATATTTTATATAGTGGGGTAATTTAAAATTCGCGTGACGTATGCTTCGTGTTTTACTTTGTGACACTAACAAACTGATTAAAGATTGCCGGCCTTATTACTGGCATTAATTTGAATAGTGGTAAATGAGACTTGGAGTGGAAGGTGTTTATAAGCAGAAAATAGAAGGGATTGTAAAGAAAAATTACCGTTTTTAAGTTTTTACAGGGAATGAATAATGTAAGGCCTACAACAAAAGAACGAGATGCGGGAGGTATACAGGGTGGCCCATCGAAAAAAGTCCAGCAAAGTTTACGGCTGTGTACGTAAAAAAAGCCTCGGACCCGTAAAGTTGTGTTTTCAGGGGGACACGTTTCACTATTAATTTCATCCCTGTAACCTCAACCCCCCTAGCGGGGGCGGCTACTGCCCTTGTTTTTTCAAACGGGAATGGGTATGTTGGGATACATATTTTTAAAGGGCATTAAATTCTCTTTAAAATGGCGCTTCGTTTTGTAAATTTGAGTTACGCGCCGCCGAGCAACGGAATTTGAAACATTTCACTGCACCTCTTATGAAGTACACAGGTTTGTGCGTATGTCAACAAATTACACCAGATGTTCTTCACAATGTCCGAGAACACTTTGAACAGTTGTTGTACTATTGTACGAAGGTGAATGGCGGACATTTTCAACATTTAATAAGATAACATGTAAGTATTACTCAATACAATTACATTTATTAAAACGCAATTTCTCGGCGGCGCGTAGCTCAAATTTACAAAACAAAGCGCCATTTTAAAGAGAATTTAATGCCCTTTAAAAATATGTGTCACAACATACCCATTCCCATTGGAAAAAACAAGGGCAGCAGCCGCCCCCGCTAGTGGGGTTGAGGTTACAGGGATGAAATTAATAGTGAAACGTGTCCCCCTGAAAACACAAGTTTACGGGTCCGAGTTTTTTTTTAATTTTCACCTACACAGCCGTAAACCTTGCTGGACTGTTTTCGATGGGCCACTCTGTATATATATATATATAGCAATAATAACAGATACTTTAATTAAAAATCCCTATTGGAATTCCGACGACATTTTAATAATAAGTTTAAATTCCTTTTGATAAACTATACAATTATAATGCAAAAACGGGATTTAACATCCAGTTCAACTTACTTATTTAATGAGGGATTAGTTTTCAGTTAACCACATTAATTTTATTCATAAATATGATTGCTTGTTTATATTTTAACATAAAACATAAAAATGCATAAGCTTTTAATTTGTTTATCTTTGTCAGCTGTCATTTATAGCTCGTTTTATTCTAAACTTGTCAAAGATGTTTATATTCAGATTAATGCTATAAACATTTTATCAGTGGCAATAAATTTACAGGTTGGGTTTGCAATAAGAGAGCTTTAAGACATGGCTTTAAAAAATTATAACGCTATAATAAAATCAGCAAAAATAGTCAAAATTTAGTTGTTTTTAATAATAAAATACCTAGATTTCGTTCATTTTAAGACTTTAAATACATATTATGTAATGTCAAAGTAGAAAAGAGCAGTGCACTGTATAATAATAAAGGAAAGCAAGAAAGTAAGTATTTATTTAAGGTAGTTACTGTACTTTTGCAATAAATGGCATTTACAATATCACAAGAAGTTGAAATATATTCATTATAACATCAAGATCTTGTGATGTTTCGGAATTAGTCTTTTTCTTTCATACCGTAAGGGCACAGAAACTATTATTGCTTATCAGGTTGAAGTAATGTAAAAATGTCCAAGAAAACTTGCTAACTATCTGAAAAAGCATTATCGAAAACAATTAATAACGTTAAAACAGCTAGTTATTACTCAATTGCAGAACACAAATGTGCCATATTTGGTTTAACATTGATAGAAATAAAAATATCAATTAAAATGGAAATGGAGCCTTTCCTTCTGGTAGGATACTAAATCACCTTTCGGTAGATAGAAAATTATTTTCCATTCATCTTTGGGTATACCTGAGTCGGATACCGATCCTTCAAGATTTTACAAAACCCGAACGAGTCCCGAATAATAGAGGTTCCTATGCTGAGCTTCAAGCTTGCTTCTCAAGTTTTAGCTGTCAGAGTCCAGAGTTTGTGTTTTTAATTATAATTCATTCTGATTGAAATTTCTAAAATGGTGTATACAGTATCTATGTCCACGGATGGGGTTTACAAGAGGACAAATGGACTAAAAATTGAAAGATACGAAAAAAAGTCACTCTTAATAAACGTTTTTGCTTGTCTAGAAAATACGATTCATTTTTTTATACAGGGTGGGTAAAAACTGCAAAAATGATATTTTGCTTAAGAGTAAACATACTTTATTTTGGAAGATACGAAAAAAAGTCACTCTTAATGAATGTGTTTTCTACACAACATACCGAAGTAGAACAATTCATTAAAAGTTTTACCTATGTAAAAATTATTTCCCAAAAAGTATTCTCTGGCACACCTCTGACTGGTGAACCTAGTTAAAATAATAATGACACTTAAGGTGACAGGTACTTGTTGTCAATGTCTTTATTTAATGAAGTTATTATTTAAGTAGAAATGCTATCTACTGAACAAAGAGTTTTTATAATACAATGTTATGGGGATGGTCAAGTTTCATGAGAGACATCTACTGTCAGCTATATATAACAATTACTGACTTTCCGACGTTTTGTTCCTTAAATAGACCATCGTCAATTAACATACATCACACAAATAATTTATTTCTAAAAGAACAATTTACGAATCTTCTATAATTTAGTTTATTGGTATATTCTTGATTATAAAGTAAATTGATCGTTCATTAATACGAATTGTGTATTTTACAGTCCATTGGTTCGCAAATATACTTTAAACAGAAATATCATATTTGCACCGGTTCGTTTACCCTTAGTCAGCATAATATTTACGAAATGAGATTAAATTTATGAAACGTCCGTAAAGGATAATTCTGGACTTGCTTTTACTCAGTCGAACAAACTCTACAAAAAGGACGATATTTTATTTACTTTATTTAAAGCGTATTCGAGAATTTATTTTGTAAAAAGTATCTTCATATGTGTATAATAGAACTAAGTAAATAAGATCACAACGTGTAGAGATCTTCACCAATTTTTTATTGTACCACGACAATTGTCTCGATACACAGTTAAAGTTTAGCGAAGTTCTTCACACATATTATTTATTTATTATTATTTTTTATTATTTATTAAATCTATGGGATACCCCATTGTATAATTTTACAATTTATTACTTATCTATCTAACAAAGTAAAACGATTTATAACTAATTAGTAACATTCGAACATTAGAATACATAACAATTGAAACAGATTTAATTGACTATCGCAACATAAACTACAAAAGAAAAAACAAATTTACAGAGTCTTGACATATATCATAGTATTATGTTTAAATGCCCCCAGCGATATATTGAAAATGTCTACAGTTCAGCTCATATCATTAAGAGTGCGAAGAGTTCTATTCAAAGTCATTTTTGACCCATATGCAGTTCTATGATAATCCAAATGAAAAATGTCATGCTCTCTCAAAACTCGACTAGGAACATTCAGTCGAATTCTCGATAGCAAACTTCCACAGTCACACAAACCCCTTATTACCTTATCCACAAAACATAAATCCAAGTATACTCTCCTCTGTTCCAGCGTAATTAATTCGGTGCGTTGGAGAATGTTCTCTCTGTGGTAGTCGCGAAAATCAACCCCCATCTTAAAAGCTGCCGCTCTCAAGAACTTGTTTTGGACGCGTTCGATGATATTAACATATGTGCGATAGTAGGGAGACTATACAACACTTGCGCATTCAAGATTCGAGCGAACTAAACTTATATAAATAGTTTTTAGCGCCTCTAGTGACAAATCTTGACAATTTCTAAACGAAACTCAACAGTTTTATACCATTCTGAGAAATTCTCACTATATGGTCATTGAAAGTTACACGCTCATCAAAATAAACACCTATCAATTCTTACGAGCCTTTTATAAAAACTAATATCTCAACATTTTTCGATGTTAATGTTAATATGGTTTACCTGAGACCACTTCCATAGAGAATCAATATATCCCTGCAAGTCAATACTATCCTGAATGCGATTTATTGTCTTTTACAACTTCAAGTCATCAGCATAGAAACTTCTCCTGGCAGAAAACTTGCAAACCAACGAATTTAGCTCTCACTAAAACCCGTTACTTCTATTTAAAACCAAAGTTGATGATGATGTACGAAAAAACGAAACGTCGGATTGAAATTTTAATTAAATTATCTTCTCGAGGAGAAAGACTGGCAATAAGAATGTAAAATTTATTTTCACACATCTCTGCAAGAATCAGGAAACAAAAAGAACGAACTTTTGATCATTTCTGTACGTTCTACTGTTAACGAGATCCCTGGAGTGAATTGTTATCCGGGACAACCTGTATATATTATAAGAACCTGCACAATCCTGCGTCAGCTTTGATAAATTTTTCTCTAGTTCTATGATATTATAATGGCAGTGCATTTCTCACTGGGCATAATAACCATATTGATCTGGATAATTTTGAAATTTTAATTTTTAATTTGTAAATATTTCGTACCTCCAGCTTCCTCCCTATTTTAAACCCCGTAGGGAACGAGAGATTTTGCTTTAATAAAGTATTCAATAAGGGGAAAACTGTTATCTTTGGTATAACAGCCAACGTATTCTCATAAAGTATCCTGTATTCGCCATCTAATTTTCTCGATTTTATTTATTTACAAGAAGTTTTCCTTATATAATTTATCAGGCCTAACTTTGGGACTTGGGTCAGCAAATGCCAACAACAATGTAAACATTTTATACGCAATATTACATTTGCTTAGTACTTATTCGTGTCTAGTATGTTTCTGTCCATAAACATATAATATAAAAGGGGAGACAAAACATTCCATTCATAAAACACCGTTTATTTACAATCATGCACAGTTCTACAGTTTCAAATAAGTTAGAAGAAGAGAGCTTTAAAAAATGGCAACGCTGTAATATGCTACGGGTTTAAATAATTTCGATGTAATATTAGTCATAAATAGGTAATAGTTGTAGGTATTTTTTACAGAAATTCAGATAATATAATAAAATAATCCATATTTTTTAAAATATAGAATAAGCTACAACACTGCTTCACCTAAAAAATACATAAGCTCATTATTCACACTTACCCACGAAATATAGTAGCAGAGTCGAATTTTGTACACGCCACGCATTGACGAACCCTTGTAGGTGGCTAATAAATAGCTCTAAATAGTTTTAATGTCGGTTCGTTTTATGAAGTCCGATATCGGATTAAATCATTAAAGATTGTTAAACAGTAAGACGGTTACCTTCGCTATACTTGATCGTACCGAACATTCCACTGGTTCGCTGTAGTCGGCTGGGCAAAACCAGCGGTTCCAAAACAAAATTATCTTAGAATTATGTACCGCGATAAATATTTTTAACTTGTTTATTTATCAAATGAAAAACATTTTGCGTCAATAAGTTAAAGATGTTCTCAGAAAAGTGTTTTGCGAGCTGTCCAATAATGTTTCAAAAAGAGAATATTTAAGAAACAAAAAATCGGAATTGTCAAGGCAAGTTGTTTTTCTTGACGAAAGATGGATATATGCAAACGGAACTTCATCAAAATCGTCTTGGCAGGATGATTCGAAACATTGCTATTCCAGTACCCGTGCCATTAATGGAAAAAGGTATATAATAATACATGCTGGCAATGAAGAAGGGTTTGTTTCAAATACCAGTGACATATTTTCATCAACAAAAAAACTGATGATTATCACGGCAATATGGATGCTGAAATTTTTGAGTATTGGTTCGAGTAAACACTTTTAAAAAGTTTAGAAAACCCTTCTTTAATTGTTTTAGACAATGCCTCTTACCATACGAGACTCGAAGAGAAATGTCCTACAAGCAGCTGGAAAAAGGAAGTATTAAGAGAGTGGTTGTCAAAGAAAAACATAAACCATTAAGATTTATTCTTAAAAAGTGATCTTTTAAGCAAGTGTAAAGAGCAGTCATTTAAAAAAAAATGTTGTTGACGAATTAGCCCTCAAATATGGACAAGTTTTGAGATTACCGCTCTACCATTGCCATTATAACGCAATTGAATTGATATGGGGGATATGGAAGAAGAATGGCGGAAATGCATTGATCACACGGAAAAAATTATTTTTAAATCTTATGAGACAGAACAGGTTATAGACGAAGTAAGACCGTTAATTATTAGGGATGATGATAATGATTCTAATGAGTCTGAAAGCATTTTAATAAAATACCTAAAATATAATTTATTTATTGAGAGCCACCGACTACCCTGCTCGAGAGGTTTTATTGCTTAGCGGACCTCATACACCGTACCGACTTTAGTTCGAGAAAACACTAAAAATTAATCTAAAGACACAACAGACCACAAACAATCACAATAGCAGAAGCGATAAACCGATAACAACACTGTCGACGAACATGAATGAAAATATTAAACTTCAGGGTAAATTTTACAGGAGCAGGTACAAACGAGCATACAGCGTTGCCATTATGATTTCCTTAAAACATTTGATGTTGGGATAATATTATACTTTTCGGTTTCAAACGCAGGCGGTAGATTTAGGACTCTCAGTACAGACTTGGCATCATTAGGTTCGTTCCAACCACCCTAAAAATCGTACAATGTAGGGTCACGCACATGCGTAGTATTCGAAAGGCGTTCCAACCGACACAAAACGGTGTAGCTGACGATCCCTTTGGTGTTCCAACCAAATTGTGATCGTTCGCAATCCAGTTCCCGAACGGTAAAACGATACATGGCCAAGACCAGGAACCGCTTGTACTGACTTGCGCCCTAAGAATTTTAACCGTTGTTTTTGTATTCCTGGCATTCATGCAGTTCTTTTAGCCTTGTTTTGTAGGAGTTGTTGCTTAATATTTTGATTATTTAATTTATTCTTATTAAATTTGTATAATGCGGTTCCCAAACCTACAAGATATTCTTAACATTAAACGTTATTCTCTTTCATGATTATTAAATACAACAAAACGGAACGAAAAAAGATAATACTCAAGCTTAGACGAAGAAATCAAAACAACAAAAGTAGGGTTGTGATTTATGAATGTTATGATAATTAACTAATTACTAAACTTCTTTCCTAGAATCAGACAGGCGATCAGCTGAGATTTTTAAACAGAATGGTCACAAAAACGTACCAACCTTCCTTGCCTCCCTTGTGCATCGGCAACAAACAGTGCAAAATTAACGCTTGCGCACAAAATCGATTCCAACAGTTTCGTGACGGTTCTAGAACGATACAAAAATAGGGTGGTGGAACAAACCTATTGATTACTGTTTAAAACCTTGTATGATTCTGACAGAATAAAAACAATTGTGTTTATTTATTAATTACATTTTTTTGTTTCTACCTATAGCTGAAAAAATTACGATTTCTTTTTAGCTTTAGATTTAATTAATGGTTAGAGATTTCAATAATTTTATCGTGGCTTGGTTAAGAATAAATCATAGATAATAAAGATAGTTATGTAAAAGTTGTATTTGCCATTGTTTAAAATATTTGAAGTAAATTTATCATTTATCACAATTGTGACATATTTTCTTCTTGGTGTTATCTGTATTGTAGGCAATAGTTGGCTGAGTGAGCATTACTCACGGAAGTATCTAACCAAAGTGGAATTTTGTATTATCACTTTTTTAATAAACGGACTGATAAATTTATAAAACAAATCATATTGCTGTAAAGAGGAGTCTATTGGAAGATGTGTAAGAAATGATATTCTACAGTTGCTGCTTTGTTAGATAATATTAATTTTTTTTTTCATGTGGAGATTTTTTCTGCTTAGCCTGGTCAATTCTACATGAGAACGGTTCTTAAGTTTTTCTCGTCAGACGCGCCCCGTTCTTGATTAAATAAAAATTCAACACCCTGTAGCAAAAAATTTAATCCGTTGCGGACATATGTTCATATGAACTGTTATTTATAAAATGACCTAAGGAATCACACCCTGAAATATTAGCACGTCATTAAGGAACACCCTGTATAGGTGTGTAATATCAATCATATTTTTGATTGGAGTGGTTTTCGAAAAATAATAAATCTAATCCTCGATAGTTACAGAACGTCAGATTCCAGTTACAAACAAATAATTCCTTATATTATATTTGCTGACATAAGCAGATGGCTGAGCTGAAGGATCCTTATTTGAGCGAATATGCACGTGAGCACGACTAGAGGATTGTCATCGATACAGAAACAAAGTTTCTTCTTGTTTTCTACGAGTATTGTCATATAAAGTTAAAATAATACTCAGGAACTTATGGAATGGAATAGCAAACTTATGGAATGGAATAGCAAACTTATGGATATGAAAGTTGTATCATTCTCGACAAGTTCCGGTAATGGTAATTGCCTTGTTGAAAACTTGACTCAAGTCAACGCAACATCCGATTTTTATTCCCTAAAAGGCCTTATGATCTGCGAAATTCTATTGTAGCCGTTATCATAAAAACGACATAACAACAGCTGAATACTATCTCTTAGAAATATTCTTCAGATGCATGAGATAAAGCTGAAAATCGTGTTAAATGTCAAGGATATTGTTACTTGTTAATACCACCTTCTGGCCGTTTATGAACTGAGAAAGCCGGATTATTAATTTTAATACACGAGAACTCTGCGAGGTTATTTTACGTTTGGCTTGCTGACTTTTCAGAAAATTACAAACGGATGTTCACTATTTTTGAAATGTAAGAAAACTGTTAGCTCTAAGGTCACAAAGATGCTTAGTCAACACTAAAACGTCCCAAAAAAAGTGTTAAGTTAAAAATAAACTGGATAAAATCGCCAAAACTAGGGTATCTAGCAAACGGCTCTCTACATCGAGGCTGCCAATGTGACGTCACACGGCGGTACAAAGAAATCCGAAGCAACTTAAACTTCAGTTTCTCACTGCAACCTAACTACTATAATCTCCAGCCCGTGTTTCATCACTTAGTTATTCCGCGATGTGACGTCAGAGTCCGTTTCATGCGTTCAAACCTTTGACTTGAAATTACCATGGTCCCGGTATTTCTTTCTGCTTTGTACGCATCATTGTGACGTCAATTATTATGAAAATAAACACAACAAAAAAGAAAGATGGGGATTCTTTCGGTAGAATCCTCATCTCTTCTTATCTTCTGTCTGTTTCTGCTTTTATTGTGACAGTTGATCGGTTTGATATCTCATGGTTAGGAAAAATACACAATCGACGGACATGACTCAAAAGTCTATATTTTATCCAGTTCCGGGCATATGTTTCACAGTCTCACCATATTGATTGAACTCTTTTGAAACTATCTAATTAATGGAAAACAACAAACAAAAATTATACTAATTTTCAGGGCTCATGTCTTTCCAGAAGATAATCATTGAAGTAAAAGTTTAGAAGGCAATGACATAGAGTTTGTTTAGGATCACTGATAATATCACAGCTGTATCAAATGCTTTAAAATGTAGGTCATAGGCATTTTTATTTAATCTATCTAATATATAAATAAAAACCAGAGCATCTGCTTGCCTAAAGGTCTATTTTTGAGTCCTTTATCCATTTCACATAAACATATACCTGGTAAATAACTTAAAATTATTCAAATGATGTAATATTTTTATCTATCCAAGTTCTACTTGAAGTAATACTACAATATTAAATGACCTCCTTCGTTTTGTTTAATTTTGTTCCATAATTATTAGTTTCCTCTGATATATTATGTGATATCCTAAGACAAGAGAATAATCCTACTGCTCTATCAAACTAGCGGGCACTCTGTAGCGGCACCACAAAAGACCCGGTGGGCCTTTTGTAACTCCTTTGTAGCTTTTTTGTTACGCCGGTCGCGCATTTGTAGCTTGGGCCGGGTCCGAAAAAACCGCGGATCCGCTAGCTTGAACCTCCATGGTAGCGGCACACGTTCAGACCGGACTGGTTTTTCGTAACTTTCCTGTAGCTTTTTTGTTACGTTGGTCCCCTTTTTGTAGCCATTACCAGTTTCGAGAAAAACGCGGATCCGCTAGCTTAAACTTCAATTGTAGCGGCACAACCTCGGACCAGGGTAGTTTTTTTGTAACTTTTTATAGTTTTTTTGTTGCGCGTAGGTTTCATCCTTGTAGCTTGGTCGACAACGCCCCGGGGTGCGTACCTTAAGCCGCTGTCCCATTTAAATTATTACCCAAAAATTCCTAGACCATACCTGCATTTTTGGGTATTTCGGAAAAGGTTCTTTGTTCCGCTTTAATTTATCACACCTGACAAAGGCGTAAAAGTGATCGCGATATTCCGCGAATGAGACATATCTTAAGATACGCACCCCGGCGGCGTTGTCGACCAAGCTACAAGGATGAAACCTACGTAACAAAAAAGCTACAAAAAAGTTACAAAAAACTAGCCTGGTCCGAGGTTGTGCCGCTACAATTGAAGTTTAAGCTAGCGGATCCGCGGTTTTCTTGAAACTGGCTCAAGCTACAAATGTGCGACCGGCGTAACAAAAAAGCTACAAAGGAGCTTCAAAAGACCCACCGGATCTTTTGTGGTACCGCTACAGAGTGCCCGCTAGCTTGATAGAGCTCAATTCTACAAAAGTAGAATTATAACGTTTGAATGATTGTTACTGTCTTTTTAATCAATGAGTTGTTTGTTTTAAAGATCAATAATAGGTGGGGAAGGAACTAATAAGTTTGTTAATTTTCTCTCAGGTTTCGAATGCACTTCAACATGAGGTGTTCTGGATCCATCTGAACAAATGGTTCCATGGAACTAATAAGGGGTGAACTCAAAGTCACGGTCTCACAAATTATATATAGTATATTAAATTTTAAACGTGGTTACATGTTTCGCCCATCGGGGCATCATTAGACCTAAAAAAAAACCGTGTCTTTGAGTTCACCCCTTAAGTTACCAATCGTGTCTCTGGACTTTTTCTTTGATTTTGGTTCCATGGAGCAGCCGCACATGTTTGGTAATCTTTGCAAGTGTAGGTAGATATTATAGTTGTACGATAATATTCATAGATTACCTACTGCGTATCCAAACCAAATTTCTAAAATGGTTCCCAGATTGAACCTTTTGTCTTCATAGTTATTAATCGGATTATTACCCGATAAAACATTCTCTATTTCCGTGATTATTTTGTGTCCGAATCTCGAATTGACAATTTTAGACTGCCAAAAGTGACAAAATGTCGCCCTGGTTCTTTAATTTTCAAGAATATAACCTCTTTAGAACAAATGGTAATTTTTTTGTTACCTCGAGTGGCATGGCGATAGTTTTGGGCCAATGTCTAACCCAGATATATCTCTAATAGGTTTAGTTTAAAATTCAATTTTTATGTAAGATATAATCAACCAATTGGCGTAGTATAGTTATGGAATCGCTTAAAAGAAAATCAATAGCGGCATATCAGTGAACTTAAATCTATAGTGTATAATTTTCGGTATAATTGATAATAAATCACCGAATGTTATTTTTTTATATTTACTTACTTTTCCTTAATAATTGCCTTAGTAATTTCCCTGAAACGCCCTCTTCCAGAAAATATATTATAACAGCAAAAAGAATAATGGTTTGAAAACAAATCACAAAAATTAATTTATTATACTTACTGGAACGAAATATAACACATAAATTAAAGGGCGTTACAGGCATTAAAAAAGTACAACTGTCGGGTGATTTATTTTCATTAATAAAAGGGCTGCCAGTCATTGATTGTGTTTTTCCTTGTAAATGAATATAGTTCAAAATAAATAACAAATTACGAGAAGGCATTAATCTTTTTGATTTTCCGTTTTGAACCAACGAATCAAGTTGTTTCTCAAAATGATGTTTGCTCTTGAAACAGCATTTATATGTGAAATTTTTTTTCTTCTTATGTTTATTCAAAACTCCGCAACCGTGGTTGCATGGCAGTAGTCCTAAACTGGAATGGTAAATGCTTGAAAGGTAGTGGTACTGCCGGCATAAATTCGTACCGGCTTTGTTGTTTTTTTTCCCATTTTTTTGTTCTCTCATGATAAAAACGTCTACTATTCTACCAATTCTGCTGGCGCGATTAAGGTCAGATTTTACTCCCGCTTAAGAACTCGTGCTAAGAACATTATAACAGCCCTTGGGGTTGCTGATTGGAAACTATTATAAGGAATAATATTGTTCGGGAACTCAATGTATTAATTCATTTAACTTTGTTAAATACGAATAGTCATTACACCTAAAGATTGTTTCAAGAAAAGTGGATATAACTTAATGACTGCCGTAAAAGTACCTGGGTAATCCCATTATTTATGACCGTTTGTTATTATTATGTGGAAATGACCGGATTGTAATAATTATAATTACATATAGGCACATCAGGTAGGTTAGGTTGCTTAACTTATATTTAAATATCTTTTTGTGGTAAAATTTATTTTACCAAACATTCCTCGGAATAGCGTGATAGTAATGGACAATGCGATCTATCACAGTCGCCAATTACATAAAGCTCCAAGCTCAAATAATACAAAATTGGAGATTCAGAACTACATGGCGGCGAATGATATATATTTTGAAGAAAGTTATAAAACAAGTGATCTTTTAGAAGTTTTAAAGACATTTTGTATAAAAAAGTATATGTTTGTGACACATTGGCAGAAGAAATTGGACATACAGTGCTACGGCTCCCACCCTATTATTGCATTTTTAACCCCATAGACTGCCATAAAGTGTGGCACCAGTTAAAATCACTGGTTAGGTCTGAAAATATTTCTCCGACTTTAAGTTCTAGTGTTGTAGAATTAATACGAAAATGCTTTAATGATATTCCCCCAGGTAGTTGGAAAAATTCAGTCCGTCACGTAATAACTGTAGAAAATTCGTATATTAGTCTGGATCGTATAATTAATCCAATTATAATTAATTTTGATGAGGATAGCGATAGCGAAACAGAACTATCTATAGAATGACATTATAAATGTAAATAAATATGACTAGTAATATTTAAAAAAAATGTTATTTCATTTGATTACATTAATATAATCATATCATTACTTGTTTTCGTTAGTCCGTCCCTTCATACTTCACTTGTTTATTGCCAAGCTCTTGTCTACACAATGGGACCGACCCAGGAAATCATTAAGTCGTATCCAATTTTCGTGAAACGTACTGTACCGGCTTCGCATTATCATATTTATTTATTATTTGGGTTTTTAGCAACCAATAAAACCATTATATCCTCCGCAATCCACCGGTTTATTGCCGCCCACAACCTGTTTTGTCTATTCCATAAAAATTCCGAAACCAACTTATATTCCTTGATATTTCAATCATAACAAGCATAACTCCACTATAGGTCATAGTTCGATCAGCAGGAAATAATTGGAAATAAATGAATACAGTAATTATCTAAAGAAACCTTTCGAATGTAAATATCTAATACGTTATTTACATGTACATGGAAATCAATCAGGTATATAATAAGCGTAACTAACGTAAACGATATTAATACAAATTTGATCCCACAAACAATACATATATTGCTAAAATCAAAATTAAAACATATTTACTTTGTCCTGTAATTTAACAAATTGATTTAGTTTTTTCTTAATATCCACGCTTGTTCAGGTAAAATGACTCGGAGTAATATCACAATAATAACAACAGAATAAATAATTTGTTTACATCTAAACTAATATTATTACTGATCGTCTGTGATCGGTCGGTTATCTTTAATTAAATACATGAAAGCGGTTAGCTGTTGTTGTTTCTGTAACGACTTTTTAGGGAAAAGCTTGACAGCAACAAAGATAGCATATACTTACACCAGTATTGTCATCATCGCCGTAATGTAAATGAACTCATTTAAATATTTAAAATTGTGCCGTATCTAATATAAATCAATAAATTAAATCGTTATTACATAATAGTGTATAAACTCTCGGTTTTTAATTAAAATTTGATAGTATCGAATATGGAACTCAAGATAAGATATTATGGCCATGATATTACGACTTGATTAATGGGTTGTAACCTAGATTTTTACATCTAATAAAGATAGCGCTTCGAACAGAACCACGTATTATTGTATGTAAACATTACGAAATAAAGGAGTGTAATTGTTTTACGTAATTATTACCTTTTGTGCTTTACACATGACTGCCAAGCTTTGAACATCGTGATTGGTATGTCTGGATTCCATGAGACACAGAGCACAAACACTGATTTTGCAAATCAAACAGAACATGTTTAATGTCTCGTCGGAGTGTTCCGGACATTTCCCGTCTTTAGATTTATTCGTGCTAGTCCCTCCGCGCTTCGGTTCAATTAAAACGTGTTTGGCCAAAGGGCCCCTGGTCGGATGACACGATTCCCTACAAGTTTCGCAATAGAGCACTTCGCATTGTTCGCACATTATCGTCGCATCTCTAGCCGGTTCTTGTTCACACATTTGGCATTTTAGTGTAAGATTTCGAAGTTCGCCGAACCTATCGACGATACTTTGCATAACGCGGTACTTGGGCAAGTTTTGGGCGCCGTTTTCGTCGAAGTAAACTATTTTAGTGCAAACTGGACAAGCAATGGACAATGCACTGGGAAAGAGAACTCCGTTGGGAGTACCAACGTAGGAATTGGGCCTCGACGTACAGACAACGCCACTATCTGTTTCACTTAAAATGGATAATTTATCGGATTCCTGGTAGTCCCCGGAAGAACCGGAGGCCACACTTTCGGCGTTCTCTGATACCGATGCATTTACGTTCGCGGCGGCATTTTGATTGGCGGGTTGTTGCAAATTAAGGGCGCAGTGCAGACAGACCCCGTGATAGCACGGCAGTAAAACCGGGTTGATATAAAACTGTTTACAAGCGAAGCAGCGTAGCTCCTCTTCCATCGTAAAATGCGGCTGAAACTCGACTAACGCGCGCTCCGAGTTTGTTTCAAAACAGTGCAACGGGCGCCAGTCGGAAACGTGCGACAATGGGCGAAGGCGCCGAATGCGGACAAGGGTTGCATGCACCGGTCTCCCCTACTTTGGGGCATCATACTGTTACCTGACGAGGATAAAAGGCCTTCGGAATGAAAGGTATGCAAGGCTGCTGAACAAGAGCGCATTGTATAACTAATATGAGGGTCGGGACAAAAGATATATTTAAACAAGTAGAGTTAAGGAAATTAGTAAAATAAACTGAGATAATTGATTAATGAATAAGGCTGTCGATTTCAACTTTGATTGAGCTAACTAAGTATAGTAGTACCTACCTACAAGAAACATCAATTAAATTGTGATCGTTTACTAAATAAGCGAGACAGAATTAATAAGTTGCAAGGAAATTCGGTCGTAGGCAAAGATATTACAAACTACAGATAGAAAAATGTACATTTCCAGCATTATTGCAGCATAGCCAGATTGACATATTTATCGCAAAGGTATCTTTCAAAATCCCAATTAAAAATTTGTTAATTTGGCAATTACAACTGGTTTAAGATTAATCCGCAATAATTGCACTTTAAATAAATTTATTTCCCAATAATTTTACTATAAACCGTGAAAAGGCGATGAGAGATTCGATTCAATAATATTATTTTACTTAAAAGAATCAAACGAATCTTGAACTAATCCAAACTGCACTCTGGCAACATCTATTTTTATTTTACAATTGCGCTACGAGTCGGACTCAAAAGATGAATGAATCACTAATATCGTAAACATTGCGATGTTGGCGCTTTGATCTAACGGATTGATTATATATTTTGGTTGATTTATGTTTTTTGTGATTATTGGTGAAAAATCGTCGTTACTATAAACAATCATGGTGCATTCATGTGTAGTTTGTAAAAGAGTGGATCATTTAAATAAGGATTTATCTTTTCATCGGTAAGTACGGTTATGTAGTAATATTTAACCATAACATTGTTGCCATTCAGCCAACAAATATGTAGTTCTCAGTGGCGTAACTACCGTCGGTTAGGAGGTTAAATTGTCCGGGACCCCGAGCATCAGGGGCCCCCAAAAGTTTCGAACGAAAAAAAAAAATTTTTAAATTGTAATTTGTGGAATTGAAACGATCAAATAAAAGTTTTTAGTGAAAAAGCTGATTTTTCAGTTTTGCATATTCGTTAATGACTACGAGGGAGCAAAAAAACAGGCGGTCCAACTGAGTGCTCATTGGGGAGTCAACGTTGAGTTTTGCAACAAGCGCGCCAAAAAAATCAAAAAATATTTTTATGTGAAGACGAAAGACTATCCGATGGAGAGGCACGATTCCGTGTGAATATTTTGTATGGATGTCTCGATATAATTTGCAATCGATTCAAAAGTTTAAGCGATGTGATAAAAACTTTTAGAGTACTCCAACCCAAAGAACTGACCAAACTGACAGATCAAGAACTATACACGGAAGCTGTAAAACTTGCAGATACTTATGCAGTTGTTATCCCTCCGATCGTGTCTCAAAACCCAAATTGAGAAACTGAATTCTGTCAAGCAACTTGCGGATTAATTGATTTAGAAAATGTTGCATTGTCTACGAGTTTTCAAGCAAGCTTGCACAGCTCTGATTTTGTTTTTAATCATTCCGGTCACAGTTGCTATTAAAACTTACCTACGAAGTACAATGGGCCAGGATCGTTTAAGTTGCTTGAGTATTTTGTCTATCGAACATAGAATAGCCAATCGTTTGAGAAGTAAAGTAACCTTGATCAAATTATTCGCATCCCTGACTATAAGAGGCATGCGTGGACAAAATTTCGTATGCTATTTCAAGTATTTTTTGGTTTAAAAACACGATAAACCTGGGGGGATTGGCGAAAATTTTTTATTTTCGCAAATGCGCGCTTGTCGCGGCATACAAGAAATGGCCACTATTTAATATCTCCAAAAATACTTTAGATATTATGTTCAATTTTGGTATGTGTTAATAGGATATAGAACCACACATTTTAGGTAGAAAAATTATTCAATTGTTCCACCAGTGGCGTCCCTACAAACATGTCCTCTGATATTTTTTACGAAAAATATGGTACACCATTGACATTTTTCCATGTGGATATTTTTCCTGATAGCCTGGTCAATTCTACATAAGAACGGTCTCTTGAGTTTTACTCGTCACACGAGTCGAATTGCACACTCCAACAATTTTTATGAAACAAAATTTATCATTAATTATTTTATCAATATTAAAATAATGAGTTTCAATATGAATTTAGTGGTTTTAATCAAGAACGATGCGTCTGACGAGAAAAACTCAAGATGCCGTTTTCATGTAGAATTAACCAGACTAATCAGGAAGAATATCCACATGGAAAAATGTCAGTGGCGTACCATATTTTTCGTAAAAAATATCAGAGGACATGTTTGCAGGGACGATACTGGTGGAACAATTGAATAACTTTTCTAACTAAAATGTGTGGTTCTATATCCTATTAACACATACCAAAATTGAACATAATATCTAAAGTATTTTCGGAGATATTAAATAGTGGCCATTTCTTGTAGGTAGGGAAAAATTAAAAATAAAAAACTTTTGACGCGATAAAAATTTGTCCTTCCTCAGGGAGTCATTTTGTTCTGTATCGTGGCGTAATTCGCTCTTGATTAAATTATTTCAACATTCATATTCTGCATTGTTTTAAAATTTTAAAGTATTGTGTCTGCTGGGTTTTTTAAAGTGTTACAAGGCGATATCTTAAAAACGATTTATAATTTTTTTATGTGCTCTTGTCCACACTATAATGTAAGAGATATATGAAGCTTACATGATAAAATTAAATTAATTCATTATTTATGGAGAATGTGATAATAACAAGAAGATGTGACAAATTTATTTCTTTGTCATTTGACTGTTTTTCAACGCCTTCATAGCTTAATGGGAGCAAGGGTGGACCCAGAACTTCGGTGGTGGGGGGGTCAAATTTCGTTTGGGGGGTGGCATACAAGGAAAAGTTACGAAAAGTAATATGCTGCCGCGTTAGTCAAACCGGTATATATATATGATATTTTTCATGTTAAATTGACGATTTGAGGGGGGGTGGGGGGTTATGACCCCCATGACCACCCCCCTGGATCCGCGCTTGACTGGGAGCAACAACTTAAAATCTGCAGCAAGATCGCCATATAAAAATATTAAATTGGCAACATGGGCGTCGATTGGAAGGGGCAAGATGGGGTACTTGAGGTAAAGCGGTTCATTTTTAATAAGGAATCTAACCCAAATTAGATAATAAATGCTTCCTTATAGGAAAAATTAATAATTATTTTAAGGTCTGCAAACGTAATTTTAAACATAAATCCTTAACACGTTTAGATTTATGTGATATGATATACGACCTATGCCTAGCATCCAAAAATGTAGTAATAAATAGGATGTTCCGTTTAAAATAACCAAGTTTACAACGGCTTCCGGTATAACCGGAAGTGCCACCATATTGACAATATTTTAGCCGAATTGCCGCCATCAACATTAGCATACTGTCCAATTTTCAAAATTTTCCTATGTAATAGATTTTCATATACAGAAATTATTTTTTTTTTATGATCAAACGCAAGCACTGTAGGAAAAATCCTTTAGGGCATTTTGGGAGTGGTGCATGTGCGCAAAAAGCGATTCACGTTGGTTTTGAATCGTTGGAGGTGAGTGGGATGTGAACCCTTGAGGAACACTGGCATTGATGGTGAAGGTGTCTGAGAGAAATCCGTCAATCGCCCCTTGCAGAGAGCGGTCCTTAAGAAAGTTAGACAGCCATACTGGGTATACCATAGGATCGCAGTTTACTTAGAAGTTCCTCATGCCAAACATGATCAAGGGCTTTAGAAATATCCAGTGCAACAGCCCCATGATGTTCGATTGCGTTGTTCCAAAGATAGGTGACATAGGCTAGAAGATCTCCAGTTGATCTGGACTTCCGAAAACCATATTGATGATCGCTGATAATGTTGAAGCCTTCCAGGTACTTTAGAAGATGTTGGTTAATAGCTTTCTCCATTACTTTTGATATAACTGAAAGCAATGCGACTGGTCGATAGTTGCTAGGCAGGGTTCTCTTACCTTTCTTTGGTATAGGCTGGACACGCGCCGCCTTCCAAATGTTCCTTGTTTTTATGATAAGTTGAAAAGTCTACAAAATACTGGTGTTAGTTAGATATATAGAATATTATAAGAAAATTATCTTAAATCCTAAGAAAAATTTTAAATTGAAATACTGCTCTTTATTTATATTATACTGTATTGTCGCGCCACCTATAGGTAGTGGCTACAATGTAGCAGATATATCCTGCATAGTATCCTGCTGGTATGTTACGTTACGTAACATAATCAGGTTCAGCTTTAAGTGTATTTCATGTTGATTTTAGAAATCAATGCTTACTGTGCGCACTTCTGCGTAATACGACTTTGATCAGCAGTGATGCCAATGTTGGCGACTTTTCTCGTATTGTGAGGTTTATTTTAATAAAATAAAAAAATTGTTGTACTTATTAATTTTGTTAGCTATCGAGGAACATCTTGCTCGTGTACACTTGTCGAATGAATGGTACATAGAACGTCATATAAATGCAACTTAACTCCAAGTTGAAATCATTCATTATGAAATATTTCCCTTTCTTGAGATACTCCAACTTCTAAACTTTGAGGTATTGTGTAAGTTTTTGTTTAAAGCTTGATGGAGTTCTTCTTTCGTTAATTCTAAGCTCTTTGTCAAGAGTGATCATATTGATATACGTATTTTCTTCATCATCAGATAATATACCGGCTGGAAGGTGTTCTAGTAATGTCACTAATTATTCCTTAATAGAAATATGAGACGCGACTTTAAAAAATAAAATTTACAGATAGCGTATCTTGTTTTGGGATCCGAAATTATAATAATAATTATTTGAATAGTGCTTTTATTTGATCTGTTTTAACTTTGTCCTAAAAGAAACTATTGTAATCGTTCGAAATGGAGATCTTATGAAAATCTTTAGATAATAAAAATACCATGTTTTTAGTTTCCGTCGTTGTATCAATTTGCATATTTGTTGGCGATAATGCTTAAAAAGTACTTAACAGGAAAGGACGAAATTTTTAGCCCAAATCTCTTCGATACCTCATGTATACTTTCGTTCGAGTTTAACAAGATAAACCATTGATCCGAAAATGCCAACTTGAAAGCTGTCATACATGAAAGAAAATGCAGATCATAAACTCCAAATTATTGTCAATTTTAAAAATTAAGACAAATTTCTGTCTTAAAGCACAAGCAACTAAATACAACTTAAACATTTATAGGAAAGAAATCCGATCTGGTGAAGTTTAATGGAGATCAAATTCACCTATCAAAATGCATTGTCAGACACAAGTCAAGAATTGAGGTTTTGAGTCAAAATTTGAACTAAAATAACGAAAAAGCTTATAATAACTTTGGCATTGCTGTTTTTCTAAAACTATACCAACTAAGTAAATACCGCCTCGTCAAGCAGCCGCCGGACGCCAGTGTATAAAGTGGGTCGAACAAATTGTTTCTCTGCAAGGAGGTTAAAAAAACATTAGTCCTCAATTTAATCAATCTTATAGAACATGGCCAATACAACAAGGATTTTAGCTGGACTATTGGTAATTAGTGGAAGATCCAGAAAAATATTATGTGAAGGTTTGCAAATTTCGGAAAGAAGTCTAACTACAAGTGTAAACAGGTACCTATCTAGATAAGATAAAAGTAGGTATATAGGTAAAAGTATCTTTATAATTATTTTCGGTATAAATATTTCTTTATATAATGGTTTCAGTTGCCAGTTTAGGTTCGGGCGTTTTTCTTTAACCTTCGATATTCAAAGCATTAATTATATATGGGGCATTCCGCGAGAGATTTATTTTCAAAATTAAAGTTGACCTCTGAGTAGCCCAAAATATTCCTCTATGTGTCCCTATTTTTTAAAATTTTTTTTTCGCCCCCGTTCCCGAGATTTCCACGGTTCAATAAAACAAAATCCAGGTTTTTGTCCATTTCTCTCGGGCATTCATCTGCAAATAACTTTTAACAGACGCGTTTTAGGAGAAAATGTTAAATGGCAAAGTTGTTCGGCTTGAATAGAGGAATAAGATCCCGAGGTGTAATTTTTTTTTTGCCGGAAAACCTAAAAATTGCGTTTTTCCGGAAAAATAGGGAAAACCCTAATTTTGCCCATTTGAAAATCGCTCCACCTGGGCCGACAACCTTGATAAATGTATCGAGAATAAGCTGGTAAATTTTTAGAGTGGTTCTCGCCATAGAACAGCCGCAATTTCAAAAATGGTAAAAAAAGTGGCAAAAAATTTAAGAATTTGGAAAAAATAACACATGACGATGCAACATGTATCTCAATTGCTTTCAAGGTTCTTTCCCGGGAAAAATATGCGCCAAGAGTAACACAGAGGACCCCAAGAACCCAATAACACCGTCCAGATATACAAAATCTCTCAAACAGCCCCTTTTTCATCTCGAGAAACAGGTGATTCCAACGCTGAATTTCGTGGACATGTTTTGCGCTCAATTGAAAGATCATTTTATTCATACCTTCATCTGTAAAGACCAATATCTAGCGGTCGAAGACTTCTAAAAAAATCTAAAACCGGGAGAATATTGTGTCATGGTTGATTTTGCCGAAAACTATAGTTTCGTGATTCAAAATGCGGCACCCGGTTTCCACTGGAGCAATAATCAGGCAACGATCTATAACGTCGTGATTTATTACAATGACGCATGGCAAACATTATACTGGTTACTCGAATTTTGCTCTCATAATCTGCCATTACATATTGTTCCCAACAAAAAGGACTGACTAGGAAATTCCGGTCGATTTGGGAGTCTGGGTAGTGTTTTCCCATTGCAATTGAAATTTGAATCCCTTACTAATCGAAATACAAGCAAGGTGTTCTGATAATGCATTAGGATACCTACTTGGAGAGGTGGTGGTTAATTGTGTTACTTTGACGTTTGCAACTCCCAAATGGAGAATAAGAAAAAGTGTTTCTTTGAACCCCCCTAGATTGAATAGATTTTAAATATACTTAATTATTTAAGGGAATATGACATAGTCGTCGTGGGAGGTGGAGTCGTCGGCGCCGCATCGGCCAGGGAACTTCAACTACGTCATCCTCAACTTAAAATGGCTATATTGGAAAAAGAAAGTAATTTAGCTCAGCATCAGACTGGACACAATAGTGGAGTCGTACATGCTGGAATATATTATAAGCCAGGTAAACGAAGCATGCCAGATTGAATTGTACCTTTGGAGAATAGACGTACTTTAATATGAAATACTGGTGGTATCAAGTTGTTCTCCTATGTTTTAGGTTCGCTTAAGGCAAAATTGTGCGTTGAAGGCATGCAACTAATGTACAAATACTGCGATGAGAAGAAAATACCTTATAAAAAAGTCGGTAAACTAATAGTAGCAACCAATGAAGTCGAGGTACAAAGATTAGCCGATTTATATGATAGAGGTAAAGAAATAATGAAATCCAAGTGCAGATACTTGAAGAAATGTTCATTAATATACACTCGAGTATCAGAATTGCGCGTGTCTAATAGTATGATTTAAATCGAGATTATGTAGATCAAATAAGACAAACCACGTCATCAGCTAAGGGACGTGATTAATATTATAACGGTCGTAATAATGACATATTTTAATTTTGCATTTTCCATCTAATTGTATTACGGTCAAAGGAAATCGTTGTCTGTTTTATCTTTATCCTATTTTCATTTAATGACAAAACAAAAGGCTACTAAAAATAATAATGTCTGTGATATTACTGTATATCTAGATGTTAGAATGTGTATTTAGGATTAAAATGTTTTATAGCGACTCAAAATAAAGTACCAGATATCAAGATGCTACATGGTGTTAAAGAAATTCAAGAAGTAGAACCATATTGTGTGGGACTACAAGCATTGTGGTCGCCCCATACAGGAATTATAGATTATACTTTAGTAACTCGACAATATGGTGAAGATTTTAAAGATAAATCGGGTGATATTCATTTTAACTTCGAGGTAAATAAACAGAATTTTTCATTAGCAGGCCGAAATTATTTTACCTTAACAAGATAATGGATCGTTTGAAATCAATGAGGGTACAATATTAGCTGACATGTTTTAGGTTACTGAATTTAAGAATTCCAAAAATCCGGACTATCCGGTATTAATAAAAGCAAAAAATGGAAAGTGTGTTAAAAGTAAATATGTGCTGACCTGTGGCGGACTTCAAGCTGATAAACTGGCGGAATTATCAGGTGAGATTATACTTTTTATAATACATTATTATACAATACAATATACAGAGTGTTCCTTAATGACGTGCTAATATTTCAGGGTGTGATTCCTTAGGTAATTTTATAAAGAAAAGTTCATATGAACATATGTCCGCAACGGCTTAAATTTTTTGCTACGAGGTGTTGAATTTTTATTTTTTAAATGGTTATTTTTTAAGATCTCCGGAAGTACTTTAGATATTATTTTCAATTTTGGTACGTGTTAATAGGATATAGAACCACAAATTTTAGTTAGAGAAGTTATTCAATTGTTTCAACAGTGGCGTCCCTGCAAAGATGTCCTATGATATTTTTGACAAAAAAGGTAGTACGCCACTCACATTTTTCCATGTGGATATTTTCTCTGATTAGCCTGGCCAATTCTACATGAAAATGGTCTCTTGAGTTTCTCTCGTCAGACGCGCCGTTCTTGATTAAAACCACTAAATTCATATTGAAACTTATTATTATTAACATTGATAAAATAATTAATGAAAAATTTTGATTTATAAAAATTGTTGGAAATGGCCACATTCACTTAAAAGGCATGCTTCCGCCCGTCCTCGCATCGAATTGCCCACTCCAACATTTATTAAATAAATATTTTACAATTTTGTCATTGAATCATTTATTACTTAAAATTAAATTAATATATTTCTAAATAAAATTTTAAAAAAACAATCTAATTTAGACATAGGTTGTGATACATGAAATGATGTGATCAAAATTTTCTGTAGAATCCGAAAATAAAATAGAAAATGGGGAAGTGTTATATGAAATCTTTTTTTTTGAGTCACCCTGTATAAATGAAAATAAGTTTAAAAATGCAAATCTTAAAATCGACGAGTCCGATCGTTTTTCCGAAAAATTAAACCTTGCATTTTAAATGAATTTATTGGAACCAATTTGTCCTCACTATCGATAGTAGTATAGTAGATAGTAAATAATAGCAAATTTTTTGGAAATGAAAACCACAAAATAATTTATTTTTAGGTTGCTCACGTTCTCCCAGGATTCTGCCGTTTAGAGGCGAATACCTCCTTCTAAACCCAGCCAAGGCCCATATGATTAAAGGCAACATTTACCCTGTTTCCGATCCCAGATTCCCCTTTTTGGGTGTTCATTTTACTCCTAGAATGGATGGAAGTGTCTGGTTAGGACCCAATGCTATTTTAGCTTTTAAACGAGAAGGATACAAGTACGCTAGATATGTACAGTGTGTCCAAAAAAGTATGCAACAAATGGGCATTTTTCTTTTATTACCGATTTCTCAGAAAATTGTATTCTGGATAAAAGTCGGTGGAGGCCTTGACCGTAAAGCTATAAACGCATATTTGATATTTTATCTGCGGCTAATAGTAAGGGAGCAAATGCCATTTTTTCGAAATTTTAAACCTTTTAATCAAGAATACAATTTTCTGAGAAATTGCTAATAATAAAATTCCCCATATATTGTTTACTTTTTTGGACAAACTGTAGAAACTATTTAAATATTTTTTCTGTCAGTAATACTATGACCATGACTTATTTTTTAAAATAATTTTTGACTGAATGTGGAATAGCAACGAACAATATGTAAAAATGGGTGTTTAAAAAAATAAGCCACCCAAGAGGACTTCACCCTTCCCTCAAACCCTGGTTACGCCACTGTTAATGGATCTCCAACGGCATTAGCAGAGGTCTGTAAATTTATTGATAATGTTCTTCACTCATTTAGAATCTAAATTTTATGACCAGACGCAGGAAATAGATTTCTTATTATATTAAATTTCAAAATTAATTCCAGATGGTCTGACATAAACCTGTCTGAATTGATGGATGCAATTTCATATCCAGGATTGATAAAGCTGACAGCTAAGTTTTTCCTTGCTGGAGCGACAGAAGTGATACGATCTTGGATACCGGCATTGCAAGTCCGACAACTGCAAAAGTTTGTTCCGTCTGTTACACCTGCAGATGCAACGCCTGGACCTTCTGGAGTTAGAGCGCAGGCCTTGGATATTTCTGGTTAGTACACTCCATTGATCTGTTTCATGACCTATTTTTTTTAAAGTAAAAACCTTCCAGTCACAGTCGAATTCATCAACAGTGCAAATTAATAAATAATTTTGTTTCTAAGTTTGTGAACTATGTTGCACATTTCTTGCAAATGTATCAGTCAAAATTGTGTTATAAACTGGCTTCAATTATGTGGTGTCGACCCAAGTTTTAGTTCAGAATAATGTAATTAAATTTATTACACTGAGAGAAGATTTCTACTACGATAGCAAAAATAGGGGACAATAAAAAAAATAAGTAAAATTGACTTGCAGGGTATATTTTTGCTGTAGTAGTAAAGTCGCTTTATAAATATTATTGTGCAGTTACAAATGAGAAGATACCTACTTTGCTGGGACAATGAATATATCTTCTTACCGCCAGAAAAAGACAGGCTATGTTTGACAACCTTTTTAAGTGTTTTATTCAATATGTGTTACACAGCATAATATACCGTTTCCCTGTTTAGGGTTATTTATATCTTTACATTTAAATCTTTAAAAATAAATGTATTGCAAATTAAGAAACGAAAATTATATGAACAAAGTTTAAACTAAGTGATAATACAACCAATGTAAATCATAGGTTGGTTATAGTTCCAACCGTTCATGTACCACATATCAAACCTAGCTCAAACGTAGATTATGAAAACATGAAACCTACATAAATCTTGTAAAAACTGTTTAAAAGCTTTTGTTTTGTTTCTCAAAATAGTGCAATAGAACAAACCCGAACAAACACAGCGCAGTCAATTGACATTGTTTTTGATATATAAAACGAAGAGAAAAACAATTAAATTCCGCTAGTAAACTGCCGCTATGGAATAGAAATCCGTGTCTGCTTCTCTGTCACCGACGTCATAAATACGGTCTTGTTGTGTTTTAACTTTGGATGAACGCACAGTTTTTTTAAAATCACAGTAAAGTGCAATCTTTCCTCAGCATAAATAAAGATTAATGACAGAAAATATTATTTTTAAAGAATTATATCATTGTCAGTATGAAGTGAATATTTCTAAAATAGCAAATTTTATTCTAATAAGAATAAGAAAGTCCAGGAAAATGGTTCCTACTGTTACAAGAAATCAATTTTGCTGTTACATGTGGAAAATATTCTATATCTCAGCTAAAATACTATCTTTACTCAGTGTTCTTAAAAATTGTCAGCGTTATCTATTGTTTGCAGGAAATGCATATTGAATTTATACATGGCGACGTTTGTTGATGTTAATGCAAAAAATTACACAGTTCAGAGTAAAAGTGATAAAAAAATAATTTAATACAAACGAGCTATTTTCTAGGTAACCTCATAGAAGATTTCGTATTTGACATGTACAAGGACGAAAGTAAAAGCTCGGTAGGTCACAGGATTCTACATTGCAGGAACGCTCCCAGTCCAGGTGCAACAAGTTCTCTGGCTATCGCCAAAATGATGGCTGATAAGTTGGAGAGCGAATTTCAACTGTAAAAATCAATCGTATGAAACGACATTGTACCTGATGTGATACCCGTGCAATTATGTTTACAGTAGGTACCCCGAACTGACTATTTTATATTCAAAATTTAATGCAATTAATAATAGTAGTTTCATATTGAAATTGTTATCTTTTATTAAGAAATAAATTTAATTTTTGTTATACTGGTTTTGATTTTATTTTGAATTATCCTTAGTAAAATCATAGTTTGAATTAACTGAGAATATTTGTTAATTTTAGTTTGAACTAGCTAAATCTAGAATCAACTAAAATATGTTTAGTCAAAACTTGAGTTGACTGAGTATGTTAATAAACTCTAGTCCTAACTAGAATTGCCTAGGAAGGATAGCTAAAACATTCATTAAATTAAGTACATATGATTCAGTAACACGCGCTGTATATGTTTTGCTGTTGTCCACGTAAAAAGGGATTTGCTATGTTAGATTTAAAGGCTGTGAGGAATATTTTCAATGGGAAACAACGATAATATTAATTCGTGGTAGACAGAATAAGTACAGAGTTATTGTTAAAATAATATTGATTCGATACAGCATACTCTAAAGAGATGATGAGACTTGAGAATGATCCATAACTTCTGAAATCTAAAGATAATGAAATAGTGTCTCTACTGGTCATTCATCATATTCATTGAATAAATATATATTATAGTATGCAGTAACTCATATCCTTAATACAAAGAAAACAAAAGATATTTGGTCCTTGAGATAAAGTTACTATATTGCCTGATTCCAGATTGATCATGCGGCGTCTGTGATTCGGAAAAAACCACGAAAAATCGAAATATTTTCAGCCGGAACAAGAGTACCTCCCCCTCCCCCCCGTTTTCGAGGATGCTGAACACTGGCGGCGTCAGAATTTCTCATTTGGGTTGCGCAACCCCTCAAAACGGCCAAAAACCACCCCCTAGAGGGGTTAAACGCGTTTCAAGAAGTTTCCCTGTATAGAAACACACTTTCTCCCCGTTTTCGAGGATGCTGAACACGGTGGTGGTGTTGGATATCGCGTCCGACCCCTCCACCGGCCAATACTCGCCCCTGAAATGGATGAATTTGTTTTTCTCAAGTATCAGCGTCAAATGTATATCTCCCCCCCCCCCCCCGTTTTCGAGGATGCTGAGCACGTTGGTTGTGTTGCATATCGCGTCCGACCCCTTTCAACCCCTCCACTGACCAATACTCGCCACCATTGTGGAACGATATTACTTTTAATAAAAAAAAATTACAAGTGTTTAAAATTTTTTTTTTAATTACTTTCTGTTTTATGATTTTTTTAATTAATTGAAATTAAAAAAAAAAAAATTATTAAAAAATAAACTGACCATGCCTTCGCGTTTTTTCGCGCAAACTCTGACCACGCCTTCGCGTTTTTTCGCGCAAACTATTTGATTATATTTTTTTAGTTGGACCGGAATGAGAGACCATTACAACCAAAAAGAGAAGTACAACTATTTTCAACAATTTTTTGTCAACAAGATTTTGTCCTGGGTTAGCTTATTCTTTGAATTTCGAACTATAAGAAAGACGGATAGATCTGACCAATTTATAATGCGATGAATTCCCAAGTCGACATGATTTCAGCTAGCGTTTCGTTTTGTCACCCAATATAAGGTGTTAGATTTTAACTTTGATCAGTTTTTCTTTAACCTTCGATATTCAAAGGCTTATTTTTTAAAGATGAAATATAGCTTTAGTTATCTTCGTCAAATATAAAGGTATGGAAATAATATATTTAAAATTTGCACGGAAATATTTCAATTGTAAATTCATGCCGCTTAAAACTTGATAGGCAAATAAAAATTTTAGTATATTCTTTCTCGATTATGCGTCCTCTTTTAACGTATTTATCGTGTAATTATAATCAGTTCTTTGTTATTTCTTGTAACTGAATTCTGTACTTCCAAATAGTACAGAGTGTTCCGGTTCCTTTTTGGACTTGGAAAAAAAAGTGAGAAAATAAGAAATTATTTAAAAATTTTTTTTTTCAGTTGTAGATGATTAGCTACAAAACCGGACTAAAAAATAAATCGAGCAAGCTGAAATTTACAACCAGGCAATAATGGTTTTTATGTTAATCATTTGTATGACGTGAGAATTAAGGGTTTTATTTGTGATGTACCAGCTAAATCTTTTGTAAGATGTACGATTTAGAATAATGTGAACGTTTACTTTTAGGGTCTGCTGAGGTAGCTAATATAGCGTCAAGCCAGAAGGAAACTGAAGTGTCCATTCAGGCATGGTTACGACGGGCTAACCGCGGTTTAAATAATATACTCATGTAAACAAAAAATGGAACGAATAAAAATAAAAATATAGTGAGATCGCCAAGAACTGCAATTTTTTTTAAGTTTCAGAGAAATTCACAACCTGTATACCATACCTATAATGCCGAAAACACGACGTAAGGGAACGTCTGTAAGATGTCGTAAAACGAGACGTACAATTTTGTAACAATGTGCGTCTAAGACGCCTTTAAGATGTATTTAGGATATTAGCCGATGTTTTAAAGACGTCCCAAACATCTTTCGCCAATATCTATAAGACGTCTTAGAGACGTGTTTATGCTATTTGGGTTACAACCAGGCATACTCAACTTATGTTGATCCACTAAGTTTCACTAGAAGCAAATAGCAATTATGGTATCAGTCTAGAAGGATAATAAAAAATAAAGGGGCAAAGAAAACTTTGTGGACACAATAATTGACCAGAGCTAGATTTGAGCAAACGTTCGATTTATTTTTATATTTATTTACATTTAAATTCTTGCTAAGACACTCAGTATTAAGCATTTAGCAGATAAATAGTAGTTATATTATTTTATTGCATTGATTTAAATTATACTTATTATTACTTATTATAAAGACATACGGATTAAATAATGTTTTTTCGGGCTTTAGCAGTATTTCTATTATTTGTTCATAGTTTTGGTGATTCTTTAGGACTTTCTTCGATAAGAATTAGAAGACAAGATGTACCAGGCAATGATAAGAATATTGCAATTGAGTTTTTTAATAATTGTAGTTGTGTTTATAGCTTCCAGTGTGACGAGAATGGGTTCGTTATAACAGATGGCAAGAACCAGCTTGATCCGAGGTATACTTTGTATAGAATTAGTGTTAAGCTACCCCAATTAATTATCGAATATTCAAAAATTCCACATGGACGTGAATTTTTGAATATAATTAATTGGGGTAGTGTGTAAAGTAAAACTAAAGTATATAGAACCAACAATATATTTACTTTCATTTACATACGATCAATCAATATCAGAAGTAAAAATCCTTAACGAAGAATTGATTAATGTAGTAGTAGTATTCACTATACATATTTTCGCGAGGTATAATGATAAAATTATATATTCAGTACGATTAAAAATGTTCAAAGATTTTTATTAAATTCAAAGAACTTTTAATGGGTTTTTTGATACAACACCCAATTTTACGTCAACATGGATAACCTTTGCAATCTATTCTAAGTATAAGTTTAAAAGTAACCTTGTTTTAAATATTAAAAAGAAACAATGCGGTTCCTAAATATTTAATTGAATAATTAATTATACGGCATTTTAATGATTTTCTTTTTGGAGCAGTATTGTTTTCTTTTTCATAAAAAAATCACTTCTCATTAGCAAGATAATTTTCTATATTATTCAAAACCATATTTTAAATATTCATTATTTTTACTAATAACTTTGAATTTCGAACTACATGAAAGACGTATAGATATGACCAATTCATAATACAATGAAGCCCCAAATCGACATGATTTCAGCGGGCGTTTCGTTTTGTAGCGCACGGATATCTAATTGTTCCCACTATAAGTTGTTATATTTTTAAATTGATCCGTTTTCCTTTAAACTTCGATAAAAATGGATAATTATAATAATATACAGGGTGTTACTAAATGATATATATTTAGTTTAATGGGTGATTCATGCTCCTGCTCCGACATACAGGGTGTTAAAGTTTTTATTTTTTGGGGTTTTAATTAAAAATCTGGGGACCATTTTACACTAAAATATAGTATAGACTATTCTGATAGATATAATACCACATATTTTTACCTCAAAAAGTTTTTTCTCAAGTGACAACAGTGCCGTAGGTATAGGTACGCCTCAATACAATTATAACCAAAAAATATGTCATACTACCAATATTGTGGAAACAATTATTTGATTATTAATTATTATCATTCAATGAAAAAAGGTCTATTTCAATTGTCAGAGAAACATTTTTTCTTAAAGTGAATGATAATTAATAATAAAATTCTTTGTACATTTTGCACCAAATTAAAAATACATTAATTTTAAGGTTAGGTAATGACCACATATATATTATATTGTATACGAGTGACACTCTCTTCTTTTTTAACAAGCTTTTTAGTGAAATTCGGTTCCGATTAATGTGATAAAAAATATTTTCGTATATATGTACATACCTGAAATACTTTATAGGTACTTGGTATTGATCCACGACTTTTGCAAAAAAGACTTCTGTCCTTTCATCTTAAACAAAACAAGCCACTAACCCATTAAACAGCGATTCACCACAAATTAAAAACTGCTTCACAAAAATTGTAGTTAGGTAATGAAAGTTTATAAAAACTAATATACTGACAACAATGTGGATGAACCGCTTTTTATTCTATAATTTGAAAAGGCATCCAAAACCAAAGAACCCCATATCTGTTACTGTTTAATTAATGGATTATATTTTTAGATTTGTCGAAATAGAGCGAAAATTAATTTTATGTGCTGGAGGTAGATTTGAGGGAGAATATGTATGTTGCAAACTTAAATCTGGAGACGATAATGCGAATGTAACAACAACAACAACAACAACAACAACAACAACAACGACAACAACAGCGCAACCAATAACTACAACAACAATTGTGCCTGTAAGTAGGTAATTGAAAATCTACATGGATAACACTTATCAAACGGCTGTCATGGGAATAAGTCATAAATTGGGAACTAGATTGGGTCACCTCCAAACTCTAAAAGCAAAAGTGGCAAATTTAAGGCATCGCGCATGTAAACAAAGCGGATCGTCAGATGTCATGCGCAATGCCGACTGATAAACTATTTACCTTAACCCGCGAACAGGACCGTACTTCGCCCTTCATGAAAATGATTACACGGCAATATTTTGGCACATCAAGACTTTCTTTACTGGCAAATAAACAATCTATTTGCTCGCATAAAAGAAGGCCTCGTGGCCACCACTGAAAAGCAACCTTTAGAATTAATTTTGATATCCATTGTCCACATATCAGATGTTTAATATCGTTACATCCCTACGACTGATTTCGGTTCTGGACGGTCGTCGTTAGTTGTTTGGCAACCAAACCGGCACCAATACGGCGGGGTTGCCTATATTACGACGACAATATTGTGCGCAAGACAACCGACGAGCAACCTTTAAAAATATGATCGGTAAACAGTGCGCACTAACCCATTTTTTCACTCATAAAATTTAACTTTTTCCTGCGCACCACATAGCTTATCCAAAAATATCATTTTTGATTATTCCTTTTAAATATTTATTAATATTACTTTTTATTACAATTTACGGTTATATTTATGTTTTTAGAATATAGGTTGTGGCAGAAATCTACCCAACATCAATAATAGGATTATTGCGGGCATAGATTCGTTGGCACCTATTAACGGAGAATTTCCATGGCTAGTGGCCATTTTTAAAAAAAATACGGATAGTCCTGAATGGAAGTTTCATGCCAGCGGATCCCTTATTCATTTAAGGGTGGTTCTGACTGCTAATCATGTAGTTAACAGGTAGGAAACAGTTTATTTACCACTCTTTATGGTTTTTGGAAGTACAGATCAACTGGAGATCTTCTAGCCTGCGTCATCGAACAAACGCGAACATCATGGGGAGTCTCGGGCTGTTGCACTGTATATGCCCGGTCGATTCTGTGCATGGTTATCTAGCTGTCTTAAGGACCGCTTTCTGCAAGTGTCGATTGACTGATTTCTCTCATACACCTTCAACATCAATACCGGTGTTCCTCAAGGGTTTATATCATCTCCCACTCTCTTCTCACTTTACATTAACGACCTTCTAGTGAAAACGAAAAATCCGATATTTAGTTTTGCTGACGATAGCACACTTATCTCATCTTTTTCTTTGAATGCACAAACATCGGCTGCCGACGCACATCTTTGCAGACAGCATGAAGTTTCACGCCTCAACAAAGACCTGGAATAAATTTTGGCTTGGGGTAACAGTAACCAAGTCGAATTTAACGCTAAAAAAAAACAGGCAGCAGTTTTCTCTAAAAAGGTTAACATTACAGAGCCGACTATAGTCATAGACGGACACGCAATCCCACTGGCTTCATCTATTAATTGGGCGTCAATCTGGGAGGAAATATGTCTTGGCATAACCACGTTGTAGCAATCGCCACGATTGCTTCTCAGAAACTTGGTGTACTCGATTCCATCGAAAGGAGGGCCATTCGTCTGATTGGAGACCACGAGCTGACGAAGAACCTTGACAGCTTAGAACATCGAAGACAGATTGGGGACATGATTCTCTGTTACAGATATTTTCATGAAAAGTGCTCGGCTGACCTTGCCATCTTAATAATTCCGCCCAGAGCGGCGAATAGCAGAAATACACGACGAGCCACTGCTGCCCATGCATATGTGGATAAGCTTAGTACTCCTCGAACTTCATTATTTAAGAATTCTTTCATCTGGAGGACTTCATCGAATATAACCTCCAACAATTTAAAACCAACGTAAATCGCTTCTTGCGCACACGCACCACTCTCAGAGTACCCTAAAGGATTTTTCCTATAGTGCTTGTTTGATCATAAAAAAACTCTTTAGAAAGGGTGCCTGATGGTCTCCTGATTGCTTCATGTATTAGGACATAAAAGTTTTTTACATTATTCTCATGAACATATACCTCATGGAGTTTGGTCCATTCGTCCCGACTCACCCTGTATACGGTACATGTTTCGAGGATAGCAATCCTCATTATAATCAAAACAAAACGGAAAAGACAATTTAATTATTGTTTCTGCAATATTCAATTTTTATTTCTGCTTAACCGAATTTGACAGTTAAAGCTTTTTTGTGAGAAGAGACCTAATGCTGTAGTAAAATTAGGTGACGTTGTACTCGTAGGAAATGACAATATAAAGCGAATCGAGTGGCCTATCGGATGTATTATGGAACTGATACCAGGAAGAGATGGGCTTACAAGATTAGTTCGAGTTAAGACTGTACGGGGCGAGTTGTTGCGGCCAGTCCAGCGATTGTTTCCGCTTGAATGTGGTGGTACTGTGGAAGAAGATGCTAAGGTTTCCAGCCCGATAGCTTACCAACCCGAGTCGCAGCCTGAACAAGAATCCACAACCAAACGAGATGAAAAAAGAGTGATTAAAAGCAGAGCACCCGTACAAAAAGTTGTTATTACGCGTAGTGGTCGAGCGTCAAAGAATCCAAAAAGGTTTTAATAATTGTTAGGACTAATGTAAGATTATTTGAATGTAAATAGTATTTAATGTGAGAAACGCTTTATGTTACACACCGTTTCTCAGGTGGGAGAATGTTGTAAACCAGTAATTTAGGATAGGTAAATAACAAGTCAATGTCAATCAATAAAAATTTTAGAACGGATAATCATTTTAAGTTTTTCCCTAAAATAAAAAAAAGAAGAATAAAATACCCGAAGTTGCCAGAGTTCGAATCTAGTCTAGGCCGGGAAAGCGGGTAGCGGACCAGCGGCGAGACAAAACAAAGATAACTCTTGACTATTGAGCCCCAGTGACTTAGGGTCGATATTTGAATGTAATCTTAAGTGAGACCTCAGCTAAGACATCCTTAAACCTTAAAAAATGTTATGTTTTAAATTAATTTGACGGTCAATTGGCGCGTTCCGTGGGAGATTATCACGCTCTTAAGATGAGTTAAAAAGAACTGTAATATACATACTTGTCAAACTTGTGTTAAGCATGACTTGTGTCATTCTGTACCTTAAAGTGACTTTGAAATATCGACCCTTATAGTACTTATATTTAAAAGGTATATTGATAGATTAATATGCTGTGCATAAATTCTAAATCATATAAAATATCCTGATTTTAGTATACTATCCGTCACTGAATTAAGATTTATTTCCAAAGTATTGTTTAAATTCTTGTTCTGCTTTTCCCGTATCATGTGTATAATATAAAACGCTCTTATATAATATTTTATTTGCACGTTTAATTATTTTTAGTGTTAAAGCCAACGCACTGAAGGTTATTGCCAACGGAGAAATTGAACTGAGTCAAATAGGCAAAAACCCGCTTCACGAACGAAACATAAAGGAAATTATTAGACATTCAAATTATAAATCTGGAGTGTTCCACAACGATGTGGCTCTTTTAATTCTCGAAGAACCCTATGACATTCCAACAATGCCATTTATTAATACTTTATGTTTAAGGCCGCATATATCGTATGAAAGTAAAAGATGTTTAGTAGCTGGGTGGGGAAAAAAACCAAATGCAGATGGAAGTAGGTATAATTTTCAATATACTCGACTGATCCCGCGGTTGGTTCTTTATGAAATATTTTTGTAATAATTTGATGTAAAAAAAGAAAAAGTTTGCTTTTAAATGTTTCAATATATTTAGAGCATTACTCTACATGTTTCGGCTTTTTAGGCCTTTTTCAAGAGCATTGCAAGATGAATACTAAACTTAAAAATTATTTTACGGGTCTTTATACAGTCACTAATAAACTTTTTTATTGTTTAAGAATTAGAGTTTTTCCCCAGATTAGTGTAGGTAGACTTGAGAAGGCTGTCTATCATGGGCGTGTTTACGAAATTTTGTTGATCATTAGTTGTGAGGGGATTATTTTTTATAGACTTTTTAATTTCGTACTGTTCTAGAAGATCTAAACGTTGGCCCTTTCTTTCGTTATGTAACAGTTTAAAATTGTCCGTATCTATAAAATGGTTGTTTTCTATACAATGTGTCGAGATTCCGGAATTTTTTATGTTATTCAAAATAGAATTGCTATGTTCTCTCAATCTTGTCTTGATGTTTCTACCAGTTTGCTCAACATAGACAGCTTCACAGTCTTTACATTTAATCCTATATACCCCAGATTTGTTAAGATTACCTATTTTGTCTTTATTATTCACCAACATAGATCCTAAGCTACATTTATTCACCACCACTGTGTTGCAACCTAGGCTATTGAGTTTTTTTGAGACTTTATTACTTAATGTAGGTAAAGATTGTTCCAGGAAAAATGGATATAACTTAATGACTGCAGTAAAAGCTTAATTTATATTTAAATATCTTTTTGTCATAAAATTTGTTAGTTTTTATTTCTTGCTGGAAGAGTTTAGTTGTAATACCGATATTATTTTACCAAACGTATAAAAAAAAACAGTATGCGGCGTCCATGGAAAAACATTGATGGTGCTTCTTCTAGTGTTGCAGTGAAGAAAATGCATTTATCTCTCGATGCTAGGGAAATTGTAAAAAGAGTATATACTTCTTTACTCAAGAGAGGACTTTATGCTAGTGCTGCTGCGACTGAAACGTCTGATTTGACTAAGATACCTCTGACTACAGTGAAAAGAATCGCGTCAAATCCCATTAAATCTAGAAAGAAGCGTAAAGATGCCGGTTTCACCAAATGTTTCGACGAAAGCGACAAGGACTTGATAAGGCGAAAAATCTACACCATGTACGAAGAGCAACGCGTACCTACATTAGATTCTCTGTAGAAAATTCGTATATTAGTCTGGATCGTATAACTAATCCAATTATAATTAATTTTGATGAGGATAGCGATAGCGAAACAGAACTATCTATAGAATGACATTATAAATGTAAATAAATATGACTAGTAATATTTAAAAAAAATGTTATTTCATTTGATTACATTAATATAATCATATCATTACTTGTTTTCCTTAGTCCGTCCCTTCATACTTCACTTGTTTATTGCCAAGCTCTTGTCGACACAATGGGACCAGGAAATCATTAAGTCGTATCCAAATTTCGTGAAACGTACTTTACATAATTTATAAATCTATGTTGATGTTTGGTTATTAATACTGTAAATATGTTTCTTAAGTATTTTTCGTCTGTTGTTTATAATCATGTTATCTATTATAGGGTCCCTATAGCCGTTATTTTTAGCTATCTGTTTGATTATATATAATTCCTGTTTATATTCTCTTGAGTTTAAAGGGAAATTTAACAGCCTGTCTGAGGCTATGGAAGGGTGACATTTTTATTTTCCATGACCGCTGATAATTGATATGAATGACCGTATCTGTGGTGGTAAAGGCCTAAAAAGCCCAAACCATCCTCTCAATATATTGAAACATTTAAAAGCAAATTTCTTCTTTCTTTTACATTAAATTAAAGGTATAATTTTTTTATAATGTAAGCATAACATAATATAAGTCCTGAATTTAAAATATACAGGGTGTAACAAATTCGTCCTTCATCATTGCGATTTCGGGAATGGTAAGAGATACGAAGTCGGTTAAATTGGGGTAACTTTGCCCCATCTCTTCCGAAATCCCAATGGCGAAGGACGAATTGGTTATATTCTGTGTGCTTTACTTTTGACTGTAGATTTTATTTATATATATTTTATATAAAAATTATATATATTTTAATTTCTATTTTAGGTCTGAAAGTGTTGAAGAAAGTGGATCTACCTACGCATTCACATTCAAAGTGTCAGGAAATGTTAGCAAAGGCACTTGGTAGAAACCCTTATACATTCCATGAATCCTTTATGTGTGCTGGAGGTGAGGCTGGAAAAGATGCTTGCTATGGTATGTTCTTAAACAGACTTACGTTTACTTTGAATTGAGTGACAGTATATGTAAAATAATCTATTCCCATTCCAGGTGATGGAGGTAGTCCACTCATGTGTCCCATAGGTGATGGTCACACAATGTACCAAGTGGGAATTGTATCTTGGGGAAAAGGATGTGGAGTAAAAGACGTTCCAGGAGCATATGCCAATGTTCAGTACCTACATAACTGGATAGTTGATCGATTAACAGAATCGAACATATATATTGAAAATAATTAGCCAGCTATTTGGATGCAACTGAAGTGGGCCAGTGGATTATGTAACTCCTTTCCCACTTTTATGACTACCTTTTGATGATATTCTGACTGCAAATTTAAAGGAAATTATTTATCACACTCACAAATGACGAAAATCCGGCCCATTCTTTTCTTACGTTTACAGCAATGAGAAGAGCTACTAATAATGAGCTAGGTTGCATTATTTTGATTTCGACCTCCTCAGATGATTTTCGTAGTTTTGAGGGAGAAATCGAATGGCGCAGGTTTTTTTCACCTGCGCTGTTAAGGTGGTGCACTGCGCAGGGCAACTTTTTTTTTTAAAATGGGAACCCGTTTTTTTCTGCGAGAAATAAAACGGGTTCCCATTTAAAAAAAAAGTTGCCCTGAACATCGCAGGTGGAAAGAACCTGCGCCATTCGATTTCCCCTCAAAACTACGAAAATCATCTGAGGAGGTCGAAATCAAAAAAATGCAATCTGAGCGAGAAAAAAGGGTGTTCGGGTTTTAAAAAGACACCCGGTATATTTATAAACCACAAATTTAAAATTTAATATAACCCCCCCCCCCCCCTACCCCAAAAAAAAAGATTGCTGGCTGCACCAATGCTTATTTTCATCATATTGTTTGTTGTCATTGTAAACAAAATACATTTTTATAAGGAAAGGATTCGTCCTGAAAATATGAAAAAAACATTTTTAAGTTTTTCTGTGAAGTTATATTCACAACGATAAATATTAATAAATTGAATGATTGTATACTGACGTAGGTCCGTTTTCTACGAATTGGTATTACAAATTTGGGACACGCTCTTATAGGTGTTCAATTTTATATATCATTAAAAATTAATTAAACCAAATATTTCCGACCTTTAAGAATCAACCTAATCTCGTAACACCGTAAAAATGAACCATTTTAAAGAACAGTGTATAGTTGTTGCAGAATTATACCGTTGACTCTTACTGCCATAAATAAACTACCTTATTAAACCCTATTGTATACGCCTCAACCTCTTCAAAGCTCAATAAATGGGATCAGGGCCGGCTTGAAAATGTATACCACACCACATGATTTATTTTTATAATTTAAAATAAATAGATAGGTATTTTTAGTTTTAGGTACCGATAATAAATATATATTTTTAAGGAGTTTATGTTTAAACCAATCTTCAAAAAGTTGTGAGTCGGTATCTTGATGGTAATCTAAAGAAGAATCTGCTATGTTTTTTGCTGAAAGCAACAGACAATTTGGAACAAACCCGTTCTCTGAACCAGCATGTAATATTGTGATACTTTTGCCTTTATTTGATGATGCCTTGGTGTGACATTTTTTGGAAGAATCATCCCAACCTTTTCTTGGAATGTCATGGGTATCGAACCATGTTTCGTCAAGGTAAATAATTGGATGATATTCTTCTCTAAATTGTTTAACAGCTGTTAAATATTTAAGTTTACATTCCCGTAAACGTTGAGATTCCATTAATGTTTGTCTTTTATCAATGCTTCGGTATTTAAAACCCATTTTACGCAATATTTTCCTAAGGCTTGAAAGGCTACAAGAGATATTTGTTTCATCTTTAATCAGCCGCTCTTTGAGGGAAATCAAAGTGGGTACAGTTTGTGCCTCATACATTTGGTAAATCTTTCTTCTTAATAAATCCATGTCATTTTCGTCAATGCTTCTCAATGTACCAGAATCACTCCGATTTTTTCTAGGCTTAAAAGGTTTAAGTACTACCTATGCCTCTTACCGAAGATAAAGGAGTTTTTGTCAAAGTAGACGTCTCTGCTAAAGCAGCCATCGAATTAAAATTTCTACTCAACAACGATGGATACACATTTTTAATTATTAGCTTGGCATCGGTAGATAAATGCTTTCTTTTAAAAATGACACTTGAAGATGCAGCCCTTTCAGTACAATTCCAAAGACGCCACATTCTACCTCTAATAAGAAAACTAAAAATTACTCGCCGGAAAATCACTAAAGATTAAAATTATTAAAAATCACTTTCTATTTATATATGCATCAGGCATAGGTATAAATTGAATTTGTATACCTGGTCCGGCTCTGCTTGAAAATGTTTTAAAATTCGGGATTTCCTTATTTATTTTATGGTCGAAGGGTTAATGAGGTTTTATTGCAGGCAAAAGATCAACGGTATAATTCTTCAAATACTATACCTGATGTGATAAACATGCAATATTTCATATATTCAAGCTAACATACTAATGTATCTAATCTTAAACCAATAAATTTCTTTACCTATCGTTCTTTTGCATTTTTCTTAAAACATTTAACACTGTGCATTGTATAAAGGTTGTTTGACATGCCGCCCTGCAAGATTCTTGCAGCAAGACATTGCAATGGTTCTTGCAATTTGGTTTTACATGCTGCAACGCTCATTTAAATGTACCTTAAATCTTTGCACTGCCAAAATCAGGAAAATATGAGATTTTCTCTATTGTAGAGATCATCAGTTCCATGCCCTTGAAAATTTGAGAATTCCAAGTTTCTACCGATTCATTGATCTATTTAAATTCGCACTTAAAGAATTAGGGTTTTCCAAAATCCTTAACACAATTTAATTATACATATTGTCTAAGCAAGAAAAAATCAATTTAAAATTTTTAGGAAATTATTTTTAGCGGTTTAGAAAGCATTGTTATTATTGACAAACCGCGCGAAGCACCGACGAATTTAAGACGGTAATAGCGTACTTCTAAACCTTGGTTGATAATATACTATTAAATATTCCATAGTGTATAATACATTTTTTGTGAACAACATTGTTCATAATTATACACTATTAGGTTAATTAAATATTAGTACAGATTGTGACGGTTGGACAAGGTCGCTTGATATTTAGTTGATGATGTATTCATTAATTATCCTGTTCCTAATAACTAATTGTTGCTAATAGTTAATTGTTATGTTTTCTTAGGCAAACGATAATTTTATTTTTGTTCTGGTTGGGTGTCCTCTTTTAAAATGTTTTGTATATAATTAATGTATTCTTTATAACTTGTTTGTGAATAGACCTATTTCTAAACATATAGGACGTCTATTCTTGACATTTTTAGTAAGTCGATAGAATAGACTATAAATCTTTGAAAAAGTAAGTTGGAATAAATTTGTAGTATAGTTTATTCAAAATCACTTTATAGAAATATAACAATAGTTAAGTTATCTATTTGTAGGTTTTGTGTTCAAATTAACAAATATTGATAATTAGACAGGCATATGTACAAAACACTGAGATAACTAAACTTAACAGCTAAACAGTAACTTTTTGCATAGGGAGTTCGTGTGGACTGAACCGAAATGGCAATTATTTTAAGCTTAGGTCGTTTAGTAATTGCACTATTCCAGATTTGGCTGTTTAGAGACGACCAAAGCCCGAACTCGAATGAAACATACAAATTCGATTGTTTTAAAACGTCAGACAGACGCCAGATAGAACGTCAGGATAAAAGTAATGGAGAAAGCTATTAACAAACATCCTCTAAAGTACCTGGAAGGCCCCAACATTATCAGCGATCATCAATATGGTTTTCGGAAGTCCAGGTCAACTGGAGATCTTCTAGCCTATGTCACCCATATTTGGAACAACGCAATCGAACATCATGGGGAGTCTCTGGCTGTTGCACTAGATATTTCTAAAGCCTTTGATCGTGTTTGGCATGAGGGACGTCTAAGTAAACTGCGATCCTATGGTTTGCCCAGTCGATTCTGTGTATGGTTGTCTAGCTTTCTTAAGGACCGTTCTCTGCAAGTGGTAATTGACGGATTTCTCTCAGACATCTTCACCATCAATGCCGGTGTTCCACACACCTCAACAACTTTTGACACTATACAAAGCCCAGATTCGACCATCACTAGAGTACTGCTCTCATGCCTGGAGCTCTGCACCCAAACATACTTTTCGGCCACTGGATTCCATCGAAAGGAAGGCCATTCGTCTGATTGGAGACCACGAGGTGACGAAGAACCTCGACAGCCTAGAACATCGAAGACAGGTTGGGGATTTGACTCTCTTATACAGATATTTTCTTAATTCTTAATTCCGCACAGAGCGGCGAATAGCAGAAATACGCGACGAACCACTGCCGCCCATCCATATGTGGTTAAGTTTAGTACTTCTCGAACTTCATTATTTCAGAATTCTTTCATCTGGAGGACTTCATCCTTATGGAACGACTTTCCCGAGGTCGTTTTTCCGAACGAATATAACCTCCAACGATTCAAAACCAACGTGAATCGCTTCTTGCGCACACGCACCGCTCCCAGAGTGCCCTACAGGATTTTTCCTATAGTGCTTGTGTTTGATCATAAAAAAAAACTAATAGAAGATGGACTACAAATCTTTTAAGATACTAGATACTATAATTCGATACCGGTACGTTATTACTACATTTCTATTTATACTCCTGCATTTTACGTACTAATTTAGAAACATCTAAATATTAACAAATCCAAGAATCCATTCTTCGGAAAACAAGTTGTGATCGTTTAATAATTACAAATTACAGAGTGTACTACGAAAAATGTATGCTGCTATTTTAAATAAAATTTGATTTTATTGATCTCATCGCATTTCTTCCAATTGGTAATTAAAGATACTATATTTTAAAAGCATGTAGACATTTAAAAAGGACCGTCCGTTAATTAAAGTACACCAAATCAATAATATGATATGAATTTAATATTGTTATTGAGTTGAGTTCTAAAACATATATTACTTATATGCTGTCGATACTTTGTCTTCAACTTTCTGCTACCAACAAGAAACAAAAAGCATTGGTGTAAGTCTATGGGTCGGTCGATTAAATATATTAATGCAATATAAAAAATGGTATAATTCGAATCAAAAATTACTAAAATTGCGATGTATATAATTTATTGGCATACATACGTCAGAATCAGAACCGGTCGTAATAAATGTTCCCGAAGAACCGTACCTACTTAAATCCTTTTACCACTACGAAAGTCTTGCTAAGACACTCAGTATTAAAGAATTATCGGATAAACTTTTTAAGTAGTTGTATTTTATTGCATTTGAAGAAACGCGCATAAAAAAATATTGAAGGAATAATGATATTTCGGGTGTTAGCAGTGTTTGTGTTGTGTTTTCATAGTTTTGGTCATGTTATAGGATTTTCTCGAATAAGGATTAGGAGAGACGATGTCCCTAGCACTAAACAGAATCTTGAAATTGAGTTCTTCAGTAACTGTAGTTGTGTTTATAACTACCAGTGCGGCAGTGATGGGTTCGTTATCACAGATGGAAAAGGGCTAACGGAAGACAGGTACTTTTTGCGATTTCTGGAATAATTATTAAATAATGTACAACTACAATATAATGTAGTTGTATGATTAGCAGTAGCTGGACAGAGAGAAATTCAAAATACTATTTTCTTTAACTACTTTCTCGAGTTACAAGGACAAAATTATTTATGTACATGTATTTCAAAGAACTTTTAATGCGTATACATTTTGTAATGAGACACCCAGTAATGTACGTTAATATGGATAACCTTTGCCACCTCTATTCTAAATGCACGTTTAAAAATAATCTTGTTGAAAACATAAAGAAGAAAGAATGTGGTTACGGATATTAGCAGTGTTCCTATTGTGTTTCTATAGTTTTGGTGATTCCCTAAGTGATTCTCTTGTTAGGAAAAAGAGGGAAGATGTCCCCCCTAGTGATCAGAACGTTGCGATTGAATTTTTTAATAACTGCACTTGTGTTTTTTATTATCAATGCGATCTTGATGGATTTATTATTACTAGTGGACAAGGACTGGTCGATCCTAGGTATGGTTTCTGTAGTAAAAGTATTGGTAACTTTGTAAAAATTTAATTGTGATTGTTAAACAGGTTCTTAATGGCCTTCTTGAGAGTAGAAATGTTTGCTGATTAGAAATAAAAATCACTTTCCATATGGTTCAGCAACAAACATAAATAACTTTCACTGCCAAAAATTTGAATAAAAATATAGTACAAAAATTTTAAACTAAAAGAAAACAGGCTGGATGGACAGTTTTAAACCGACGTCGAACTTTTTGAATTTATCATACCTACAGGGCCGTACTAGTATTATATTTTAATGTAAATTACATGGTTGTTGTAAGTTGGACACTTTTACTTTCTAACGTGAGTTTGGTTCTAAATTTAAGAATGTTGTTTTTAACAGGTACCACTCAGAACCATTCGATGTGACCTCGGGTGTTCCCCAAAGAAGTCATCTAGGGCTTTTCCTATTAATAATTTATGTCTCAGAACAGTAACTCTGTCGTTGTTGCTGCTCGTATATTTAAAATATTACAATTGGTCGAGATAAAGAATTGTTTAATATACTCCAGAAACCCAAGTTTACACTGAGCGAAATTTCGAGTTGATATAACTCAAATATGAGTTGTCCTAGACCGAAGCGTGTTGCTAATGGGGGACAGCCCAGACTTCTGAACTACGGCAACCAAATCGAAGAAATTTTCTTCAACTGACTATTCATAAGTTATGATAGCACAGAAGATGGGTTATTTTATGCGTTGGAATAGCCCACGCCCCACCGTCTTAAATTATTGATAGGCTACCGTAGCTACCAGTATGTGAATTGTGATGCGTTACTAGTCGGGCTAGATCAATTCATGATTCGAGCTATCAAAACTTGATATTGTTGAGTTGTTCTAGCTTACGATGGTGGCTGGAATAACTCACTCTTTGGGCTACCAGAGTAAAAATTTTGAACTACCAGTACCTAAATTGTGGACTATCGGAACTCAAAATATTTCTTTGATTTAACGCCTGCATATTGTGGACTTCAATTGCCTTTTGTTTTTGCAAGATATGACATTTTTGTTGTATATTAAAAAAAAATAATCAAATGAATTATAGACAGGAGAGCAAACTACGGCTAAGAAACCAGTGTTGACGATTGCTTATAAATAATAAGGCTCCATTCCAATAATAACAATTTGTATGCATCTCCCTCGTAACCCTCCATTTTACGCCAACTGACCAAAATTATGCAAAACAAAAATTTTCATGCATTGGGAACAAAGATGAAACATCCCGCACACGGCGCAACGGCCAACAGGTGTCTATATGCGCGATCGAAGGAGGATTGACGAATAACAAATGAACCGCGCCAAATCTGCACGAGCACGTATTCGGAACTTTCCGTGACCTTACGATCTTGCGATTTACCCTCGATACGGGGTTTTCGAACACGTTTCCTGAATTATTCCAACTCAAAATAATTTACACATGGTAATGAGTTAAAATAATGCACGTCCGGGTTAAACGACACTTTATAATCAATTAGTAAGTTTTCCCAACCCAGAAACTGAGTTCAGGTAACTCATAAAATAGTTACAACATGAGGAATTGTGGTGATCTCAAAGATGTTTAAAGTGTTGATAAAAAAATCTCTTTCTGGGTTGAGGCGAACCAAAGAAACATGAATTACTGTAGCGGTTTTAAATAATTTGTGATAATTCGTAGGCTCAGTTAGAACAACATAGAGAGGTGGGTTGAGGTAGTTCCAATTCTAGAACCCACGACATTGGTAAATGCATTTTTGTCAGTGTAGGACCCAATAGCCACTTAATTATATGTAGATTATTTGTAAATATTGTTGTTAATATTTTCTACCACGATCACAACATTCAAGTTGATATTGCTTTTTTTTTACTTTAAATTAGTTTAAAATCACCATATTAACGTAAATAGCGCCGGCTAACTCGTGGTTAATATACAAATTTGTATACAACGGCCAACATTTCTCGTTTCCATAGATCAAAACAAATAACAAAGTCTATTATTAAGTCCAAAACTATTTGTCATTGTTTAATTAATTGGTGGTATTTTTAGATTAGGAGAAGGGAAAACTAAAAGAATTTTATGCACTGGAGGGCGATTTGTCGGAGAATTTGTATGTTGCAAACTTAAACCTGGAGAAGAAGAAAAAACACCCGTAACTACAGAGCTGCCGTTCAATGAAAATGTTACTGTCGCTACTAAAACAGTAAGTATAAGAGAATAAATATAAATTGTGATCTCTAAATTCATTTTTGGGGGAAATAAAAATTATTTGTAAAATTAAGTAAAAAATATTAACCTCTAACTAATTTAAGTATCTTTTTGGACTCATAATTTATAGATATACAAGGTGATAACATTTTAGCGATGTAATGCAACTATCTACTAACTAATTGTACGAGGCAGCGCATAACATTTTGATGCATAACTTACATGCAACTTGAATTTAATTAATTTTTTGAACTTAACTAATTAGTATTAGTAATATACAGGGTGATTCACGACGAGCTTGCATTAGAGCTTTATGGAGAACTACTGAATATATGTTTCTGAAATTTTGGGGATTTAGGTTTATCGATATGCTCTCTTTAACTAAAATATTGACATGTTTCTGTCATTTCCGGTTATACCGGAAGTAGCTGCCTACTTTCGTTTTTTAAATACAACATGGTAATTTTTATTACATTTTTCGATTAAGCATTAAATACTAAGCACATTTTATAGAAAATGTTTTTGTCAGACTCTAATAGTTTTTGAGATATCTGGAATTTTTGTAATTATTTGGCAAATGCATGACGATGAAATAATCCATATAATTTTTTTACCTTAGCGCTTGGACTAAACATTTTTGCTCACCGAATAGCTAGAAGATCATCAAGTCTCAAAAACATTTCAAATTCGGCATAAAATGTACAGGGTGGTCACAATTCAAGCCTCATTGTGAAAAAATTCAACCATTAAAAACTTTCTTATTTTAAATGGAACACCCTGTATATTTTTATTTAATTTGATGGCAAATTAGTTGTTCTTTATAAATAGTATTTACTGTCCTATACCTATATCAAAGCGTTTTCTCAAAAAATCCAATTTTATTCCGAAAATACTATTTGTTCAAGTGTGCTATGAAAACAATTGTACTTAGGGGCTGTATACTGATGTCTATACGGAGGAAAAGTGATTGGTATCAAAACGATGGGGTCCAGCACACAACGTCCAAGTTGTTAAGACTGCCCTAAACAGACTTTTTCATGACCAGTGGATCGCAAACCAAGGTCCCTTCCACTGGCCAGCTCGTTCGCCAGACTTAACTCCACTGGACTTTTTCATCTGGGGAACCATTAAAGATAAAGTTTACGCGCGTCCCATCACCACGAAGGAAAATCTAATTGAAAGGGTGAAGGCAGCATTTCAATCTCTCACTGCACAAGAAATTAGGAATGCTACAAGAAATAGCATGATGAAAAGAATACATAAATGCTTGGAAGTAAATGGCAATCATTTCGAACATATTTTAAAAATATAATCAAAAGATATTAGGTATAATTTTCAAACACATTTTTAATTAAAGAATTTAAAGTTTATTAACTTGTTTCCTTGCTATTTTTAAAAAAATAATATTTAAACCATTAAATTTAAAACAATTTAAAACAATAAACTGCATTTTATTTATAAATTATTAAGAAACACTTTAGAATGTTGTATTTTCAAGCAATCAATCACTATTCCTCCGTATAGACATCAGTATACAGTACAATTGTTTTCATAGCACACTTGAACAAATAGTATTTTCGGAATAAAATTGGATTTTTTGAGAAAACGCTTTGATATAGGTATAGGACAGTAAATACTATTTATAAAGAACAACTAATTTGCCATCAAATTAAATAAAAATATACAGGGTGTTCCATTTAAAATAAGAAAGTTTTTAATGGTTGAATTTTTTCACAATGAGGCTTGAATTGTGACCACCCTGTACATTTTATGCCGAATTTGAAATGTTTTTGAGACTTGATGATCTTCTAGCTATTCGGTGAGCAAAAATGTTTAGTCCAAGCGCTAAGGTAAAAAAATTATATGGATTATTTCATCGTCATGCATTTGCCAAATAATTACAAAAAGTCCAGATATCTCAAAAACTAATAGAGTCTGACAAAAACATTTTCTATAAAATGTCCTTAGTATTTAATGCTTAATCGAAAAGTGTAATAAAAATTACCATGTTGTATTTAAAAAACGAAAGTAGGCAGCTACTTCCGGTATAACCGGAAATGACAGAAACATGTCAATATTTTAGTTAAAGAGAGCATATCGATAAACCCAAATTCCCAAAGTTTCAGGAACATATATTCAGTAGTTCTCCATAAAGTTCTAATGCAAGCTCGTCGTGAATCACCCTGTATATGCGTTAGACACCAACGAATACTTATAAACAGGAAGAAGACAAACAGCCGTGTTAAAAAATCGAAGCAGGCATGAACAAACGAACAAACCCGGCATCCATTAAGTATGGCATCAGCTGACAAACGCACATGATTTTCAATTTTCAAATGTCACTTTTGTCCAAATTTGTATTACCGTCAATATTTTAAAGTGACATTTAACCAACAAAAAACAGTGGTGAAAATCAAATATTAGGATTCTGACATGTTTTAAGCTGTAAATATCACTGAAAAATAAAGTAAATCATAATTTACATAAAATATTTTACCATCTTCAACTGGGCTCTAGGTCCTAGCAAATAATTCAGGCTTCAAGTCCGAGCATATTTTTGGGCCCATCTGATTTATGAAAATAAATTATTATTGATGCTTACTCTCAGTAAAGATGACTAAATGAATATTTCAATTACAAATTACTCACTTACACCAAAAAGGAAACGACGTTTCTCGTGAAAAGATTAGAAAATTAAAAAATATTTTAGAATTTAAAGACGCTCGCTTCGCCATTTTCATTCACTTAACATATCATTCATATGTTGCTTGATTATATTCCATGCCAGACGAAGAAAATTGACTTGTAAAATTATTTAACAACTCGGCCTGGTCGTATTTTATGTCTGTCTCTGTCTGCATCAACCTTTCACGATTCGGTAAAGTGAGACAAATATGGTCAAGATCAAATTGCCTTCATTAAACACGCCTACTTTATGGCTTCCAGATATAACTACGTAAGTCTGATATTGACCCATAGGGTCACTTGCATGGCCTTCTTACGTGTTTTGATCCCCCTAATAAGAAGTCTCGCCGGGCTGTTAGATACTGGCTGAAAAGAATCGCCATGCCACTACAGATAACAAAATAACTGCAATTTATTCTAAATACGTCATATTGTCGAAAAAACGTTTCGTAAACAATCAATGTGACATTTTATTAACTTTTGACTTTACCTTCATTTACTTAACAATAAAGATTGGAAAATAACGATACAAATACAATTTTCAGCGATAAAATAACTGCGTATAGCATTCTGTATTATAGACTTTATTTGTGGAATTCATTTTTAATTTAGGAAACGTCAAAATTCATTGAACGTTTTTCGACAATATAACGTCAAGTACGTTTCACGAAATTTGGATACGACTTAATGATTTCCTGGGTCGGCCCCATTGTGCCGACAAGAGCTTGGCAATAAACAAGTGAAGTATGAAGGGACGGACTAAGGAAAACAAGTAATGATATGATTATATTAATGTAATCAAATGAAATAACATTTTTTAAAAATATTAAGTACTAGTCATATTTATTTTCATTTATAATAGATATATAGATAGTTCTGTTTCGCTATCGCTATCCTCATCAAAATTAATTATACGATCCAGACTAATATACGAATTTTCTACAGTTATTACATGACGGACTGAATTTTTTCAACTACCTGGGGGAATATCATTAAAGCATTTTCGTGTTAATTCTACAACACTAGAACTTAAAGTCGGAGAAATATTTTCAGACCTAACCAGTGATTTTAACTGGTGCCACGCTCTATGGGGTTAAAAATGCAATAATAGAGTGGGAGCTGTAGCACTGTATGTCCAATTTCTTCTGCCAATGTGTCACAAACATATACTTTTTTTATACAAAATGTCTTTAAAACTTCTAAAAGATCACTTTTTTTTATAACTTTCTACAAAATATATATCATTCGCCGCCATGTAGTTCTGAATCTCCAATTTTGTATTATTTGAGCTTGGAGCTTTATGTAATTGGCGACTGTGATAGCTCGCATTGTCCATTACTATCACGCTATTCTGAGGAATGTTTGGTAAAAGACAATTCTTGAACCATTCCTCAAAAAGTTCGGCTGTTGTATCTTCATGGTAGTCCACACAAGAGGCTTTAATGTTTTTTGCAGAAAGCCACAAGGCATGTAAAATGCTTATTCTTTTTCCTTTATTTGACGGAGCTTTTGTTTTACTGCAACACTAGAAGAAGCACCATCAATGTTTTTCCATGGACGCCACATACTGTTTTTTTATACGTTTGGTAAAATAATATCGGTAATACAACTAAACTCTTCCAGCAAGAAATAAAAACTTACAAATTTTACCACAAAAAGATATTTAAATATAAATTAAGCAACCTAACCTACCTGATGTGCCTATATTTAATTATACTTATTACAATCCGGTCCTTTCCACATAATAATAACAAACAGTCATAAATAATGGGATCGCCCCAGGTACTTTTACTGCAGGCATTAAGTTATATCCATTTTTCGTGAAACAATCCTTACCTATTTAGAATAAATGTAAATTTTTTGTTACCTCGAGGGGCATGGCGACACTTTTGGGCCAGTGCCTAACCCAGCTGTATCTCTAATTGGTTTAGTCAAAAATAAATTAAATTCAGTTACCTATGTCAAATTTAAATTTTAGAAAATATACATGCATTTAGATTTTTTGAGCTACCCCGTACAATTAGACATATTAATACGTAAACTATTCAGCTTCAAACTCCAGAATCTGTTCCCTAGGAGTTAAAAGAAAAATATTAAAATTGGTTCATTATTAACGAAATATCAGCTTATCAATTTGGACCTGCATTTTTCAATATTCGATAATTAATTGTCAGTTTATTAATTGATAAAATCTAAATCGTAGCTCTGTACGGATTTAAAGTTAAATTTATGTTTTTAGCAAAGATCTTGCGGCAGACAACTGCCGAACATTAATGTGAGAGTTTTTGCCAACGAGGACGAGTTGACACCTGTTAATGGAGAATTTCCATGGCTAGTAGCCATATTTAAAAAGGAAACGGATAGATCTGATTGGAAGTTTCATGCCAGCGGATCTCTTATACACTCGAGGGTGATTTTGACAGCCAACCATGTAGTAATCAGGTAGGAAACAACGTATTTAGATTATGGAGTTAGAAGTAGAACAAAAGTAAATATTGACTCCCCCTAGTGTGATTAGTGTTGTGATCGCTCGAGCGAAAAACCGCTTGATCACTCGATTATTGAAATAACGGACATCGCTCGATTATTAAAAAAACCGCTCGAGTTATCTATTCTTATCTTTCACTCGATACCTGAGCTTCGCTTGAAGCCGGCGGAGATGTACCGCTATAGTGTGATCGAGTTAAAAAACTGCTCGTGTATTCGAACAGTTTTTCGCTCGATAGGAAATACTCTAGTTATAAATTCAGGCGAAAAACCGAAAAATATCGCCTGTCACTTGATACACGACCTTCGGTCTACGCGCCGCGCCATCCGATTGACGACGTTCGAGTTTGACGCTGAGCAGGTACACGACATACGTCTTTCTTAAAGGCACATAAACGAGAAGGTGCATATAAAAAAGTATGCCAAATCCCTTAGCGGAGTCATCGCGACATGGTTTTTGTAAAGTTTTGTATTAACTGGCTAGCCAGCGGCGTAGTTTAGGTCTCCGATTGTAAATATTAAAAAATTAAAGGATATAATTTTTAAATTTTTATTTACTATAAACTCGAGAAAACTTCTCAAAAATAACATAATAATAGAAATTGTAAATAAAAATAACAAAACGAACAAAATGGTTAACAAAATATATAGAAAAATTCGTTAGTAATCTTATAGTAAACATTTTTAAATCTAAACAGGAACTTTTTATTATTAAACTCAAGAAAACTTCTTAAAAATAACATACATTATAGAAAATGTTAATGGTAAATAAGAAAACGAGCAAAATAGTTAACATAACATAAGTATAGACAAACTTTTTGGTAAACAAAAGTAAACATTTTTAAATTTAAACAGGAACTTTTAGGTAACTATAAACATGAATTTAAAAAAATAATCACCTATTTTCTTATTTTGCCAGTCGCGTAACTAAGCCTACATTTTTGAAGGGCACACAGTGGGCACCTGATAATTTAAAGTGGAAGAATTTGACAAGCCATTTTAAATATATACTTATTTTATGCTCGTAGATTGAGAAAGATCTGAAGAAAAATAACTCTTTCGGTTATTATGGTGAAATTAAACATGAAATAAGTTGTTACTCAAAAACGTTATTTATTATCGACAACTTGTTTCAAGCCCGACACCGGTAGGGCGTGTGTAAAATCGCGCTTAGAGTCTTTCATTCTGAAATTTTTTAGCGCCAAAGTCAAGGCACTGAAAGTGATCGCCAACGGACAAATTGAACTTGGTCAAATAGGCGAAAACCCGCTCCAAGAACGAAACATAAAGGAAATTATTAAACATCCCGATTATAGTTCTGGAATGTTGTACAACGATGTGGCTCTTCTAATTCTGGAAACTCCGTATGAAATTTCGACGACGCCATCCATAAACAGCATATGTTTAAGGCCAGATATATCGTATGCAAGTAAAAGATGTTTAGTAGCCGGATGGGGTAGAACGGAAAACACAGATGGAAGTAGGTATCATTTTTTAATTTTATTAAAGTAACTATAAAAATATGTATTCTCGGTAATTTTATTTGTTTTAAAATTTTATTCCATTATTAGTCCTTATTTATTAATGTAGATTGTATTAATAATAAAGTTCGTCTTATTGTACACCTTGGCTAAGCAAATAAAGATTCCTCATTTAACGTAATCTAACTTTATATTTCAGCCGTGAAAGTACTGAAGAAAGTGGAATTACCAACGCACTCGCATTCAAAGTGCCAGGAAATGTTAGCAAAAGCTCTAGGAAAAAGCGATTATATATTCGACGAATCCCTTATGTGTGCTGGGGGGGAGGCAGGAAAAGATGCCTGCAAAGGTATGTTTTATATGCGCCTAAGATTTCTAATGACAATGCGACAGACGATACTGTTGTCCAGGAGTCCAGGAGATGACATTCAGATGATGATATTGTCGTCCAGACTTTAGGACGTTGGCATTCCCGAGCAATAATAAATTAGTTAAATGGCGAGCATATACATTTTAAATTATTTGGAGTAGACTAATAGTGTATGTCAACCAATTTATACCTTATTCTAGGTGATGGAGGAAGTCCACTCATGTGTCCCATGGGTGCCGGTCACACAATGTACCAAGTCGGAATTGTAGCCTGGGGAATAGGATGTGGAAAAAAAGATGTACCAGGAGTATATGCCAATGTTCAATATCTACACGACTGGATATTAAAACGATTAAAAGAACGGGACATAGACATTGAAAATAAATAGTGATAAAATGTGATTATATCTAGGAAAATTAAGTTAAATGGGGTATAGAATAAGGAAGCGGTGCAACTGTTAGGCGGGGGCGAGGGGGTTGTTCTTGTTTAACATGATTCTGTATATCTCTTTTCCCCTTATCTCAAAATTAAAGTATGCAACCTCAAAGCATGGACATATGTAGTTTAGCCTCCAGCATAGAAAAATCATCACTTAGGTGAGATATTTCCCTCCCAGCCCCGGTGCTGGATTACTCAGAACTTGAGCCGTGGCCGGATGTAGCGTTCCTTATTTAATTCATCATCACAAAGGGTATCGGTTTAGTACATAAAAGCCAAAATGAGTGTAACAAATTTAATCATTTCTCATATCAGAAAACTCAATTTTTCAACTTAAATGAAAATCGACACAACAGAATCCTTTTTTATATTTCCAGTGAATCCTGATCATATGGGCGAGTCAGAAGCAAAGGGGACCGATCGATAGATCAATTGGGCAAACCCCTTTGCGAATATATGAACATAAAATGGTCGAATCCAAAAATATTGTGGTTCCGCCACTGGGTAAACTCAAGAATGGTCGAAAAAATTATTAGTCAAGATTATTAAAATAACATCTAGTTCTTCCCAATTAACTCTATTATTAAAAAATGCTGCCTTACACTTAACTTCTTACTCTCTCATATTATATTCCACATACTGTCTGTTCTGTAACCGAAATGCTTATGAAAATAATAAAACTACTTTTAACTCTGACAAAGTTTTTCAGTGAATTTATTTACAACGTGATTTGCTATGGACATGCTACTTGTGGCTGCTGGACTGGGACTAAATTTAATATTCATTATCTTCTGGCCAATGCCCCTGCCGTTAAAAAAGTCAAAAACGAAATCGTCCACAAAAGTTCCATCGCTATTAATAAGTTGAATTTGCACCGCAGTGGGTCCTTTTTCAACAAATTGGTACGAAAAATTAGGAACAAGTTCTTGGAGGTGTTTAATCTAACATAATATAAAAAATAAATTAAACTAAATTATAGGAAACACACAGACAATTAAACATAAAATTACAATTTTCTTGATAATTTTATAAATCAAGTAAATGGCTTCATAGTGGAGTCGATTGGGGAGGGGGAGGGGGTCACGCCTCGTAGATCTAGCCGACAACGGATTTTCCTAAATAACTCAGCCGGTTCTGATGCTACAAAAAAAAATGAGAAGGCAAAATTGAAAAGCTTGACAGAGCGCGTAAGCTCGAACAAACCTGATCCGGATATCTCAATGAGTTCGCGAATTATCGCGATTTTTAACTGCAAAACAATAAAATTTAATCAATTATATCTCGAGAAGGGGCGGAGTTGGGGCATCAATTTTTCGCGAATCAACTGGTGACACCGAGTACTACATAAATGCTAATAAGTAGTTTATTAATCGAGCTACGGGGATCAGGCCAGATTCAATTTGTTCATTTTTTTATCAGCTACGAGGGGGGATTGGCGAAAATTTTTATTAATTTCTTGATTAAAACCACTAAATTCATATTGAACCTCAGTATTATTAACATTGATAAAATAATTAATGATAAATTTTGTTTCATAAAAATTGTTGGAGTGAGCAATAATTCGATGCGTCTGACGAGAAAAACTCAAGAGACCGTTTTTATGTAGAATTGACCAGGCTAATCAGATAAAATATCCACATGGAAAAATATCAATGGCGTACCATATTTTTTGTAAACATATCAGTGACGTACCATATTTTTTGTAAAAATATCACAGAACATGTATGCAGGGACGCCACTGGTGGAACAATTGAATAACTTTTCTAACTAAAATTTGTGGTTCTATATCCTGTTAACACATACCAAAATTGAACATAATATCTAAAGTATTTTCGGAGATATTAAAGTGGGCATTTCTTGTATGCCGCGACAAGCGCGCATTTGCGAAAATAAAAATTTTTCACCAATCCCCCCTCGTAGCTGATAAAAAAATGAACAAATTGAATCCAGCCTGATCCCCGTAGCTCGATTAATAAACTACTTATTAGCATTTATGTAATAATGCCCCATAACCCCCTGCCTCCGGCCCATCAAAGTACTCGGTGTCACCCGTTGATTCGCGAAAAATTGATGCCCCAACTCCGCCCCTTCTCGAAGACATGATTAATTAAATTTTATTGTTTTTGCAGTTAAAAATCGCGATAATTCGCGAACTAACTGAGATATCGGGATCAGGTTTGTTCGAGCTTACGCTTTACGAGTTATTTAGGAAAATCCGTTGTCGGTTAGATATACGGAGCGTGACCCCCCCCCCCCCATGCGGCACCCCCTACAAATCATGTCAGAATGTCGAGAGGATCCTACTGTATCGTTTGGGAAAAAATTTTTACTTAATTTCGTCAAGGGATTTTCGAGCCGTTTATTTCACCAGAACGACTTCACTATCATTGTTAGGAAGACAATTAATTTTATTTGAACTATTTTATTACCTGAACATCAGAAGAAGCTGCTTTTGAAGCTTGATTAACACATTTTAGAAAGTTTTTCACTATTACGTTTCGGAATCCACATGATGTTAAAATGGTCTTTAAATAAGTAAGATCAATTTCATCGTTGCTAAACAAAATAAATTAAAAAAATTATTGAAAATGTTGATTATTTTATAAAATTAACTTGATACATGAAAATGTGTATTTACCTGTATCCTTCAAGTTTCAAAGCAGGCACGGCATGCGGTCCCAATAAAATAGAATTATCCAATAGTGGACTAAAGTGAGCACCCAAAAATGGTAGAGCCAAATCGGGTACTGGGTAAATATTCGTATCAACACCATCACAATATTTCGACTCAATTTTGTGATAATCCACTTTAAGCGCTAGAAAATTCTGTTTAGCTAAAGAATTATTGTTGATTAATCTCGTCAGGGGCTCGGATTGGAGGCCACCGCAACATATCAGATACTTTGCTTGGATTGGAACCTCATCTTCAGGGATTATACAAATAGGATATGTACAATCGTCACTTGACAATATATTAATCACCTAGAATAACAATAGAATAATGTGATTAGATTCAAATATACATTTTTGTATTAAGTGTGAAAATAAGAATTTTCCTAATGGGACATGCATGGTTCGACGCTAAAATTTTGCTCGAAGATTAAACACGAATTTCGTATAAGGAACACAAACACTTTTCAAGATAAGTGTACAAAACCTTTTTTCTACCAGAGTGTGTGTTAAAGGGAGTCAGAAGGTAAAGGATCCACGTAGTTTAACATTAGGCCTGAGCCTAATAATGGCAAAAAAACCTACAAACTTTTTAAAAACACAATAATAATTTTTTTAGACGTCATATTGGGTCCAAAATCATACGAGGGAACCTGAAGTTGTCGCTATACTAACGAAAGGCAACGAGGTAAAATAAAAACAAATTTATTTATAAATATAAGTACTTACTTTGAAATTTAAAAATATTTTTCCCCCAAGATTTATAAAATCCTTAGCAAAATGTTGAGTAACATCTCTATAATTAACATTAGCAGCATGGGGGCACCATAATGCTTGTATGCCTATACAACCAGATGCGATTTTTGCTATGTCGCATTGAGATTCAAGCAATTTTACCCCTTTTACCTAAAATAGGACATTTTTAAGTGCAGTAGGTAAGCAAAACACAAAAAATGTTCGGAGAAGCTTTTAAATAGGTACAAATTTTTGTTACTTACATTATTTTTATTACCTCGCTCTAACAACTCCTGTAGAATAGAAACTTCCGAGCAATCTTTTGCAACAATAAGTTTACCGCACTTCTTGTAATTTATCTTCTTCTCATCGCAATAATTCTGAAGCAAATTTATTCCTTCGACGCAAAATTTCGACTTTAAACTATTGGGTTTGTAATACACTCCACTATGCATTACCCCACTATTGTGACCGCTTTGATGTTTACCCAAGACACGTTCCTTTTCCAGCAAAAAAATGTGAAGTTCATTGTGGTCCATTTTAAGTTTTCTGGCAATTGAAGTGCCGATAATGCCACCACCAATAACGGCAACATCGCATTTCCTTTCTTGTATCCTAAGAGCCACCAGAGGTTAATTTCAGATTTTCTTTCGGGTTGGGAGGGGGGAATGCAAATTTACATTGGAGGGGTCAAGAGCAGATCCAGAACTTCGATTTGGGGGGTGGGGGGAGGCATACAAGGAAACATTACCAAAAGCAATAGGCTACCGCGTTAGTCGAACCTGTATATGCAATTTTTCATGTTTTATTGTTGGTTTGGGGGGGGGGGGGTCATGACCCCCTCATGGACCCGCGCTTGGGAGGGGAGTGTGTGGAGGCTATATAACTGATGCAAAAAAAATTAGAATGCAATAGGTCAAAACATATCTTATAAAAAGTTTTGTTCCAGTCATTGAATACCATATAGGATGATCGTCGTCGTGGTCCAGGAGATCATCCCCCTAATTCACCTCAAATTTCTAAATGTAATTCGAGCGTTACATATAGGTATAAAAATTAAACAGTATTCGGAAGGAAGTCTATAATACATTGCCGAAATGTAAAGAAATTTAAACTTTTAAAATATCATTGCTCATCTGAATAAAAAAGAACAAAATATTTATCATTCAATAAATTAACTACATTCTTGAGAAATAAACTTATATTGTAAATGAGAATACAATATGTATAGCTATAGCGTGTGTTTTTTATTTTCCAAGGAATTTTAGCTTTGCTTGAGAAAACACTTTCGAGCCTTTTGAAAAGATTTCAAAGATTCAATATTTCATGGGCCTATCATCTAACAAGTTTCCAATAAATTACATGATGTGTCAGTGTACTTCTTACCCATTACTAGAAAAATTTAACTTCTTTTGGACAAGATGGTTTAGGTTTAACTTTAATATGCGCGACATGTTCAATGTCATGGCAGGTACGCCAAAAGACGGGTTATGTTATGTATCACTGTGTACTTCAACATCGATATGTCAAATTAATACAACATATGGCGGCTGTGGATAAGAGCATTCTCTATTTGCGAAACCGAGTATTGTATTCGGTATTTGTCTAGCTTTTATCCAAGGGAAATTGATTTCGATTACATGGAGAAAAAGCGTTTTTGCAGTTCTTGAATCTGCATGATGCACTCCGAGTTCAGCATGGTGCATAAACATACAAATCGCTAAATATTACGTTACGTTTCTGAAATAAAACCAGACAATTAATTTATAACTATTAAAATATTTATTTATAGTTTGTGGTACATAAACATCATTGTTAAATTTTGGGGCGTTAAGAATTTTATAGTCGATATACAAAAAGTGTATACCTATCATACAACTGATTACGTTTATATTATACATATCTCAATATTAAGAATATGACAGTTAGTTCAATGAAAATGAACCTTAATAATTAGTAAATGGAGTAAATACAGCAATATAATTATTTCGGTTGCAAAGTCGATTTTATATCACATTTTTTTTATAAACCTAGCTAATAATTTTCGTAAATTACTAATGGTTTCAAAAATATCAAGAATTCGGGTTTTGTTTTGTAAATCGACGTTTCGAACCAACTTACTACAACATATTACTTAATCATTTTGCACATGATTGAAATACAAGTAAATATGCTTTTCAGCGTTAAATTGCCACTAATAGAAATAGATTGGCAGAATTCCTGTAACACGTCTGGCATCCAGTTAAAGATATATGTATGTGTATCCAAGTCTACATGACAGACCAACCAAATTAAAGTAAATTTATTTTATTATATAATTTATAAATATCTACATACATGTATCGTTATTTTTTGTAAATTTCCGTCTCTATTTTTTGCAGGATGTACAATTTAGTAAAAAACCGAAAATGTCCGCAATTTTTACAATATGTTTTGAGACTGCTCAAGTTTAAATTTCATTCACACAAGAAACGCAAATTTTTCTAGGCCAACGCAAAAAATACCAAGTTTTTCTGCCAGCCTATAACATTGAGGCGTACCTAGCTAATATGGAAAACATTTAAAAAAAAATTATTAAATATACAGATTGCCTATAGAAAATGATTCACTATGGTAATTTGGACTTTGTTCGACGATAGGAAGATAAATGAATAAAAGATTATGATTTTAAAGGTTATTATTCTGTCATGGTAACGACTGAATATTAGAAAATGTTCAGTAATTTAATTGTAAATTTGCGAGACCGCACTCCTAACTTCTATATGCGATTGTTCAAAAGTCCTAATATTTATATACGAAGATATAACTGTTGAAAATATAACATTTATTTTTAATCCAGCTGCTACAGTTTTGATTGGTTTTCCTGACAATTTTTTTCTGAATAAAGTTCCAAAGTTGGAAATAATATTATCAATAACACAGGCCACACAATAAATACAAACTCATATAAACTAAATATACTTATAGTTTTTAAATATCATATATAGCATGCCGTCCTTTAAAAGGACCTGAGGAACATCTACTTTATTAGTTATTTATGTATCAAGGGTACTAAGTAGATGATTATGACCTGAGGGCGACAGTCTTACAAAGCCGAGGGCCCCTGGCCCGAGGGTTCATAAGTCGCCCGAGGGTATATATCTATTAGTACCCGTGGTGCTTATAAACTTCTATGCCATACCAGTTCGTGTAAATAACAAATATTTTTTTAAAATTTAATTTGATTTACCAATTTTTTATTTTTACCTGCGACATTACTTTGACATTATTATAGCCTGCGTTTTTGTTGCTAGGGAGATAAGTATTCAAATATTTAATGTGTCAAAGTCAAAAATTAGAAATTGAACAAGGTTTTGAAATTTTCGACGAAATTGAAAAAAAGGTTGAAAAGGCAACGCATACTATAAAGAATATGATCAATTTTTGAAGTGGATGTCGGAAAATGCTGTAGAAAACATTAACGAAACTGTACTGTGTACTTTAATGATCTATCTGAAAAATTTTATTTTGTTAATAAAGAATAAGTTAATTGAAAACTGTTTTTTTGCGTATTAATGCCAGCGCGGGCATAAAGTAATCCGTTATGTAGATGGTATATAAGGTATAAAAACACAATAATGCACTGGTATGACATATTTTAGATTACTTAGGAAACACATTATTATTATTATTATATAGTATAATCGGAGGCAGCAAATTTGCTTATCAATAAAATAAAAACTAAAAAAATATATGGTAATAATAAATATTGTAACCAGTAAGTACTTGCTAGTAAATGTAGATACATAAAATGTGTATATCTATTAAAGAAATATCTTAACAACAAAAATAAATATATGGCAAAGGTATAAAACATCACATTTAAATACTATAATTAGGTAAATACAGGTTAAGAAAAATTCTTAACTTAATAAATAATTTATTATCTATATACATAAAATCCATATTAAAACAAAACATATTAGTTAAAAATTATAATTAACGGTGAGTCAAGCGTTATCTCATTAACTGATTCCACCGACAATAGAATCTGGGTCTGGCACATTTATTATAATGATATCTAATTAATTCTTTGAACTTGAATTACAGGGTGTCCCATTTTCGGCACTTTTATAGGATATCTCCGTAATTGTTAGTGCTAGCAAAAAAGTAATGTAGGTGTCATGTGCTCTTTTTGGGTCAAACTTAAAATGGTAAAATCAAAATTCGAAAATTTTCGCTCGCTTAAGAGATACGGGGGAAAATCAAAAAATTGACAATTTCAAAATTACCCTACATTTTCTTAGTTAAAAGAGATACAAAATGTTTTATACCGACGTTTCTTATATTGATTGTTGAATAATCTGCCGTTTTCAGAATAAGTATACGGGGTCAGGTAAAAAAGTTATCGGACCTAACCTCATTTTTTTTAAATGGAACACCCTGTATATTTTAATCTAAAAGATACTATTTTAAATTCTCCTTTCAAATATATAACACACCAGACGATTTATTACTTTATTATTACTTTAAACCACAGTAGACCATGAAACAGAAGCTAATATCCTAGAAACAACTATGTTGACTAATAACGTTTAACGTCAATTTTATATATTCATTTGCGAAAATGGCCTATCAACATTTTGATATGATATCACTTTATATTAAAAGTGGAAAAAGCGAAGAAATAGCGCAAAATGTATATTTTGCTCGCTATCCGGAAAAACGGTAACGGTAAAGACATATTCCGAACATTTGGAATCATGTAATAACGTTTAAATAAATCGACAAGGAAACCATATCATCCATGGTGCGTTATATATTTGAAAGGAGAATTTAAAATAGTATCTTTTTAGATTAAAATATACAGGGTGTTCCATTTAAAAAAATGAGGTTAGGTCCGATAACTTTTTTACCTCACCCCGTATACTTATTCTGAAAACGCCAGATTATTCAACAATCAATATAAAGAAACTTCTGTATAAAGCATTTTTATATATCTCTTAAACTAAGAAAATATAGGGTAATTTTGAAATTGTCAATTTTTTGATATTCCTCCGTATCTCTTAAGCGAGGGAAAATTTTAAAATTTTGATTTTACCATTTTAAGTTTGACCCAAAAAGAGCACATGACACCTACATACATTACTTTTTTGATAGCACTAACAATTACGGAGATACCCTATAAAAATGTCGAAAATGGGACACCTTGTACACCATGCGACAAGAAACCTACTATTCAAAAAATAATAAACTATGGTATTATTGGAAATATATAAAATAATGTGGCCCTTGACCTCCCTTCCTATGTAAGATTTTAAGGGCAACATTTACCCCTTCCAGGGGTTTAAGCCACGAGAGCTTGAGCGTCCCTCTTCACAATAAAATTGACGTGTCTTTCTGACTTTTAATATTATTTACTGGAAGCGGTGGGAAGCTTTCAAATTGACACCCTGTATTTAGTAAGAGTATATCTAAATCTAAGGGACAATTGTGATAACAGCTAGTTTAAGAATATAAATACAAATAAGGCATTAACTAAAATTTCTCTTATGAAAAAATCATAGTTAACCATTAACTCTATGGATGTTCTTACTAATGACTAACGAAAAATAATAATTCGGAAGAACGTTTTATATTGCGAACTAGTTTTAAAGTTTTCCGAAATTTAAAAAGAAAACAGCAAAAATAGGTCAAAAGCTTCAAATTTCACATTTAAAGACCATTTTGAAATCGTTAAACATTTTCCCTTGGTCTGTATAACTTCGTTTTTTGAGGGCCAATATATCCCTTAGACTTAGAATAAGATGAGTCTGCGATTACTGTTCTCTAAAGCTAAACGACTGAAATAAAAACTTCTATTTTCAACAAAGCTAGAATTAAAAATAGCAAGTTAAAAAGGCGATATCGGCCTGAATTATTACATTTTTGGACATGTATTTATCACTTTTCAGTAGATACAATAATGAATGTTTTTTTAACACAACGGAGCAGGAAAGCTGTTTAGCAAAAAAAGGTTTGATCGTGCAAAAAAATCATATTTCATATAGACTCTCTTTGCAAAAAATATCGGCAGTGGTAGTAGGTAAAGGTATGGTAGAAAATGAATTAAACCCAATTCATAAGTTAAACGGATATTTAGACTGAATTCAAATAGACTTATTACTACAAGAATACAATGGTTATCACCTTGAAGATACCCAAGATATCCTGAAGTCCTGTTCCTAAGTTAACTAAGTTCTAATTCAGTGCAAGATTAGTAAGATACAACAATACACAATAAAATTGATAAAATGATTTCCAATTTAAGCTATCTACATGACGAAATTTAACTTCTGAATTTTAAAGCACGATCCTATGCCAAGACTAGAGATTTAACATTTCCGGAAAAATTAAGTGTCGGAAAAAATCCCATTTTTCTTAGAAAATTAAAAAATACATGTTATAACCAGGCGAGGCCCGCGCTACTATGTAATTCATCCGTGATTTCCCTTCGTTTTTCGGTAAATCCCCGAACAAAAATCACCAGCTACAACAACGCGACACAACTCTTTTTAAACTAAGCCATTTGTGTTCGTAATTTATTAATGTTAATGATAATTATCAAATTATTTCTCTGTTGCCGAAAGTCAGACTCGGATATTGGCAATGAAATATCTTCAAGGGTTTCAGTATTTACTTTTATCTATTAACAAAGAGTAGTTTCGTTTTTATTACTTTAAAATAAAATATTAGGTATATTTGGTCTTCGCCTAGGTCTTTGCTTTTTATTTTAACTATTTATGTAATTTTAACTCATATTATATCAAAAACATCTTTTAGTTTACGGTTTTGTTTAAATATTTTTTCAAAGCTTTTCCTTTTCCAAAGGTCAAAAATAAAAAAAAAACAGGAAAAAACCACGTTTTCACGCAACGAGTGGTGTTTCAGGATTATAACAACGAAGTAAAATCTGATTTACAAAGAAACAGTATTGGCATAGCTCAGGGGAGTATATTGGGGCCTATACTATTCATTATCTTTTTAAATGACCTCAGTAGTATCGAAAACAGTTGTTCGACAACAAACTATGTAGATGACACGAATCTCCTTGTATCAGGATCAAATATTGAGGATCTTATTAACAATGCAGAAAATGCTTTTGTTATGATCAGCAACTGGTTTTCACAAAATAAATTAATTTTAAATGACGAGAAAACTAAATTACTTCTTTTCAGGACCAAGCAAAGTAAATTGAATAAACCTGATAAAATCACTCTAGGTGACAAACAAATAATTTTAGATAATAATATGTACAAAATTTTTAGGTATTACTATAGAAGAATTTTTATCATGGGGGAATCATATTGATGGTTTGTGTCTGAAACTGAGTAGTATAGGTTATGGAATAAAAGTAGTGGCTAAATATACGAACTTAAACACCTTAAAAATTCTATATTATGCAAATTTTGAGTCCGTCCTGAGATATGGCATACTGTTCTGGGGAAGTAGCTCTGAACTACAAAGGGTTTTTATAATACAAAAGAGAGCAATAAGGATAATTAATAAAATGAACCTTTTAGAATCCTGTAGGGGAATATTTAAACAAATGAATATTCTAACAGTCTATGGGCTTTATATTTTTGAATGTCTGATGTTTTTGTTTAGGAATAAGAACAAGTTTGAAACTGTAAATGTCGATATTAACTATACAAGAACAAAACACTTATTATATCCTCGTCACCGTTTAACTATCACAGAAAAGAATCCTTATTATATGTGTATCAAAGTTTTTAACAAGCCGCCGAATGATATAAAATCTATTACCAGTGTGTCAAAGTGGAAAAAAATATTAAAAAAGTGTTAATAGATATTGAACCCTATACATTAGTGGACTTTTTAGACAACGAATGGTAAACCCATTCCATTTTATGACGTCATTTCACTTTCATCCTACTTTGTAGAATATAATTTGAAATAAAGAAGTATTATTATTATTATTATTATTATTTCTACCAAACAGTTAAATCTGCAGCCAACACCAACTTTATAAGAATGTTTTATAAATAAACTTGAGCGAAAAAACCTCCCCACTCGCCATGATTACAAGCTAACAAAGTGCATAAATAAAATATTTACAGTGCACATAGAATATACATCCAGTTACCTTAAAGTACAATAATTTATATCACATTCATGGTTCTAAGATTATCAATACTAGTAATGGGTACCTTTTTTTGGCCAGTCACAAAACGACGAAAAATTATACAAATAAATTAAATTACTAGCTAAATAACCAAATATTATCTTTCGGTTAAAGCGAAACCATGCTTGTAAAACACCAGATCTTTGTGTCGAAAGTCAAGGAATGCTGTGAAGTGAAAAGCTATATTGGATAATACAACTATGTATTCTGAAGCTGCAAATAGTGAGTACACTAAAAAAAGATAGAAAACATTATATTTAAACTTCAAGACTCAGTAATAAGTATGATAATTAATAGAAAACATCTGTAAATAGAAAAGCTGCTAGTGTATACTTTTGCATTGAAATATAGGTACAGTACAAAAGTAGAAACAAAACAATGGTGAGTTTCCAAAAAAAAACAGTGTCTATTTATCCAAATAATAATAATAATCCTTAATTACGAGATTAAAAATAACATATTTTATTTTTTATTTATTTTATTCACTACAGATCATAAATGATATCAGGTTCGTCATCTTATAAAGTAAATACAAAATATAAAGCGTTATAAAACTAAAATATAAACGATATAAAACTAAAACGTACACACACCGATAAACAATATAATAAACAATTAGCACAGAGCAGAACAGCAATAAAAAGAGATCTAAGTTCGTGAAGAATTCCTGAAGGGAATAATACCACTTTTCAGTTAAAAACCTTTTACATTCCCTTTTAAACTTCGGGATGGTTTTAATTTCTTTTAAACAATTAGGCAAATGATTGTGCACCTTGCCACAGAAATAAAGAGGACTTTTACCAAACATTGACAGTCAACATCCAGGAAGCACAACATCATACATGCTACTCCTCGTACGATGTGAATGAGACTGACAGACCACTCGGAATTTCTTGGGATTACATCTCTCAACATACCAGCTTCAAGAAGAAGCACACATGGAACCGAGAGAATTGCCTGTTTTATTAAGGTTGGTCTACAAGACTCCAAAGGCAGCAATCCAAATATTTTACAAACAATCCTCTTCTGTGCAACAAACACTCGCTGAAGTTCGACAGACTGACCCCAGAACAGAATCATCAAATGAAGGTGTGAGTATGCCAATGCATAATAGACTGATAATAGTTGAGAAACTGTCAATAAGTTTTTTAAGTTGACAATGGCAAAGAACAAAGAGTTAAGCTTTGCAGTACCATGGTCCAAGTCTAATCCCAAGAGCATTCAGTTTCTGAATCACGAAATCACCACTCACACAATAAAATGCACGACTGAGATCCAAGAACAGTGCCAGAGTGTAACCGCTATCGTCCATCGAGTCATAACTAAACTGAACTAATTCAAAAGCAGCGGTTGTTGTAGATAAACCGCTTCTGAAACCATGCTGACGCTGAGATATCAGATTATACTTGCTTAAGAAACCGTTCAAGCGGTTTACTACTGCCTTCTCGAAAAGCTTGGAAACTGACAACATAATATATTTTATACATTTAAAATACAAGTACGTTAAAATAAAATATGTAGGAATAACTTACCATAAGGTTCACACATCGAATTGTGTCTTGTAAAAAAGTATATTGCTAATGAAATAAATACAAAATTGGTAATAAGACATCTCCTTTTCCATTTCAAACTGTGCCTATGTGGTTTCTTGTATCGTCTTTGTAAAATGCATATTAAAAACATGTACATCTCTGACACTAATATAAAAGTTATAAAGGCTTTTTCATGAACAGCTAAAAATAGGAACATATACAATATTACTCATTAAAAAGGAAAACTGATAACAATGCAGCAAAAGCGTTTCTGCTATTATAGCAATTAAAAAAATGTAGTTATGCTCAAGTATTTTACCCTCGATTCTACCATTGACATAAAATATGAATCCAGTTACGGATTCTAGAAGTAAGGCTTATTTATTTCTAAAAATCCTTTGAAAATATTTTAAGTAATGTTATGCTATATTAGGTTATATTATATGGACTTGTTAATGCTTCTATCTCATTTGTATATATTTGTTTATTTATACTCTTTGTCTTTACAACAAAATTATCATATTTATTTTGTCAATGATCATTAGGATTCAATGTAACAGGTTTCTAATTTGGTAATAGAAGCAGACTTTTATATTCGAGTAACTAAAATGGTCATTCTAATTAAAAGAAAATATGCTCAACTTACCATAAAATCTTGACGAAGTAAAAAATGACAATGTAATTAGAGAAATATTTTCTACAATATTTAATACACATGCAAGGTAACCCATCCACAAATTTTCGGGATGTAAAACACTGTGATGATGATTTAAATATTGCACTGCAACAAATATTCTGGGAAGGGCCTGTAGAGCTATAGCACTCTGCCAAATTTCTCTTTGTGGTGAAAAGTTTCCAATAGCTGCAGAAATAGATGGTAAAATGTTGTATACTTGGCAGTGGGTATAGGTGGCGTTCTCAAAGTTAAATATTACGGAATACAATATACAAACGATGAACGCCAATAAAGGAAAACACATTATAATTACAATGACCTTTCCAAAAGGAATGCGGAAATATGGATCATACTCATATTCACTATACAATAGGCCATATCGAGCTTTACCAGAAGACATTCTCTTAAAATTAAAACAAATTTTAGTTCATAAAGCTTTTTATCAAAACATTTTTATTCTGTTAAATTTTTTGTGGTTATGATTAAACGTCAAATCTTAGACGTCAAATTGTTAAAGCTGGAGATCTGCATCAGTACGACGGGTCATTTGTGTCCTTTCGTTTGAAACGATACATGAGACGTTCATAGACTCGTGATCTTACTGACAACGACTGTATTTGATTATTATCTATTATCCGAGCATCACTACAAAAGTAATGATTGCTGCAGTAATGATCTAAATTGGAGCTTAGAATACGAACCTAAATCTACATAGTAGATTTAGGTTCGTGTATGTATATTTTTGTAAATAATGGCCCACATCCAGTAGATGAGTATCAGCGTAAAAAGGATTTAAACATTTTTTGTAATTTTTTTTTATAAACCTTGTATCAGAAAAGGATAAAAATAAAAATGAGAAATTATTCTTCAAAATATCCTTTACGAATTGATACAAAGTTGAAAAAAAATCAATTCGAAAAATTAGGGGGTCCGACATAAACGAGTGAATTATAGTAGTAAAGACGTATAATTAGGTACTTATACAGGGTGTTATGGAAATGACATATTATATTTAAATGGGCGACTCCTTGGGTGTCCTAGAGAAACGCTACATGTTTTATTTGTTTTAAATCGACCGTTTTAAAAGTGGGCTAATAAACACTCTTACTCACAGGTCAGTCCGCGCTACTGTACAACATTTCACCCAGAGCCAATAGCAATGTTGCCAAACTTAATGTAAAACTGAAATTCCATATACAATTATAAAAATAGATTATTTTATACCTACTTGTATTTATCCTTATACCTAAAGAGCGAGGAAATCCAGGCACAAACACAATAAGTTTTTTTTCTTTTTCATGGGAACACTCCTGGAAACACTTTATGTACACACAGTAATAGTGAAACAGAACCGATCGTTAGCTTTTGAAAATACAATAATACAGATTAATAGCTTTTATTACACGTGAGAAATTTGACGTCCAGAAGAAACGCGTCAATAAAAACAATATTCAAAGATTATTTATGGACGGGCAAGATACACGCGTAAATCGAAAAAACAGAGCGGATTGCTGAGAGTGTGTTGGTGATCGACGAGACACAACGTATCCGGCCGCTGGTTGGTCTTCAAGTAACAGACGCAAGCGTGCGGCGCTATATGAAACTACTTCGCTCAGCCGATGTAAGGCGTCAAGAGGTCATTGGCATTTGACGTAGTGATGTACGTGGCTATTACTATTCCATATGTTTTTTTGGGTTGTTTAAAACATAGTTCGTCGTAAATGTTCTTCAATTAATTGTACAAAAAGGTATTACAGAATGGAAAAGTGTTTAAATTATTTTATTTTGTCTAAAGAGTTTAAGGTGTACATATGACAACATCGGCCAGAATTCCTTGATTGCTTACATGTATCGCAGTGCCACACAGGTGTTTTTCTGGTTTGACGTCAGGTCACTTTTACCGCTGAATGAATTGAAAGCGCCATTTATGGGTATTTTTCTTCAATTTGTCTTTATCTCAGGAATTGCAGGTTTAAATATAATACGTCATTTCCATCACACCCTGTATATGAAGAAGTATACTGTATAATACGACTATATACTTTAGTACAGTGTGAAGACATGAAATAAATTATGTACCTACTGTTGCTTTGGTAAATTATTCTAAAATCGCTCGGACCCGTGAACTATTATTTTTCCAAAAAGCATTATTTTTAAATGGTAACCCTATATATTTTTTGTCATATTTTTAAAGAACGAAATAAATTTTAGAAGGCGTTGAAAATGTTATTCATTCATTTACCCCACTCGATTTCTTCCTGCCGGGTTACTTAAAAAGTAAAGTTTTTAAGATTTAATCCCAAAGTATTGCTAGGTATCTGCAGTTGAAAGTATGTTCATAGAACGACCTAAGGAATCACATTCTGAAATACTAGAACATCATTAAGGAACACCCTGTATAAAATTTAGTCTAAACTTTTATGTTACAAGTACAAATCATCTCTAGGCTAAATTTATAGGCATTTTAGGCCAAAGGTACCCAAAGTGCCCCGAGTTCCGCTACTTACTCTCCTCTTTCGTCCCATTTCCATTATTTTTGATCTTAAATTAGCACTTTTGGTGTTCCCGTTATAAAATAGAATTACAATTGTCATCCGATGCAATCAATAGAATAAATAAAAATGAGTGTGTACTTAATAAATCAGAGATTATACAAAATCTGAGAAATTATATTTTTTACGAGTACTAATGAAAACAAGGGATCGGAGAATATTATCAATATCTTTTAAAATAAGTTTAGGTAATATATTTTATTAAAGATATTATTGATTCCTAGCAAATATAGATAGAGTTAAGTATAATATATCAAAATATATAAGTATACCTTGATGAATTGAATTCATGTGCAAATAAGCTCGGAACACAGAAAAGTATTAATTTCTCCGTACGTACCTATGTAGGTACCCTAATCGGTAATTAAATAAAAAATTTACCAAAAATTCATATTACCATCAGTAGAGCCATTAAAAAACAATTATAACCAAATGTAGGTATTGGGTATTATTAAAATTATATTGTTTTTTATCTTAATGTAATCTCAGTTTCAACTGGCAAATTATTGCAATTATTTGCATATAAAAATAAAATATTTTTATATGTTTTTTAGTTTGTCGCTATGAATTATTTAGTAATTTTGTTTGTTCTTTGTTACGTCGACTATTCTAGAGCTTGTGTAAGTAACAAAATGCAGTTATATATGGGTCAAGAATTTTAAATTGATCTATAGTATGTCCACGGATTTATTTAATAAGAGGAAAACCTTCTTTCTTTCGCATTTTTCGCCAAAATATTCGCTTGTAATAAAAAAATTACGGCGACTAATTTGAGTTTTATTGTATCGTCTAAAAGAAGCACAAATCCAAAAATGATAATTTTTAGAGAAGAACTATTTGTGTTGCCGTTTCATTTGGTCATATTAAATAAAAGTTAGTTTACGTTTCCTCCTTTGCTGTGTGTGTTTATTTTTCCAATTTTTTTGTTTTTTTTGTTTTGGGACACCCTGTATAAAATCAAAATGAAAAACAACATTTTGTCGAAACGTGCGAAATAAAAAGGTTTTCCTCTTGTTATCTCATTCCGTGGGCCGTGCATTCTGCATATTATGGTAAATGGGTAATTTTTAAAATCTAAATAAATTTGGAAAAATATAGTTTGTATACTTAATGTTCATTAAAATTCAGATACCCATTTAACTTAAACCTCTTGAACACTATTAGCTAGAATATTAAAAAAATTACTGCACTGTGAGAGGGCACTCCTCGCACATGACTAGCGGCACCCGAACCCGCACTCTCACCCTGTATGTATATCTGTTACAGAATGGCTACGTACTTAAAGTTACTAAGTACAAAAACTGCGTGGAGAATCCCATCATCAAATTCCCAAATAAAGGCTTTGATATCACCTTGGATAAGGACTGTACTCTGTATGCATCTGGATGTGTAGACATTACAAAGCCCTTCAAAATAGCAAAAGTTGGTAACATCATTACACGAATTACCACATTCAATAATATTTTTCGATTGTCTCAAATTGTCATACTTTTTTTGTTCATATAGTTTGAACTTTTGTCATCGAATTAATTATCATTGATACTAAAAGAGCATGCTTTTTACAACTCTCTAATGCTTCTTATTCTTTCGAATTAGAATCCAGAAATATTCAAAAGAACAAAATAGAACCATGGAGATATAATATAATACTGTGATCTTAAAAAATAGATATCAGTTTTAAATATAGAAATATGCATAACTTTTTAATTTCGCTATGCATATAAATTAATTAACTGTAAGGTTAACTATTGAATGTTGTAATTAGAGTTAATATTAAAAAATAACAATAAGTAATCAAAAAAATATTTTAGGCATCATATCATGCTAAAAAACCACCTTTACCAGTAATAGAAGGGGATATTGATTTGTGTGGTGCCAAAGAAATGTTAAAAGGTACCATTCCTGATATAGTACAGGGAATTGAAGATATTGGAATACCTACCCACTGTCCTGTTGAAGCTGTAAGTTTCGTTACTTCTATTACTTTAAATTAATCACTGTCGTTCTCGATATGTTAATGAACGAATTTCAGGTATGACCTTGTATATTATGTAAGCCTCACATACATAATACTATGATAAGACTTGCAACTAAGTAGCCGCGAATAATCCTATTATAACCTCTGTCGCAAACAAACGAACAAATCCAGAATATTGTGTCGTACATAAAACAGAATCACAACTTTTAAAAAATAGCAAATATTCATTTTTCAAAATGATGTATCGCAATATTTTATTTTTTACCAAGATATCGTCCTTTCACCATTTTTATAGTTAGAACTCTCCTACCTTCCCCTATTGCCCATACCCAAATTTTATAAACAAAAAATTAGCGAGTCAAAAGTTGGCAGGAGAGGGGTATATTAAAAAAACCACCCTGTATAATATGTCGGAAAGGTTTATTCTACCGCAATATTTTAATTCGATATTTTTGTGACGTTTAGTGAAATATGCGGTATAATAATTATACATCTGTGTGTATAATTATATTACATAATAAAGTGATTAAAATATTAAATAATATTATTTCATAGAATTCGAGCTATTAAATTATATTTATTAATTATGTCATTTTACAGAGACAAATATGCAATGGCCCAGAAAAACGTGTGAACCTGGGAAAATTCAAAAATCAAATAGGCATGGGAGCTGGAAGTACAGAGCTTAAGCTCGAAATCGAACATGAAAATGGAAAAAGTTGTCTTGATATTAATTTCACTTTAAGCAGGCCCAGAAAAGGATAAACCGATCATTAACTTTAAATTATAATTTGTTGTATTTAAATAAAGTTTATTTATGGTTCTATGGCATCTCTACCTCTCTTAATTATACACTTTTTCCCACGCGTTTGTAAAATCTTAAAAAGTGAATATTTCAGAAACCATTCAAGCGTATTAACCACACATTTGGTAGCTATTAAGATGAACAATGTCTCAGAAGAGAGTGCTCGGGATTTAGTAAGGCTGAGGTTAGTTCAGAACCGGTACAAATACTAGAAGATAAATGAATTACATTAAACAAACTTTGACACTTATTTTAAAATGTGACAAAACAATATGTAATAAATTCTACACACAACAACAATACAAAATATTAATGATATAATCGAAAAGCGAATTATTGATTCCTTTCCTTCAAAATTACGTTGATAGCTTAGTTTCCTTCTCATCAATTTCTTTTCTTCCTTAATGTGGAACCACGATCCTCGTTGATACATTGCTTCCACAACTCCACAAGGGCTATCAACAATAACCGATTGAAATAAATTTTAGTCGTTGAAAGCTTAATTTCTTTTTCATCATTTTCTTCTCTTTCTTAATGTGGAACCACGATTCTCGGTGATACACTGCTTCCGCAACTCAACAAGGACTATCAACAATAACCGATTGAAATAAATTTTAGTCGTTGAAAACTTAATTTCCTTTTCATAAATTTCTTCTCTTCCTTAATGTGGAACCACGATCATCGCTGATACACTGCTTCCACAACTCCACAAGGGCTATCAACAATAACCGATTGAAATAAATTTTAGTGTCATCAAACACGCCAAAATAATACAATAATTATTACTATAATAAGATTAAAAGGAACAGAAAAACATCTCATCTCATCTCATTATTTATGCAGCTATATTTCTCTCCCTTTATTTTTAGCCGAAACAAACTACCATTGTTGACTTGTTGACGTTTTAAATGGAATTTCTTATACAATACTGGAACAGTCAATAAGAAACATTGGATAATGTTAAATTAAAACGTTTTATTCTTACTAACTACTGTTGCATATTGGCTGTTGTGGACAATGCAGTTTTTCTTTTTTTGATTAGCTAAATTATTTCTTCTGAACTTTAATTTATTTAATTATGTATTTTCAACTTCAAATTAGAAACTATAACATTGCTTCTGTGTTGACCACCACAGATTTTTTTAATTTAAACTCAATATGGGAGCTTTTCTTGTGCGCCAAGAAGATGTCCTTTAGCAGCAGCAAAAGTTTCCCGAATTTCGAAAAAATTGCAGAAATTTGTTTTCTTTAGAAGCCTACTAACCCAAATGCTAATAACTAGAATCTTGAAAAATCTTATACTTATTTTTATAGTAAAGATTGTTTCAAGAAAAATGGATATAACTTAATGACTGCCGTAAAAGTACCTGGGCCATCCCATTATTTATGACCGTTTGTTATTATTATGTGGAAAGGACCGGATTGTAATAATTATAATTAAATATAGGCACATCAGGTAGGTTAGGTTGCTTAATTTATATTTAAATATCTTTTTGTGGTAAAATTTATTAGTTCTTGAGGAATGGTTCAAGAATTGTCTTTTACCAAACATTCCTCATAATAGCGTGATAGTAATGGACAATGCGAGCTATCACAGTCGCCAATTACATAAAGCTCCAAGCTCAAATAATACAAAATTGGAGATTCAGAACTACATGGCGGCGAATGATATATATTTTGAAGAAAGTTATAAAAAAAGTGATCTTTTAGAAGTTTTAAAGACATTTTGTATAAAAAAAGTATATGTTTGTGACACATTGGCAGAAGAAATTGGACATACAGTGCTACGGCTCCCACCCTATTATTGCATTTTTAACCCCATAGAGCATATGTGGCACCAGTTAAAATCACTGGTTAGGTCTGAAAATATTTCTCCGACTTTAAGTTCTAGTGTTGTAGAATTAAGAGCGCGGCCTAGTCGAGCGGGACATCAAGATCGATTGCAACGACGCCGCGCGGTTAGAACTGCAAACCGTTAACTTCTGGTTGTAAAAACTAATAAACTTTTACTTTGAGCTACATCTGGCAACCACGGTCAAAGGTCGTGCTGCCAAGTGCCGATTTACGCGCAATGCACAAGGAGCAGGGTGAAATTCCGAGAATTATGTCTAGCCGGCCTACTGCCTGGTCTGCCAAATATAATTAGATTTTATTTTTATATATTTGCATTTGCATAGGTATGAGGAATATAGAAGATTAATTGATTATTAGGTTGTAATAAAACGTCAATTTACTAATAAATATAATTTTATTGTCAAATATTAATTATAATAGGTACAAAATGTGTAAAAAGAATATAATACATATGTATGTACAGGTATGGTCAAAAATTTGTTTAGGTAGTTCCATTGCAAGCAATTAAAATAATAAAGGGGAGCAGGGGTACGAGAGGATGAAATATAGCGTCGATATTTTTTCATCGTAAATGTTGAGTCCTTGGCCAATTTGGGGGGCTTTGAGGTCTGAAAATCCAATTTGAAAAAATAAATTTCAAAAGTCGGTGAGGGTAACAGTAGACGAAATAACGTTTTTATACGTATAAATATATATATATGATGTCGTTTTCGGGGTTATTGATAGGTATCTGAGTAACCATCACACTAGATGTATATAGTTAAATAGCCTGTCCAAACGAAGGGTGTGTCAAAATCAAAAGTAAATACCATTTGTAGTTAAAAATTTGAGGTAGGGGTGAGACGGGTAAAATAGGACTTTGAAAAAATGATTGGGTGGTACCTATCTTGTTTCTCGGTTTATTTGCATCAGACAAACTAAACTTGTGTACCATTTGTCAAAAACAGTTACAGATTCGACGTTGGGGTGACATGGGTAAAATAGGACATTTACGACATGTTGGATGGCATTTTCTTTTCCGGATTATTGTCATCAGAAAAACTAAATGTTTGCATTATTTGTCAAAAATAGTTAGAGATTAGATATAGCGGAAATATAGGTAAAATAGAACATTTTTTGGTGGTATCTTGTTTTCTGGATTATTCGCTAAATGTGTATACTATTTGTCAAAAATAGTTTAAAATTTGGCGTAGGGGTGAGACTGGTAAATTAGGCCTTTTATTCGAAATGTTGGGTGTTATCGTGTCTTCGGAGTTATTGACATTAGAGAAACTATACATACTTGTGTATAATTTGTCAAAAATAGTGAGCGGTACAAGCGCGGATCCAGGGGGTGGTCATTGTGGTCATGGACCCCCCCCCCCCCCCCCCCCCCCCCCAAACCAACAATTTAACACGAAAAATATCATATACCGGTTTGATTAACGCGGCAGGGTATTACTTTTCGTAACTTGTATGACACCCGGATTATTGGTATCAGAAAAACTAAATATGTGTGCTATTTGTCAAAAATGAGCGGAAAGACGGGTAAAATAGGACATTTGTTGGGTGGTATCTTGTTTTCCGGATTATTGTCATCAGAAAAACTACATGTGTGGTGCACTTACTATTTGTTAAAAATAGTTTAAAGAAACTCGAAGTAGGGGTTAGACGGGTAAAATAGGACCTTTATAAGAAATGCTGGGTGATATCTTGTTTCCGGGGTTATTGGCATCAGAAAAATTAAACTTGTGTAACATTTACCAAAAACAGTTAGTTTCGAAGTAGTGGTAAGACGGGTGAAATAGGACTTTTATAAGATTGGGTGGTATTTCATCTTCTATGTTATTGGCATCAGAGAATTTTGTGTACTATAATTTGTTAGAATAGTTCCAGACCCGAAGTAGGATAAGTGGGGTGTGAAAAGAATTTTACCAAAAATGTTTAGTGAATCGAACTAGGGTAGTGAGCTCTAATAAAATTTTTATTATTTTATATGTCAAATAATAAAACTTTTATTATTTTATATGTCAAATTAGTCTCTTGATGGATTTATAATTGACAAATTTGGTACATGCCGAGGGTCAACTAGCTCCGGTAGTAAACAGTTATGATAAAAAGTTGTTAGTTTTGACTCCATCTTTACACCCCAGAATTGATCGTCCCGGTAAATCTGATATCAATCAATAATAACATAAACATAAAATCTTAGGAAAATAATAATTTATAATTTCCTTGAAAATAAATATATGTTCCTTTACCTAAATCTAAAATGTAATTTATTGATTAATGATAACTTTTACCTTCTGCACCAACATTCCTTTGGAAGACCAAACAATAAAATAACAAAATTGCCTTTGACTTATATGAAGCTGCCCCTGTACTTGATAATAATAATTGTGATTTGTGACATTGTTTTAGTTCCATCTCGTTTAAGTTCGTCAGTATGGCAAATTTTAGTAATTTCTGTTTAATTGCTTCCGCAGGGATATTTTTATAAATATATTTTATATTGATACATTAGTTCATTGCGTTCAATACTCGACTCAACCAGTTTGAAATTATTTCCTCTTTCCAGCACATACACACCTTTTACTTTCTTTAATTAAATATAGGTACAGTTCAACATGATCTAATATAAAATTTTATCATCCCTCCACTCCTTCCCTTTAACTTTCTTTACCAAATACTAAAGAATATAGTTCTTTGGACCTCAATAAAACGGAATACAAACAATATACTGCTTAGTATTTTCGAAAAAAAAATTGTTATCCCGTCGCACTCCTGCCGTCTTAACTTTATTTCAACAAATTCTAAGCAAAATATGTTTCCTGAACTTAATAACTCCGAAAAAGAGTACTCAGTCAACATTTTTGACAAAATATTAACTTGTTTTAAGAAATAACTACAAAGCATTTTTTTTTGTCAATAACTCAGAAAACAACATAAGGTTATTCGACTATAAAAAAATATACCTTTCCTATATTCCTCTCCTGACCTTAAAACAAAAAAGGGCAACATGTGATTTTCACCTGAATAACCTAAAAACATTTAAAAAATGTCTCTTTCAACATTTTTTTAAGAAATTCTAACCAAAACAGTCTTTCGGACCCCCAACATCTCCCAAAACTCCATACCGCTCAACACTGAAGAAAGAATTGGATATTTGTTTAAATTAAAACTATGTAAAATGGGACGTCGTAAATTTTGGGGTGGCAAAATACTAAGGTAGACAATTTTGGGGTGGCAACAACCCCGAATTACGCCACTCATAATAACTTTGACAAAAGTACACCGCCCAACATTATTGCAAAACATTTCTTTCCTTTTCACTCCTACCTGACCACACTTAACTTTTATTTTAAACAAATATACTAAGCAACATGTATTTTTCTTACTTGAATAAAGCCAACCCGTTCAAAATACATCCTCACCTCAATCTCCATTCAGCGAAACTTTTTTTTATTAAATAACGATATATCTATATCCGACCAATTTTAAAGTGTATTCTTAGATAACAGAAAAACGATAAAGATTTAAATAAATAAATATTTTATTTATTTTTATACTTACTGTGCTTTACGGACTTCCGCCTACTTTTCCGCTTTGCGGATAACTTGGGATAAATAATATAAATACAAATAAACTAATCGACACTTTAAACACAAATAGTCAGTTCGTGCGAACACTAACTAAACGCGAATACTCCCCAATTCGATAATTAAAAATCAAAAACAAAAGTTCTTCCGGCGCGTTGTTCTAGACGAGAAACTAAACGAAGAGGCGCTACCAAGAATTGCTGCGTTGCCATATTGTACAAAGATTTTGCATTACGAAAACCGCGGTAAAATAAACATGGTCAATTTCAATTCCTTTCTATTTGAAAAATGAAGCATAATTCTTAATGAAATAGGCATAAATGTATCAATGATATATACAGAAATTGCACTGTTTGCTCAGTTTTTAATCTGTTTTACTATGAAATGATGAAAAATGATAAATAAATCAAAATTTTGAATGAATAAATAAAAAATAGCAAAAAAAGCACAATAATTAACTAGACTTAGTAATTTAAAGCAAACAGTGCATAGAAGCACATGATTTTACGTCTTTCTGTGAAAGAATCAATTGAAATGATCCAACGATACTTTGTTAATAAGTAATTTACTCCATAAGAATTTTCCCCATAAGAAAGCATGTAAAATATTAGCTGACAGAATGGCGAAGGTAAATTAAATTCAACACTGCTCCGGAATCTTAATACGAAAATGCTTTAATGATATTCCCCCAGGTAGTTGGAAAAATTCAGTCCGTCACGTAATAACTGTAGAAAATTCGTATATTAGTCTGGATCGTATAATTAATCCAATTATAATTAATTTTGATGAGAATAGCGATAGCGAAACAGAACTATCTATAGAATGGCATTATAAATGTAAATAAATATGACTAGTAATATTTAAAAAAAATGTTATTTCATTTGATTACATTAATATAATCATATCATTACTTGTTTTCCTTAGTCCGTTCCTTCATACTTCACTTGTTTATTGCCAATCTCTTGTTGACACAATGGGACCGACCCAGGAAATCATTAAGTCGTATCCAATTTTCGTGAAACGTACTGTATGTATATTGTTTCAATCCCTATTAAATATAATGGGCAACGCGCATAAATACCAGAATCACATTATAGGTGTTCGTCACAAGCAATTAATTGATAATGAAATTATCACAAAATTATTTCAAATTACTTTTATCCTGTTTCTGACTGTGCAGAAGTTCGGTTTTTTTTAAGTTAGTGCTTCTGATATTTTGTTGCGTGACAGCCAATAAGCTTAATTCTGGTAAGGAAATACTAATAATTTATTTTATTTCACTTCTGATTTACCTGGATCATCACCTTCAAGGTGTAATATATACATGATAGTTAACAATGAGTAAGAAGCATCGATAGCAGTAATTAGTCATAGAACCGGGAAGAGAGAAAATGGAGAACTTAAAATCTAAGGAAATAAGTTATTCAATTTAGTGTCTCCATTCAAAGCATTTTTGTTTTATTTATTCCAGTCGTGTTTCTTAATAATAATTATTATCTTAAATTATCGATATTATCTTTGAATAATACCTTTAAGTGGTTTGCTTCAGATTTTTAGATTTTAACGTACTCTTAGATAAGAGTGTTTATTAATATAAAAAAAATTTCGTTTTCAGAATTAGTGATTTTTCACCTTTCATTGTTAGATAACATATTTCTGGATAGTTCACGTAAGTGTTATTTTATTGTTGTTTATAGTATTCGTCCAAGAATTGGCGTATTTCAAGAAGATAAATAAAAATTTGTATAAACCAAGAACGACTATTTTATACAATATAAATTCCAAGTTTATTTATTGCGTATATTAAAAAATCACATCTTTCAGTTTATTTTTTCATTGTGGATGCAGTTAGACTGTGAAAATCAATTAAATTAGTATTAATTTTTTTCAGATGGGGTTGAAAATAACTTCACTTATAATTGTCGCCTTCTCACGGCTAAGTTTAACCTTAGCTGATGTAAATGAAGCGCAATGGGTACCAAACTATCACGTTGCTCCTAAACAAGGCTGGATGAATGACCCTAATGGACTAAGTTTCTTTGGTGGCTACTACCATGCTTTCTATCAACATAATCCCGACGAACCCAAATGGGGTCCTATGCACTGGGGTCACGTTAGAAGTACAGACATGCTGAACTGGGAATATTTACCTATAGCTCTAGCGCCCTCTTTGCCAGAAGACATTGATGGAGTATTCTCTGGGTCAGCTGTTGTTGACAATGGTACCCTTACACTAATTTATACTGGTGTTAGTGGAAACGGCGCACATCAGATGCAGTGTTTGGCAACCAGCTTAGATGGATTGTCTTTTGTTAAGGAAGGTGCGGTTCTTAAACGAGATGGCGACGATCAAGATTTTCGAGACCCTAAAGCCTGGTGGCAAGATGACTCGTGGTTTGTTCTTATAGGATCAAAAATCTCCATCAATGGAAATTATACAGGAGAAGTACTTTTATATAAATCTCCGGATCTTCGTAGTTGGGAGTACCAAGGGGTTTTTGCACAAGCTAATGAAAAACAGGGATCCATGTGGGAATGTCCTGACACGTTTACCCTTGGCGACAAACAGATACTTGTAGTCAATCCTCAAGGAATAGAACAAGATGGTTATGATTACCAAAATCGTTATCAAACTGGATATTTTGTAGGAACATGGGCCCCCGGTAGTGAATACAAAATTGAAAAAGAATTTAGGGAAATTGATCATGGGCACGATTTTTACGCTTCACAAACCTTTTTAGCACCCGATGGAAGAAGAATTCTTATTGGATGGATGGACATGTGGGAATCCGTTTTTCCGGAAAATGCTACGGGTTGGGCGGGTATGTTAACTTTGCCCCGGGAACTTACACTATCTTCTTCTGGAGATCTTGAAATAAGACCTATTGCAGAAGTTATAAATAGACGTTCGAACCAGAATCATACGAAAAAGTCATCATTTATATTGAAGAGTAAATCTACTGTTTTTGAGGAACAAGTAATCAGTAACGAAATCAGTTTAGATTTTGATTTATCGCAGACAACCACGGAATATTTTGGTATGAGAATTGGAGATACCGAGTACTCGGACGCTGGAGTGAAAGTTTACATTAACTCTACAGAAAGTAGACTATTTGTGGAAAGATACTATCCCGCATACGGTATCGAGCTAAGCTCCAGGAGTGTTCCAATTGTTATAAGTGGAAATTTAACTTTAGATGTTTTCGTCGATAGATCCTCAATCGAAGTTTTTGTTAATAACGGCCAGGCAGTGTTAAGTAGTCGAATTTATCCTGATGACGATGAAAGAGCATTAACCTTCTTTACGAATGGAGGAACACTGGTTATAAGTAGATATCAGTATTGGAACTTGTAAAAGTAATTATAATAATATATCGTTTTAAATATATCTGTTTCATGAATCGTATTGGTTTTGATTTATGTGGCATAAATATACTAAATATAAGTAGAGTACGTTTCAAGAAAATTGTATATTATACAGGGTGTTATGGAAATGACGTATTATATTTAAATGGGTGACTCCTGGGGTGTCCTAGAGAAGCGCTACATATTTTTTTTTTTTAAATCGAACGTTTAAAAACTGGGGTAATTCACCCATAAACCCACACATAACTCCTCGGCACAGTCACATTACACTGAGCAGCTGTGTAATAAACAGATGTTCTGGCGCAATGTTGCCAAATTGTTCGTGTAAAACTTTAGATTCTTATAAAAATAAATATTTAGCTACCTAGTATCCAAATAGAAGTGAATCCAGGTGCCAGTATACTAGCAAGTAATCCAGGGCACATAAATCTTCAGTATTTTTGGTTTTAGTGGGTAAAGCTTATACCCCACTAAAACCCCTTTGGCGTTTTTCTTCCAATCTCAGAACATGACCCTGTATATCGTCAGAGATACAAAACAAATAGTGAAACACTGAACAAATTACCATAAATCACTTAAAGAAACACACACATGTTTCAAATTAGTTTTTTTAAGATAGGCCCTTGTCACACAAAATCGTTACACACTAATGCATTCTTTAACAAGCACACAAATAGGACACAATTGGCACTTTATGAACTAAAACGTTCAGCAATTGTTTTATCTGCTGCATCCAATATTTTCGACTTTATCAACTATTTCTTTATTCATCGTACCCCATAGAAAAAAATTGCATGATGTAAGATCCGGTGACCTTGCGATTTCCAGTCTCTTACTAAAGGAACATTTTCTAATATGCCTTCGACTTGATTTTTCTGTATGTACTAAACATTTTCCCACTTATTCGCACTGTACAGTTGATTAAATATCCCGAAAAAACTCTTTCGCGCGAAGCCGCTTGTTGTCAAGCAATAAGCAAATGTCAACTTCTATCCTGTCGATTTATACTAGAGATGTGGCTAATCTTTCGTTTTAAAATCCCGCTGTGAAACGATCGATTTAATTTTTTTAAGCTTTTCGAATGAAATAAAGCACCAGAGCAGCGATTAACAAGTTTTTTAATCTTTATTGGTATCTACAGCAGTGAAGGAAAAAAAACAATAAATAAGTGCTGTAAATTATTATAATTATTTATTTCAACCTTTTTTGGTGAATGCGCAGGAATCTACCGGAAAAGATGCATTGCATTAATATACATTTCTAGTTTTTGACAGTTCGTGTTTTAAATGCGTCATTTTTAGTTCAAATAAATGTTATTTAGGTTATTTACATTTTACAATGTGTTTTATAATTAAAAACAAAAGTTCATACAAATCTAGGCGAGACAACCCAATGTTAATAAAGAACGATGTCTCCAAGTGAATTTTGTGTGCGTTTTGGCCAGTGTTCATGTGAAGTTTTCCGATTAAGGGTTATGTGATGTGCCGCCGGTTTCTTTACTAAAACGCTGTATAAGTTTTTATAGAAGTTGACATTAATTTTTAAATAAGACCGACAAGGTAAGGGTATGTGTGTGGCCTAAATAAAATTACATTAAAAATTCAATCAGCCAATCAAAAGTCAAAAGGTCATTGACATTTGACCTAGTTACCTAGTTGGGTATTTCAAACTTAAAGAGTGTAAGGTGTAATTCTGACAACACCGGTGAGAATTCGGATGTGCCGCAGTGCGGTACAGAGGTATTCCTGGTTTGACGTCAGGTCATTTTTACCGCTAAATGAATTGAAAGCGCCATTTAAGGATATTTTTCTTCAATTTATATTCATCTCAGGAATTGCCGGTTTAAATATAATACGTCATTTCCATAACACCCTCTATACAATTGTTGATTGTTCGTTCATTGAAATATATTTTAATTACAAGCAGCATAGAGGCAGTGAGAGAACTCCAACTCTTCTGCTTATGCTATTATCTTATTTGATTTTAGTTGCCGAATGAGGTTGAATATATAACATCCTGGAAAAATAATACGGAGCCATTCAGAGTCAAAATATATTAACTTAGAGATGAACAGTCCATGTTTATTAATCATATTTAAAATTACTAATATGTGCTTACCTACTAATCTAGTCATAATCTTAAAATATGCTTATTAGATATTAAATAATGCTGGCATTTTTACATCTATCTATAGATCACAGGTTACATAAAAGCTCTTAAATCCCTGCATATCAAGAGGGGGATATTACTAATTTATTATTAATTAATTTCTTAGTTACTTATACATACAAATTTAATTAATACGGTACGGATTTATAAAATAGGGAATATCGTAGATGACGATGGGGTAGTAGTTAGTTTATGTTTAGAACACTTTATTTAAGTAACTTCCTTCTACGAGTGCTATGTAGGAATTACCACTTGGTATTATACGATTTAGATATTATTTTCTTCGGCAGCTTGTCTAAGGATATCAACGAATGTAGATCTATTTTGAAGCCGTCTTAATTTTAAAATTTGGGTTATATGAGTAGCGGAGTAACCAAAGGACATACAGAAATGATGATTAGATAAAACTTGCGAATTAGTGAGTTCTGAGTTCATATTTTCAAAATTATAAAATTCCGAATATTTCCATTCGAATTTTTAAATGTGAAAATAAATTGCATATTCTCTATACAACCTTTTCTCCTCTATAAGACGATATATTTAATTTTTTAATGCGACGTTTCGTTTTTCACAACCATCATCAACTTTATTTTTTAATTAGGAGTAATATTTTATTTGATGCTTTATGAACTCACACACCTATTATTATTAGGCGTCTTGAACTAAGAAAATTATCTTAAATGCAAATACTGAAAATATTTTTGTCTTTATTGTAGTAATTTCATACACTAAGTGGGCATTAATAACTATTTATTTATTTGACATTATTTAGAAGAACAATAATAATACAACATAAATTATTTTTAAAATTCAAAAACGCATCATTTTGAACACAAAAATAATAATAAATAATTGGTGTGGTATTTCGTTCGATTCAGGATGTATAGTGGAGCACAGAAAGCATCACATCAAAATATTACTACTATTTAAGAAAACAAAGTTGATGATGATTGTCGGATTGAAAATTATCTTACAGATGAGAAAAAGTGGCAATAAGAATATAAAATTTATTATCAATATCGCTTCAATAGAATCTGGAGACAAATAAAAAAATTTCGGAAATTTTTTAAATTTGAAAATATGATCGTGCAGAACAGTATATTGGCCAACTTTTGTCTAATCATTTCTATATACAGGGTACACCAAGTAAAGTGGCCTATTATAAGTATCTCGAGAACTAAATGAAATTTTATTTTGAAAAATTGTAAGTGATGGTTTTCTACGTTTGTTCGATTTTCAAAAGAAAATGTCATTTAGTTCTCGAGATATTTCTAATAGGCCACTTTACTTGGTGTACCCTGTATATAATTAATGTAAATCTAATTTTGTTTCTCTCATAGGAGCATTCGTCATTCCACAGCGATCTTCCCTACATTAGGCAATTAATTTGTCCAATTTAGGGATTTTATATTAGAACTCTGATCTTCACAACGCTGTACCTTTTACAATAAAATCTAGCAAAATAACATATTATTCTAATCTAATAATAACATTCGTAACTGGTATATACTGAAATAAAAGTTATAACAATAAATTGCATATCTCTAGTACAAATTTAAAATAACATTTTAACAAGCTTCGAAGCATTAGTTAAATATAGTAATTTACGATATCAAGAAATGCTCATATACCCAGAATGGCCTAATTACTTAAGCCACATATTCGATAAATGTGAGGAAAATTTGATATTTCTGTAACACTATAACTAAAAAATATTCCCATATTCACAGCCAGTATAAAAATATTTACAAGCTGATTCTTCCTTATTGCAATTAAAATTCAGACTTTTCAGCACAGGAAACAGAAAATATACACTCTTGAATTCCTGTTATGATCCTAGATATTATCATCTTCATTTACAGTTCTATTCGTTTCTGCATCATTATGAGAAACTTTAGTTTCTTTGGATTCAGCATCATTGTTGTGTCTAATTGTTCGGGGTTGTTTCTCTTTATTATCTTCATCAACTACGTTTTCTTCGGCTTCTTCTTTTATGGTATCCTCCTCAACATGTTTAGCAGATATCTCGCTACTCGATTTACCATGTTCGCTACTCTCGAGGCTGGTTAGACTGTAACTGCTTACGGAAGCACTTAACGAAGGAAGTTCATCCTCTAGATATCTTACTGATTTTAAAGTTGGAGTAGCGGGTTCTGGTGTAGGAATCACTTCTTTAGAGGATGTTTTAAATAAACTAAGATCCTAAAAAAATAATAAGATGGTATGTTTGGAACGAGGTAAATTAGTTTAAATTGTTATTTTGGAAGCTTACTGCACTTAGGACTACTCAGATACATTGTGGCAACCGTACAAACTTTGAATTTACTAGCCGTGTCAAATTGATAATAATAATAATTATTATTTTAAAACTTTTTAGTGAATCCGACCGTTACTTACTTCGTAGCTCGGGCAACAGTGGTTCAGTTTACATTCTTCTCCTTGACAAGCGACCAAACACACAGGAGGAAGCTTTATCAAACTTTCGAGGCTCGTACTAGATCGAGCAAATTCGGGCTGAATCGTTACTTGAGTAACACCATTTTCTAGAAAGAATTCTTTAACTTCATCCATTATGTTACGATAAACCTAAAATAAAAAAAAATGTTGGTTTAATAACATGCTAATATTAAAGGAGGTTATTTTTGGGTCCATTTTCAGAAAAAAACTTCATATGAACATATGTCCTAAACGTCTTAACCTTTGAGATTCAGGGTGACAAATAAAAACCGAAACGCAAAATTTTAGATTTTTCCAAATAAACTCCTGGACAAAATTTACGCAACATCATAAATTTCCCATATTTTTTTTCTAAATTTATGATGCGATTTGAATTATTTTTTTTTGCATTGTAGCTTGGTTCCTTGACAATGTCATAGTTTTCGCTGTTTATGATAAAAATTTAATTTTCGATTTATACTGGGTTTACTAAAAATGCTATGTTTATTCCGAAAATTCGCATCACCCTGTGGAGTATATTAGCAACCGAAACATATTGCAGTTGACATTAAACGGTAGGTCCATCTTTTCACAACATTTTCTTTTTTGGTTTACTTCATTATCTCGTGTTATTAAAATAGATACACCGTTTTATAGCATAACATGTTTCTATAGACTTTAATATTCAACACATTCATTGTTAAATGTTTTCAAGTAGGTTTCAAGATTAAAATACTCGTCGGGCAACTGGGCGTACGAAACGAACGTATAATAAGCAGATTCCGAACAGTTTTTATCAGTATGGCGAATTTTATTGGACCTTTGTAACTTTAAAACACAACATCTGCTGACACATCGCTTGCAATGTCAGAAAAAGTCCATAGTCTACTTGAAAACATTTAACAATGAATGTGTTGAATATTAAAGTCTATAAAAACATATTACGCTATAAAACAGCGTATCTCCTTTAATAACAGGGATAATGAAGTAAACCAAAAAAGAAAATGTTGGGGAAAGATGGACCTACCGTTTAATGTCAACTGCAATATGTTTCGATTGCTAGTATACTCCACAGGGTGATGCGCATTGTCGAAAAAATACATAGAATTTTTAGTACACCCAGTATAAATCGAAAATTAAATTATTATCATTAACAGCGAAAACTATAACATTATCAAGGAACCAACCTACAATGCAAAAAATAATCATTCAAATGGGATCATAAATTCAGAAAACAAATAGCATAAAAAATATTGCAAATTTATGAGGTTGCGTTGTCTAGGAGTTTAGTTTGAAAGTCACTGTATCTATTTTTTATTTTATTGCGGCATATTATTGGGTCTATAATCGCGCATCTTTTCCACAATTTGACCGACTTCGTATCTCTTACCGTTGCCGCAATCATTACACCTAGCATAGATTATTCTAATCTGACTTACTTTAGTATTTTCAAAAATTATATGCACTGTTGATATCACTTTCGAAGCTGTTAACTGCCAAATGTGAAAATCGTGAACATTTATTATATCTGGAAAATGATTGACTAGTTCCCTTTTCATCGTCTCAATATTTATTGTGTCTGGCATGGTCTGCAGTAAAATCATGCAACTCTCTTTAACTGAAAAAAAAATAATAATACTTACATTACTTAAATTATTATTTTGCATACCACCCGTAATTTTGTCTACACAGTAGCACTATAAAATACTAATTCAGATTGAATGGTACTACCAAGAAAAGAAAGTCTTTTCCATTAATAGGATGTAACCACCTGCAGACCGGTTTCGAACTCTTTTGTGCTCGTCAGTACAGGGTAGGTGTTCATACCTATCATCAAAAAGACTCTATACTTCACGCTGTATTGTGAACTGTAATCGAGAAAATACAACGCTTAGTGCCATCTCTTAGCAGTCCCACACAATCTGAACAGACGTTATTTGAATAAATCAAAAATAGAAAGTCTATTTACTTTTCAATACCAATGTATGAAATAATTCGAAACCGGTCTGCAGGCGGTGATATCCTATCAATGGAAGACACTTCCTTTTCTTGGTAGTATAGTTGTTGCAGAATTATACCGTTGATTCTTACTGCCATAAATAAACTACCTGATTAAACCCTATTGTATACGCCTGAACCTCTTCAAAGCTCAATAAATGGGATCAGGGCTGGCTTCAAAATGTATACCACACCACAAGATTTATTTTTATAATTTAAAATAAATAGATAGGTATTTTTAGTTTTAGGTACCTATAATAAATGTAAAATAATGAATAATTGAAAATAATATAATTTAAAAGTATAACTATTAGGATAACAAGTACAATAAAAATTAATTAAATTCTAAGAAACTATTGATAATTTATTCAAAATTTAACTCTGTATCACTATCACTATCTTCATCTAAGCCTGAAACTTATAATTAAGGGTTGAACATTTGTAATCATACAATTGTAAGAATTTTCCACCTTAAACATGCTGTACACAGTTTTTCCAGCTGTCTGCAGAAATTTTTCTTACTTTGTTTTTAATTAATTCTACTACATATGCATTTAATGTAGGAGAAATATTATTTCTCCTAATATTGGATTTTAATTGGTGCCATATTAGCTCAATAGGATTGAATATACAATAGTACCGAGGAAGACGCAATACTGTATGTCAATTTTCTGCTGCAAGTTTGTCACACTCGTATTCCTTATTTATTTTAAAAGCTTTTAATACTTCTAGCAGTTCTCGTTTTTTGTAAGTTTCTTCAAAATATAAATCATTTTCAATCATAAAATTTTGAGTTTCTGCTTTTGTATTATTAGAATTGGGAATGATTTTTGCTTGCCGACTATGATGACTAGCATTGTTCATTACAGTGACGCTATTTTCAGATATATTTTTAACGAGTTTATGTTTAAACCAATCTTCAAAAAGTTGTGCGTCGTTATCTTGATGGTAATCTAAAGAAGAATCTGCTATGTTTTTAGCTGAAAGCAACAGACAATTTGGAACAAACCCCTTCTCTGAACCAGCATGTAATATTGTGATTCTTTTGCCTTTATTTGATGGTGCCTTGGTTTGATATTTTTTAGAAGAATCATCCCAACCTTTTCTTGGAGTATCGAACCATGTTTCATAAAGGTAAATAATTGGACGATTTTCTTCACTAAATTGTTTAATAGGTGTTAAATATTTAAGTCTCCATTCCCGACACTTGAAGATGCCCCCCTATCAGCACAATTCCAAGGACGCCACATTCTACCACTAATAAGCCTAACTAAAAATTACTCGCCGGAAAACCACTAAAGATTAAAATTATTAAAAATTACTTTGTATTTATATATGCATCAGGCATAAGTATAAATTGAATTTGTATACCTGGTCCGGCTCTGCTCGAAAAGGTTTTAAAATTTGGGATTTCCTTATTTATTTTATGGTCGATGGGATAATGCGGTTTTATTGCAATCAATAGATCAACGATATAATTCTGCAAAAACTATACCACTCAATCTGAATTAGTGTTTTAAAGTACTACTGTATAGACAAAAATACGCTGGGAAATAATAATTTTTCCATACATTCGTATTTGATATTAATACCACCTGAAAAGTAAGAGTAGACTTTTTATTTTTGACTTATACGTAAAAAATATAAATAAAAACGTTGCAATACGGCAGTGAAGAGTTTCATATAATGATGAAATGTTTAAAAAAATTAATCAAAAATAAATACTTACTATATGGATAACTGAGTGTCATGATGGAAGTAGCAGATATTAAGGATATAATTGGATCAACAAATTTGGCCACCTCTGGTTCCGTGAATATAACTATTACGGAAGCTACCATGACCAAAGCACATCCTGGATAATAGAAATGAAGTTATTTTTTGATTAATGAATAAAAAATAATCAAATAATAATAAAATGTAAGATTGTTTTTAAATTTTAAGTAAATATTATGGTTCGTCTCCTATTTCTGAACTATTTAAAATAGCAATATTATCATTGGAACTTTTATTAATTCTGCGAGCATTTATAGGGTGTTATGGAAATGATGTATTATATTTAAATGGGTGACTCCTGGGGTGTCCTAGAGAAGCGCTACATATTTTTTTTTTCGAACGTTTAAAAAGTGGGGTAATTCACCCATAAACCCACAGGTCACTCGGCGGCACAATCATATACGATCATATTACACTGCCCAGCTGTGTAATCAACAGATGTTGCCAAACTGTGTAAGAAATGTGAAACTTTAGATTCTTATAAAAATAATATTTAGTTTACCTAGTATCCAAATAGAACTGAATCCAGGTGCCCGCACACTAGCAAGTAATCTAGGGCACATACATATTCAGGTTTTTGTTTTTTTTCTATGGGAAAAGCTTTATGCTCATCACATGCCCTGAAGATAGTCTGGAACTGCATAATAAGATTATACCCACTAAACCCCATTCGGACTCTTCTTTCCAATCTCTCGGAACAACCGGCATCTCGTGGAGAGACCCACGAGTTTCAATTAGCTTTTTGAAGATAGGCACACAAAATCACTACACACTAATGCATTACTGTATAAAAAATACACAAATAGGGGATAGGACCCAAATTGACGCTTGCTGGCAGGATATGTGTCTCCAGGCACAAACATATCAGTTGTTTTAGAGACACTATCAGATTATTATGTTTTATTACACAGTTCACAGGTTTCGCGAACAAAGGTCACAGGTTTCGCGAACAAAAGGACATTGCAACACGATATTTGGCAATACTTAGTAGATACACATAATAAAAACGCCGATTCTGTATAATAGACATTTGACAAGCCAAACGACATAACCGTTGAATTTTAAAAGATTAAATTGAACCCTTTTGTAAACATTTTATTTAGTAAAAGCGTAAGTAACAACCTGACCTTCTCTACGTTCCTTAACGACACATTTTTATACATGTTTACGCATAGTGCCCTCTATTAAAACATATCTTAACTGTACTACAGAAACTAATATAAAATTATACATTTCGTCTTACTTCTTTAAGTTGCCGTATAATGGCGCTACCTTAATTACTACCGAGTAGAGATGAGGTTTAATTCGAAGAAATCCTATAAAAAAATGTGTCTTTTAAATCAGTTCAGAACAAAATGCATACAAATCTACGCGAGAAAAATGTTATTAATAAAAACCATGTCCCATCTCGATTCATGCAGTGCGGCCAGTGTTTTTGCGTTAAGTAGGTTATGTGCCGGTGTTGTTACTAAAACGTTTTGGTAATTTATAGACATTGTGACACTAATTTTTAAATAAAACCGACAAGGTAAGTGTGTGTGTGCTTAAATAAAATTGCATTAAAAAATACACAATGAGGAATCACTCAAATGTCAAAAGGTCATTGACATTTGACCTAGTTACGTACGTGGGCATTTTAAACTTGTTTAAAACTATTATTTGTAATCTTTTTAATGTAAAAAGCATTGTATGTAGTAAGTTTTCTTAAATTAATTGTACAAAAAGGTATTACAGAATGGAAAAGTGTTTAAATTATTGTATTTTATCTAAAGAGTTTAAGGTGTACATATGACAACACTGGTTAGACTTCGTTCTTTGTTTACATGTATCGCAGTGCAACAAGGGTGTTTTGCTGGTTTAACGTTAGGTCATTTTTACCGCTGAATGAAATGAAACCGCCATTTCAGGATATTTTTCTTCAATTTGTCTCCATCTCAGGAATTGCCGATTTAAATATAATACGTAATTTCCATAACACCCTGTATTATAAAATGGCATTAACACATTTTTCCTAATCATGTGAGACCACTTACCCTACCATTACGTACCAATAACATCCCTCGTCATCTCCCACAATCCTTGTCGTTTCTTTGGAGGGGATGAAAATATATTTCGTGTTCTGGATAATCTCCTTCCACCTTTTTGTACAGAATCGTTTACCACCACTTTGTTTAAGATGACGTCTCCAGTCTCAGTGACGAATAGAAAACTACCTTGGTGGAAAGTAAAACCTCCGATGAGGAGGTAGCACAGGCCATTTAGTAGGAGACCTGCTGCACCTAGAACAATTGATTACGTTACTAGCTTAGACATTGAAAGGATTAAAGGGATTAAGCGAGAGGGTATTTTGGATAGCAGTCTTTTATAGAGGTGATTCAAGATTTGATTATCCGCTGAGTAAAAAAATTATCAAAAAACATTTAGAAATCGCTTAAAAATATCTCTGTTGACTCCCAAACTCAAAAATATCAATTAAAGATGAAAGTTAATTTATGGCATGTTTGGGTTTATTGTGTCATATTAGAGAGAAGTTATCTTTTATAGGGGTGATTCAAGATTCTCTTTTATGTTGAGTCATAAAATTACCCAAAAAGCAATTAAAAATCACCTAAAAATAACAATTTCTCTGTTGTTTCCCTACTCAAAAATAATAATTAAATAGACGAAAAGTTAATATCTCACATGAAAGCTTTTTATTACCGTTTCTTCATGGGCTCTTAGGAACCAGCGATCATTTTATAATAAAGTGGGACATAAAGTGCGTATGTAATATAAAAGTTTTAAAATTTAAAACAATGGATCAGTGATTTAATACTGTTAACATACATGACGTATATCGGTTACCTTTATTATCTTAGTAGTGTTATCTTTATAAAAAAAGAACAAATAAGGCTAAAAGTATTTGATTTGAGAATTGTTTTTGAAATTTTTGTGGTTCATGTTATTGACTAAAAATACCAAACGCATCTTTTGTCTGTTATCGGTTCTATTGACAATATGAAATTACTGTAATTTTATTTGTACAGGCAAAGTTAAATCACTAATTTACAAGTAGAAATTCTTGCTTTTATATTCAGGCGGAGACTATAGATCGGAGAAGATCTTTTGTTTATTCCGTATTGTATAAGGCAACTCTAGAATTTTGTCACAAATATCACAGTTTACCAAGGAATATTATTTAATGAGGTTTATTGCAAGCCTAGATTCCTGATGTGTTACTTAATTGTTACGATAAACATTGAGAAATTGTTTCGGAACATTTTGAACCGAATTTGAAGAATTTGGCAAAAATGTTTGTTGAAGTTAGTACATATTTTTAGAAAGAGTATTTCTGATTGGATGTAGCTTACTACTAAGGTGTAATAGGAATACAAATTAGTATGCAAGAATAATATATATTCTATAAATTTTTATCAACTTACCAATACACAAAACAGATATCGGATGATGCATCTCATCTTGATGATCGATATGAGCCAACGTCTGAAAAGCTTCAACATAAATAGAAAAGGAAAACGATGCCAAAAATACACAACATATTAACATAGTAAGAACATCTATCCTTGTCCATCCGAAAGTATTTTTTAGCTTCCTCTCTTGCTTTGTTCGTATCGGTAGAACTTCCTTAATTTTTATACCGCGACATGATTGGTCAGCTGTCAATACAATCTCATCCATACTCTTTGTTACTTCAGTCGATTTTGTGTTGGCATCTGGGTTATGGATTTGGCTACCATACTAAAAGAAATATTTTTTCGCGAATAAATTAAAAACAAAAAAAAAAGTTTTGCAGTCCTGAATAAAAAAATAAAAAAAAAAACAATCCAGAACTATTTTTTTAACCTCGGCATTGGGTGAAATTTATGGCAAAAGGACTAGAGATACTATGAATCTAATAGCGTTCATCCGTTTTATACCGAGTGTTCATAATAAGCTTTCAAAAACGCCACATTCTAAAATAATTTTTCTCAAGTTTTTCAAATGGAACACCCTGTATATTATTTAGCTATTTAACGTAGAATTCATAGACAATTTTTTTTGTAATGAAAGCATATAAGTTATATCCATCAGTTTTCGAAATAATTGTAAATATCATAAATTAATAATATTTAATATAATATTTAAATTTATCAAATAAAAGTTCATGATTAAGGGTATCGGAAGCCTTTGAAAAATCCAAAGAATCAGAACCCTACTCAATTTCCTATAAATAGCCGTCATTATACCATCAGTAACCTCAACCAATGCTATAGAGGTGCTAAAATTCTTCCTAAAACCGCATTGACTATCCGATATAATATAATTTTGTATACAGTATTGAAATAATTGACAATATAGGACCTTCTCATACACTTTGAAAAGAATAGGTAAGATACTAATTATCCCAATATCATTAAAAGTTGCGGGATCTTTTACTTTAGGTAAAGGTTTACCCACAGAGATCTTCCATTGGTCAGAAAAATAGTTTGACTCCAAACAACAGTTGATAATATGAGTGACGTACTTATCTATATAAGGACTACAATATTTTAACATTCTAGAAGATATGCTCTACTCCGGAAGAATTAGTTTGAATAGAATGGATTATTTTATGAATTTCATCAATACTTGCCAATTTAAAAGAAAAGTTTAAATTAATGTTAAAACTTCTATTTTTATAAGAATTAATTGCAGTGCTATATATAACGTTCTCAGGAATGTTCAAATTTTTAATTGAACCTATATTAAACGACTTTAAGGTTATCCATGTTCTCCTAGGATTATTCTCAGCACAAATTGAATCAAAATAATTTCTTTTTTCCCTACGAACCTCAGAAAGAGTAAAATTTCTCAAACGCTTATAGTTCTCCCAATCAGTCAATGCTCTAGTACCCTTAAACTTCTGCAAAGCGAGATCCCTCTCCTTCATAAAAATTTTCAGATTTGGTGTAAGCCAAGGTGCCCTCGGTTTTGTAATTTTTGATTCAATAAACGGAGCATGAGCATCAAAAAGTGAAAGAAGGAAATTATCAAATAAAGTTATTTTATTATCTATATACTGTTCATAAAGAATGTCATTCCATTGAAGAGCTTGGAGATCGTGAAGAAATAAGTTAAAATTGAAATTATTAAAATTTCTGTAACAAATAATTTTTGGCTCTATGTGAGATTTCTCAATTTTTAAGCAGAAGTGAACTAAGCGATGATCTGAAACAACAAACATACCTCAAGAGGAAAATGTGTTTCCTCCCTATAGCTATTTTTGATGACGTTCGGGGCAAGCTGATTCAACGCAGATGGCCATTCCTTTTCGTCAAATAAATACGCAATAGTTTTAAAATATATTTATGACGTACGAGACGTAAACTTAAGAACCAAAAATTCCTATTATTTGCTAACCTACGTATGTTAATTATGTTGTTTTATTTATAAAAGAAGATTTTCAAAAATGTCATACATATTAATGAGCGGATTATTGGGAATATTATTATTCTTTTTGATAGTGTACCTACCTGCCTACGCAATTAAAAACGAGTTAAAAATCAAAAGTTATTAAAAATATTTTGATTGTTAAATTTAATATGATAATTAAAACGTTGACATCAATAGATTCTAAAAATACTTAATTTTTCTTAAAAATACTATCCTGCTAAGTGCTATTATTATTTTGCCCCTAACAAAGAATTTGTCAAAATAAACAACAAATTGGTGTCGTCATCTAATATATTCGTTTGCCTTTATTTTGGAAAGGGTAAAACCACCGACTTGAAATAAACACAACAAAAAAGAGACGGGGATTTTATCGGTAGAATCCACATCTCTGTTTATCTTCTATTTGTTTCTGTTTCTATTCTAATAGCTGATCGGTCTTATATGTCTTGGTTAGAAAAAACAAACAATTCACGGACGTTAATCAAATGTCTATATTTTTATCCAGTTTACAGCAGACGTGGCACACTCTTACCATATTGAGTTAATAATTACTATTTTTTCCACAAACAATGCTTAAATTGAACACACAAACAGTGAAAAACAACAAGGAATTTTATTTAACAATAACGACAAATATGACTGATACTTGTTAATTCGGTAGTGTTAAACGTGAAAGCAGGTATGAAAGAGAGCCAGTCCAATCAGGATTTTATAAAGAATACGTCTAATTAACAGAAAACTACAAAAAAATTATACTAATTTTCACGGCTCCCTGATTGTTTTTCTGGAAAGTTGTTTACAACCTACCTAAGAATGTGAATTCTTTATTAATGGCAATGGGGTGCCGAGCCCAAGGTAGCACTAATGTTCTATAGAGCCTACGTTCGATCACTACTCGACTATACAGCTATATTTTACGGTTCTGCAAACAAGGCACGACTAACTAAAATGGATCGGTTACAATTTAAAGCTTTGCGCATAGTTACTGGAGCATTCCGCTCCACTCCCACGCAAGCGTTGCTGGCGGAGACTGGAGAATTACCCCTCAACCTGAGAAGGCTCTTCTTGGCTCAGAAATTTTTACTGAAAAATGTTTCTTTAAATAATAAGTTCCTCATTAATAAGGTGGCAAACGTTAACTGTTGATGACCTGACATCCAAGTACTGGTTAAATAAAAACTCTCCTCCGCTTACTCGCGCTTACACTGAGATAGCAGGATTTCAGAATGACCTAGTTACTAGTGACAATCTGCCGTTTTTATGGGGGATTTTAATTCCATCTTATACCATACTAATATCATGTTCCCAGAATACACAGAATGCAGCCACAGCAATAACGCAATAGTTAACAATATTATAAAGAAACAACCAGGGGCCATTCCGATCTTTACGGATGGTTCCAAAACACCTGACGGAGTGGGATGTGCATTCTATATACCCAGTGAAAACGTTGCCCGATCCTTTCAAATTTGCCTTAACTCTTCCATATTCACGGCGAAGATGATAGCTATTAGGCAGGCTCTTGATTACTTACTCCAACATACTACACCTTCTAGGTATATTATCTTATCGGATTCTATGTCATGTATTAAAGCAATAGAGAACAAAGCTAAAACTGTGTATGTGAACCCGCTCATATTCGATGTGTGTCAGAAACTACTAAACCTGGAACGCAATAGTGTCAAGGTATCCTTGGTTTGGGTTAAGGGCCATGCAGGAATTGTAGGTAATGACAAGGTCGATCTTCTTGCCAAACGGACCATTCATGAAGGCATGATAATACCCGGCTTCCGGCTCTATGATATATTGTCACAGGTTCAGGTCAATATTAAGAATGCATGGAAGGAATCATATGCAAACTATGCAGCTAGTAACTCTAATCACTACACCCGAAATAATAAAACCTTGGTTCCCAAGGCAAGTATGCAGGAAATATCCCTTAGTAGGGGGTATTACGTAACTTATGTCAGAGCAATTTTCGGACATGGCAACCTCAGATATTTATTAAATAAGATCAACTTGGCTGATAGCCCGCTCTGTAAATGTGATGGCACAAGTGTGGACGTGTGAACCAAAGAGCTTCTGATTATCTGGTATAAGAACTGGCTAAAATACACTATTTGCCCATGCCGATAGCCTAATGTCTATAGTAAGACGGAAAAACAGAATCAACGATATTTTCATCGGATTTGTAAGAAAGTGTGAGAGAATGTTTGTATATCAGTCAAAGCCGCCCATTCGAATCCCTGTGGCGTGAAGCGTGTGTCCCCGTTTGTATATGTTTCGAGTAGGATAGGGGTTTCCTAAATGGTGATTAGATATGGGTGTGACTGAGCTTGTGTGTGACGTATATTCCATAAAGGAACAGTTGAGTTTAGGTAGTGGCTGCATGCGCTTGACGCAAAGCCAAAAAAAACAAATTTATTATTCCAAGACTTTGAACCAAACCCGAACAAACCCGAACAAACCAAAGCCGTATCATCATCCTTGGTAAACAGTGATTCTTGATAGGCTATAATTTTCTTTAATCCCATAGTAAACTTCTTTAATGTTTTTGTAAGTACCTACTCCCTTTATTGAACTCATCAGTAACTTAAACGGTTATTTACCTTTGGCTTCTGATTTTATAATCATAACAAACATGGGGAATCTCTCGAAAATATTCATAGATCAGAGAACTAGTTTTGAATTCATTGAGCAAATCTATTTAAGGGACCGTTTGGGACGTGCCAATATATTTCGGATGTATTTACCAAGAATATTTTTAAAAAAATATCAAAAATGAATCTTTGCTGGTAAATCATCATACGATTTCAACCAAAAAATAACCGTCAACTAGGTAGCCTACTAATCCTCATTAATTTTAATTAAATGTATTGGTGTTATGGTCATTATGCAAAGAAGAATGAAATCGTCTCTTTAAGAAAATGTATATCAACGGTTATATACCCAAAATAAGTGACATGGTGAAGGAACTGCATCCAGTGATCCAATTTCGACTACTCGAAAATTCACGTTAGGGTTTTTTTTGTGTTGTTTTTATATGTATGTGTGTAACAGTGATTTTGTCCTTTGAAGCTTAATATAAATACTTAGATTACAAATTGTCGAATTATTTTAATTTTTTTATCGTAATTATTGTAATTTTATCATTTTGGGAAGGGTTTGGTTATGTAACTTTGTCCATGCCAAGGTTTCACACCCTTAAATCAAGGAGGATACACTCTGGTTCACAGTCTTTGAAGAATAAACAATTCACATTCTTAGGTAGGTTGGAAACAACTTTCCAGGAAAACCATCGAGGAGCTCTAAAAATTAGTATAATTATTCTTTATTGTTTTCTTTGATGTATTTCAATGTTTGTATGTTAAATTTAAGTATTGTTTTTGAAAAAAAAATAGTATATGGTAAGACTGCCGTAAACTGGATAAAAATATAGACTTTTGAGTAACGTACGTCAATGGTTTGTTTTTCCTAACAAAGACATCAAATGTCACAATGAAAACAGATACAGACCGATGATAAGAAGAGATGGAACCATCTCTCGTTTGTTGTGTTTATGTTCCTAATAGCCCGCGTCACATTACATGTACAAAGCAGATAGAAATATCGGGCACATAACGAATGAAAGCAGTAAACAATATTAGACAAAATTTTGTGGTGGTTCCTTTTTATTAATTAGTAAATTCAAATTTAAAACCTCACACTGATCAAAATGTAAAAATACAAACTCATAAATAAACTAGCCTGTTACAGAATATAGAAATATAAAGCGTAGTATAAAGTACTTATGACAATCATAGAAAAATATTAATGTCTATTGTCTATACCTATATAGATTAGGTGTTGCAATTAACTATTGATATGATAACTACATCAATAAATGCACATCACGTTGATTGATTAAATTTAAATATGCTATGTGATACTTCTGTTAAGCATGACATTGATAATGAAATTCCGTAATAAGCATAATATATGACCTTTACGTTTAAGAACTAAAGCCACGGAAAAAATACACAAATTATTATAGTAAACATTTTAATGTACTGTTTCCTATAAAATATTGTAATAATTTACAAAAATCAATGGGAGGATTTCTAATAAAGTTAGTAAAATCAAGTAAATCGTAAATTTTACAGCGAATGTAAGTGAAAATAATTTATTTATAATTCCGGTAGTTAAATATTTTTAAATATATGGTACATTTTACTAACGACTATTATTGAACTTATTGCGAAAGTGATCAATTTTAATTAAAGTGCTGTAAAATTTTTTGCAAGAATGAAGAGCTTAAATCAGATGCAACTGATCAATCAGAACTTGTTCTTCGTAAGCATAACAGGTGGGGGCCTTAACAGGAAGCATTCTATCGTAAAGTGGAGTCAAGCGATATTGGGCACGGTGGTTTGTACTTGGATGGGTGACCGCATGGAAATATGTGTCAAAATTTTTAACAAAGGTTTTAGTACATTTTACAAAAGATTATAGTAAATCTTACGAATTATTAAATATTTTTTGTAATTTTTTCTAAAAAGTTTTGTTCAAATTTTGCTATAATTTTATAGCAGTTATCAACTCCAGTCCCATGTACAGCCATAAATTATAGTTAATTTTAATATTTTTATAGTAAATTTAACTGTTTTTCTTTCCGTGTACTCGGACCTATAAAGCGTCTCAATATACAAGGCTTGATTTCCAAATTAAACATTTTACCATTTGATGATGCATATCGCATACATACGTGCATAGAAAATAAATAGGGAAATAATATTTAAATACTATTTTTACAGGGATATGGATATGTAGACGAGGGTATTATAGAGTGGCCTCCCAAATCGCCCGATCTTAACTCGCAGTTTATTTTTGTAGGGCCAGTATATTCATTTAAACTTAACTCGGAAGATTTCTACACAAGTGGGATACGGGAATTTCTGGTGAGCGATATTTTTAATTTTCTATAATATTTATTTTTTAAATTAAACGGTATTCCATAATACCTATACATATAAAGGTGATCTGCTTCTTTACCTAACTTTGTACACATCGGATATGTAAAACACTATTTATCAGCGATATCATCAAAATAATAAAAGCATGGTAGGAGTACGATGATGAATTTTATATATGTATGATGCACAAGAAATATCATAAATATGAAGAAGAGCCGGATATATTGACTCCAAAAGTAAAAGTTAATATTAAAAAGCTGGCCTTCAAATTGATCACAACACTGAAAATTTGTTAAGATAACTATGTGTGCGACTTACAAAAGTCTATAAAATATATTTAAATTCTTCATTAAAGCAACATTTACCTTCTCTTATTCATCGAAACACAACATTACCAAATTTTCGTAAACTATTTCACACGCCACGAGTTTAGGTAATAATAAATGTCAAAAAAATAATTAATAATTATCCATAAATATTTATTAGATAACAGAATAATGATCAGGTTTGTGAATAAATAATCAACATACATATTTCGGTTTGCATAAAATACAGGGTGGACAATATATCGCTGATGTGAATATGACACAATTCCAAAAGTATGTACAAGGTGGCCCAAGTAAGATAATTTATACTCCGATCTTCGAGCCTGTGCTACCTAAGAACGCAAGTTAAATAGAAAAATATTTTGGATATACTTTAGTTTCAACTTATTTTATTTTGACTTAGTTATGGTGTTTAGTTTCTCGACAACCTATTTTTGAATTCTGCATTCAATTCCAAGCATCTTCATTAGGACATGTTTTTCACAATTTTGAATAGTCTCTCAGCTGTTTGATTTGAACATTTTTTAAAAGAAAACCAGCTTATTAAAAACATCTTGTTCCATTAATTCAGCATTTTATATCCATGGAATGATGTTCCATTTTAGTTGAGATATTTATGTTTAAAATTTGACTAGAGTAATGAACACCTTACCTTATATGATATTTTATATTTAATTTAGAAAAACAATACGAACTGAATAATAAATTAGCTGATACATTGATAATATTAGAAATGAAATATTTTTGAATATACATACCTGCATATGTATAATTTTTCAAAATAAAAAAATTCTTCATAATTACGTTAAAAATGTTTTACACACACACGGACTTGGAATTGAATGCAGAATTCAAAAATAAATAAATACTTATAGGATTATTGAAAATAAGGAAGCTGGTATAAGGCGAGGAGGAAGAAAATACCTTTGATATGTGAAAATATTCTTTCAGTCAATCCAAAAACTCGTCCGTCTTCCGAGATCGGAGAGTGGGGTCATCTTTCGTATGTGGACCACCCTGTATAGGTTAATATTTCGTATTAAAAAAGCAGCTCAAAGAATTTGGGGATAGGAAACAATTATATAATTCATTCCGTCATAGCTCATTTATATTTATTAATGTACTAAGTAGGCCAGGAGATTTTCTAAACAATTAACTAAAATGAAATATAAGAATTTATTGAATAAAAAAGAGGTAGTGGATCTCGCGCGTGATAAGTATTTCCACTATTTTCTTTTTAATAATTTGTTAATTTTTTCTATGGCTCTGTGACTCCTTGGTTAAAGCGGTGATCATTGGGAACTTTAGGACGATAGTTCATTTCGTTGGTTAAGTCATTTTTTCAATTATTGACTTATTTACCTCAGTTGCATGAATTTTAACACCCTATGTTTTGAAAAATCATCCCTACTCCATTATCGCCGGTAAGTAAGCAGGATGAGATCGAATGACATCGGGATGTTAAGCACTTCCCAATCATTATACTTTTATTATGAATGATAGTATAAGATAGAACCGCGTAAGCATTGGAAAAATTTGCTGCACTAAAAGATTAATATATTGAGAATTGTTACTAAATATTTGTTGTAAAATTGCAAACGTATATTATGATAGTCATAACTACTGCTTCTAGTGCTAGTGATAAATAAATGTTACTTTTTTTACATCAAATATAACGGAAAAATATTTAGCACGGGACAGAGTCTTTTGCAAACGATAACCAATTAAAAGAGGATAGGACCTAGTTTCAATTTCACTAAATGTTTTTTTTTTATATAACTCATTTTGCCCGCCTAGCTTTTTCAGATTCTGTTGGAAATCGAATTCAGAACCTTTAGTAAAATTTTATGATGTTAGTTGTATGGAGTTTGAATTCATGGCGATTTCAAACCGTGAATAGCATTACCAAGGGGAAAGGGAATCATTCATGACCACTAAGATCTATTTTATCTTATATTTCACTTAGTTAAGATTGAGGAAACAGGGTTCTTGGGTTCAATTACCATCAGATACCTAGAACTTTTTCAATTAGTTATAAATATCTACTAACCTTTATAGCGATAATGCATCCGGTCAACGCAAAAATATTACACAGCGTGTGGTAAGAGTCCATTAACAACGTCAATGCATGCGTGAGGTGACTTATTATCAGCTCCGTTATATAAAAAAGTATCGTTAACGTTAGTACTACGTAAAGTTGCATGGGCTGAATTTTCCGAAACCATTCTTTTACCGGCATGGTGCGGGATCTCTTGATTAACCTAAAATATAATAATTAATTGAAATGTGATATTTGATGAAACTTAAAAGTACTTATTTTCTCGTGTAATATAGCTGATAAAATATTTTTAGGATATCTATCTACTTAAAAATATAAAATAAATGGTTGATGAAATTTAATGTGTATATGTTAATGTACAGGGTGACCCAATTTCGATACTTTTATATTATAGGGTATCTCCGTAACTGTTAGCGCTATCAAAAAAGTAATGTAGGTGTCATGGACTCTTTTTGGGCCAAACTTAAAACGATAAAATCAAAATTTGAAAATGTTCGCTCGTTTAAGAGATGCGGGGGAAAATCAAAAAATTGACAATTTCAAAATTCCCTATATTTTCTTAGTTAAAAGAGATATGGAAAAATGTTTTGCACAGAAGTTTCTTTATATTGATTGTTGAATAATCTGCCGTTTTCAGAATAAGTATACGAGATCAGGTAAAAAAGTTATCGGACCAATCCTCATTTTTTAAAATGGAACACCCTGTATATTTTAATCTAAAAAGATACTATGTTAAATTCTCTTTTCAAATATATAACACACCATGGATGATATTGGTTTCCTAGGCGATTTATTTAAACTTTATGACTTTAAACCACAGTGGACAATTAAACAAAAACTAATATCCTAGAGACAACTATGTTGACATTCTAGTTGTTATTAACATTTAACGTAAATTTAATTTTTTATATATTCATTTGTGAAAAATATTTATCAACATTTTGAAAAATTTGATGATATCTATCATCAATTGTGTGTTATAAATTTGAAAAGAGAGTTTAAAATGCTATCTTTTTAGATTAAAATATACAGGGTGTTCCATTTAAAAAAATGAGGTTAGGTCCGAAAACGATAGATTATTCAACAATCATTATGAATAAACTTAAGTATAAAACATTTTTCTGTATCTCTTTTAACTAAGAAAATATAGATACATTAAAAATCATTTAGGCACGCGTTTCTTCTTGGTGCGTTCTTTGTCGCAGCGTTTTCTAAACACCTTGCTTTAATGGGCGCCTTTCATCGAATTTATCCACGCGTTTCTTGTCGCGTCGTTTCCGCCCATACTCACAATTTATTTAGAAAATTCCGCGGCAATGAACGCCGCGACAAAAAATCCGTGCATAAAAGGGGCCTAAGAGAACTAATGTATGCCTTACACTACTATTATTTAATGTAAAAATCAAATACAATGAATTTATAAAAGCCTTGAAATAATTTTGTTCGTTTTAATAAACGCGCCCCGTTGTTAAAATAATAAAATAAGTCAATTTTATGGGCACTTAACGGAAATAAAATTTATTGAAAAATTAAAAACATCAATTTTATTATTTTACGTGTTTTATAATCGATTTTCAAAGTTTTCCTATTTAACAACTGAATCCATTAATTTAATAAAGTTTTTAAAAAATGTTGCAATAACTTTATAACAATGTCTTTTAATGGCTATATTTTTTAATGTATTACCAATTTTTTTCCATTAAAATCTTATTAAAGCATTTTAAAAGTCTTATGCAATAATTATTAGTGATAAAAAAAAATTGAAAATACTTGGAACAGCGGTTCCATTTTTATTTGATTGAATGTTCCGGTCACGTCCGTAATCGGTCCGACTGATTTTGGATGTCTTAGGCCGTTACGTTTCTTGTTGCAGCGTTTCCGCCCATAAAAGCCGTATTAGAGTCGGCAATTCTAGTCTTCGGCAATTAAAATTGCACGGATTCATGCGCGGTACACCGTTCTCGATCAGCTGTCTCGCATTGCCAGAAATGGGGCACGCGCCATTTTCATTGCCATTGCCGGTGCAAGTCTGGGTAGAGATGGATTATTCTGCTATTTTTAAATGTTTATTAGTTGGTCGAAGCACCTATGAACAGCTAATGGCTATTTAAACTAACTGGTACTTAAATTCACAGTTCACATGCTTTATTAAGCATATTTACTGCTAATTCGTAGAAACTTTTTTGAACTGCCATTTGTAAGTAGCACTAGCTGCTTTAACTGCTAATCAAAACGAACATCTCTAATTCTGGGCATATTTTAGACATACAGTACCGACTGCTGCTCTGATTGTTGGCAATGCGTCAGCTGATTGAGAACGGTTTACTGCGTATGAATTCGTGTAATTATAATTGCCATTGCACAGGAAATTTCTATTGCGGACTCTAAAAACCGTATTAAGAAGCCGGCTATAAAAATTTCCGGTGCAATGGCAATTATAATTGCACGAATTCCTGCGCAGTAAACCGTTCTCAATCCGCTGGCGCATTGCCAACAGTCAGGACAGCAGTTGGTAGTGTCGCAATCCCTAAAATACCCCTGATTTAGAGATGGGCAAACCTGTTCGATTTGATTAGCAGTTAAAGCAGCTACTACTAATTACAAATGGCAGTTCAAAAAAGTTGCTACGAATTAGCAGTCAAGGGCGGATCCAGAACTTCGGTTTGGGGGGGGGGTCAAATTTCGTTGGGGGGGGGGATGTCATGCATGGAAAAGTTACGAAAAGTAATAACCTGCCCTGTTAGTCAAACCAGTATACATGGTATTTTTCGTGTTAAATTGATGGGTTGGGGGGGGGGGGTCATGGCCCCCATGACCCCACCCCCTGGCTCCGCGCTTGTTAGCAGTACATATGCTTAATAAAGAATGTGAACTATTAATTTAACTACCAGTTAGTTTGAATAACCATTAGCTTCGACCAACTAATAAACATTTAAAAATAACAGAATAATCCATCTCTACCCAAACTTGCACCGGCAATGGCAATGAAAATGGCGCGTGCCCCATCGCTGGCAATGCGAGACAGCTGATCGAGAACGGTGTACTGCGCATGAATCCGTGCAATTTCAATTGCCAGAAGACTAGAATTGCCGACTGAAATACGACGGACTCCATTCTCGCATTGCGCCGGCAATGCGAGTAGTATTGGGCCAGCTGATCCAGAACGGTTTAGTGCGCATGAATCCTTGCAATTATAATTGCCATTGCTTGGGCAAGAGACAAAGATTGCTGACTCTAATACGGCTTTAATACGGTTTTAAGAATAATGTAAGTGTTTAGAAAACACCGGGACAAGAAACGCGTGCATAAAAGCGACCTTATAACTAAAGACTGGATAAACAAGCGCAAAACGGTATAGGCACAAAACGGTAGGCCATGGGGGGTTGTTCGAATGACTGAGGATCATGGTTCGAAGCCCATGTTAAACTGAAGATCCTCATGGGACTGACCCTGGAAGCAATTCAACAAGGAAGTACTAATACAGGAAAACTAAGAATACTTTTATTTAAATATATTTCCTATAACCATGAAATTTAAAAACTGGAACCATCTAATAATGAAGAAGTAATTGTCAAACTAGCAATTTACCAATTGAACCATTTCCGGTCAATTTCAGTTGTGGAAACAATCGCTTGATAGGTATAACAAACACCAATTTATTTATTTTATTTGGTAAGTAGAGCCGACCGACGACAAGCCCATTTAGTTAATCATGCGATAAATACATCGATAAGTTAATTTCTTATGGTTAAATAAAATTCTTGTTATTGACGACTATATTAGGAACTAATTTAGAGAAAATAGTTATATAAAGTATTCTTAACCCTTGTGTGCGATAGAAGATTTTTCTACCATTCTTACTATAGTGGGTTCCAGAGATACCAGGAGAAACAATAAATATTGAGAAAAAGATTGCATATAATAATGCTATTTTAAATATACAACGTGTCCAAGATAAGGAGGGCCAGTACAGGGATCTCGGAAATCGTAAGAGATACGAAGTCGGTTAAATGGAGGTAAAGTTGCGCATTTACGTGAAGAAAGAAGAAAGTTTTAAAATTCCTAGTAGGTAGTTCCGGAGATATCCGGAAGAAAACCGGAATTCTGAGAAATCGTTTTATTTTTTCCTGGGTTTGTTTGAGATCGAATTCGAAAGTAAATTGGTTTATTATTAAATTATTTGTTATATATTGAACTAGTCCAACATAAGTAAAAATTTAGAGCTTAGTTATGAGATATTATTTATAAAATTAGGAGAAATACACGACCGTATCCCAAAATTTCCTGATGTTGTTCAAAAAACACTCGAAACGTAATTAAACCACAATGTGCCATACATCGTTGCATTCGGAAGAAAATCATCTCTCAAATTTAAATATCAGGAAAACAGGACCGTATTTAAAAAGAAAGTTGATAATGGCCCTTCGAAGACAACTCGTCGGATTACAAAATAATTAACGCTGTTAGATAGAGCGGAAAAAGTGGCAATGTAAAAGTGCAATTTACTTTAGAATTCGATTTAAAAAAAAAACAGGAAAACAATAAAACGATTTTTCAGAATTTCGTTTTTTTCCGGATATCTCCGGAACTACACGGAATTTTAAAACTTTCTAAACGGCATTTTATTAGGCACGTAAATGCGCAACTTTACCTTCATTTAACCGACTTCGTATCCCATATGGTTTCCGAGATCCCTGTACTCCTTATCTTGGACACGTTGTATTTAATATTAAAACTAATATCATTTCCCAAATATTACAGTGAGAACTTAACAAAAATGTCTGCAATATATTTTACATTGTTTCTGACACAATATTAATTCTACTAACCTTATTAATATTTTATAAGAAAAATCAAGCCTATATTTCGTAAAACACTAAGACAATATAGTATCTTTAATACAGAAAATAGGCTTTTCTTTTCACAAATCAAAACCTGCAATTAGATGAAATAGTCATTTTATTAAGAACTAATCAGAACAGCTTTTTGACGCACTTGGAGAGCAACTGGGTTTATAGCAGCGAATACACAAGAACTTGGTTTTTCTTTGGGTTTTGGAAGGACACAAGAAACTTTAAGAGTTTCTGCGTCATTCTGTGGCAAATTATCTTCCCGGTTTTACTCTCTAAGATTGATGAAAGTCTCGGCAATATTAAGACGAATTTTTAATGAAAATCGAAGGTTGGCGGACACACTGAAACCTACATGGGAGGTAGTGGAAATCAGCTGGCGGAATTTGTAATATTTTTAAGGAGTCTGGGAGACTCCACTATAGTACTTAAGCGTTAAGTACCTATTCTGTTTGAAGTTGTTTCTTATGGCAGCGTAGTCACCAAGGCATTTTTTAGTGATTTTCTACTGCGTATTTAGTAAATTTTTACTGCGTATCCATGTCTTTGAAACAGCCCCTTTTTTTAATATTTTTTCTGACTCTGATCATTTTAAAGCATTTTTAGGTATCAGTCATCACTGGTCTCAGTTCAGTAGATTTTAAATTACTAAGTAATTAAAAGATTTCTGGATCCATTTGATGATTACCTACTGGGTATCCAAATAAAAGGCCTGCGTATCCAAATGGATACTCAAAAGTACGTTAAAAGATGCCTTGGTAGTCACTATCCAGGAATTATTATCTACAACACCACATTTCTTCCACCTTCCTCCCCAAGCACACATTTAACAACATAACCAAAGAAAGCAACATCAGTTTTAATTAGTGATGCCGCCGGAACCGGATCTGCATCCGGTCTTCTTTTATAATATCTGGTTCGGCCGGATTTTGTGTCGGATCCGGCCGGAACTGAATTTAAAAAAAGTGTTGTAGAATTATTAACGAAACTAAGTTAAAAACAAATCATAAACTCTGGCACAAATGACATAATTAATAAATAATGTGTAACAAATTAATATTTGTAATTAAAATTGGGCATGGATTAGATATGGTGCAGAAAAAATAATATTTTCAAAAGTCTACGTATATCTTTTATTTTACCGCATTGCATATTATTCATTACAGCATTATTTTAGCATGATTAGAACACATAACTTACCAGCAAGAACCAATAAAGGTCAGATAAGTGATCGAATAATTAATAATATATTGAAAACAGATAAAATTAAACAGTTCAATTACCGCCTATGCACAAGCTTCTTAAGATATGACCAATGCTAGACTGATATAGAACGAGAAAATGATAACCTAGATAAACAATGTAATATCTTTATTATTCCCATTATAATATAATTTTAAAAATGGTTCTGTTTGTTATTGAAATCACTGCTATTATTTTCATTATTTACCGTATGTCAATAAAAGATACCAGAAGTTGCGATGTGTCAATCCATTTGTTGTATTAACACTTTCTTTCATTAAAAATATTTCCTCATAAAAATTGGTTTCTCGATAAGTACGACTTTTTAGTATTACTTTAATCTACACTCACTGATTTTAATGTATGGTAACTGTTTTTTACGTAGTTGGATTTAAATATTTCTGTTTGTAGATAAATATTTTGGGTTTAATTAACTTTTTTCAATTCGGAACACGTTTTTTTTCCCATAGAGCAGCATATCTGGTACATGATGGGTAGGAAGATTTGAAAACGAGTTCGGGCTCCGAGAAAGTTTGACATGACAATTTAAAGAAGCCCTAACTTTCAAGGAATGCCAAGGCCTATGGCGACAGCGTGTTCATGGTAGTAATACCATTTATTGATGTTTTTTAATATTGTTTCCTCCTTTACCGCTATAGTATTTTTCTCAAATAAAAATAAATTCCTGGCCAAAATTAACGCAACATCATAAATTTGCCATATTTTTTATGGTATTTTTTTTTCTGAGTTTATGATCCGATTTGAATGATTTTTTCTTACATTGTAGGTTGGTTCCTTGACAATGTCATAGTTTCCGTTGTTCACGATAAAAATTAAATTTTCGATTTATACTGGGTGTACTAAAAATGCTATGGTTTTTTCCGAAAATTCGCATCACCCTGTGGAGTATATTAGCAAACCGAAACATATTGCAGTTGACATTAAACGGTAGGTCCAACATTTTCTTCTTTGGTTTACTTCATTATCTCTGTTATTAAAGGAGATACACCATTTTATAGCGTAACATGTTATTATACACTTTAATATTCAACACATTCATTGTTAAATATTTTCAAGTAGACTATAGACTTTATCTGATATTGCAAGCAATGTGTCAGCAGATGTTGTGTTTTAAAGTTACAAATGTCAAATAAAATTCGCCATACTGATAAAAACTGTTCGGAAACTGCTTATTAAACGTTCGTTTCGTATGCCCAGTTGCCCGACGAGTATTTTAATCTTGAAACCTACTTGAAAACATTTAACAATGAATGTGTTGAATATTAAAATCTATAAAAACATGTTACGCTATAAAACGGCGTCTCTCCTTTAATAACAGAGATAATGAAGTAAACCAAAAAAGAAAATGTTTGGGAAAGACGGACCTACCGTTTAATGTCAACTGCAATATGCTTCGGTTGCTAATATACTCCACAGGGTGATACGAATTTTCGGAAAAACATAACATTTTTAGTAAACCCATCGAAAATTAAATTTTTATCATAAACAGCGAAAACAATGACATTATAAAGGAACCAACCTACAATGCAAAAGCAAAAAAAATCATTCAAATCGGATCATAAATTGAGAAAAAAAATAGCATCAAAAATATGGTAAATTTATGATGTTGCGTTAATTTTGTCCAGGAGTTTTCATTGCAAAACGTGTTAAAATTAAATCTTTCGATGACTTGTGTAGAGTTTCTTTAAAAAAACGCGTATCTCTTGAACCGAGAAAGATACCGAGATAAGTAAAAAAGTAAACTGTTAAGAAAGGATCAAGTTTCGCAATAAAGTTTGTGCATTAGAGTTAAGTTTGCAAAAATACTCCACAGGGTGTTACAAACTTAAGGGAAAAACATACAAATTTCTTTTCAACAGTTTTTGATAAATCGAAAAAAGTTAATCAAAACCAAAACATTTAACAAAATATAGGAAAAATTTATAGGAAATAAAATTTTGAGGTAAGTTATATCTTTCAATATTAAGATGATGGGATATGGATCCCATTATCTTATGTACAACTTGTGTACAATGGTGTACATCGGGTGTACATTACCGTTATCCCAAAAAAAAATTAAACTGGACATACACAAAACTTACCTATTTAAAACTGTAAACGCGAATGTAAATTTTCATGGTATGTACAACTAAGAAATCATTATTAAACATTTAATGGTTAATCGCTATTTGTTATACGGTTAACACCTATTGTATTAAGAAATTTTATAATGGTGCTAAATCAATCATAATTTTCTAAGGTCACTTACCAATGATTTTAGTAGTTTTTAAATCGTTTAATTATGTTCAAAATTAAAAGTGTGAACAATAAGGTTCTATATTATAATTGAAAAATTAAATTAAATAATTATTTTTACTAAAAAAAAAACAGGTATAAGTTTTTGCAGAATTATACCGATAATCTTTTGACTGCAATAAAACCTCATTATCCCTTGGACCATAAAATAAATAAGGAAATTCCAAATTTTAAAACCTTTTCGAGCAGAGCCATACCAGTTATACAAATTCAATTTATACCTATGCCTGATGCATATATAAATATAAAGTGATTTTTAATAATTTTAATCTTTAGTGGTTTTCCGGCGAGTAATTTTTAGTTAGGCTTATTAGTGGTAGAATGTGGCGTCCTTGGAATTGTGCTTATTAGGGGGCATCTTCAAGTGTAATTTTTAAAAGAAAGCATTTATCTACCGATGCCAAACTAATAATTAAAAATGTGTATCAATTGTTGTTGAGTAGAAATTTTAATTCGATGGATGCTTTAGCAGAGACGTCTTCTTTGACAAAAATTCCTTTATCTTCGGTAAGAGACATAGTACTTAAACCTGTTAATCGTAGAAAAAATCGGAGTGATTCTGGCACATTTAGAAGCATTGACGAAAATGACATGGATTGATAAGAAAAAAGATTTACCAAATGTATGAGGCACAAACTGTACCCACTTTGATTTCCCTCAAAGAGCGGCTGATTAAAGCCGAAACAAATATCTCTTGTAGCCTTTCAAGCCTTAGGAAAATATTGCGTAAAATGGGTTTTAAATACCGAAGCATTGATAAAAGACAAACATTAATGGAATCTCAACGTTTACAATGTTTCTTACAATTATATCATTACAAATGTTCAAAGTTTAGGCTTAGATGAAGATAGTGATAGTGATACAGAGTTAAATTTTGAATAAATTATCAATAGTTTCTTAGAATTTAATTAATTTTTATTGTACTTGTTATCCTAATAGTTATACTTTTAAATTATATTATTTTCAATTATCATTAATTGTTATCATTATTTTACATTTATTATAGGTAGGTACCTAAAACTAAAAATACCTATCTATTTATTTTAAATTATAAAAATAAATCATGTGGTGTGGTATAGATTTTCAAGCCGGCCCTGATCCCATTTATTGAGCTTTGAAGAGGCTCAGGCGTATACAATAGAGTAGTTTATTTATGGCAGTAAGAGTCAACGGTATAATTCTGCAACAACTATAATTAAGTTTCTTTGTCACGTTGATATTTGTATTAAATCGGTAATTAAGGTTTAACTTATTTTGCATGAATTATTGGGTCTTTTTGACTACTGAATGCAAATCAATTACTGTTTTAGTGTTGCGTTTAATGGCGGATTCAGATCAAATGAACGAGCAAGAGCCAGCGAGAGCAAGATCATTGATGGCTATATGAATACTCAAGTGGTGTCGAATGTTTTAACATCCGTCTACACCACTTGAGAATTCATAAACATGATCTCGCTGGTTCCTGCTACCTCATTTGGTCTGAACGAAAATTTTCTAGCAAAAAAGGCAAAAAATACTTATCTGCGCCCGCATGAAGTGTTACTTGTTACAATATGGCTTGTTTCGTTTTTATTCGTCAACCCGCATAAAGAAATTATCCTAAATATACAGGGTGTTATGGAAATGACGTATTATATTTAAACCGGCAAGTCCCGAGATGAAAATAAATTGAAGAAAAATAACCATAAATGGCGCTTTGAATTATTAAGCGAAATATACACTTTATATGCAATCTCAAAATTTACGTGGCCGCTCCTGATGCCCTTCGCAATCAATATTTTATTGAGGCAGTCTCGAGGTTCAAAAGAGGTTAGCGCATTATAGCGATGTTGTCATATTGCAATACAGAATTCTAAACGCACGTGTTCAGTTTTTGACAACAAGACGTCTTCGACGCGCGTTATCACTTCTTTTTCAAACTTTTTAGACAAATAAAACTACAATTTTAAGGAACATACTCTCTTACCTTCGATCTTACTTTAAAATAATCCATCAAATTCCATAAAATAATAAAACACAAAAAGTATGTTTTTCAACAGAATCAACAGTAGATAATATCACATAATTTGAAATCACATCACAACATTTCTTATTATGAATTATTTCAAAACAAAAAAAAATCGGTCAATACAACTAACAAAACGTTTAAAATTCATATACGTTAAGCACGTGGAGCCCTCGACACGACGTCGTTCCACGCCCCAGTCTCGAAACATACTGAAGTATGAAGGGCGCGCCGCCAGTATTCAACTAAGGGCGAGACACGCGGTTTGATCTGACAACACCGTTAGTATACTCTGGTGGCCCACATTGTTGCTAAGTGAATCCAAATGGAACGGCGCGTGGGTAAAAAGGGTTTTTACCTTAGTATTTAGATATTCGATTTAAATAAAAAGTATGTAGACTTTCTCTAGGACTCCCTAGGAGTCACCCATTTAAATATAATAAGTCATTTCCATAACACCCTGTATATGTATAGTCGCATTCTTATTATTGTATCCTAACCCACACGAACTTCACGAACTTTTAAAAGCATCCCACTACCTACTATTTTATGGTAATACCTAAGTCTGCTGCACTGCACATAGCTGGCAGATCGTTGACTTAAGAACATGACATTTATTTACTCCAGATCATTGACTGTTGAATAAAGGTCGATTCACACACATTAGTGACGGCACGACACGGTGAAACATGTCCGACGCGCGATCGCACACCCTGTGCTGCGCACGACACAGTAACGTGCCCGTGATTATTACAATATTCTCCCTCGAACCTCGGGACTAGGCGGTTATCTTCGGTTTGGTACGTACCAAGTGTCATCTAGTTAATGCTAGATAGTAATCACAAACCAGCAGTTTGGAAATACAAATATTTTTCAAATTACGCCCCACATGACGTCAGACTGCCGAGAGATCGAGGATCGTGAGAGCACAGCTAGATATAGCTGTGGATAGACGTTTGTTTATACAGGGTGTCCATGTTACGGTGGTTTTACGGAGTAAATTTGATAACTTGAAGATCTGTCGATCTGTAGGAAAAATTAGTCTCGGAAATCCCGGGATAGATTATATAAAAGAGTTTTTAATTATCAGCACGTTTCGGTGTTGGTTGCACCACCGTTTGCACTGTCACGGTCGCGCGACGGACCTGGTATGAATATTCCCGGACAAATGCCAAAAATAATAATTTCTATCTTGCCGGTGAAATCACATGCCGTCATGTCACCTTTGTCACTGATGTGTATGACAGTGACTTAGTTTAGAGTAGGGATGCCGCTTTGAACCGTATCGGTTCTTTTCGAAACAGGTTTTTATGTGGAACTGGTCGAAACAGGTATAAATCGATAGGTTTTCCGGTTCCACTGGAACTATCTGTTTCGCTCTTCGCTGGAGCGGTCTGCTTCTCCGAGGCGGCCGAAACAACTTGTTTCGATGAAACTGTTTCGGTAAAACTGTTTCGGATTCGGATGAAACGGTTTCGAACAAACAGTTTCGAATGCTCGCGCACTCTATGTTGCAAAAGGCTGATGGATTGGCTGATCGTGACGATTCGTCGCCTCGTGTAGGCATTGTGCAATGTTGTCAATGTTTAATATTTTTCAGAAATGTTGGTAAAAATCAAAACTAAATATTTATCACAAAAACTTTTTATAACAAGAAAATAATAATATAGTAAATAAAACCCTTTGGCAATGTACAAAGATAAAGTATATGTGAGTTATCATCTAAACAACACAACACTCATACTAATAGGTACCTGCTAAAAAACTATTAAGTAAAGAACATATATTTATAAACTATATAGAAAACCAAAATCCAACAAGTAGGAACTTAAATTTCTCCAAATTTGGTTGGTGTAAGTTTAAAAGAATACCAAAACATTGATACCTATGTAATAACAATAAATATCTAAACAGAATATAATAATACGTAGGTATCTTAAAACAAACGAAAAAGTTCCAATCTGGCAATCTGGGCTACTTTTCCGGCACCAGCAGCCAAACCGACCCGCGTGCCGCAGCATTGCGATGTAACAGAAGAACAGCGGAAATTTTGAAACCGTTTGGAACTGAAACTGGTTTCTTGAAACAGGTATTTTTTAAAACCGAAACAGGTTGCACCTGTTATTTAAAAAGCCCTGTTGCAACCATCCCTAGTTTAGAGACATATTAACTGCCTCATATGTGTGAAGGTCAAATGTAGTTATACATGGATAGTCAAAATGAATCGACTATTTTTCAAAATGAATTATTATTTTATTAAAAATCATAAAACTTTCAACAAAAAATTAAACGATATAATAATAACAATTAGTGGGAGGTTATTTTGTAAAAATTGAACGAATGATAAGTATAGAGGTATAAATACCTAATAATATATAAATATAAAACTGATTTCTTAAAAATTTTAGTTCGAATTTATTTTCCGATGACTGAATTTAGTAATATTAGTGTTTGCTTTACCGACGCGTAAAATTTTCTTTTAGTTTCTGTTATATTAGTGTCTCTTTTTGTGTCTTCCCCCCTACTATTGGATATTAAGCCGGTATATTCTTATGTGTATGTATATTACTGTTTAACCCTTAATCTTGACGTTTATATCAAGATAGGGATAATGACACATAGAACTGAACTAGGAGTAACTTGCAACTTGTAAGTTTGCAAAATTATTGATTATTGTAAAACTTTTCTGTATAAACGCATTTTACTGCGTTTAAATATTAAACTTAATTTTAATCTTGCATTAATCAGTAGTATAAATCGTAACATTGTAAAATTTAATGACGACTGTATGTATATAAAAACGTACTTTTATTATAACGAATTTAAATATTTCATAAATTTTTATTTTTATGATAATTACTATGTCTCAAAGTATTATTATAATTGATCTTTCAGTTGGCTTAAAATGTCTCTTTAATTCAAAATCGACCCTGCACCCATTTATTGCGGTTTTAAACAGTTTGACAGTCTCTGTATTATCAAATTCCATTTATCCGAAATTAAATATAAAAATATAATATGCATTTACTATATTTATGTATTATACCTTCTAAAAAACAGTTGCATGCAAATCGAATTGGTATGTGATTATACGATGACTATTGAATCCTTCAAGCGCGAATTCCATATTTTCGCAATATAAATGCTTTTGTTCGGAGTTGTTCGGGTTTGTTCAAAGTGTCTATACCTGACAATATCATTAGTTGTATTAAAATATCATATTTTTTTTTGTTATTTATATATTTTACATGTGTATTGCTATAATAATAATAGAATATACGTATCTTTAAGTAAAAGAGTATCACAATACAGTTAATTCGGGTAATGCTACTTAAATCATCCCCAAGATTTTACGATATCAGCGATGTGAAGATAAAAAATGTATCGTCGCATGCAGATTAGTTGTCTTTTAGACGCAATATTTTTCTTATGAATAATATTAGTAATGGTAATCTAGATCCAGGAAAAGGCCAAAAATGACCAGATTTAAAGCCTTGTCGAATCCTCGTAATATTACAAAAATGTACAACATTAACGCAATGATCTATTTAAATTCAAAAGACGAAACAATTATTAATCTTATTGACTAAGCTACATGACATATCTTTAATACAATAGGAAGTAATAAACAATTTTATAAGGAAATTGTAATAATGAAAATGAGAACTATTGTCATTGGTTTGCAGTGGATGGAATCCAAAGTATATATTATTTATTAATGAGCTTTGTACGATCTTATTTGTAAATTGATAGCTGTTTTTCTTTTAATTTTATATTTTGTTGAGTCTATAGTTATTTATTTTTCAGATTTTACATCAATGAAAGAAGTTATAATTCTATTATTAACCAATAGATGGAAGTAAATCAACGCCTGATTTAGAAACCTTAGTAAAGTACATACAGGGTGTTATGGAAAGGACGTATTATTTTTAAACCGGCAATTCCTGAGATAAAGACAAATTGAAGAAAAATAGCCATAAATGGCGCTTTTAATTCATTCGGCGGTAAAAGTGACCTGACGTTAAACCAGAAAAACACCTCTGGGGCACTGCGATACATGTAAGCAATTAAGAAATTCTAGTCGGTGTTGTCACTAGGTCAAATGCCAATGACCTCTTGACGCCTTACAACGGCTGAAGCGAAGTAGTTTCATATAGCACCGCACGCTTGCGTCTGTTAGTTGAAGACCAGCGGCCGGATACGCTGTGTCTCGTCGATCACCAACACACTCTCAGCAATCCGCTCTGTTTTTTCGGTTTACGCGTGTATCTTGCCCGTCCATAAATAATCTTTGAATATTGTTTTTATTGACGCATTTCTTCTGGACGTCAAATTTCGTCGCATGTAATAAAATCTAATAGTCTGTAGTATAATCTGTATTATTGTATTTTCAAAAGCTAACTATCGGTTCTGTTGCATTATTACTGTGTGTACATAAAGTTTCCAGGAGTGTTCCCATAAAAAAGAAAAAAAACTGATTGTATTTCCTCGCTCTTTAGGTATAAAGATAAATACAAGTAGGTAGAAAATAATTTATTTTTATAATTTTATATGGAATTTCAGTTTTACATTAAAGTAGTTGGTAACATTGCCATTGGGTCTGGGTGAAATGTTGTACCTACAGTAGCGCGGACCGACCTGTGAGTAAGAGTGTTTGCTACCCCACTTTTAAAACGGCGCTTCTCTATGACCCCCAAGGAGTCACCCATTTAAATATAATCGTCATTTCCATAACACCCTGTATATATTTCACGTTCAGGCACAATCTAATTAATCGATTAGGACCAGTGATAATATTGAGGATAAGGTGCCTGTTATGCTTGTACCAGAAACTAAAACTGCTACGTCAGAAAGTTTTACTATAATCGAAGGAATTAAGGAACGCAGATTTTTCTTTACATACCGAATTGGTAAATGCATAGCTATGCCTGTGGGTAAAAATACACTAGGACGTGTTCCTTTAATCACAGCAAAATTAATTTAGAAAACGTCAATGAATATACAGGACATTGCCTATGTCGGACCTCGTCCACACTTATGATCGAGGGTGGTGGTTCCCTTGTAACCCTTAAGCTATATGGAAAGTGGAACAGTAGGTTAGCGGAGGGGAGGGAGGGTTTTATAGAGGAAAGCATCACGTCGGAAGACCGAATAGCCAAAATAATAGCTAGCTCTGTTACCGAACAGGAAAATATGTTAATTTATGTTGAAATGGAGCAGGAATCCATGCATGCACATCGAGGAACTCAGCAATGGAGTCGCAAAATTTCATAGTTGGTCCAGCATCTTTCTCAGGAAAATTCAAAAATTGTACATTTAACATGAGAAAACCAAAATAATATTATGTAAAAAAAACTATAGAAATAAATACAAATTTTGTTCAATATTTTCTTTAATAATAATTATCGGGCATTATGAAAATCGCTAATATTTCCTATAATACATATTATGATGGTGTTTATAGCAACCATTTCTAAGGTATTGTAAGTAAATAATTGATGGATGAAACATAAAACAATTTTTTTATTTGACATTATTTACAATAATAATGTAACATGCACCAGAATCAGTACATTGTAACAAAATTTATTGACATAAATAACTTAGTATATAAGTATATGTAGGTAATCTAGCAGTTATAAAGTCGGAAGAAAGAAGTGAAAATTATTCATGTAATATGCATTGATAGACTTTCACGTTAATTAAATTGCTGTGGGAGTATGTTATGTTAGAATTTTCCTTATTTCATTATTATTTATGAAACAGTATTATTTTATTTATCGTATATTTTCATAATTATAAATTTATTCCTCGCAATTTATGATACTCGTGTCAAGCATGTGCTTTTGAAAAAATAATATCGAATAAGCTTCCTCATTTAAAAAATATTGGATGTCAAATTAATTATAGGTTGAGAGCTAATACGTCTAAACTGAATAGTTTTTAAAATATGCCATTTCAAAGGAAAAACGGATTGCATAATTCACATTAAATTTTTATTTCCTATCCATTTCCATCAAAACGTCAGAATAACTACAAGTTTAACTAGAATTCTGAACCCTTTCGGTTTATTGGGAACTAAAATTTTACAAGTAGTATTTCTCTGAAAAAAGCTATGTGTGATTTTTTTTATCTAAGAAACTACATAATATGTTTAGAACCTTGAATAAAATTTTAAAATGTTAAAATGTAATAAAACCTATGATGGAATTGTACCTGTAGAATTTGTAATAAATAAGTCAATTGCTATTTAAAAAATCAAATTTAAATATTTTAGTTGAGTAGGGAATAATATAAAAAAAAAACAATTCAATTTTTACCAAAACATCTTTTTAGTAATTCCCAGCGAGATTAACCGGAGCCTCTTTCGTGAATCACCCACTACCCTATCTTAATTTTTTTATTGAATATAAAAATAATACTATAGTTGTTAAGGAGATATATACCCCACCAGTTATCAGACGATTAAAAGTATCGAAACGTAACTAAAAGGTACTTACCAGAATACTCTGAAAATGTTGTTTTGCTTCTAAACAGAACAATAATTTACATGGCAATGCATTTAAAACCAAATAGTTTTGCCAATTTAGACATTGCAGTGAATTGTGCTTCAATTTTTCGTATTTGCTGCAATACTAAATTTGTTAACCATTTAAAACGTTATTATTAATCAACTAACAGTTAAAATCACTATATTTTTCGACAATTTACAAAAAATTATTTAAAATTCACTGATCCAATTATGGTTCTCGTCAAGCACATGGTTCTACAGGCGAAACAAACCCAAACGCTTCTTTCACCTCCAAGCGTCATTTGATTACTGAATTGTTTATAAACTGTTCGGTCCGATTTATGCGCTTTACTACTTCTTTTATAAATGTTTATATTGAGTGACTCGTTGTATATTTTGGATTCAGATCTTCATAACTTGTTCTTGAAGCAGAGGTCGCAGATTTCTCATAAGTTATAGTTAATATTTTTTTACCTAAACTAACGTTATAGTATATTACGTACCAAGAGTGGTAAACCTTATATTACACACGATATCGAAATTTACGGTACGAATGTAGAATTCGGTTTTTGATACACTTTTTCATGCCACTACCTGGATTCCTCTAATAATAAATTATTTGCTTCAGAAGGAGCAATCTGAATATCGTAGTCACTCATACTTTACCCAAAAATATCCAAATTAAAAATGTTGTTGTTTAAAATGTCTTGACATTTGCGTTGTCAAGCAGTCACAGCCGACTTTGCACAAAATCTATTGGAAACATTGATGGTTTCGGCATCACGGGTAATATGATTTGATGGAACTGTTGGTTGGTTGGTTGGTTAAAGGCGGGGGTCGGTTTAAAGGTCCGAACTTTAAATCACTGCAGCCTTCCGGCTTATTGTGTACCCCGATCTTGTTAGAAGATGTTTGTTCCTTCTATGAGGTCCAGTAACCTTCTACCAAGCTTGTCATGTGGGAGGTTGTCACCACGTTGTATGTTCCCGAAGATATTTTGTCTTCTACGGGACAGCGCTACGCAGCGGTATATTATGTGTGAGGCGGTTTCATCCTCTTCGCCGCAGAGTCTACATTCAATGGATCCGTTGTGTATCCCTATCCGTTGAATGTGTTTTCGCAGTTAGCAGACTCATCACTTGTTTCAACTGGGGCCGCGTCAGGGTTAGCATCCCATTCGATAGTATTTTCGATGGTTTTCCCATTACGGTCCGTGCGTGACCAGGTAACTCTTGCCATCGAGATAGGTGTTGTTTTTTCGACCATCTATCTAATGTTGTTTTTGTTGCCTGTTTTGATATTCCAAAGGCCGGTTCAAGGCCCCTGAGACTTTCGGCAGATCCGGCTCTCGCTAGTTCATCCGCTTGTTGTATGGTATGACACTCCAGTGTAAGTTTTGAAGTAAACCAATTGGAGTTCAGAGCCTTAAGAGCAGCTTGGCTGTCCGAAAGGATGTAAATCTTTTGGTCGTGGTAGCCCCTTTCAAGATTTTGTAGTACACATGCTTGTATGGCATGAACTTCCGCTTGGTATACTGTGGCGTAGGTCCCCAGAGGAATGCTTATGTCCATCCTGGGCCTTTCCCCAAATATACCTGCGCCCACACCGTTGGCGGTTTTTGATCCATCGGTGTACCAAACTAGACCCTTGGAACTATTACGTAATATATAAATATTACGTAACAGTCATTAAATAATAGTATACAGTGTAAAAGTTTATGTCATTTCCTTACTGAATACTGAACGTTTTGGTTAATTAATAGCTTTTAAATATGGACAAAGTAAGAAATGTTGATTTTATTCAAATGATTTGTTTCTCCTCCTTTTCATTTGAAGTAGCAGCTTCGTAGAGTTTTCCTAGCTATAATTGCTTCCCAAGCTGAAACATTATTTTTGTGCCGAAGCAAGTGAGATGTCAAACGAAAGAGTTTGTAGAGTTTCTTTTAATATCCAGTTCGGCCGGAATTTGTATCGGATCCGGCCGAAACGGAACTTAAAAGAATGTGTTGTAATGTTAGGCACAGAACCACATAGTAGAGCTGCTTTATTTAATGATACTAAGATAAAAACAGAAATAAACTCTGGAACCAATGACACTAATTAATAAATAAAATGGAACAATATTAATTATTTTGTATCCTTTATAACATTAATATTTGTAATAAATAATAGACAGATTATGGCGCAGAAAAATTAATTTTTCCCCGTTTCTCGTAGAAAGTCCATTTATTTATTTTTTTTATAAACCTCGCCTACATCTCAAAAAGGCATTTCACTATAAACACTTGATGCACACGCAGATGAGTATTTTCTTGTTTTTTTTGATAATAATGGAAAATTATCATCATGTTTTTTCCATCAGTCACATGGATTTTCATCTCTTCTTAGAATGTTTTGGTGTAAATACAAGATACAATTTGGTCCGGAATACAGCTAAAAATGTTGACGTTGGTTCCGGTATCCGAGACAGTTTCAAAAAGTGAATACTAACATAGTTAAAATATTATATTACCGCCACATTAATCTTAACAGTTATTTCCTCCATTTTGTCAGGAATATTTTCAAAGTTTATTAGATATTATTGTTTTATTCGTTCAACCTTTTCAATACCAGCTGATGAATGACTTCCTGTTTTAAGCAAATGGTTTATAATATAAAGGGCGAACTCAATAAATACATGTCTTGAGGAAACGAATTTTAATTAGTAAAAAAATATTGCTGCTCTCGTTGATCGATCCAAATAGTAAGGACCGAGATTCTTGGACAGATGGCGATGCAGTACAAGAAGGAAATATATTTCCCAGAAAACATTTCTGCAACTAACTTTAAGAGGAGATGAATTATTAAAATACATTTTACACAAAAAAATTTATTTTCGATAAAAGTTTTTATGACGTCATTTTATAAAAAAAATAACTATCTTGTTGGCACTACTTTTAGCAATACTGCTTGTTAAAAACTAGCAACAAAGGAAGGTAATTTTTGTTTAATATAACATCACTAGAAATAATAGGGTGTCTATCATTGGCTATTTCTTCCATAATTTTTTGTAATCCAGTATGTATGCCAGTAATAAAAATGTTTTTCAATTCTGGCTGATTCTAAGTTAGATGGGTCCATAACTTGATCATAGGACCCCAAATGCGTAGGAAGAAATTTTAATTGAAATTCCGCGCTGAGCACGCGAAAGAAAATTTGTATAGCCGGAATATAACAAGATCCCAATTTTAGCGATTTTAACAAGATTGCGTGCGAATGTGTAATTAATAACTACGGCATAACCGCATCTAGATTGTTAAAATTGGTTTACGAATTCCTTTACATTACTTTTGTGATTTTGTATACTTTTATTTATCACTATATTACCAGGATACTAAAGATTATAACAGGTTGACTCAATACTATTTTAGTATTTACCACCATTAGGGTTGTTAATGTCGCGGAAAAATTGAATTTACATTTTGTTACGTCGAAAACGTAGTAAATTGTCTGAAAGTGTCATTTAATGTTAAATTATTTTATTATTTGATTTCAACAAAAACCGATGTTGACAGTCATTTCTGCATCATCGTAAATTCCAAAAACCATTAAACAATGGCGTTGGGTTTTAGGGGTTTGGCGGGAAATTAAAAACTAAATTATATAGCAGAAATGACCTTAAATAAATAATATCATGAAATGTTGTGTAGATATAAATTATAAAGACGTTTTTGAAAGCAAAAATAAGAAATATTTGCTTGTTTTTTGTTAAATTAAAAATTTGTAATTTTTCAAAAGGCAATTTTTAGTGTAAAATACTGTAGTAGCTTTGCTTTATTAAGAAAAAGAAAAAAAATAATCTGAAATCAATTTATTATTATATCCATGTAGGGAATCCAATCCCTTACCCAAACATTAATGCCGCAAACCTGCGGGATTGAGCCCATCGATCCCACGGATCCGCGGGATTTGCGGGATATCAAACAATAAACTGCGGTATTTTTGATCGACGAGTCGGGGATTCCCCCTTATGCTGGGCTATTTGAATATAATACATGGAATTTAAACAGCAATCACAAGAATGAGTGTCAGTGTAGTTTACAAAGATAATAAAGGTTCAAGTTTAGTTTGGAATTAGTTTTTAATGTCTGAAGATGGTCTTACAGCTAAATGTAAGTTATGCCCTAGCATTATCAAATTCTCTGCTCGTTCCACCAAAAGTCTTCACAGCCACTTACAAACAAAGAACAAAGCATAATATTAATTTGAAAGACCAGAGCAGCAGCGGTAGTGTTGATATTGATAAAATAACACAGGAAATGGAAGCTAGTACCGGCAGTTCGAGTAGTTCGTTTAGTTCTATTGCTAAGCGCTCAGATGTTAGTGGTTCTTCTGTGCTACCTAAGAAAATGAAAATTACAGATTTTTTTTCATCTGAGAAAAAAGTTTCGATGGAGGAAAGAGTGTGTCGAATGGTAGCTAAAGATGGTATACCCTTTGCAAAGTTCAAATCGACCGATATGCGCCGACTATTCGAATCAGAGGGCCACAAATTGTGTGAAATCTATTCCGTCGACAAGTGTCGAAGCTGAACGTGCGTTTTCAGCAATAAAATAAGATCAAATCTAAAAGATGAAACATTAAACATGTTATCTTTTCTCCGAAAATACTTTCAAAATCAATGTAACATGTAACCGTTAAACTAGCTAGTCGTACTGTTGTATTGTACCTATATATGCAATAAATATTTTCCTGCTACTCTATTCTGTTTTTAATTGCATACAATCACTTGCTACTAACATACAGCACCCACATCGAGTCCCGCAAATCCGCGAATCCCACACGTTTAATCCCTCAATATCAATCCCGCGAAATAACCGCCGGATCCCGCATTTGCGGGGTTGGATTCCCTATATCCATGTCTATTAATACATTATTCTAATTAGAAATTTTTTAAAAATTAATCAAACATTTTTTTCAAATTTCCCGCCCAACCCCTAAAGCCCAGCTTATCGGTTTTTCGGATTTACGGTGATGCAGAAACAATAATTTTTTTCCCATTTGCTACGTAAATTCTGCTTGTCACTCGGTCAGCTCTAGTGAGCTCGTTCTCGCTTATCAGTATTGTTGTTACTTATTCTAGTAATTAACAAATATGTATCTTATCGGTAACTTATTATAAATAACCCATTTCTGTTTTAATTTTTTTAATTGTCAATATACGTATGTATTGGACCAACAAAGTCGTTTAACTAAATACCCCCTTAAAATTATAAAGTAATTTGCCAGTATTTGTCATTGGCATATACTTGCCACGTAATAATAACAATTACTTGTACAATAATTGATAATAATAAGACACTTGCATATATTCACCAAGTACACCAATCGTCTGAGCAAAACTATTTTAATTTTATTTTTTTTTAGGTTACTTTTTTACTTTCTAGTTTTCTCACTTCTTACTTCTCTAGAGGGCTTTTCAAAATTACATATAGGTTGAAAAGATATTAGTTTTCTCCGTTCACTCGAACGCATATTACTTGTATTAGCTATATATACTTAATTTTCTTCTAATTAACACTTTATAATTAAAAATATGTCGTAAAAGAGTACAGGAGGCACATAGTACTAAAAGAATACTGATAAGGTGTTAATTATGAAAAAGTTTAAAGAATTACCCCATTTCTTGACCCAATCAGATCTGCAAGCAGAAAAATTGATTTTTACCGGAATTCCAATTCACAGTTAACAAGCATTAATTATTCACATAAAAATTAAATTGAAGATAAGTTTTTTGTGAAAACGTCCTTGTGAAATGTTACATTAAATAAATTGGATAGATAGATATTGGCTCTCCTAGAATTCAAGTAAAGCCGGAGACCCGCTTGAGCCGCACTTTGGTCGAGCTTTTGTTCAACGAACCTGCCACGGGTCCCCCACGAGCCTGCTCCGAGCCTCTTCCTTTCTTCACGAATGAATTTTATTTTTAGTTGTACATGCTTAGCCAAAGGAGGTAAGACCATGTCTGACGACGATGAACAGGCGTTGTTTGTTATAATAATAATAGACGTTTATTTAACCCTCTCTCAGCTAGTTAATACCACAACTTTATATAAAATCAAAAGATAATAAAGATTATGTGACATTTCGTTACACACACACTTATTTACCTAATACCATTTTTTTCTTTGTCCAACTACAGATTTATCGCCGACTGATGCAACCTCATTCCACGTACCTACCTACCTATCTCTGTTTTCTTTTTTAAAATAATTTTTCACTTGGGATCCCACCGAGGGGTAAACAACCACCTACAATTTGTACAATAAAATACCTCTTTTTAAAAAAAATCCATTTAAATAGGTACCTACAAAGAAATTTAGTACTTATTATAGTGCATTCCATTAAAATTTTTAAAGTAATTTGAGAATGAAAGTAAATTTGCGTAGCACTTCCGGTTACACCGGAAATTTTAGTAATGTTAGTAGCATAGTGCCACATAAATAAGCACATCATGTTTTTCCTATATTCATTTGTCTATTGTTAAGACCTTATAATTTTTGATAAATTTAACATATTCAATGGCCATTTTCTCGACAACTGTCAGAGATAGGTATAGAAAGTAACACATGTTTTATACTGTGGAGCGACTGATTACCAGTGGCGTGCCGCAGGGTTCAATTTTAAGTCCGTTGCTGTATGCTATTTATACTTCCAACCTTCAAACCGCGCTTAAATATTGTAATGATCAGTATTACGCGGATGATAGTCAATTGTACATTTCCTCCTCAAAGGAGCATATTCTCGAAACTTGCGACAAACTTAATGATGATTTGGAGAGACTAAGATCTCTCTGTCTAGAGCATTCACTGTTCTTGAATCCTAAAAAATGTTGCTTAATGCTATTCGGTCCGAAAAATGATGTCACTAATATAAAAAAATCAAGTCAACATCAGGATTGACGCTAATACTTTGGAGATTAGGGATAGTGTACGCAATCTCGGGCTTATATTTGAGAGTTCACTAAGGTTCGACAAACATGTCTCAAACTGCATACAACGAGCTTATGTCAGAATAAAGTTAATTTACTCTAATCGTCATGATTTGTCAGTGAAAGTTAAGAGGATGCTGTGCGACTCTCTTGTGCTCTCTGTATTCGACCACGCAGATGTTGTTTATAGTAACTGTTTAACTCAAATGCAGAAAAACAGAATACAGAAAGTTCAGAACTCTTGCCTGCGGCTCATGTACGGGATTCGTAAGTACGAAAGAATTACTTATAAGCTAAATGAAGCGGAATGGTTGAGTATGGAGGGCAGAAGAAATGCCCACTCGGTTTGCTTTTATGGTAAGATTATCACCTATAAAACTCCAACTTATCTGTTTGAAAAGATTGTATTCCGTTCTCAGGTGCATAATATTAACATTCGCTCAAGAAATCTAATTACGCCGCCTCTGCATAGGACAACGTTGTTTGAGAGAAGTTTTACCTACAATATAGCAAATATGTTCAACTATCTTCCAAACAGTTTAAAGACTATGCATCCTAGAAAGCTTCGCCGTCACATTTTTAAGTACTATTTCAACAAACAAAACAAAAAATATATCTAGACACTGGAATAGCTATTACAATGTTTTTTTCCTGCTTTTTTACTAGCAAATTGAACCTGCAAACGTTACACGGTACAGTTCTTAGTTATTCAATTACCTCTTGAAACTAGATGTTATATTGAAACTCATCAGCATTTTGCGCCATAATAAAAAATCGTATATATTAAAATACTATTACGGTTGAGTAGAGCAGAGTGGGCAACCATTCGTGGAAAGCCCATTACTGAACTTCGCCATTTTTTACATTACATAACAATAGCTATTGTAAGTTTTTTTATATTTGTTGTAAATATGTAATGGAAAAATAAAGACATTATTATTATTATTATTATTATTATTATTTAGAATTTAATATAGAATATAAATGTTTTAAATAATACAGGGTGTTTCATTAAAAATAACGAAGATGATAACGCTTCCGATTGAATCAGGAACGACTTTCATTTGTTCGAACATTTATTCAAAATATGCATCCTACCCTATCATAACAATTTCCAAAATATGAAATCGATGACTTTTTTCAGAAGAATATTAAGTCTAGCTAGTAATGTCATTAACACACGGTATATTAGAAGAATTTAAAATTATTCTCCAGAATTAAAAAATATATTAGGAAACTAATTAACTTAGTATTAAGTTATGACTGTCGAAGAACTTGCGTGGATTCCGGAGTATCTCTAAACGAGTTTTCTCCCCAAGCGTTTAGTTCTATTTTGGGAAACAAATGTTCAAAGAAGAAAAACTTTGCGCTGCAACTAAAATTCATGGAAAGCATACAGGGTGAGTCGGGAGGAACGGACCAAATTTCAGGAGTGTATTATACACGCGAAAACAATGTAAAAAAACCTATATGTTCTTATCGGATATTCATTTGTTTTCAAGTTATAGAGCAATACCAAATAAAGAAAAGTTCATATATTAACTAACGGTTTCCTAATCATAGCGTTCTTTTAATAAATGTTAAAAAATACCGCCATTAACTTCTAAACATTTTCTGCTTCATCTACGAAGGTGGCCCGTTGCCTTTCTAATTGCTTCATTTCTTTATTCTTTAAAATTGGCTGCAGTATTTCTAATACGTCGAATTAGTGCATCCCGAGTGTCCACTTTTACTTTGTACACTTCATTTTTAAACCAACCCCATAAACAATGGTCTAGTGCTGTGAGGTCTGGAGATCTTGGAGGCCAATAGTAGGACCACCGCGACCAATCCAACGCCCTGGAAATGTTTCGTCTAAATGTTGCTTGACCTGACGAGCAAAATGTGCAGGAGCTCCATCGTGCTGGTAATACATTCGCCTTCTGATATTTACAGGAACATCCTCTAGTAGTTCTTGTAACTCATGTTGTAAAAAATGTAGGTAGTTGTCTCCTGTGAGGCGATTCTCCAAAATGAAAGGGCCAATTAAATAGCTATCGAGCATACCACACCACACATTAACCGAAAACTTATGTTGAAAATTACTTTCAACTGTTGCGTGGGGATTTTCGATATATACATGAGAGTTACGAGTATTATTAATACCGTCACGGGTGAATGTTGCTTCATCTATATCATATATTCATGTGTATTCAAAAGTATATGCGATACAACACGATGATTATTATTTATCCACCAACAAAATTCAATACGATTAGCATAATCTTCCGGTTCTAGGTGCTGTACTCTCTGTACATGGTACTTCTCCTAAACCTTGTCGAGTAGCTCGTTCAGATGAAATGTTGGCACTGGGAAGATTACCATTCTCGCACAAATTACTAAACACTCTGATAAACACGTTTCTAGTCGGATGTCTGTGATGTGGATACCGTTGACGACATTCTTCAACAGCAGCTGTAGCACTGCCATTACAGAAACCATAAATAAACACCATATTTGCATATTCTAAATTTGAATAAATATTTGGCATTTTGTATCACTTTAATCACTCAAACTTGAAAATAAACGTTTAATTACTGCCACAATAGACTGATACATTGTCAAGACAACATCGGTGTCAAATAGTTCAGAATCCTGAGCATGGCATACTCTAATTATGTGAAAATTTTGATAAAAGTGGAACGTAGAAAAAATATTGGATATTGCGCTATAACTTAAACAAATGAATATCCGATAAGAACATATGGGTTTTTTTACATTGTTTTCGCGTGTATAATACACTCCTGAAATTTGGTCCGTTCCTCCTGACTCACCCTGTATATTATTTTGTTTCGGGAGATTTTTGTATTTATTTAATTTTATTTAGTGTTCCATGTAGAAAGAAATTATGGACTTTCCTCCAATTATTAATAAAATTGAGACATCTTTTGTTCAACATTTAAAAAAAAAGAAATGGAGCGTTTTCATAAAAAGGGAAAATTCCGTTTTTCAGTGTTAAAAATTGAAGTCTAGACCCCGATCACGTTCGGTCCCTTTCTCCGTTGTTTCTGTCGGCGTACCGATTACGGGCGGACGCTCGACGTATTGTTCGAACGACAAGGGAAGATCCAATTCGGCTCGTGCCTATACAGCGCGAAATGAACAGGGGTTAAAGCGGAGAATTCGACTGACTCCGGAATCCTCTTAAATAGTTTACTATTATTTTATTATTATTATTAAATTGTATTATTCACATTATAGTGATTTAAGAAATTATTGCAAACATTTTCTTATGGGGTATTTTATTGCGTTTGGCCGTATTTTCAATAAAATTTAGTCATGTAAATGAATTGCAAATGCAAAAAATGGAAATTACCATATGCTCTTTGGAAAATTTACATTTAAATTAAATGGTTTGTTCGGGTTTGTCGGGCTGAGTACTTTTTATTTCATGTGTGTTTCGCAAAAAGTTGAATTTTCGACTTATTTTAAGGCGAGGTTCAGTTTAACATAATAATGGCGGATTTCCGACCGTTTCAATTTAGACAAAAATTCAATTTAAAAATTCTTTTGAAATAATGGTCGACTTAAATATATTTTAGGAAATTTAACATTTTACGAAAAGAAACACGAAATTACAACATACTAGGAGTTATTTCGAAAACTTCTCATCATTAATATCTCGCTTTCAGTAAATAGGCAATTTTATTGTGAAGTGGGGACGCGTTTAACGAATTGTTGAAAGCCCTCGTGAGAAAAAAGGGGGGGGGGGGATCATACGGCACGGCATTTAAAGGCTGTTTAAATCTCTTTTTAATAATACCATAACTTATTATTTTTTCAATAGTAGCTTCCGAGAAATCACGTTCCAAAAATGGACTTATTCATGTCAATTTTCAAGCGATGACCTTGCCCTTGCTAAGAGTAACTACTTATGAACCCCTAATCATTCTACTAAAAGAGGAGAACACAATAATGGTTTTTTTATACAACGTGTCCAAGATAAGGGATCTCGGAAACCGTAAGAGATACGAAGTCGGTTAAATGGATGTAAAGTTGCGCATTTACGTACCTAATAATATGCCGTTTAGAAAGTTTTAAAATTCCGAACAAACCCGAAATTCTGAAAAATCGTTTTATTGTTTTCCTGGGTTTTTTTGAGATCGAATTCTAAAGTAAATTGCACTTTTACATTGCCACTTTTTCCGCTCTATCTAGCAGCGTTAATTGTTTTATAATCCGACGAGTCGTCTTCGAAGGGGCATTATCACCTTTCTTTTTTTAAATACAGTCCTGTTTTCCTGATATTGGAATTTGATAGCTCTTTTTCTTCCGAATGCAACGATGTATGACACATTGTGTCATAATGACGTTTTGAGAGTTTTTTGAACATCAGGAAATTTTGGAATGCGGTCCTGTATTTCTCCTAATTTTATAAATAATATCTCATAAGTAAATTTTTACTTATGTTGGACTAGTTTAATAAATAACAAATAATTTAATAATAAACCACAAATAAGTGAACAAAATACAGAAACATTATTTCAAATTTCTGTTGATTCAGGATTTAAAAGGAAGGTAAGCGCTTGAAACAAAAAAATTAAGGTGGTGACGCGTGATTTGTTTCACTTTATATTCCTATTATGATCGTTTGAGAGCGTTTCAAGAGGTTTTCTATTTTCCAGCACATATGGAATATAAATTTACAAATGCTGGAAAGTTTGATATTCTATCGCATGTTTTATTTTATCTCAAAAAAACTGTTATGTGGCAGTTAGAAGATGTTATTTCTGCTTAGAGAATAACGGAAATCATTTTGAACACCTGTTTCTTATTTTTTTCGTTATTCGTTTTATTACTGTTTTGGAATGATTTTTGTTCACTTATTTGTGGTTTATTATTAAATTATTTGTTATTTATTGAACTAGTCCAACATAAGTAAAAAATTTAGAGTTTAATGAGATATTATTTATAAAATTAGGAGAAATACAGGACCGTATCCCAAAATTTCCTGATGTTGTTTTAAAAACCCTCGAAACGTCCTTAAACCATAATGTGTCATGCATCGTTGCATTCGGGAGGAAAACGCTCTCAAATTCCAATATCAGGAAAACAGGACCGTATTTAAAAAACGAAAGTTGATAATGGCCCTTCGAACACGACTCGTCGGATTACAAAACAATTAACGCTGTTAGATAGAGCGGAAAAAGTAGCAATGCAAAAGTGCAATTTACTTTAGAATTCGATATCAAGAAAACTCAGGAAAACAATAAAACGATTTCTCAGAATTTCGTTTTTTCCGGATATCTCCGGAACTACAACGAATTTTAAAACTTTCTAAACGGCATATTATTAGGCACATAACTGCGCAACTTTACCTCCATTTAACCGACTTCGTATCTGTTACGGTTTCCGAGATCCCTGTACTGGCCCTCCTTATCTGGGCCATATTGTATAATAACTTAAAAACCATCAATTTCAGTACAGGTAACTTCTAATTAAATCCATTTTTGGAATGTGATCTCATAGAAACTACTAAGTACTCAAAACATAATAAATAATAAATTATTATGGTATTATTGGACAGAGACTTAAACGACCTTGACTAGACCCAACTTTCCATTTAAAATTTTAAGGATAACATATACTTCTCCGTGGTGAATCCATACGAAGGTGATAAATATTATTTAAAATCGTCCCTTTCACAATAACAATTTTTTTTTGATAATAAAACACAACCACTATAGGAAAAATTCTTTAAGGCACTCTGGAGGTGGTGCGTGTGCGAATAAAGCGATTCACGTTGGTTTTGAAGTGTTGGAGGTTATATTCGTTGGGAAAAACGACCTCGAGAAGATCGTTCCATAAGGATGAAGTCCTCCAGATGAAAGAATTCTTAAATAATATTCAAGGAGTAGTAAGCTTAACCACATATGGATGGGCGGCAGTGGTTCGTCGTGTATTTCTGCTGTTCGCCGCTCTGGGCGGAATTAAGAACGCAAGGTCAGCAGAGCACTTTCCATGAAAATATCTGTAAAAGAGAGTCAATCCCCAACCTGTCTTCGATGTTCTAGGCTGCCGAGGCTCCTCGTCAGCTCGTGGTCTCCTTTCGATGGAATTCAGTAGTCGAAGAGTATGTTTGGGTGCAGAGCTTTAGATATTAGATCAGTACTCTAGTGATGGTCGAATCTGGGCTTTGTATAGTGTCAAAAGTTGTTGAGGTGTGTACATGTACAACTTTTTGGTTCGGAAGAGTACACCAAGTTTCTGAGAAGCTATCTTGGCGATTGCCACAACGTGGTTATGCCAAGACATACTTCCTCCCAGATTGACTTGTCTTTCCGATTTTTAATATTATCGAGTCTTTATCGCCGTCACTCTTATGCCCAAGTTTTAATTAAGTATTATTAGCCGATACACCTGCTTACCTAATTTCCTTCTTCTTTTATGCTCCATTTCTCCATCCTGTTTCAAATCTGACAAAAAATTGTTCTTTTAATATTATTAAACTTTTTATTATGACGGTATTTTTATTCCAGAATATTTTAAAGTTTCTCCGCTCTTCAGGGAGCTTCCAGCATGACTTTTAAACTCACAAAATATGACGATTTTTATTTTCCCGAGTTGTTATTTTAGAAAACAAACTTTCTTGTTGAATGTTTTTTATAAATATAGTAAAAAAAAAGCTTACGAGTAACAGCATTTACCACTTTGTCAAATAAAGCTCTTCAGATTTTGTCTACAAACGGTGGGATAAAAAAGGTTTAGTGGCATAAAAGACCCATCTATTATGTGAGTTCTTTAGCTTTCAAATATTCAATCTTTTAGAAAACGACAAGCCTTGCATAAATTTTTACTTAAAGCCGAAAATCTGTCGCTTAAGAAAATTGAGCCTCAGGAATTCCAGCATCAAGCAATAAAGATATTTTATTTTCAGCGGTTCTTGTCTTTTTCCCTTCACCTATATTCTACATATTATATAATGGGAAATAGGTACCTTATGGATATCTGCCGGCATTTTATTATCAAGTTTCGTCAAATTTTTATAAAATAAAGTATACTACATTTTCTTCTTCTTTTTCAGTTGCTCTGCACTTCGGTATTTGCATTTCTAGCGTTATTTATAGTGCCATTAGAATGAATGTAAACGTGACAGGTAACAAATATTCTGCATATGTCTAAGAGGAATTATAAACATTTTCACAGTTCTAAGATTAATACAGGGTGTTATTTAAGGAAATATACTTATTTTAATTGGGAGATTCCTGGATAAATTCAAGTCGATTAGTTTATATACATGTATGTCGTAATATGTGTTGTTTCGGATGTTAAAGATTTAATTTTTTTTTGAATTTTATCAAAAATCTCGAAAACAGTTTGAGATATTACACTAAATTTTGGTATATACTATTATGATTTAAAACTGCACATTTTTAATCTAAAAAGTTGTTTTCCAAGCCAATGGCATAGGTATACTACACCCACCATGTTACGTCTAGTTTCAAAGATATCAATTTTATTATTAATTATTCTTCAATTTATAATAATAATTATGCATCTCTTTTTGTTCGGGTGCCATATAAACCATCCAAGTTGCTAATACTTTCTAGTAGAAGCGGCAGCGCTGCACGGCTGAAAATACTTTTAACAGAGTGCCCATCCACTTATATAAGCTACCAAATTTTCCAAGTGATCAATTGACTAGTTCTTCATAAACGTCTAATAGGCCATCCACCCTCAATCACCCTGTATATAAATCATTTCTTGTAGTTCCGACTATTTAATATTGTAAACATTAATCTGAATAAAATTTGTTAAATCTAACTTTTTGTTGTTGCTGGAATGTATTTTAGTTCCTTGTCCCTTAAATGACTCCTGTTTGGTGGAACTAAAGTAAGTACTTTAGTCCCGGAAGTACAAAGAGGAATTTACATACCAAGGGAAGAAAATGGATCGTTTCCTCCCGCGGATACTGCTGCGTTTAATCACAGTTTGACAAACAGGCACTAGTTTATGAGAACGTTTAGTCAAATAGATTTAGTTTTTTCCTTATCTAAAACTGGATTCGTAAAGTTAAAGGATTGGAAAACGTTATGAAAATATTGCGTTAAAAAATATCATGTTATAAGAATAATAATAACAATTTCAAATATGAACAATTTTCAAATTTTTGTCACAGATCTTCCTGAAACGTGTTGATACCCCAATCGACATGTCAGATAATCTAAATATCAATAAATTAACTAAAAAACTTTATTATTAACGGCTAGAACTTCAACAAAAGAAATATTGATCAGCTGATGACTTTCGTCTCTTTCTAACCAGCCAAAAGCGGCATATTTTTAAATTAAATTGATGAAACATAGATTGCTCTGATTGCTAATTTGGGATTGTTTAGGATCCTCATCTTAATAACGAATTTACAAGCAATATTTTTCTCAGTACCAAAAGTTAGTGAAAGGTGTCCTACATTAAATGATGCAGGTTCCCCTACTATTGAAACATGTTCTTCTGAAATAGTTCTGCAATGGAAACGATCGTCTATTTTATACTGATAAAAGGTCTTATATAACCTTCCATCCAAATAAATATTTTTAAAGTCTTCAGTATCATTGATTTCGTTTTTTTAACAAACTACAAAAATTTTTACAAGATTAAAAATATGATATTTTTGGAAACATTGAACGCCCTTGTAGGGGACTCAACATAAGCTTTGATCATATTCTGTTTTTGCATGGAGGCAGTGGCGGCCCGTCAGGGGCTCATTTATACTTTTATCTTTTATTTTAATATAATTCTTTATTCAACCAATTCAATTATAATATTTGTAATATTCAATAAATTATCGTATATTTAACAATTTAATAAATTTATTGTTTTCAAATATCCCTTGTAGCGACATCTCCAAGATTACTATTCTTTGATTACTATTCGAATCCCTCGTAGACATAGTAGTTGTCAAGAGACCGGAGCCGAATGACCTTGAAATATCACCACCTAATTGGTTTGGAAACGAAACATATTCTGTTGAGGATATGCAACCAGTGTATTCTTATTCAGAAAAAATAAATAATACCGGCTACCAAATCCGAGCCGCAAGCTGTGACGTAGTTCTGACTTTTCTCGCGAGCGGGAAATTACTGAAACAAAATCAGTGGCTAATTATTTCGATTCGTAACGGTTTGCATTCGATTTTTTAAAGAGATATACGGACTATTTTCGGAAAATTATAAATTCAGGGTTAAAGTTACTTCAATTGTGGTAGTGTGGTTTGTATTTTGTGTTATTTGTTTATAATTTTTAGTAAAATAGAAAATTTTAGTAATTTAATTTATAACAAAAATGGAGGGAAATATGCAAATGATGGAAACCGAAGCCGGAACAAATACTGTAAGTAATAATATTAAGGACAAATCTGGTATTGTTCATTTTACGATGGCGTTATTAATCACATTGCAACATCAACAGATCGTCGCTAATTTATAAACAAGTTTAGACAGACATGTCACTGTCATACTTCTTACAATTCTTAGGACTCTTGTCATTCAATTGTTTTCGAATTTTAAATCAATTATGTTCGTTAAAACGCATCTTAAAAACCTGTTATCGTATATTAAATTGGTCTATCTGAGTTAACAAACAATATAAAAAAAATGCAATCTAATTTAATTTATGAAATAAGACAGTATTAAATAGGTGATTTTTTTAAACTTTGGGCGTGGCCCTAAAATTTTTTCGCCTGCGACACATTGCCTTAGGCGGTTTTTCTGCCGACCCTACGTTCTTAGTTGCGAGCCGCCACTGCACGGAGGTTAGGTATACTAAAAAGCATATTCTTGTGGGTTGAAATTTAAGATTCAATTTTTTCGCCCCACCCTATAGGCCACACCTTTGCAACTTATTTTAGTTGATCAAAGATACACATTGCGTATATTTTAAGATTTAAATTTCAATTCACAAATTTGACAGCCCGGAATTTAATAATAACGAAAATAATTTATAATGCTCGTCAATATGTTCTGTCACATTGTTTTGTCTTCGCTTACAGATTATAAATTTAATTTGAAATTCTTTGATCAAATTCAATTAAAATCGACAGGAAACGAAAAATATACAATGAGTTCCTTGGGAACAGTCTCTAAAGGCGTTGGTAAGTAAATGGAATATAATAATTTTTTTAAATGGGAAAAGATAAGAATATTGTTGGTAATTTTTATCTATGTGGCGTTTTGGGTAACTTTTACAAATAATTGTTTTCCTAAAAAAATTTTTTTTTAAAACAATTTCGGGTGTATAGGTACTACATATCGAAAAGTTTTTTATTTTTGGATTTTTAAAGAAGTTTATTCTTGATAAAAAGTTGTGCATGGTCCTCAACTTAAAATGCAAACATCATATATCAATTTTTTAAAGCCGTATACGAGGTTTGTCAAAAAATATCAATTTTATTCAAGAATAAAGTACCTTAATTTTAATACAGAAGAATCTTCTAAAGTAAAGTTATTTTGAATTATAAGTTATATTCAGATATGCAATTACAGCCATTTAGCATAAAAGTTAAGCTTTTGTGATTATTTACGTTAATACTGAATTTATCTCTCTTATCTGTTAAACATATGATAACCTTCTCATTTTTTAATGTTTTTGAACATTCTGAAATTCACTGTCAAATATTTCATGTCAGTACATTCTAGATTACGTTAAATTGTATCAAGCCAGAATAATTAATACGGAATGATTAGTAAATAATCACCAAACCTCCATTTTTATGCTAAATAGCTGTAATTGCATATCTGAGTATAACTTATAATTCAAAATAACTTTACTTTATAACATTCTTCTGTATTGTAAAAAATAAAGGTACGTTGAGTAAAATTGACATTTCCTGGGTTTTTTTGAGATCGAATTCTAAAGTAAATTGGACTTTTGCATTGTCACTTTTTTCGCTCTATCTAACGGTGTTAATTGTTTTGTAATCTAACGAGTCGTCTTCGAAGGGCCATTATCAACTTTCTTTTTTTAAAGACCGTCCCGTTTTCGTGATATTGGAATTTGAGAGATCTTTTTCTCCCGAATGCAACGATATATGACACATTGTGGTTTAATGACGTTTCGAGGGTTTTTTGAACAACATCAGGAAATTTTAGGATACGGTCCTGGATTTCTCCTAATTTTAAAAATAATATCTCATTAGTAAGCTCTAAATTTTTTACTTATGTTGGACTAGTTCAATAAATAACATATAATTTAATAATAAACCACAAATAAGTGAACAAAAATCATTCCAAAACAGTAATAAAACGAACAACGAAAAAAGTAAGGAACTACATAATCAGGTGTTCAAAATGATTTCCATTATTCTCTAAGCATAAACAACATCTTCTAACTGCCACATAACAGTTTTTTTGAGATAAAATAAAACATGCGAAAGAATATCAAACTTTTCAGCACTTGTAAATTTATGATCCATATTTTCTGGAAAATACAAAAACTCTTAAAACGCTCTCAAACGATCACAATGGAAATGCCAAGTGAAACAAATCACGCTTCACCATCTCAATTTTTTTGTTTCAAGGCCTACTTTTCTTTTAAATCCCGAATCAACAGAAGTTTGAAATAATGTTTCTGTATTTTGTTCACTTAGTTGTGGTTTATTATTAAATTATTTGTTATTTATTGAACTAGTCCAACATAAGTAAAAATTGAGAGCTTACTTATATTATTTATAAAATTAGGAGAAATACAGGACCGTATCCCAAAATTTCAAAAAACCCTCGAAACGTCATTAAACCACAATCGTTGCATTCGGAAGAAAAAAGCTCTCAAAGTCCAATATCAGGAAAATAGGACCGTGTTTAAAAAAAGAAAATTGATAATGGCCCTTCGAAGACGACTTGTCGGATTACAAAACAATTAACGCTGTTAGGTAGAGTGGAAAAGTGGGAATGTAAAAGTGCTTTACTTTAGAATTCTATCTCAAAAAAACCCAGGAAAACAATAAAACGATTTTCAGAATTTCGTTTTTTTCCTGGTATCTCCGGAACTACTCGAAATTTTAAAACTTTCTAAACGGCATATTATTAGGCACGTAAATGCGCAACTTTACCTCCATTTAACCGACTTCATATCTCTTACGGTTTCCGAGATCCCTGTACTGGCCCTCTTTATCTTGGATACGTTTTTAAATACCGGGATTATATCCAAACGGACAGGGACACCCTGTATATATAAAATAAATAATGCAGGACTGTGTTATCCAATGGAATGTAGAGCAAATTTGTATCTACATAAACTCTGTCTGAATTTGACCAGGAATATTTAAAACAATACTTTTTACGTAACACAGTATACAAATTAACTCTTATAAATCAAAACCGAAGGGAAATCTTTTTTATTTAAGGATTATTAATCTTCTCGGTTTTACCAAGTTTTAAACCTCGGTTACATTTATCACGAGATTGTTACAAAGGTTTACATTACAAACTTTGTAGACGGTGTTGATTTCTAAATTTTTATTTAGAAATGTAGCTGCGGTGTTAAATTGTAAGTTGTAGGGGAAAGTGGGATGATATAAGTCGCATTTTTACATTCTTATACACGGTGTGGAAAGAAGGTAAATTTTAATTTTTTTTCTTTTGGTTTCATTTGGAAGCTAGATCGTTATCCTGAATTGTTCTTTTTCTTCAGTAGGAATTAAACCATCTTTGTTCATATTGTTCAATTTTTAAGAAAAGGGCGTGGCCTAATAGCGAAAAGTTCTGACAAAAAAGAATATTATTATTTTTTTTCCATCATTCATCGTTGCCTGGGACATTTTTTAGTGGTCCTACAGAGTAACGTAGGATTCGAACCACGATCCTTGGTGATACTTTGCTCCCCAAGGGCAATCAATTCTTGGTTTTTTAGTTTGATCTACCGATTGGGGTGTGCGTACCGTCCCCCCCTCTAATCGTCCAATTTCATACGGCCTGGTTACTGCCGTGAATGGGGTATGGATAGGGGAGGATATATATATTTCACTCTTCAGTAAGTTTGGTAGATACGGCTTACTTTTAACTTCAGTTAAATACATTTTTTAAATTGGGCGACGCTAAGTGATGTAACATATTGCCAATCGAGAGTAAATATTAATTAAAACCAAGCAAAATCAGTAAAATTTGATAGCGATAATTGCAACGTGAAATTTTTTAATTAAAAAATTAGTCCTTCTTTTATACTCCCAAATTCATTGATGGTATTTAGAACCCCATTCATTTATTTAATTAATTGTCCATTATACTAAAGCTAATTCTACAAAAGTATTTTGTAACTTTTCGACAATTACTTTTACTTTTCAGTTCACTTTGAGATTAGGGATCGTTTCTTGCGAAGTGTAAATCAATCAACTTGAAAAGCATTTAACAAATAAAGCCAATAAAAAATAAGTTAGAGTTGGAGCTAGTGCCTAATTCACCATTTTATTTTTTTAAATAACATTTGTTCGGGAGTTTGGGGCTTAATTATTTAGAGTATAATGTTTAAATATTTTCAATTAAAAAAATTATACAAACAGGAATCCAAATTTCGACAAAATCATTTTTTGCTTCCATTGATTTATTAAGTTAAAAATTTATTCAATTCATTTATAACATCTGTAGGAATCCAATATGTAATCTTTGACCAATGATCCAGCCGCAATAATTTTTGAAAAATGTTACTTTCATCAAATACAAATAAAAAATATCCGACAAAGTTTTTAAAATTCACTAAAGTTTAATGGGTTCGTTGGGATTCGAACCTCCCGATCACTTGTTCTCTTTTTACTAAGTAAAATTCACTATTTTAATGGCAAATTAATATTATTTATATACTTTTACTGTAGTTATTTAAACATTTTGACTAGATATTTTTGAAGGATCAAATTTTAGGCAATTTATTTACCCGCTTGTTTACCAAAAATTTCTTCATTGTCGTCATATAACCCTATTTGTTCCAGTAATTAACTTTCAAAACTCGCAATTAGGTACTAAACTGCGCATCCAAAGAAGTTTCAGGTAGAAATAGATGGAATAAATTATGCTAAAATAACCACTTACCAACAAAACTTCTGTAATTTATATTAAAACTTTATAATTCAAGTGAAAGGAAGGAAGCATTTAAAATAAGTTATAAAGTAATGCTCATTTTCCTGATACCGAGAATAATTCGTTAATAAGTTTCATGCGATTCACAGTCTAAATTTAATTTTTAATTTTACAATTTTTGGTTAAATTAAAAATAATATATTTAAAATAATTTTTTTATCCAATATTATCGCCTATCGAAGTAGAATAATCGTCCATTATTAATTCTTCTTTATATCTGGACTAAATTGTATATTTAACGTTTCAGGTATTAGGTATATTTCATTTTATATGTATAGGAAAGAAGGAAATATGAATCATTTCCCATTCTTGTAACCAGACTTAATCAGATCGGGTATCTGATGGGTCCGGAGTGGGTACATACTCCCCAATCGCTCATATCATCAAGTGAAATAAAGGGTTTAGTGGACAGCAGAATTCCGTACAGAGTTTTAAATTCGAAATTGTTTTATATAAATCTATACAGAAGAAATTTAAAAAAGGATACATTTTCTATTGTAAATAAATTTTTAAATTTATGTTAGAATTATTAAAGGTTTTCAACCAAAATTAAGAAAAAATGTTTCAGTATACAGTGAGTACAAATAGGTTCGAATAAATTCATTTAAATTTAACCTTTCATATTTCGAGAAACGCTCGGACATGTCGCTTTTAGTTTTAGGATTTAATTTTGTAAACTCATTTTTATTTATAAGGGATTTCATTTGTCACTTTAATTATTTAAATTGAAATCCCCATTTTTTATTTTATTTTCGGATTCTACGGAAAATTTTGATTACATTTCATGTATCAAAACCAGGGTTGTTAAAATCGTTAATGTAACATTTACTATGTCGTAATTTACTACCGTAGTAAATTTAATTTGCTCATGCTCTTTCTACATATTTTGCTACATTTAAAAGTTTTACTACTTCCACCTTCCATTTTAAGAATATTTTTATTTAGATCAAATCGCAAAGCAAAAAGCAACAGAAGAATAATATCCAAAAACTACTATTTTCTACTTTTCCAATCGCATTTCCAACTTTTAACATCAAATTTATAATAATAAAGTTGCGGTTATGTTGTGTTTTTGACATTTTCAGCCAATCAAAATAAGTTAAAAAAAAATCTATTTTATTTAGAAAAAAATTAATTTAATTTTAAATAATAAATGTTTCAATAACAAAATTGCGAAATATTAATTTAATAAACGTTGGAATTGATCACCAGAAACATTCTGATAATATCGACAAATGATAGGTTGAATTTTAAAGAATTTATTCGAACGTATTGGTATATTTGTCCTCACCGTATACTTACATATGAACTGGCGTAGCCAAAAAGCTTATCTAACTCACAGTTTAAGCTCCTATTAAGGAGTCTTTGTATAGTAATATCGCTTAGAATGTAACTTTGCAGGATTTTCTTTGGTCGCACCTGTAGTGTTGTTGACGTTTTATTTTTGTTTATTAAATTTAATTTTAAAAAATTCGTACAGGTAAGCGATTTAATCATGCCCTAAAAACGTTGGCTCAGGCGTCGAAAAAAGTTGTATAGATTAGTTAATTAGCTTATAAATCCTTAAATGACTTAATTTAATTATTTTTTTTATTAAATTGCTGCTTTGTAATTTGCAGTAAAGCACACTTAAGCTTTATAATTAATTGTAATTTTTTTCCTATAGAGATTAAATTCCATCCTCTCCGTTTCACGAGGATACCATTTATTATTCCTATAATTATAAATTCCGAAAGCTTTGCTGCATTAATATTCAAATTAGTTTTATTAAAAGGGTTTCCTATATTTCAGTACAGTGTTAGGAACTCACAGTATTATAAATTGACAAATCAAAATTCTATATTTTTGTAATTTGTGTTTTTTTAACTTTTTATGAATTATCAGCAACGTGTTATACTGGGTGGCCCAGAAGTCCGGAATAAAATTAATATAGCCTTAACCTGTAACTTTTGGGAAAAATGCTCGGACACGTCAATTTAGTTTTATATATGCTCACACTTTGACGTTATTCGTTTGTTTTTTTATAGACATTTGTCAAAGATATGACGATATCGATCTTTTTTTTAAATAGAAACATACAGCTTGTGATACATCATTTGAAAGCTAATATCTCGTACAGTATGCTCATAAATTTTAACGCGATTCTGTCAAGCATTTCAAAATGGCGACTGTTAAAAGTTTTAAAAAAATCTCTATTTAAATAAGCGGAAATTATAAATCATTGATGTTTTTTACCTTTCAAGGTAAGAAATCTTCATTGTGTCGCGTTCAGAAGATTTCTTACCTTGAAAGGTAAAAAAACATCAATGATTTATAATTTCAGTCGCCATTTTGAATTAGCTTGACAGAATCGCGTTAAAATTTATGAGCATACTGTACGATGCAATGATGTATCACAAGCTGTATGTTTCTAATTGAAAAAAATATCGATGCCGCCATATCGTTGGACAAAAGTCTATAAAAAAACAAATGAATAACCTCAAAATGTGAGCATATATAAAACTAAATTGACGTGTCGGAGCGTTTTCCCCAAAAGTTACAAGTTAAGGAAGGCTATATTAATTTTATTCCGGACTTATGGGCAACTCTGTATATACGGTGTTGAAAAATGGTCGGTACCCCGGAATAACTCCGGTGCATCGCATTGCAGCGGAAAATGTCTAGGGGAAAAGTTGTTTGGTTTTGAAGGAGGAATAGTTTGCAATTTAAACCACCCCCCCAGCCCCCCAACCCCGGGCGCGGGTGGGGTTAAGTTAAGATTTTCAAATGGAACCCCATATTTTTTATTGTCGTAACGTGTTCTCCGACCAAAAATAAACATCTTTTGTCCGAAAAATTTTTTTATTCGGGCCCATCCTTCACCAATAATCACCATGAGAACGACAAAATCAGAACCGTGCGAGAATCAATGTTTTATCCCGGAAATACTCTTTTTCTCTGTCTTGTACTAAAAAATGCCCGTGGAATACAAACAACTTTTTCCATTTTTTAGTACAAAACAGAGAAAGCGAGTATTTCTCGGACAAAAGATGTTTATTTTTGGTCGGAGAACACGATATGCCAATAAAAAATATGGGGCTCCATTTAAAAATCCTAACTTACCCCACCCGCGCCCGGGGTTGAGAGGGTGGGGGGTGGTTTAAATTGCAAACTATTCCTCCTTCAAAACCAAACAACTTTTTCCCTAGACATTTTCCGCTGCAATGCGATGCACCGGAGTTATTCCGGTGTACCGACCTTTTTTCAACACCCTATATAGTGTCACCATTGAAGTTTTAACCATATAGAAAAAATTTACTCTTCAATTTAGGTAAAATTTGACTTTTCACGACATAAATCCTTGCTTTAATAACGACCAAAAATGATATAATTAAATGGGACCATGCGGCTCTTGTTAACTGTCAAATTTGACATTTTCTGCAGAAAATGTCGAAAAATAGCAATAATTGATCAAATTTAAAAAAAAGAATTTTTGGAAAAATTGTAAATTGAGTCACTTATGATAATCTTTGTTTTCTATCTATTTTTGGCAAATATCTATTTTCATTGAGAAGGGAAGTTGGACCTACCATTGCAATTCTCTTTATTTATACAATATCCATCGTCTAATTCATTCTTAATACCAAAAATTCTATCAAAACATTCATTTTATTCAAAAATTAAACTGCTGGTTAAAAATGTTGCCATCTAAGGAGCAAACTTCTGCTAACTTTAAAGATTTAACCAACGTTTCTTAAATGATAAATACGTTGAAAGAAATAGAAATATGAGAATAAAATGCAGTTATTTATAATTAAGTAAATAAATATATAATTTATATTAAAGTAATAATAATTATAATTTAGTAGATTAATAGATATCGGCCAAAAATAGAAAAATAGATAAGAAACAAAGATTATCATAAGTGACTTCCAGACAGATTTTCCAATATTTTTCATGATTCAAGTTTGGTATCTTTCAATACAAACAACTTTTCGACATTCTTCGACATGATCAAATACAAGCACAATAGGAAAAATCCTTTAGGGCACTCTGGGGGCGGTGCGTGTGTGAATAAAGCGATTCACGTTGGTTTTGAATCGTTGGAGGTTATATTCGTTGGGAAAAACGACCTCGGGAAGGTCGTTCCATAAGGATGAAGTAGTCCAGATGAAAGAATTTTTAAATAATGAAGTTCGAGGAGTACTAAGCTTAACCACATATGGATGGGCGGCAGTGGTTCACCGTGTATTTCTGCTATTCAGGTCAGCCGAGCACTTTCCATGAAAATATCTGTAAAAGAGAGTCAAATCCCCAGCCTGTCTTTGATGTTCTAGGCTGTCGAGGCTCTTCGTCAGCTAGTGGTCTCCGATCCACTAGACGAAGAGTATGTTTGGGTGCAGAGCTCCAGACATGAGACCAGTACTCTAGTGATGGTCGAATCCGGGCTTGGTACAGTGTCAAAAGTTGACGAGGTGTGTACAACTTTTTGGTTCGGATGAGTACACCAATTTTCTGAGAAGCTATCTTCGCGATTGCCACAACGTGGTTATGCCAAGACATATTTCCTCTTTTTAATTTAATGATGTCATTTTTGTCCTTTATTGAAGTAAAAACTTTGAATTATACGTAGTTCGAAAATAAATATTTTCTCATTATGATTCCAACACTATATATATTTTTTTATAACTTTGCGTGTTAATTTTTTGTCTTGTGTTTTAATCAAAACTTTCGAAAAAAGCAACTATCCATGTAATTTTTTATCCAGGATAAAACCTACGGTGGATTTCATTAAACCCTCTTTTAAGTATCATCAACAATTTCACTGAGTTTGACTGATGCTGCTTTAGTTGGAAAATAAGCAGAACTTTTTCACAACAAAATATAATATAAACTAGAAGTTAAAAAGTCCTTTTTTGTCTTGTTTGACGGCCATTGTGTGAAACTTTCGTTAACACGTCTTCTTCGTCATAGGGTTTTAGCAACAGTTTTTATGGTTTCACCCATCGACTTGAAACAAACATGGACCTGGTATTTTTCTTTATTTACTTATATTATTTACTGGAAGCGAGATATAAGGATGGTAAGTTCTTAAATTGACACTCTGTATTTATTATAAATAATATTCCAATCACCTATATCGCCAGACAGTGTCATTATATATGACTCCAATCTCTAAATTAACTCCGTCTAAGCGCTCTATAATTATAATTTACGAAAGTATCTAGATATACAATCTCCTAAATGTTAACTATAGAGCGCTGAAATACGTACAACAATTTGCAATAGCACGAAATCATATTATAGCTTGGAGGAATCTTCTGATTATGTTGTCTAAATTTTTTGTCTGTTGTATGTTAAATTATAGTATCCTGTTTTATTATTCAGGCTAAGTTTATTTTATTGCGTTTTTTTAAATTGAATTTTTGATAAAATTTGTGAAAATTACTGTTTCAAAATCTATTGAAATAGTGTAGTGGCATATCAGAAAACAGGTGTTACGTGCAATGTTGCGAAACTGTGTAAAAAATGTAAAACTTTAGTTTCTTATAAAAATAAATATTTAGCTTACTTAGAATGTAAATCCACGCTGACAGGAGTAAGAAAACCACCAGACATTTTCAGTTATTTTTCTATGGGAAAAGCTTTATGCTCATCACGTGCCCTGATGATAGTGTGAAACTGCATAATAAGCTTATACCCACTAAACCCAATTCGGCCTATTCTTTCCAATCGCTCGGAACATAACCAACATATCGTCGACAGAAAGAAACACATAGTGAAACACAACAAATTGCATTAAATCACTTAAAGAATCACACAGACACCCGTGAGTTTCAAATTAGTTTTTTGAAGATATGCACCTATTATCAGATTACACGAAAGCACTAAACACTAACACATAATTACACTTTACATTAACACTATCGCACACATAGGACAACAGCACTTAATTATTTCGCAATAGAAATAATAAAAATGCTAATTTCTATGGCCCATTAACCCTTTACTAAACATAAAATGAAACAATTATGTAGCCATAGGAACTACCCTTTGAAATAAATGGTCGAGTCCAAGGTGCTTTCTTTCTCCGAAAACTGCTAGCGCAGTTGCCATTTCCGAGACTATAATTATACAGGAAAGTAATATTATAGAAGGAAATTCCGCAATTTATGAATATAATCTTATAAAACATTGAAAGTGGCAACGCTGTATTTTTACCGATGGCTTAATAAACGGACAACGTCAAGACACGAACAGGCTCAAAGGTGTTATTTAGTTTCAATATTTTTAGATGTCAAATAAATGTGTGGAAAAATTATATTATTTCTCAGACCATCAGCTGATGAAATTTTATACAATAAGGGCGTATTTTTGTCTACACAGTAGCACTTTAAAATACTAATTCAGATTGAATGGTACTTAGATGTGTTCGTGAGATCCGCGATAACTAATGTGAATTTATGTGACTTTGCTTTGGCAATTTGTTCGAGTCAGTTCAAGTTTATAAATCAGAGATTGTTTCCCAGTGAACTGAACTGAACGTAAAAGTTTATAATAATGTACCCTGAAAAATAAACAACTTGGAATCTGTCAAACGGTTAGACTTTCTAAAGAGTTGACCCTGAAGATATGACAACACTGTTCAAGATTCATTAACGTAAGTGCAATTTGTTTTGCCGCATCTAAATCAGGCGCATTATTTTTCAATTACCCTAAAATCTGGCATGCTACATACATTTATTCTATGGCATTTTCCATATTTCAACATTATAAGCTTCAACTACAAACCGTTCAAAATCCCAACATTTACGAGACACTTCGACAAAACTTACGAGTATGAGCACGATTTTTTCGCATATTTTGCTTTAACGTTTCAACAAACATTATATCGACTGCACATAAATCGGCAATAGAAAATCTGGTAAAAACTGAAATTGGTCTGGCTTAAATGCACAGTAAATGCACAATAAATCTAAGTTTGTATCCCAGACTGGATTATCGCATATTTGTTTATTGCCGCATAAAATCCTGTATGTCGATATAGAAGAAAAACAGTTATCTAGATTCTTAATAAAAAAAATAACACCAACACTTGGATAAAGAAGTTCCCGATTTAACTGTATAAAATCTTTATCGTAAAATCATCACATCGGCTACAGAGTTCCATGTTTGCAACTCATGAATAATAATTCCATTAACCAAGCGACTAAACTATTTTACTTTTTAATGTTTAAATTAAAATCTTTGTCATTGTCTCATTATGTAACGTACCCGTTACTTCTCCTGCGGACTTGATAAGGGACGTAGAACGTCTAAACTCTTGAAACTTTAAGTAAACAAAATTATCTGCGCTGGCAGAAGGTGGCCGCTGTGTGTAGAGAAAACATAATTAATGACCCACTGCAAAGTTTTTATTTTAAATTCTCTTCGATAAAAAAGAAGGACTGGTCTATAAGTTGAGGGATATATTATTATAAAAACTATATGGTTATAAAACCATAAATAATAATTTGTGGGAAAGGATCTCTTTCGATATACAGTATATACAGTGATGGGCTAAAATATGGAACAAATTCATTTAAAAGTCAGGTTTTATTTTTTTGTAAAAACGTTCGGACACGTCGATTATAATTTTTTCTTCCGGATTTTTTGCCTCAAAAAGAAATTATACTGGGTGTGTCAAAAAGTAGATGTTGTAATTTTTTTTTGTATTTTAAATAGAACCACCCTATTTTTACTTATCACATAAATTCTACGTCAAATTCTGAGCATAATTCATGTAGCATACTCTATCCTTATCTCTAACGGTTTTAGAGAAAAATTACATCTTAAAAAATAAATTTCTTTAAAAAAAGGTACATGTACCTACTTAAAGGTAAACAGGTAAATTTAAATTAATTGTTACTACGATAGCAAGTCATGTGTCAATCTATTTAAAATACAAAAAAATTTTACAACATCTACTTTTTGACACACCCAGTATAATTTCTTTTTGAGGCAAAAAATCCGGAAGAAAAAATTATAATCGACGTGTCCGAGCGTTTTTACAAAAAATTAATACCTGATTTTTAAATGAATTTGTTCCATATTTTAGGCCATCACTGTACATTAATAACTAGAAAGAAATTATTTTCAAACCTTGTTGTAGCAACAAATAGTAACCCACACAGCAATACCAAAATATCGAAAAAAAAACTTTAATAGTCAAAGAGCGATTGCCAAATAAGGGTCCTACTAAATCCCAGTATTTCGTTATAGACGGCTTTATTAGTTAGAAGAGGGGCCGTTTTTATTTGATTTAGCTATCATATAACCTTAGTAGATAGAGTTGGTCGGTGCCCTCTACATTTATTGCTGGACCCCTTCCACCTTCCCTTTCAGACTTCCGAAGCTCCTGATTGGTGATGGGGAAACCACATTTGTCCTAAAGTGCATCTGCCCTACCACTCGTACGTTACTTCGTAGTATTGAACCCGGAATCTTCGTTTCTGCAATTGCCCTACCTACCCTTGCGACGCGGAGGGAGCGGAAGTCGACAAACAAGGATGAAATATGCATACTTTCTTTGTTGTTTCGTGTGTGTTTCGTTATGGAAAAGTTATTTTGTAGATCGAGTAGGACAGGATATAAATAATAAATCCTTGTTATGGTTCTCTAATTTATTTATATGTAGAGTAGCTGTCGGCCCGTTTGCGCTCGAATTTTGTTTTTCAATTTAAAATACAATAGGAAACCGCCTCCAAAAGGTGTATGGGGGCGGGTTTGCACACATTAATTTTCTTCTTATGTAAGAATAAAATTTCGATAATAAAATAACTACTAACGGCGTAGTCAGGTAGGGTGCAGGAAATATTACAGTTCTAATATGAAAATAAATATGACATAACCATTCAATCGTTCGACGCTTAGAGCAATATTTTAAGTCTCTATCCAATAATAATTCACAGCATGTCAGTAGAAATGCATGTAAACAGGTGGAAAAAGGCGTTCTCAACGACGAATACATTCGAGTTGTAGGGCAGATGAACATTAGGGTAGTTGAATAGTAGGACAGATGAAGCCATCTCTTGGTGGTGAACAAATCCCCCACTAAATGTGCAGGTGCTGGGAAAGCGAAGGCTCGTGTGTGGGGAGGGGGTTCTTAGGTGGGGAATTACTAATCGGAGGTACAGGAAGGGAGGTTTAGGTGTAGGGGGTTGATGAATCAAAAGTTTAGGGAACATCAACAACGTCTATTTACCTTCCTATCGAATTACAACTAAACTGTGGGTGAGGAAACGTCAAATTTCATATGTCCCATGTCAATGTAGTGTTCATGATATAAAATGGAGTCCAACATAAAAGAAACTCCATTAAAACGACATACAATATCTTGACGTAACTTTCGCTAAGGAACCGAAGTCTAACTACCAATAGCTATGCTTCAATTATATATTAGATGAATGAAAGTTAGCATAAGTTGTCTTAAATCTGTCGAGTATGAAGTTTAGTCATCTACTATTAAAAAAAAAACATAATTTGAACTGAAGGTTATATAGTATTTGATTTAAAACTATTTCGATCGAAATGAAATAACAAGGCCCAGTTCGTGTCTAATCCTCCAATCACCTTTTTGACGAGGTTTTGACAAGCATCTTGCTATTTCTATTAATTCTGTTAGTATGTGAAGATTTAAAGTAGTCTCTCGGAAATGATATATCTTTGTCTGAAGAAGCAGAACGATTCAATACAAATATTATGGTCTGATCTTAAAAATGAGAAGCATTATTTTAAGTCAGCTTTAGACTTGCTGCCGTCATTAACTATCAAAACATTATTTACTCGCCTTTGACAATGAAACACAATTTATACATAAATTATATTTATTAGAAACGCAAAAACTTTACAGTCATTGGATAACAGTCTCATATAGTAATTTCATTCATTGGCATATGCGAAATCTAACTTCTCGTATTGATATATTTCGAATCCATGCGATAACCGTTGCATTCCGCCTTAAAGTTGCCGGTTTGCTTAAAAGGTTTTAAACATTTGAACAATTTTTGAAAACTATTTCTAAATCCAGTATTCATAAAACAATACGTGATCGGATTACAAAAGCTAGAACTGTACGCTAGCAGTTGAAAGAAACTAACTCCTATATAGCCAATGTTATTATATATAAAGTTCTTATCAAACAAAACGATAGTATTGATGATATACAATGGAGTCCAACATATAAAGAACTCCATTACGACCACATACAACATCTTGATTACTCGTTTCTTATTATACAGGCTCCTTTCAGCATTAGTCCTTCGTAGTCCCGTTGTTAATTTACTGGAACTATTTAATCGTATAGGTGAATTTGATTCATCAGACCAGTTTTGGAGATTTGACAGATTGGATTGTTGACGAGCACTGACGTTTTTACTCTTCGTACTCCAGCTTGGGTCCCCCTGGAGATTGACGTATAGGTTCACCGTGGAACTATCTAAAAAAGTTATTTTATTTGTCTTCCTGTTCTTGCTCAAACTGATAAATTATGTACCTATTTAACCCTACACTGAGAAAAGCTCTAGCCAAGAAATCTTTACTAGGATTATTTTAACTGGGATAGTCTATTTTCTACCTGCAACAGTAAAATTGATTTGTTGTAACAGTACACACCATCTTCCTTCTTCTTGTTAGAAGAAACCTTGCTGGTTACGATATGTTTACTTTATAGTGACAATTAATATCTCTGAATAAAACGCTTAAAAAAGTTACCAAACATAAACTGGATTTTTTCTGAGCTTAAGAAAATATTTTTATTGTCCCAGCAAAGTATCTTTTCAATCGACTTTTCAAGTGACTTTGCAAGCATAACAAGTTTCCTTTGCGGTAACTACAGGGTAATATTTATAAAATGACTTTAATACTACAGTAATGATATGCCCAGTAAAATAAATTTTATTGTTACACCTATTTACCTATATACTTTTATTGTCCCATATACAACGTGTCCAAGATAAGGAGGGCCAATACAGGGATCTTGGAACCGTAAGAGATACGAAACGAACAAACCGGTTAAATGGAAGTAAAGTTGCGCATTTATGTTGCTAATAATATGCCGTTTAGAAAGTTTTAAAATTCCGAGTAGTTCCGGAGATATTCGGAAAAAACGAAATTCTGAAAAATCGTTTTATTCTTTTCCTGTTTTTTTTTTGAGATCGAATTATAGAGTAAAGTGCACCTTTGCATTGCCACTTTTTCCGTTTTATCTAACAGCGTTAATTGTTTTGTAATCCGACGAGTCGTCTTCGAAGGGCCATTATCAACTTTTATTTTTTAAATACGATCCTGTTTTTCTGATATTTGAATTTGATAGCTTTTTCTTCCTAATGCAACGATGTATGACACATTGTGGTTTAATGACGTTTCGAGGGTATTTTGAACAACATCAGGAAATTTTGGGATACGGTCCTGTATTTCTACTAATTTTATAAATAATATCTCATAAGTAAGCTCTAAATTTTTACTTATGTTGGACTAGTTCAATAAATAAATAATTATTTCAAACTTCTGTTCGGGATTTAAAAGAAAAGTGATTTGTTTCACTTGACATTCCCATTGTGATCATTTGAGAGCATTTTAAGAGGTTTTCTATTTTCCAGAAAATATGGAACATAATTTTACAAATGCTGAAAAGTTTGATATTCTATCGCATGTTTTATTTTATCTCAAAAAAACTGTTATGTGGCAGTTAGAAGATGCTATTTGTGCTTATAGAAAGAATGAACACCTGATTATGTAGTTCCTTACTTTTTTCGTTGTTCGTTTTATTACTGTTTTGGAATGATTTTTGTTCATTTATTTGTGGTTTATTATTAAATTATTTGTTATTTATTGAACTAGTCCAACATAAGTAAAAGGTTTAGAGCTTACTTATGAGATACTATTTATAAAATTAGGAGAAATACAGGACCGTATCCCAAAATTTACTGATGTTGTTCAGAAAACCCTCGAAACGTCATTAAACCACAATGTGTCATATATCGTTGGATTCGGAAGAAAAAAAGCTTTCAAATTCATATATCAGAAAAACAGAATCGTATTTAAAAAAAGAAAGTTGATAATAAAACAATTAACGCTGTTACATAGAGCGGAAAAAACAATGTAAACGTGCAATTTACTTTAGAATTCGATCTCAAAAAACCACGGAAAAGAATAAAACGATTTTTCAGAATTTGGTTTTTTTCCGGATGTCTCCGGAACTACTCGGAATTTTAAAACTTTTTAAACGGCATATTATTAGGCACGTAAATGCGCAACTTTACCTCCAATTAACCGACTTCGTACCTCTTACGGTTTCCGAGATCCCTGTACTGGCCCACCTTATCTTGGACATGTTGTATAGATATTTTTTTTAGCTATCGTAGTTAAACTTTTTATAACGGTAGTAAAAATCGTCTCTCAGTGTAGGAATCGCGATTCCAATGATCGGGATGCATGTTTTTGAAAATGATTTAAGCCTTGAAAATATAAATTTATTTCCAGCATTCAACATTGTTGTATAAAATGTTACAAAAATTTAAATGAAAAGAATATTAAATTTGAACTTACCTTGAGCTTTACAAGCTCGTTCCGTCTTGATGCCTTGCCACAATGTTCTAGTTATAAGGGAATATGTAACAGCTAGGACCACCAATGGCAATACCAACAAAATAACATCCAGAAAAAGATTATAAGCTTTCTCGACGTCAACAGATGGCCAGTTTTCCCTGCATTTGTGATTACCTGTAACGATAAAGTAACATCTTTAAAAAACCCACAGTGCAGTGGAATTTTCAATTTGGACTATTTTTGTCATAATCTTTGTGATGCTGAATTCTGTTCTAATAGTAAGGATTTTTTACGTCTACAGTATGTCCACGGATGGGGTTTACAAGAGGACAAAAGGACTAACAATTGAAAGATACGAAAAAAAGTCACTCTTAATAAACGTTCTTGCTTGTCTAGAAAATACGATTCATCATAAGAAACTTTTTTTTTATACAGGGTGGGTAAAAATTGCAGAAATGTTATATTGCTTAAAAGTAAACATACTTTATTTTGAAAGATACGAAAAAAAGTCACTCTTAATGAATGTGTTTTCTACACAACAAACCGAAGTAGAACAATTCATTAATCAATCAATCAATTCATTATGTAAACATTATTTCCCAAAAAGTACTCTCTGGCACACCTCTGACTGGTGAATCTAGTTAAAATAATAATGTCACTTAAGGTGATAGGTACTTGTTGTCAATGTCTTTATTTAATGAAGTTATTATTTAAGTAGAAATGCCATCTTCTGAACAAAGAGTTTTTATAATACAATGTTATGGGGATGGTCAAGTTTCATACCGCTACGTCATTGAACAATTTACCGAGAAATTTGTAGGAATCCCAATAACTAGGATGGCAATCTGCAAGTTAATAAAAAAGTTCAAGAGAACTGGTTCGGTTTTGGACCTCAAAAAAAAAAGAAGATCCTTAAAGCAAATAAATTGGATCTGTATAAACCGCACTTTAATCAAAGATTGGAAGAGGGAGATGACGCGAAACGACTTGATTTTTGCCTGTGGATAGGAGACAAAATTTTAAGTGGAAATGTTGATTTTTATAAATGTATCATGTTTTCTGATGAAAGTACTTTTTCAACAAATGGATCCGTTGCAACCCAGCACATTGGGTACTGGTCTTTAGAAAATCCCGAATTCAGAATTATGACGAGAAGACAATATTTCACAAAAGTGAACGTGTGGTGTGCGATATCCATCCATGGCATTATAGGGCCATATTACACGTGTAATAGTTTATCATATTTAGAAATGCTGGATACATTTTTCAATGATGAACTCGAAAATCTACCATTAATTTTTCGACAAAATATGTATTTTCAGCAAGATGGTTGTCCAGCCTATTTCGCTCGTTAGGTTAGAGAATGGCTTGACCGCAGATTTGGTCCAAGGTGGATTGGCAGGAATGGCCCAGTATTGTGGCCACCAAGAAGTCCCGACTTAACCTTTGCCGATATGTTTTTATGGGGCCGTTTAAAACAAATTGTTTTTGCAACCGCAATACCAAATGATATTGAAGTGCTGAAGGGCAGAATTATCCAGCCTGTCCAATCGATATCTCAGGAAGAAATCAGAAATTCTTTCACTTATTTGAGAAAGCAATTAGAAAAATGTGTCGAGTATGGATGTGGAGTTTTTGAATTATGAAATCGTTATCGTATTCCTTTCATGTTAATAAAAATGTTCGTATTATTATTATTATTATAATTACTTCATTAAATAAAGACATTGACAACAAGTATCACCTATTCATTATTCAAGTAAAAACGTTTATTAAAAGTGACTTTTTTTCGTATCTTTCAAAATAAAGTATGTTTACTCTTAAGCAAAATAACATTTTTGCAGTTTTACCCACCCTGTATAAAAAAATTGAAGTTTCTTATGATGAATCGTATTTTCTAGACAAGCAAAAACGTTTATTAAGAGTGACTTTTTTTCGTATCTTTCAATTTTTAGTCCATTTGTCCTCTTGTAAACCCCATCCGTGGACATACTGTATACAGTAACAGGAAGAATTTGCGCAAAATGTGGGAACATTTTTTATTATTAGATTTGAACAAAAATTGATATTGGAAATCGTTTCAGAATTATCGGAAATCCCTTTACATCCTAAACTCTCCTATCAATGTATTATTAATAGACATACACGTCTATCCTAATACAACTTTATTCTAATAAATGATAATTTACACTAAAAAGTGTCATCTTGTCATTTAATAGAATTTCTGCTACATGATTTTTTTTATTTTTTATTTTCCTCCAAACCCCTAAAGACGAACGCCATCATTTAATGGCTTTTGGGAATTTTGAGATGGTGCAAAAATGATTCCCAACATCGGGTTTTCTTCAAATCTAACAATAAAAAATTTTCACATTCTGCATAACTTAATTATGATGTTAAGAACTATATATTCTTCTTTCCCTTTTGGAAAAGTAATAAACGTCAGGCTTTAACTGCTACGCACAGAGAAGAGACAGGCCGGCATTTTAATTAACAAAATCACTATGGAACTATTAATTCGATACAAACAGTAGGTAGTTGATATTCTTACCGCTCATCGTGGGCTTGAGCTCGCTAAGGATGGCAATGGGCATCATGCAAATAAAACTACCAATCCATATTGCAATGATAGTTTTGTAGGCGTGGCTGAGCGTTTGCCAGACAAGGGAGCGTAGCGGATGACAGATTGCGTAATACCGCTCCACTGAAATGGCTACGAGTGTCCAGGCTCCCACCGAAACGGAACAAGCTGAAACAAAGCTTAAATTACGAATAGGAAGTAAAATTAACGGAACAAAATTAAAATTTTTTAATTTCCTTTTTGTCAACTCATTTTTGAAGTGAAATCGTATTTATTCACATGTGAAATAACCCTCCATAACAACGAATATAAAAATGTATTATTTATAATTCTCCTGACTTCCGTATTAATTAAAACCCATAGTTCGATACCACAAAGGAATTCTACGTCATACTAAAATTAAACCGGCACATGTTAAGAACCACCATCTTCAGCAATTTTAACATTATTCTATATTCTATTTATACCACGATAGTTCTCATAAAATTTGTAAAGATGACTAGAAAACAATATTAGAAAAATAACGTTTAATACAAGACTGATAAAGAATAAAGGAAAGTTATATGTTCAATTTATTTGACAACTGGCTCCCTTGACTGGTTTCGTCCCCTTAGGGCTCATTAGAGAGACTGGCAGGCTGTCGTCCCGAACACATTTTTCCGGCAAAAATGATTTATTATTTTTTCATGTAAAAATCATTTCTTTCTTACATGTGGTAACAAGATTTATCTAGCACATGGCTACACAATACAGTTGCCATGTACAGGGCGTTGAGTTTTTTTTAAATCGCCTTTTTTAATATATTCGAAAGTACTAAAAATTAATTTTAATTTTTGAAAATTTATTCTATTTATCCATATTTATTACCAAACATCTCTGATATCTCTGATTTTTCTCCATGTGGATATTTTGTCTTGTGAACCTAACCAATTCTACATGAAAACGGCCATTTTTCCTGTCAGGTGCACTTTTCTTGCCACCCACAAAAATATTTTTAAAAGCTTTGTTCTTCTTCAAGGTAATTTTTTCTACGTGATATAAGGAATGAAAGCGATATCTTATGTTCTGGCGTTGCCTCATATAAATTTAGTTCTTTGATATACAACTAGATAATATACTTCTTCTCATTCTAACGGGAGTTATTTCAGATAGGAACGGTCAGAGGGATAAATTTGACAAATTGAAAGCCTAAGGCCTTATACAGAAATTGGGTAGTCTAGACCCGGCCAAATTCTCCCTAATTATACGTATATTGAAATGGAAAAAATTTGACAAATATATATATAAATATAAAAAATATACTGGATTTTTAAAATTATTGAACAATGAAATGTCAAACCTAAAATTATTTTTACAATTTAAACTTTCGGTGTTCATAGTAGCGATGATACAAACGAGTATTTTAGTAACAGTACGTTATGTTCCTGTTACACGGCAGTAACTGCTACAAATACTAGTTATTTTTTAACTACTATTATTTTCTAAATCTCGTCGCCGGCTTCGTCTGTTTGGATTATTTGGCTGTCGATTTACGCTGAATTACATATTTTTTGATGCAGGTGCAGAGCGCGCTGCATATATCAAAGACATTTTTGTTTAAATCGAAATTTTGAGTTCTAATTCAAAATTTTTAAAAATAGTTATTTTTATCAAATTTAATATTTTAGGTTAGAAATACTTACAATAATGTGAATAAATGACTCATGACACAAATACATCTAAAAATATTTAAAAATATACATATAACAAACACGAGGGGATGATGATAGGTTTGTCAAAAGTTTAATAATTACCTAATACCTATTAATTTAATTTACTAAAGCATAACCTGTTCTGTCCACCCCGGTGAAAGTTTGAATTGAGTAGATTTTTGCAGCAGAAGGTCACGTTATGTGCCACTTGACGTCCAGGGAAAAAGTGGCGCTATCGTCGCACTTCATGAGGCATTCTCTTTATGGAGGTTTCCGATTGACCAGTTTTTGTCCCCTCTTTTTGACATATGAAGAAGAAGGATAGAAAAGGTCTAAGCTAGTTTAAAAGCTGATCCAGTTGCTAATTGAGAAACCATACGCTGTCAACAGTGTCAAGTCACCAGTCAACCTAGCTTTTGTTTAACCCAAAGTTTAATCACGTTTTCGATTTTATTTTTTAAAGTTGTTTTCATTACTTTAAAAAGTATATTCAAAGATGCCTGATGGACTTGTATGTTTTCTTATTGGATTCCACACAGGTAATTATATAGTAGAATAGTTTTATTTTTCAATAGTTGAAAATTTTTAGCAACCGACTACAACAGTATAAATGGTGACCCTGATGATGACCCAATTGATGTAGACTGTACCGATTTTTAGCCCAAATTAGAATTCAGAGAAATCTAGTGTTGAGCCGATACTGCTTCTATTCCTTTTGTTTCAGAGGCCAATACACGAATTACATGGATTGTGACTGTTCTCAGACTTCAAACCTAATTTTGAGATGCTACTCCATTTATGACTCCTACCCGATGAGACTTCCTATCCTATGTGATTTCCTACCTGATATGTGACTTCCTACCTGATGAGACTTCCTACCCAATATGTGACTTCCACCTCGATATGTGACTTCCACCCTCCCTAAGTGAGACTAAATTGTACCTGATAGCATTAGTAGAGTAGAATATTTTATATTGTTTTTTATGTATTTTATTGCACTTATTATATTAGCAATCAAAAAAATTTTAGACGTATTTCAAATTCTATATGCATAGACAGAAGGACTGTGGCTTAGACTGTGAAATATGTATACGATTTTCTTAGTTGCCTATGAACATTTTATTTTCAATAATATAATCTTGGTTATTTACATATATGCAAGTTTTTCTATAAATAACACAAAAATGTCTCGTCTTATCCCATAAAATATTGATTTTTATACGTTCTTCATTAATTTAAATCGTGATTCGATTTTGTTGCATCCCGATTTAAATTAATAAAAACGCGTACAAAAGTTGATGAATAAATAAATTTCAACTGGTAAAACCTACGTTCAAATTTACCGCCAAAACGTCACGGGTAGTCAAGTGGCGTACTAAAAAATCTTCTCTCTTTCTCGCTCACTCTTCTTTCTCTCTCTTTGAGTTTCGATTTATTAACAAGGACTTAACATTTCTCATGATATATTTCCTTTGGTTCTATCCAACAGTGTTTGTTAATTGTTGTTTGTCACGAACAAACCCGAATACTCAGGCTAGTAACAGTACGGACTCATATAACAAGAAATAACAGCAGGAACTAACGAGCAGAAAATTAGTTGTAGATTATGCTAAGCCGTCATTTCTTGGATTTGACGGTAGAAGGATTGGCATTTGTCACGTTCACAGAGACAAAACGCATCAACCAGTTAGAAACTCCTTGAAAATCGAACACGCGTGTAATGAAGATTGTAACCGGTTGGAAATATATAATGTTTTGCGAGGAGATAAAGAAGTCGACGCGGCCTCTTAAAACAATTAGACCGATGGCGCCTTGGTGGTGTCGGATTGGAAGGAAGCCGTCGCCGTCAAAAGATATTTTAAATAAATAATTAAAAGAATTTTATTTCTTTTGGAATTCGATCCGAGAATAAAATATGAACAAACACAATAAACGAACCGGTTGTTCGGTGTAATAAAAGTACCACAAATAACAAAAAAAAAATTGTAATTTTTTCAGTTCACGTAACTGTTTTTATCTCAGTGTAACAGCTAAAAGTTGATATATTGCGGCCAAAGGCCAGGAGATAAAAAGACTTAGATTGAATATAGTGATGAAAGATCTTACCAGACCAGACTTTAAAAAAAAGCTACTCGGGTTTTATTAAATTTAATAAAAGGGTATATTTATTATCAGATAGTGGGCACTACAACTGTTCTTTCGAAGATTAACTGTGTAGGATCAACGAGAAAAAATAATTGCCTCGAAAATTTCATTCAACAAAAATCATGTATTGTAAGAAACTGTACTTATTTAATTTTCTTTGGGCGTGCCAATATTTCAGAGTGTGGATCTTTAGTTTATTTTATGAAGAAAATTTTATATGAAAATATTATGGAAATATTTTTTTCAGAAAATCGTTCGGAAATAATGACATTTTTGATAACATTTTTGAAAGAGAAAGTCAATATTTCCCAACACTTAGTCGTTGCTAGACAACGGAAAATAACTGTTAGGAAATATTAATTTCCTTACTGTAAGGAAATGATATTTCCTTAAGCCGCAAACACACTATTATCACGTCACGTGAATTCACGGGTTGTCATATCGGCAAAATAGCACATGCTCTCACGCCTTAGGAACAGACTACGTACCAGTGGCGGTTCTTCCACAGGAGCACATGCGCACGTTCACCCCCAGAACGAATAAAAATATATTAATTTATATTCATTGAATTTTATTTATCGTATAAAGTCCGACCCTCCCTAATATTTTATCGTACCGTCAATTATTGTATAAAGTCCGACCCTCCCTAATATTTTATCGTACCGTCAACCAAACTGTATATTATAGGCTCTCGATCCGGCAACCGTGCCTCGGTCGAGGTTAATGACGATTATGACGAGACTTGCTCGCATGTGCATAATGCAGTTTCTCTGTAGTAACAGGCGCTTTAACATGGGAAAGGCGCACAATCAGTACCGCTTTTACGGCAGATCTACCGCTTTGAGAGTCATAAAAATGAAAATACGGTAGGCTACCGCTTTTTGAGAGTCGTAAAAATCAGAAGCAAAAGCATAACGACTGAAATTAAAATTTAATTTAGTAGGTTTTCCCTTTCAAAATTATAATTAGATTAATTTTTTTTCTCTTTTAGTAATTTCCTAAACAAGTTCTTTATGTGTAGGTACCGTTTTCTATTTGTGTTTAATTTTACCTTTTTTCTTAGTATTTTGTTTAAAAAATCTATTTTATGTGGTACCGTGCACCGTCTACCGTAATCTGCCGTTTTTTAAATGTCGAATCTACCGTCTTCGTCATTTTCGATCTGGCAGCACTGCGCACAATTTTAGTGTGCGCCGCGCCGTTGTCTGTTCGTGCATCTAGTTAGAAATTCGAGCGTGTATGTTTTAATATTTTAATATTATATATTTATTATGTTAAAATGAATAGTTTGACGGTTTCACCATACTTGTAAACCCCCTCTATCATAGGTCACGAGCCGCCACTGCTACGTATACTTCAGATCATCTTTATTACATATTTTGTGTTTGTGAAGATGGCAAGTGAATCTTGTAGCTTTCTAACGTCAAACTATGGCGCCGTACTATTACGGATTTGTTGTTAGTGTTCTACATAAATGATTGAAAACAATTTTGTCAATTTTGACAATTCAACATTAATACGTTTCGATAGTAACGCAACCAAATTTTATTACGAATTTCAGAGCATCATTAATTTGTGAATAAAATTTTTCGCGATTTTTTCAAAATTAATCAATATCAGTCGATTTTTAAACGATTTTCGGAAAAATAGTATGTTTACCTCGTAGGAAAAGCAGTGGCGGCTCGTGACCTGTGTAACGACTAAACAATTACTTTCTAGGCATTTTAAATGTAGAAAGAAAATAAGAGAATGCGTTAGGTAAAACATATTTTTATTTATTTTTTAATTTTACATAAGGAAACACAACTTTTGGAAAATAAGAAAGGTTTTCTTAGTGTGTATAGCTGTCGGATCTTAACGTCGTCGCATGCAACCCTCGTAACAATATTTATATAGTCCACAACTAATACTACTAAAGCCATCTACGAGCTATCAAGAAAACCGAATGATGTCCAATACTACAACCGCCATCTACGAGTTATCAAGAAAACCGAATGATGTCTAATACTACTACGCCATCTACGGCTACGTCATTAGGCGCAACCAAGACGAGAACAATAGTTAACTATTTTATGACGAGAACGAATCGAGCCACGAGACTGACAAGTTTTCATTCTTCATATTTTCAGTGTTTGTTAGTTTAAATCCCTAAATATGGTTTAAAATCATATCGAGTATCGTTTATCGAAATACACAACATTTATCGACCCTACACAATAGTGCTTAACCGTAAAGTCCATTCTTCGGTTCTTAATTGTAGAAAATTGATCAATAAGAGCCTCATTAAGTTTGGAATACCCTCTATAAATTTTTTTCATATATTTCATTTCTAAACTTTCTAATAAAGTCCCTTTGTGGTCTGCATTAAATTAATTTCGGGTTTAGGTGTTCTCGCATTTTTCACTTCCATATTTTGCTCCAAACTCAAAGAGCTAAAGTTATTTCTTAAATAGTCCACCGTCAACTATTCATTTTAATTTAATAAATATATAATATTAAAACATACACGCTTGCATTTCTAACTAGATGCACAAACAGACAACAAAAACTGTGCGCCTTTTCAATGCCACCCGCCACCTGTTACTACAGAGAATTAGGGAGGGTCGGACTTTTTTAGTTTGACGGTACGATAAAACATTAGGGAGGGTCAGACTTTATACGATAAATAATATACAATGAATATAAATTAATATTTTTTATTCGTTTTGTTTTGGGGGTTCACGTGCTCCTGTGGAAGAACTGCCACTGAGGAAAAGCCACATTCCTGGACTCTGTGTCTTCACATTCATCCAGGAATGTTAGGCATTTCCTACTCGGTAAACAATGTACTATTATTTGTGATCTAAAAAAAGACTATTTCACGGAAAGTTCATAATCTGCAAAAAATCACAAATATAACTTAAAGAGTGGTAAAAAGTTAAGAAAATGTACTAAACTACTAAGGATAGTAGCAATAATTTCCATGGTTCAAAAGAATACAAATATATTCAGTTGCCCCTTCGTCCTGTATAGTATTTTATTATTTAGGAAAACATCCCCTTTAAAATGCCAATTTTTTTTATTTGTAGTATGTAGTTCTTATCTTTACCATTTAAATGTTTTTAATATTTAAATTTTCATTGTTTTTATATTTATGTCATCGTTTTCTCACGTTTTAAGGTGTCTTCTTTCAAATTATCCTCGACACCTTAGTTTTATTAGGTTTTCACTTTTGAGACAAACCGAATAGAATTTTAATGTAAATTTAAGTATCCGATCGATTTGTTATTCTTCTTTCCATTCTATATAATTGTTTCTGTCATTTGCATTAGGCGATTTGTTTGATTCAAGAGCATCGCATGAACTAAAATGTTTAATAGCCACTTTGAAACTTATATAGGACATTCAATTTTTTTGTGTAATTTATCTTAGCTCTCCCCGCAGACGTATTTCGAACGCCTTTCGGCCATCATTAGTGAAGCAGCATGTCTGAGCCTATCATCCACAAAAAAGGTAAGGTCCCTTAAGAAATGATTATATCAATGCGGTACGATAAGAAATAAATGAATATAGAGTATAAATCGAGAGAATTTCATTTGTAAATTCTCCAAAGCACAGCTTTAATTTTAAAACCTGTATAGAAAAATCTGAATTAAAATTCTAAATAATTATGAATATATTCATGGCGACACCACATCTCGAATTCTTATTTCTTTCTTACAAAATAACTTTCAATTCTATTATTTTCGAAAATAAACTTTCACTTCTAGAACGAGAAACAATTCGAACAAACTTATATTACTTATTTTGCTCTATTGACCTTAAGTTATGGGACACCCTTTATATTATACAACAAAGTAAAGCTAGGTAAATATATTTGTCTATACAACGTCTCCAGGATAAGGAGGGCCAGTACAGGGATCTCGGAAACCGTAAGAGATACGAAGTCGGTTAAATGGAGGTAAAGTTGCGCATTTACGTGCCTAATAATATGCCTTTTAGAAAGTTTTAAAATTTCCAGTAGTTCTGGAGATATCCGGAAAAAAACGAAATTCTGAAAAATCGTTATATTGTTTTCCTGTGTTTTTTTGAGATCGAATTCTAAAGTAAAATGCACTTTTGCATTGCCACTTTTTCCGCTCTATCTAACAGCGTTAATTTTTGTAATCCGAAGAGTCGTCTTCGAAGGGCCATTATCAACTTTCTTTTTTTAAATACTGTTCTGTTTGAATTTGAGAGCTTTTTTTCTTCCGAATGCAACAATGTATGACATATTATGGTTTAATGACGTTTCGTGGGTTTTTTGAACAACATCAGGAAATTTTGGGATACGGTCCTGTATTTCTCATAATTTTATAAATAATATCTCATAAGCTCTAAATTTTTACGTTGGACTAGTTGAATAAATAACAATTAATTTAATAATAAACCAAAAAATAAATGAACAAAATACAGAAACATTATTTCAAACTTCTGTTGATTCGGGATTTAAAAGAAAAGTAGGCGTTTGAAACAAAAAAATTAAGGTGGTGACGCGTGATTTGTTTCACTTAACATTCCCATTGCGATCGTTTGAAAGCGTTTTAAGAGGTTTTCTATTTTCCAGAAAATATAGAACATAATTTTACAAATGATGAAAAGTTTGATATTCTATCGTGTTATATTTTATCTCAAAAAAATTGTTATGTGTCAGTTAGAAGATGTTTTTTGTTCTTAGAGAATAACGGAAATCATTTTGAACACCTGATTAAGCAGTTCCTTACTTTTTTCGTTATTCGTTTTATTACTGTTTCGGTATGATTTTTGTTCACATATTTGTGGTTTATTATTAAATTATTTGTTATTTATTGAACTAGTTGAACATGAGTAAAAAATTTAGAACTTACTTATGAGATATTAATTCTAAAATCAGGAGAAATACAGGACCGTATCCCAAAATTTCCTGATGTTGTTCTAAAAACCCTCGAAACGTCATTAAACCACAATGTGTCATACATCGTTGCATTAGGAAGAAAAAAGCTCTCAAATTCCAATATCAGAAAAACAGGACCGTATTTAAAAAAATAAAGTTGATTCGAGGACGACTCGTCGGATTACGGTTAGATAGAGCGGAAAAAGTAGCAATTTACTTTAGAATTCGATTTTAAAAAAACCCAGGAAAACAATAAAACGATTTTTCAGAATTTCGTTTTTTTCCGGATATCTCCGGAACTACTCGGAATTTTAAAACTTTCTAAGCGGCATATTATTAGGCACGTAAATGCGCAACTTTACCTCCATTTAACCGACTTCGTATCTCTTACAGTTTCCGAGATCCCTCCTTATCTTGGACACATTGTATATAGGCACAGAAGTAAATTTAGAATAACCAACAAGCCAAAATATTGGCTACCGTTATGTGCCATCAAAGGTTGTTTAAGGACCATAGAAACCTCCAGAAAATGATGCGGAATTATTTTGCACATTATATTAGGCAGAAGAATTTTATAGTATCGGTACGCGTTAAATCGCAGGGAACAGTACAGGTTTATTTAGTATATAATATAGGTACTCTTTCTTAGGTACTTCACACTTTTCAATAATTGTATAAGAACGTATTTTGTCAAACAGCTATGTAAGGGAGAGAACGTAAATGCATTTTTGAGATATCTACAGTCTGGCCGGAACACCAATTAAATTAAACAATATAAGTAATGGACTAATTTTGATGTCTGCCGCTTTCCAAGTAAGCACCAGTCGTATAATTTTATTCTGCGAAATATAAAGTATTTATGTTAAGCTTACGTAGGACTCTACCCATTACCATTACATTTCGTTTGCTTCTTTCAGTTAAAAGGACCACTGAAGCGTATAATTTATTACTTTCAGTTAAATCCTAAGTTACAAGTTTTTGGGTATTAAAATGTAATCAAAATGAAAATAAATCAATCAAAAGTCCTCTCATAATTTTTGCAGGAAAACATTAAATTTTAAATGCTTTAGTACAGGGTGTTCATTTTTGGGTAGTTTTACGGGGTATCTCCGTTATTAGTAAAGATAGAATTGATGTGATTTTCGCAGCACTGTGCTACTTTTTTGTCAAACAGAAGATGCCGTAATCAAAATTTTTCTAGGCCGCCTTGTTTTTGATATACGGGATAGTTTTGAGAATTGTGCATTTTGGGACACCCCCCATATCTCGGTTTTTCCCGTAACGTATCAAAAAGAAATAAAATGTTCTTTTTGTAGTTTTTTACATAGAATCCAGTGACGTACTCAGATTTTTTTCTACATTCAATAGTTTTCAAGGAAAATAAACAAATTTGCTCTTTTTAAATGGCATTGGCAATTCTTAAATCTGCCATAATTTGGTACTGAATGGAATAAATTTTATTTTGAAGGTATCCCCATAAGAAGAAAACCAAAAGTCGGGTGACCTTGGTGGCCATCTTACAGGTCCATTAGTTCCAATCCAGCGACCTGGGAAGATATTATCTAGGTAGACCCTTATAGTTTGGGCATTGTGAGCGGGCGCTCCATCCTGTTGAAGATGCAAGTTATTGAGACCAGCTAAGGGTACATCTTCTACTATTTCTGGCACAACGTTTTCCAGAATTTCCAAATATTTATTTGCATTAAGGCTTCCTTCAAATATATTATAAACTATTTTGCTATTCAGTCCTGAGACCAAAACCTCGTATTCTGTCGATTAAACATGCCAGCATTGGTAAAATCAGTCTCATCAGAGCATATAATGGTTTTTTCAAAATTGTTTTCCCTGTTCAGATTTTGTAAATACCAATTGCAAAACTCTATACGGCGCTGTGCATCACCAGAATGTAAGTTTTGTACACGGTTGAATTTATATGGCTTAAAATTGTGGGTTTTAGGATTGTTTGTACTCTTGATTTAATTATTCCGACCGAACCTTCAACTTTTCTGCAAGAACTACTTGAATTTGTTTCAATTGAAGCTAACACATTTATTTCATCAGTCTCGCGTTTATCCTTGTGGTAGATTTTAGGGCGAGGTTTAGAAAATGAACCGTGTTCAATTAAATTTGATTTTATTCTTAAAAAAAATTCGTTTATTCGGTTGTCGTCTTTCGAGATATCTACAAGTAATTTAAGAAAATTTATAAATTTCATAGAATTACTACATAAGGGCTTATATATTTACCTATTCAAATACACTTCTAATGCTCCATCTGCATTTTCGTTACACTGGATATAACAAACGAGCATGTCGCAATTCTGAAAGTTTACATGCTCTGCCATAATTAAGACAAACTGATTTTTCACTATTAATTGGAAATATTAAAACAACTTAGAGAACCTGAATGCTCTGACAGAATTAGAAGATTTTCTTATTATGACACATAGGACTGTGTTCTTTGGTTTGTTTTTAATATCCGTCATGGCCTACTAAATTTTTTTTATATATTTGAAAAACGTATATTTCGGTCCTAAGACTAAGACTAAAAATAAAGTGTTATATCTTTTTGAGAAGCTATTGACTATTGAATGTAGAAAAAATCTGAGTACGTCACTGGATTTTATGTTAAAAACTACAAAATCAACATTTTATTTATTTTTGATACGTTACGGGGTAACCGAGATATGGGGGGGTCGCAAAATGCACAATTCTCAAAAACATCCCGTATATCAAAAACAAGGCGGCCTAGAAAAATTCTGATTACGGCATCTTCTGTTTGACAAAAAAGTAGCACAGTGCTGCGAAAACCGCATCCTTTCATCTTTACTAATAACGGAGATTCCCCGTAAAACTACCCAAAAATGAACACCCTGTACAAGGACTACTAGAAAAGTTGAAGTGAATGGTACGCCCTTTATACTATTTGGTCATTTGATGTAGTATTTGATAAGCAATTTTTGTAATACAGCATATAAGTTATTTCCAGCTGGTTTCGAAATAATTTCAAATAGCATAGGCGCCTAGACTAATAATTATAAATTACACTAAAAGTTGACAATATCTCTTATTTTAATCTGTGTATAAGTAAACGCACGTTCTTCAAAGGATTTGTTTACCTCCCTTAACATATGAATGCCATTTCTAACTACTTAATTCGTATAGGAGCTACGGAAGCTTGGCTCACTATTGCAGGATCCTGTATAATAAATATAAATTATTAAAACAAGTCGCATCAGATTGCTCATACTAAAACGTTTTGAATCTAGTAAAAAAATAATATAACAAAATTATTATTAAATGTTTTTTACAATAAAGTTTGTGCGCTATACAGATTTTGAGTTTACCCTCTATTTACTTTTTATTTGTGTAAATATAATGGCTTACGGAATTTTAGCTTTAACACGATTCATGTTTGGATAGCTGAACTATGAAGCAAATGCTTTATATTCGTTACATTAATATATGGACCTAGAAAATGTATTAAACAAGCTTGAATGTACCTAAACAAACTTTATCTTACTAATAATAGCTACTTAATTACGCTTAGCTTAACATTTTCGAGCTTACTAATTTCAAAAAGATAATGTTCCTTAATATTAATCAGTCTATTAAATTACCCAAACAACAAGGAGTCTCAATATAAATCGTTGCTTTAAATAAATGATTGTTACATGCAATCAAGAATTAGAACATGATTTTTTTATTGGTGAACTCTGGATAATGGAAATGCGTTAGTTCATTAAGGCTCCAAAGATCTATTACTGAAAATGAAACCATGTAGAAGTCCCTTTTACAAAAAATACATATACTCGCAAGTAAAGAGAGCATACTGTATAGTCAATATATGAGTGAGTACCTAAAGTAAAATTTCTGACTAAATAGGTTGCTGCTTAAAAATTAAAATATTGTAAGAAATTTATTTTAAATAGTATATAATAAGGGGTTTTCGAAACATATTATATTATTAATGATATGAAACTTGTTGATAACCTAATTGGATAAACAAGATCTTATGGCCCGTCATATCCGTATAAAAAACCACACTGTGCGAAGTTTAACTTTTCTCTCGGGATTCAAGCTGTAAACTCGGATTACTTACTTTGAATATCGTTTTCTGGAAAACAGCATTTTACATAAGTAGATTCTGTAAATGTAATTTATTCCACCAACGAAACTTTTAAGTGTTTTATTATAAAGGTTATAATATTTAAAGCGATTTCAAGAAGCTATAGTTTAATTTCAGATATATTTCTATAATAAAATATAGTTTATTTATATTTAAGAACTATCCATTTATATTCAAAAAATTCAACAATTATCCAAGGCTAATAAAAATAATTGGATTTGGATTGGCGACAAAATATAAATGTTAAAAATGATTAAATATTAAAATTAAGCATTTACTTACTAGTACTAGAGTTAATAATTAAAAAAAAAAATACATATTAAATGATTTTGTCGTCCAAAGAACTCCTAGACTCGCTTTTTTTAGGATACAATTAAATGGTAATAGAATCGGTAAAGGGGTCCAATTAAATGGCCGACACAGTAAAGGCAGTTGTGGTCTAAGGAATAGGGAATGGAATAGAAATAGAATTTAAAGAATTACCATAATCTAATGTCAGAAAAGTAACAGGATTCGTGATTATTGAAATTCGTCGAAATTTAGATATACAAGGAGGATAAATAGGTTTAAATAAATCCATTTAAAATCTAACCTTTAATTTTTTCAAAAAAAACGCTCAAACCCGCCGATTTAAATTTTTTGATGGGAATTTTTTAAACTGATTTTCATTTATACAGGGTGACAACAAATATATTTTATGTTACACTTCAGCTTTTCAAATTTAAACCCCCAATTTTTATTTAATTTTCTACGCAATATTTTAATGACATTTCATGCATCATAACCTATGTCTAAATTAAATCATTTTTAAAAAGAAATCAATTTAAAAAAAAAAAATATAAATTTCATTTTAGGTAATAAATATTTCAATGACAAAATTGTGAAATATTAATTTAAAAATGTTGGAACTGACCACCAGAAACATCCTGATAATATCCTAGGTCAGGGGTCGGAAACCTGCGACTCGCGAGCCATATGCGGCTCTTTAGATGTGAAGCTGCGGCTCTCTAGTTCCATACGCAAATATTATTTATTTTATCGAAAAAAAAATTAAAAATTCGTTCTGAATCGATTAACGAGGATTAGGCACAGCCACTTGTACGCGCTCGAACAAACCTGAACAAACCCGGCCACCTACGGCTCGCGAGCTGCACGCAGCTTTTTCGATGTCAAGTTGTGTCTCTTTCGATATGAAATTGCGGCCTTTAGTGGCTCTTTAAAAACTGAGAAATTGTGTAAATTATAACTTTTGGTTCTCTCCGTCTCAAAAGGTTGCTGACCCCTGTCCTAGGCAATCAAATTGTTTTAAAGAATTTTTCTTTTTTCAACAATATAATTTGAGTTTTTAATTTGAACTGTGATAACGATGTAGGAAAAAATGTTCCAGAGTTCACTGTACTCGCTCAGTTGCTTGTTAAAATGTCCACAGAAACAAAATCTGTTACCGCTGACCAAAAATTCTATATTCGTAGCGCAAAATGTATCGATTTTCAACTGATTTGGGACCGTCAGAATAATCTGCATACTGAAAGCTTGACATTTATACCCGTTCATAGAGATAAAAAGCAGCAACCAGTTCGATACTCGTACATAACCGAGCATGCGCAGAACGAAATTTGCAACCGATTGGAAATTTCGCTGTGCGAACAAACCTGGTATTTCATTGTATTTCACTAATAGGTTTCTTAATGCAAAAGCTGAAATAAATGATGACATTTTTACGTAGACTCATTGGCTATACAAGGATACATTTTATTCTTGATAATATTAGTTGTATTTTTCAATTTGAGTTTTTCTATGTCAGGCAATTTCTTTTCCTAAATAGCACAATGTCTTTAGTAGATTGCTTTTTTTATAAGAGTGATGGATGTCTCTGGTACACGGGTCAAGTTTTTGAAATTGATACTATTATATGTTGCGCCCTTTGTCTGAAGGTGGAAAATGTAAAGCTGTTCATGTTTCTAATGTATGTACTTTATAGCAGTATAGAAAAGTTATCTCGTTAAAGGAAATTACTTATATCAAGATAATATCATTTTATTCCTGCTCATAACATATTAAATAAAAATATGTTTATCACAAATTCTGCACTTTTACGAACTTAATAGACAATTAATATTATCAGCTGACATAGAGTAAGGGGAATTATTATTATGTACATATATCGTGAATAAACTCATATTAACGCAGTGATTGTTGGGGTTAGCTAGTATAATTTCTTTTATAAGGTCATAGACGTACTAAGAATAATCCTATGTTTAGAAACAACTTAATTGGTATTTGGTTCATTTCGTGGTATTAAAAATCCCTTTTTGACCACGAACAGATAATATAAACGGCGACAGAATCTTTTACATCTTGCCCAGATCATAGATCGTTTTTAACAGAAATCAATGATGATACATTTCTCCTGATCTCCAATGAAACCGAAAGTTATATTAATTATACTGAATAGTATGTCAGGTGTACCTAGTAAGTAATAATATTATACTAAATATATGTGTGTGTTGTTTAAATTTTGTACGCGTAAAATTATTTATAGCATACTAATAACATGAAATTTAGGGAAATCACTGTGGCAACTCTGTACGGCCGTCTTTCCTGTGGATGACAAGGAATTTTAGAGATAATTCATTTATTTTTAACCATACTATGCGCTGCTGTGCTTGTGATCTATTATGTTTTTGGATTAATGTTTAGTATTTTTTCAAGCTATAACTATTTATTAGCTATCTACAAATAATGGTTCATCAGTCGTCAGTCGTATGTAAAAAACTGGACTATCCTAACTTCGGATAATGTTTTGACAGACAGAGAGATTATTGAGGTTATGTTTTTCAGCCTAAACAGTGGTGTAGCTAATTTAAAATTTTAAGTAATTGTTGCAATTTTATCGTCTAATTGGGTTTTAATAAAATTATTGTAAAATTCCCAGTTCGGTTACCTGATTTTTAAACACTAAGTATCTTTTTTGCAGCTCGAAATCTACAAAAGTCACGTGGTTCTTTTTGGTGAGGCAGCATTTATAGATAAAAATTAAAATACATTTTTATGATCCTAAATAAACGACAAGCCATTGCATTGGTAAGGAAAGCAGCGAGTGGACGCGCAGCTTACAACGTTGCCTTTTTTAAAGCAATTTTATCTTATCTGTAACATGGAATGTTTTGTCTCTCTTTTATATTATATGTCTATGTTTTCAACCTAACTCATAATAAGACTGGTACAGTCCTTTTACGAGAACTGATTGATTACTTTACCATAAAAAAACACAAAAAAATTTTGAACCTCTAAAAGTCCATTAGGCGTTGACCCTACCCTTTGACGTTTCTGTCCGATTTCTTTTTATTTGCCCATATAAAACGGAATAACCGGGAACACTTATTGTTAAAGAGGAAATAAAAGACTATTTATAGATTACGCCAAATGAATAGATTCGATATAATATTCTATTAGCTTTGTCGTCTCGCTATAAGACAGCGAAAGGAGAAGGAAATATAGAAATAGTATTATAAATTCAATTTTGATAAAATTCTATTTTCCTTCCTGCCAATAACTATCAAAAATAGTTACAAACTGCCAGAGGCATGCGCTCAGTTGGTTTAAACTGCTCATAAAGCAGAATATATTAATCAAAAATTGGGTGTTCGTATCGCTTGTCAACTGATTTTTCCCCAATCGATACAGTAAGATCCCCTCGACATTCTAAAATGATTTGTGTAGGGCGCCGCATGGGGAGGGGGGGGCACGCCCTGTAAATCTAACGGGAAATTCAATATAACTCAGCCGGTTTTGATGCTACAAAAAAAAATGTGAAAAGCAAAATTGAAGAGCTTGACAGAGCGCGTAAGCTCGAACAAACCCGATCTCAAAACGTCATTAAACCACAATGTGTCATACATCGTTGCATTCGGAAGAAAAAAGTTCTTAAATTCCAATATTAGGAAAACAGGACCGTAGTTAAAGAAATATAGTTGATAATGGCCCTTCGTAGACGACTCGTCGGATTACAATACAATTAACGCTGTTAGATAGAGCGGAAAAAGTGGCAATGTAAAAGTGCAATTTACTTTAGAGTTCGATCTCAAAAAAACCCAGGAAAACCGGATCTACTAGGAATTTTAAAACTTTCTAAACGGCATATTATTAGGCACGTAAATGTGCAACTTTACCTCCATTTAACCGACTTTGTATCTCTTACGGTTTCCGAGATACCTATACTGGCCCTCCTTATCTTGGACACGTTGTATATTAGTTTTCAAAATATATATGGTTACAGTGAAATGAAAGGAATCATTCTCATATATTTTGAAATATCTTACTTATACAGTTTTTAGAATTCCTAAAAATATCTGTATAAACTGATTATTAGTTTTAATTTTCTTGCTTGCGAAATGCTAAATGAAAATTCATTTTAATAACTTGCAATTAGGGTTGCCAGCTTTAGCAGGATATATCCTCCTTTTTTTGAATTTGCTAATACCGTTCGGTTTTTTCTTTCCGTCTGGATTATTCTAGTAACTGGGTCATAAATATTCATCATTACCACGCGAAATCAATTCTTATTTTTTATTTTTCTTTATCGCAGTCGTGATTAGTATAGTAGATTTACATTTTTTTGGGGGAAAGAAATGAGTTATTTTCGTTGGTTTTAGTCTTTTTATTAATAATAATCAGTGTTTATTTTCTCGTCTATACATACATACAATTGTCCTACATATACACATTGTCCATCTGGCAACCCTACTTATAATCCCATAAACAAAACACGTGTATTCATCAAGAAGATGTTGTGCTTCTAAAGCTTTTATTATGCTCGGTACAGTTCAAAACAATGTTTCTGTTGTAAGAAAACATGGTGCCTAAACAAGATACGTCAACACGTTTTTTAAAATAATATTATGGTAAAAAGGGAATGGTATACTCGTTACCGACAAGAAACGACAACAAAAAAGTCACAGCGGCTCGACAACCTTTCCAAATGACCTGAGGGGAGAAAGGGAACAGCTAGTAAATTTTCATTAAATTATAAATATTTCCATATTCTTTCGGTATCCGAATTTTATATATTTATTTGGGAAATGGAACAATCGCTTGTAATTTGGAACAATTCTGGAAAATGTTTTTGGTAGGCATTTTCTTATAGATTGTAAAAGACGAGCTAAATAATCAGAAATATACATTGCAAAATTAAGGAAGACCAGCAAACTGACTTTTCCACGCCCACGCGATTCCCAGCTTTATTTTAATATTTTTTGAAAGTAGAACTTTTGATAGTATTAACAGCCCTTCTGCTCTCTCATTTCTTGAAGGTTTATTTTGGTTCATTTTCTGTTCGAAAGCGAGCTTCCTACTGCACCTTACAGAACATAAATAAATTGTGTGTACTATACAGTACCATCGTGCCGATAAGAAACTATGACAACAAAATTTCTTATTTTCCCCTTGACTATTAGGAATTATTTACTCTCGAGTCTGGACCAGTAAAATTTCATATACAAATTTTACATGTCAACATATATTGTCACTTTATCATTAACATGTTAAGTACATTTTTCTTTTAAAAATATGGCACAATTAAACCCCCCCCCCCCCCAGCACAATGCTATTATCTATAGTGGTTGCGGGATGGTGCTTGCGGTTCAGGCCCCCCCTTGAATTTCTGCTGATGATGAAGATAGAAGATTATTTAATTATCAAGAAGTAATAAACTAAACTTTGTTGCTTCGACAAATTTTGATTGTTTTCTTTTTACCTTCTGTTAAATTTCTTCTATAATTTAGTTCTGTTTTCATTTTTAGACGTATTTGACTTGATGAATTTAGTCTCTCCATAATATAAACTGCCGCTAAAATTTATAAAACAAGTAATATATTTTGATGCCACGTATCGCAAAATACAAAACGTTAAATTAGATAACCTAGGTTACTTTCTAAAAGTTTGGTGTTTTTACCTTTAAAGCTCTAGAGCACCTTTTATAGTCTATGAGATATGTATTTCCGTACACAGTTTTGTGATTTTGCTATCCTAGCTTCCTATCGGCACGATGGTACCTTAAAATATTCAATTACAATTTTTTGTTTGTTATCCTCAATTTTCATATAATATGGCTTAAAATATCCCATCTTCATGGATCATTCTAAGTAGGATCCTCTAGGAACAAAATGAATTTAAATAGAATCCCCAAAGTAGACTTGTTGCGTAAATATTTATTGACGTCCATGGTTCATTCTCTTATACAGTTTAAAAATGCACACAACATATAGGTAAACGATTTACAAGAAAACAATATGAAACTTATTTTGAGAATATGTCTGCGCAAATTAAACAATGAATGAAAATAATCTTTACCAACTAATAACTTCTTTACTACTATATTCTTATGTTTAAAATTGCCAGCAATAGGAGGAAGCCAGCAAAAAACCTTTTAGGCTATCAAATAATTAAGTAATATTAGGAACAACATATGGGTATCCTAATCCTATACTTGCCCGAAGCAGGGTCAATCCGAGGTTTTATTAAATCCATGTGCTTAAGGGCTAGTCTATAATTTCAGGGATCCAAACCATTTAATTCCAGGGTCTTTCCGATATCATACTTTTCGTGTAATCCTACTTCGTAGGACAGTTTCTATTTCAAGAAGATTATTTATTTATTTATTTATTTATTTACCATTAAGGAATACAAAACGGGACTAACTCAGAGACAGAATTCACTAACACATTTTAACATAAGTATAATGTTATTTAAGTAAGGTTTTAACAAAGTATGCTATTTATTATTTATTTATTTTATTTTAAATTATAAACAAAACAAGCGCATGTATAATGTTAGACTAAGTGGTTTAGGTACAAAAGTCTTAGCGCACTACCAAGACTCGTCAGGGAAAAGAAACAAACATCCAGATCTATCAAATTTGAAATTGAATTGTAAAATTTTAGGCAGCTCTGCAAAAGCGCGTTTAAATGATAATTAGTGGTGCTTGGTTTGATACAGAAAAAACTGCTCTTCCTTGTATTGTAGGATGGAATGATTATACCTATTAAGTGAGTAATTGCCATTGAATCGATCATGTGATTGACGATTTTATTTGTAAACTTTATGTCATTCATTTGTCTTCTATCTTGAAGTGATAGTAATGCTAATATTTTTTTAATTAAAGCAGCGTTGTCGAGAAGAGGGTCAAAGAACTTATTGTTTAAATATTTTATAAATATATCCTGTACTCTTTCAATTTTATTAATATATTCGTCGTTTGAGGGTTTCAGATGACCGATCCAAAACAGAGCGTGCTATTAACATAGGACATATATAATGTACGTATCGATTCTATATGCTTAAAACCTTTACAGGTTCTGATAATAAAGCCCAGAGACTTTCTTTCCCTTGTAGTTATGTATTGGATATCATAATCAAACAACATTTTAGAGTCCAAGTATACCCCTATATCCTTAATAACAGATACTCTAGCTAATGGTGTAGTAACAGATAATGTTTTATTTATATTTCTAGAAAACAAACTATATTAATGTAGAATTTGATTTAAATAGTATTGCAAATTTTTTCTCCACACAACAAAATAGTTGCTTTTATAGCGATAACAGGAAAGACAATTTTACGATGCCATATAATTTTTTTGAACCGGTCATTCGGTGATCTATTTAAAACAAATAAACTGAAAGACTTCAAGTTAATAACTAGGAAAATATCGCGTTATTAACGCATTCAGCAAAATAATATAAATGGAATAGAAATTGTAACAAAATGGTAAATAAAATAATATTTATATTTAAATATAAGATCAGATAGCACAGAAGATGATTTAAATACATCTAAGGTTACTATTGTTTCCTTTGCCTGACTATTTATGATCATTTACAAGAACAGGTAGTTTTCTAGACAACTTATTTATGCATCATATTTTTAAACTCTATTTATTTTATATTGTTTGAAACATAAGAATATTTTTATTAGAGAGAATATAGAAGCAAGATATAGATGTGAATCATATGCGAAAAATTGTGAACGATAAGGAGAAACATTAGTCGTGCATAACAAAATTGTGATTAGTCCAATCAATTTTGAATCATATACCGCAAGAATTGTGAAAGCAGAAAATCATATCATATCTAGAAAAATGGTTATTGAAAAGAGAAAGTCAATCAGAATTACAATGAAAAGATTGTTGTTGAAGTTGTCAGGTAAGCAAGAATTAACTTAATGGGTATACTTTGATTGTTGACTTCATATCAAAGTTGTCTAATTAGAAATTAAAGAGATAAAAAGATAACAAATCCATACGTTTTATGTAATGATAGTATTGAAAATTAGCTTTTTTGCAAATGAAACCAGCAATATCTAGTTGTATATAACTGAAAACCTATAAGCTAGGACTAAAACAGTTATGCACCCACTGTAATAGGACATAATATAAAATAGATCATATTTAATTTTACATCAGAAGATATTCCGCTTCATTTGCTTTCAATCGAACAAAGAAACAACATATAAATTGTAATGAAACCGTTAACAAAAATTATTATTATTTCGAGACTGCCTCTTGAGAGTAACTTTTTTTCGTTAATCACCGATCGATCAGTCTTTCTCCCTTTGGAATGATTTTCGCGGAGTTAATTTGATGACTACACGGATGATTCTGTACCTCGTATCCTTAGTTTTGTTCGGGTTATGTAAATTTATTTCCACAATCTTTTAGATACATTATTTTGTTTTATTGTTAAATTTGGCATTATTGCATTGGTACCAGTATTAACAAGATGAGAAACTAAATCTACAAGTTGAGAATTAGGAATTAAAATGTTTCGTTAGTATGTACTCTTTAAATAGGAAATGTATATTTCTTTAATATTTAATATATTATGGTACATTTATATCAACAACATGGCGCTGGATTATTAAATTAAAATTAAATAGGATTCCTACGACATTGATTTTGTATGTTTCATATCGTTCTGGCCTTCAAGTCAAGCCGTCGATATAAAAGTAGTAACGATGAATTATTTATTTCTTTACGATAAACGTTGTTCACCTTTTCCCATATGGACGAGAGTTGTTCCTTTAAAAATGTTTATATAATGTTACGTCTATTTATATATAATATGATTTGCAGAATGACGCAACTCTAGTAGCGCAATAGCATTTGAAGTTAAGAAAGATTTTGTTGAATGACTAAATTATAAAAAAAATCGTTTGTGTTCAGTTTCATTGCTAGAGAGGAAGTATGTATCTCTAACTTTAAATGTGAACTTGAAAAATATTAGAAACATTTCCTAAACGATTTCTAAAAACCATCATAAAGTCATTTTAATTTAGAAATAAATACAGTTTTTCCACTTACCTTGCAAAAATGGTATAAGCTTACACATAGCTTCTCCAAAGACAAAATCTCGTAGTAGAGCACCAATCAGAGTAAACGGCATACATAAAACTCCCAAAAGAAGATCGGATATTGCGAGGTTAAGAAGAAATAAGTTTGTCACTGTTCGCATTCGACGGTTTTGGGCCTGCAACAAAAGAAATGAAATTTATTTCCCGTCCAAAAGAAAAAGGATATGTGACTGATTTTTACATGTTGAATGAATATAAATGAAAGGAAGTAAGCCATAAAATAAAATTTATTTAGATTGTATTTTTACACTTCTTCTTTCCAGTTTTATATGAGGTTTGCAATAAAAACCTACTACTAAAATGAATCATTCAAATGGGTATTTGTTGTCGACCATATATTATAAATTTATATTCAGTAAAGAAAAAAAATGTCGTAAGATTGTTTCTGATTCTTAAAACTTGCAAAGTTAAATATTTTATTCTTACAATCGATTTCAACTTTCTGCGCCAACTTTGCTGTGACTTTCAGAATAAATAAAATAAAAACTTTAAGAATATGGCATATTTAACAAGAAGTTGGAAATATTGTTGTGTGGAACCTGGAAAGAACATATTTATTCGAGCTGCCGCTTTAAAAAGGTATAATCAGCTTAAAGTAAAATGCTTACTGTGTTAGTGGATAGAATGCATTAAATTTTCCATGAATCTTTAAGCCAAAAACAATATATTTAGCTAATTATACAGGGTGTTATGGAAATGACGTATTATATTTAAACCGGCAATTCCTGAGATAAATACAAATTGAAGAATAATAGCCATAAATGGCGCTTTCAATTCATTCAGCGGTAAAAGTGACCTGTCGTTAAACCAGAAAAACACCTGTGTGGCACTGCGATACATGTAAGCAATCAAGGAATTCTGGCCGGTGTTGTCATAGGTACTCCTTAAACTCTTTAAACAAAATAAAATAATTTAAATACTTTTCCATTCTGTAATACCTTCTTGTGCAATTAATTCAAGAACATTTACGAAGGACTATGTTTTAAACAACCCAAAAATACATATGGAATAGTATTAAATAAGTTTGAAATAGGCACGTACGTCACTAGGTCAAATGCCAATGACCTCTTGACGCCTTACATCGGCTGAGCGAAATATTGTTCATATAGCGCCGCACGCTTGCGGGCTGTTAGTTGAAGACCAACCAGCGGACGGATACGTTGTGTCTTGTCGATCACCAACACACTCTCAGCAATCCGCTCTGTTTTTTCGGTTTACGCGTGTATCTTGCCCGTCCATAAAAAATCTTTGAATATTGTTTTTATTGACGCGTTTCTTCTGGACGTCAAATATGTAGCGCTTCTCTAAGACACCCAAGGAGTCACCCATTTAAATATAATACGTCATTTCCATAACACCCTGTATATGTTTAATTTTACTTTATTTTCTTAACCATTTAAATTGTATTTTTATATTGTTTTAGCATCTGACAAGAAAGCATTTCTAACTAAAAACTAAAAAATATATACTCCATCCTTTTTTTTAAATACTTTATACATTGTGAAATGCATGGGGAAAGTTTATACAGGTCTGGAAATACGTCGTCCGCCCATATCCTATTAATAAGTTAAAAGAGTAAAATATTAAGTGTCGCAAAACAAATAGAAACAGATAGATTATGTTCCTTCCACTCCATCTAGATCTTGAATAAGTAATTTTTATGCCACCTGTTTCCAAGACAGTCCATCGCCCTTCGACAGCTTAAGTAGCACTAAAATTTAAAACTTAAGTTTAAATTATTAGAGACAATAATATATACAGTGATGGGCTAAAATATGGAACAAATTCATTTAAAAATCAGGTATTAATTTTTTGTAAAAACGCTCGGACACGTCAATTATAATTTTTTCTTCCGGATTTTTTGCCTCAAAAAAAATTATACTGGGTGTGTCAAAAAGTAGATTTTTGTATTTTAAATAGAACCACCCTATTTTTACTTATCACATAAATTCTACGTCAAATTCTGAGCATAATTCATGTAGCATACTCTATCCTTATCTCTAACGGTTTTAGAGAAAAATTACATCTTAAAAAAGAAATTTCTTTAAAAAAAGGTACATGTACCTACTTAAAGGTAAACAGGTAAATTTAAATTAATTGTTACTATGATAGCAAGTCATGTGTCAATCAAAAAGAATTTTAAGTATAATTTTGAAAAAACGGTGATCATGGTGCATTTAAATGAAACTCAAAGAATCGAAATTTTAATTTTAATTGGATGTGGAGACAAAACAAGAAGTCAAGAAGAAGTTTGTAAGTTGTTTAGCGCTAAGTATCCAGAACGACGGATTACAAGATCTACAGTGAGTAAAATTGAAAAAAAATTCAGGGAAACAGGGAATGTAAAGGATCGTCTACGGCTAGGTCGTCCAAAAATTAGTGAAAACACAAAATTGAACATTTTGTTAGAAGTTGAAGATAATCCCCATAGTGCATCCACTGAAGTAGCCCATAATAATGATGTTAGCCGACGATCTGTTTTGCGGGTATTGAAACAAGAAAAGTACCATCCGTATAAAATTAGGTTGCTGCACGAGCTAAACGAAGATCTATTTTTCCATCGCAGCGTACTTTTTAGCGATGAAGCCACGTTTTGTTTGAATGGTTCGGTAAAAAGACAAAATTTTCGGTATTGGAGTACAAATAATCCCCGTTGGATGAGAGAACAGCATACGCAATACTCACAAAAAGTAAATGTTTGGGCAGGGATATTAAATGATAGAATTATTGGACCTTTTTTCTTCGATGGAAATCTTACAGGAGACCGGTTTTTACAATTTCTTCAAAATGAATCAGCCTAATCTACCAGAAGCGTCTATTTGGTTTCAGCAGGATGGTGCTCCGCCTCATTTTGCTCAACAAGTACGAGAGTATTTGAATACTATTTTTCCCGAACGATGGATAGGTAGAATAGGACCCATAGAATGGCCTGCAAGATCTCCCGATCTTACACCAATGGATTTCTTTCTTTGGGGTTATTTGAAATCAAAAGTGTATAAGGATAAACCACAAAATTTGGAAGACTTCAAATTTAAAATTAGATATGAAATTAGGCAAATTAATGAAAATACTGTAAATAATGTTTTAGAAGGGTTTTTAAGTAGATTGGCATATTGTCAAGAAGTTAATGGTTTGCATTTTCAACACTTAATAAAATAATTTTTCAAAATTATACCTACATCTACTTTTTGACACACCCAGTATAATTTCTTTTTGAGGCAAAAAATCCGGAAGAAAAAATTATAATCGACGTGTCCGAGCGTTTTTACAAAAAATTAATACCTGATTTTTAAATGAATTTGTTCCATATTTTAGCCCATCACTGTATATGTGTGTAAAACGCAAGCAGTAACACGCACAATACGAGATAAATATCAACAATAATGGCAATTTATATAAAGAACGTCTGGCTATAAAATACAGCATCTTTACAAAGAAGCGTCTAGGAAACCGATGATTTTTATAAAAACTTTGAAAATATGAAATTAATAATAAAAATATAGTAAATTTCACATTTTCAAATCTATGTTATGTAATGTTACTAGTTTCATTGTACACATACCTATAATCCTCGTCAGGGGATTTATTAGCAAATATATTGTAATAATTTAAAAAAAACGGAAGGTCCTAAGTAAACAAAGCTTCCTGATCAGTCAATAATAATAATTACACAAACCGCCAAATAATTAAGAAGAAATTAGAAAGTTTCAAATTAAAAGCGAATTAAAAATCGTGATTGGCTTGTGAACTTTGAGTATCTACAGGGACCTTCTCATTTATTCCCTAGAAGCAGCTGGCTCATTCATCCATATCTACTTTAATTAAGTGCCCTTTCATAAACAATTTGTTATTTTATGGACGCAATCGCTAGTTAATCAGGGAAAATGTTAATTAATTATTTGTTTTACTTTTCGTAACTCAAATGATGTGTATGATTTACGGCAAACATCCGACTATACAGGGTGACTCCAATTAAATCGGCACAATTATTATTATTAAACCTCTTTGGTATTATTTGGTATCCCATTTAAAAAATAAAATAATGTAAGCACGCGATGATAATTGTTTTTGTTTGTGCTATTTTAATCAGCGGAACCAAATTCTAGAGGAAAGACGTCTAATATTAGGATGGTGCCTAAACTATGTATTTTTAAAAGAAACCTGTATATGTATGTGCACAATCTATTTATTAACCATATGCTCTGTTATACCTTAAAATGCCCTTATATTGACATATATAATTTTTAACTGAATTACTGGAAACGTTAAGTCCTATTGCTCCGTTTTTAAAGTGGTGATTTATTGGTTATAGGTAGTCCGGATTTAAAAGCATAAAAAAACTTAAAATAAGCGCTTAAAAATATAAACTGTCACTTAAAAAAAGCATGAAATATACACAAAAAAGGCATAAAAAATATAAAAAGCATAAATTAAAAACAGAATTTATTCTCGAAATAAACACAATCTTAAAATAGAATAAAGTTATATGTATAGCAAAATTAATTTTTGTAAAAACAAGCAATAACCAAATGTTGGTTTAAGTGTTCCATTTTGAAGTTTTGTCTTCTATCATTTAAAATGTTTTTATAGCCCGAAAAACTCCTTTCTACGTCAACACTTGTTATGGGCGCATATTTAAATTTGCAAGTCTGGATTAGGATTTTTTGCCAATACCAAAGCAATTTTTTAAAATTTTTGAAAACTTTAATTCTAAAACAATATATCCTTTAATTTTTTGTACTTTTTGGCCAGTTTCTCCAGGTTAATAGCCTCTTCGAAATCATTAATTTTTTTAATGGAGGCATTCCTTATTTCTCGACAGATTTTATTGTGTCAGTCACAAAATTAAAATTACACTTTAAATAGGCCAAATGGTCCTTAATTTCTTCCTGATTTAGGTCCGTTTGACAATTTTTAATTGCCTTGCTGGCTGATTCGGGTAGCTCAAATATAACTTTTCAAAAATTTTCGAAATTGTATAATATATTGTAGCATCTAACCAAGTACCTTATCAAAACGGGTTCAAGTGGTAATGGGGTGTTAGGTACTCGTTCTTTGAAGAGTTGTACCCGTAAAGGCGCCTTAACAAGAACTTTTTCCATTTTTAGTAAGTTCATTAAGAAGAGGAAATTGTTGCCTTATAGTTTCAGCAACTCTATTTAAGGCATGTGCTAAGCAAGTACAATGGATTCAATTTTTGTTAAACACTTTTAAATTTGAAGTCATCTTGACCATATACGCTGCTGCGTCAGAATGCATGAGTAATACTTTGTTACAGGGAACTGGTCATGGCAAGTAAAAGCTTGATACTGTGTTACTATTTGTACTTTCCAGCTCTTTGGGGCATATTAAATATCCTGTGGTTGGAATTTCTTCATCAAGAACTCCGATAATACAATTTACAACATATCTTCCACAAGCAAATGCTTTAAATAATAAAAAAGATCAATATTTCAACAAAAGGCAAAAAAAGCTATAAATAGGCATAAAAATTAAAATAAGCATAAAGTTTAAAAAAAAGCAAAATAAGCATTATAAACGCTGCCTTTTGGCAAATTTTTCGTTAAATTCATCAATATCTTGAGTTATCTACTATTTGATTTTAATATTTACAATACGAATAATGCCTGAAAATCCGGACTCTAGTTATAAGTTAAAAAAATGAAATATTTTTGAGTTTAATGAATAAATGTTATACAGTAAATATTATAATAGAGATTATTTAAAATAGAATTTTGTTTGTTTTTGCTAAAATAATTCTAACTCAAAAAATTTATGAGGTGCCTAATAATATTGGACAGCTAATCTATACATTCCCAATATTGGATGCCGGTGCTGAAAGCAAAAAAAAAATATGTCTGCGATTTTTGTATGGATGGATGATTTTGCATTCATATATTATGCTGTAATTGACTTTTTCATTTTGTATTTTACTGTGTAAAATAGTGACATCATTATTAGTATTAGTATAAAAAAATGCATCCTAACATATATCCAATATTAGGCTACTACTATTACATTCACAAAATCGACAATTTTCAAAAAATATATTTTTTGGCTTGAGCTGTTCAGCCATTAAGCCAGTCACAACAAAACAATACTTAATTAGTATTATTATTAGTAGTTAAGCCGGTACATATACAACGTGTCCAAGATAAGGAGGGCCAGTACAGGGATCTCGGAAACCGTAAGAGATACGAAGTCGGTTAAATGGAGGTAAAGTTGCGCAGTTACGTGCTTAATCATATGCCGTTTTGAAAATTTTAAAATTCCGAGTAGTTCCGGAGATATCCGGAAAAACGAAATTCTGAAAAATCGTTTTTTCGTTTTCCTGAGGTTTTTTGAGATCGAATTCTAAAGTAAATTGCACTTTTGCATTCCCACTTTTTCCGCTTTATCTAACAGCGTTAATTGTTTTGTAATCCGACGCGTCGTCTTCGCTGGGCCATTATCAACTTTATTTTTTTAAATACGGCCGTGTTTTTATGATATTGGAATTTGATAGCTTCTTCCGAATGCAACCATGTATAACATATTGTGGTTTAATGACGTTTCGAGGGGTTTTTGAGCAACATCAGGAAATTTTGGGATACGGTCCTGTATTGCTCCTAATTTTATAAATAATATCTCATAAGTAAGCTCTAAATTTTTACTTATGTTGGACTAGTTCAATAAATAACAAATAATTTAATAATAAACCACAAATAAGTGAACAAAATACAGAAACATTATTTCAAACTTGTTGTTGATTCGGGATTTAAAAGAAAAGTAGGCCCTTGAAACAAAAAAATTAAGATGGTGACGCGTGATTTGTTTCTGTTGACATTCCCATTGTGATCGTTTGAGAACGTTTTAAGAGGTTTTCTATTTTGCAGAAAATATGGAACATAATTTTACAAATGCTGAAAAGTTTGATATTCTATCGCATGTTTTATTTTATCTCAAAAAAACTGTTATGTGGCAGTTAGAAGATCTTATTTGTGCTTAGAGAATAATGGAAATCATTTTGAATACCTGATTATGTAGTTCCATACTTTTTTCGTTGTTCGTTTTATTACTGTTTTGGAATGATTTTTGTTCACTTATTTATTTTTTATTAAATATTTTGTAATTAATTGAACTAGTCCAACATAAGTAAGAAATTTAGAGCTTACTTATGAGATATTATTTATAAAATTAGGAGAAATACAGGACCGTATCACAAAATTTCCTGATGTTGTTCAAATAACCCTCGAAACATCATTAAACCACAATGTTTCATACATCGTTGCATTCGGGAGAAAAAAGCTCTGAAATTCCAATATCAGGAAAAAAGGACCGTATTTAAGAAAGAAAGTTTATAATGGCCCTTCGAAGACGACTCGTCGGATTACAAAACAATTAACGCCGAAGAGCGGAAAAAGTGACAATGCAAAAATGCAATTTACTTTAGAATTCGATCAAAAAAAACCAGGAAAACAATAAAACCATGTTTCATAATTTCGGGTTTTTTCCGGATATCTCCGGAACTACTAGGAATTTTAAAACTTTCTAAACGGCATATTATTAGGCACGTAAATGCGCAACTTTACCTCCATTTAACCGACTTCGTATCTCTTACGGTTTCCGAGATTCCTGTACTGGCCCTCCTTATCTTGAACACATTGTATACAATACAAGAATGTTTATATTTAAGTTGTTCTAGCTGATATAACGTATCTAAATATCGGTACGTTTAATACAAAAACGCTGATTGATAAATCTACTTTATCTGGTTTGTTCGGGTCTGGTAAAGAACCGAACCTTTCTGTTAAGATAAAACTCGATTAGTAAAATCTAAAAAATCCGGTCTGTCAGTCAGTCACTTCAAGGGTCCCAATGTCAGATCAAATTTAGGGGTGGTTCATAGAGTCTATTATACAAAGGAAAAAGAAGGCGAACGTCTTGAAGCGGTTTTCTTTTATCCGCCAGCTCGCAGCCATTTTTTTAATCGAAAAATTTTACCTTATTTCTGCGAAATTATTACTGTTTGTGAATAGAATAATAATCCCTAATTGTAAATTGAATCAATTTGCGTCTTCCTTTCAACAAACGACGCCGCAATAAATTATAAAAATATACGGATTGAAAGAGATTGATCAATATATAACGGGCATCAGAAAGAGCCTGATTAAATGAATGAGTTTGATACTGAATATTTTTGTTGTTAATTTTTAATTCTATGATGATATCTTTACCGGGCGTTTTAATTTTAGAAATATACAGGGTGGTTGATTAGTGCGAGGAAGTCAAATATCTCCGTTGTTCTTAAAAATATCGAAATTTATTAAATACAAAGGTTCTAGGATAAATAAAAGCGCACATTTTAAAAATATTTTTGGATACACAGGATTCTCCAAAAAAACGGGCCATCATATAAGTAAATTTTTTTAAATAGTACCCCCCATTTCTTTTTGTCTCATCGAATTCGGCATACAATTCTACATAAGATATGCTATTTTATTTTGGTGATTTATACGAAGTTGCCAGATTATTCAATTTTTCCTAAAATTTTCTCGAAAAACATCATATCAAAAAAATTATTTTAAAATATTACTAATTTAAACTAAAAAAGAATTTTTTATATTTTTATAAACCTTACAGGTGTCCGAACAATTTTACTAAAAAAAAGCATCAATATCGTATACAGGGTGTTTTTTACATCGGTACAAATGTAGCAATTTTTATATAAATATTACTCGATTTTTTGAAATAGACTTCCATGTATATTATCATGTCAGTTTACAGATAATTTCAACCTCTTTAAATAGGCAATTATAATAAATGCTTTAAACCGTAACGTTCTTTTAATATTTTATGTTTTATTTAAAAAATGTAAAAATATTGGCATTTTCAATAAGTTGGCCATGAGTTGGACAAAAAAATAATAAACTAAATAAAGAAACTATAACAAGTGTTCAATATGACCTCCATTAACATCTAAACAGGTCTCTACGCGTTCTTGAAACGATCTACTAACTTCATTTAATACATTGTTGTTGATATTCCCAAAAACTTGTGTAATGCGGTTCTTCATATTGTCATTTGTGGTTGGAGGCACTTTATACACTTCATCTTTGACGTATCCCCACAAAAATAAGTCCATTTTTGTTAAATCTGGAGATCGAGGTGGCCATTGAAATGGTCCACCTCTACCTATCCATCTATTAGGAAATTCATTGTTTAAATGTTCATGGATTGCGGCCGTATGGTGGACTGGAGCTTCATCATGCAAATACCACATTCCGTCTTTTACAAAATTTGTCAAATTATTTAACAAGCGTGGTAACTCATTTTGCAAAAAATCCAAATAGACTTGTCCTGTTACTCGTGTTTCAAAAAAATAAGGACCAATGACATAATTTCCAACTAATCCACCCCACGCATTTAGTGACCATCTAGTTTGACTGTGAGTTCTAATAAAATGTGGGTTGGCGGTTGCATAATAATGGAAATTATGCCTATTGACATTTCCATTTTTATGAAATGTAGCTTCGTCAACGAACAATTCATAATTAAAAAAATACCTGTCTTGGTGTATTTTTTGTTGAGCGCAGTCACAGCAAGTAACTCTGGTTCCGTAGTCCTGATCGTTCAGCTCTTGCATCAGTTGAATGTGATATGGGTGCATTTTATTTTTAGTCAAAATATTTTGGACAGCCCAACGTTTTACATCTGTTTCATTGGAAATTGTTCTTTGGGAGATATGGGGATTTTTAGTTACTTTCAGCAGCACGGTTAATTTATTTTCTTCTGTATTAACACTTTTAGTTCTTTCAGTTTTTTCATATTCTACTTTTCCCGTCCGAGAGAAACGATCCTTTAATTTATCAAATGCTTCTTTTCTTGATTGCCTTCTATCAGGATAAGTTTCCCGATAAAGCATTGTAGCAAGTAGACAGTTTCTGTCACTTGCTCCTAGTATGAAAACCATATCGACTAATTCGTCTGTAGAAAAATTCATAGCGTGTCAACAAAAAATACTTTTTGATCTACAATAATTACCTTAACACCGTAAAGTTGTTAATCAAGATATGTCAGAAATCTATATTCATTATTATGATGAGAGTACGAATTGTTGATTTTTGTTTAACTCATTGGCAACTTATTGAAAGTGCCAATATTTTTACATTTTTAAAATAAAACATAAAATATTAAAAGAACGTTACGTTTTAGAGCATTTAATATAATTGCCTATTTAAAGAGGTTGAAATTATCTGTAAACTGACATGATAATATACAGGGGGATCCATTTTAAAAAATCGAGTAATATTTATCTAAAGATTGCCATTTGTACCGATGTAAAAAACACCCTGTGTACGATATTGATGCTTTTTTTTAGTAAAATTATTCTGACACCTCTAAGGTTTATAAAAATATAAAAATTTCTTTTTTAGTTTAAATTAGTAATATTTTAAAATAATTTTTCTGATAATATGACGTTTTTCGAGAAAATTTTAGGAAAAATTGAATAATCTGTCAACGTCTCATAAATCACCAAAATAAAATAGAATATCTTATGTAAAATTTTATGCCGATTTCGATGAGACAAAAAGAAATGTGGGGTACTATTTAAAAAAAAATTACTTATATGATGCTCCGTTTTTGTTGGAGCATCCTGTATATCCAAAAATATTTTTAAAATGTGCGCCTTTATTTATCCTAGATCCTTTGTATTTAATAAATTTCGATATTTTTAAGAACAACGGAGATATTTGACTTCCCCGCACTAATCAACCACCCTGTACGGGAAAAGATGCCTCGGATGGAAACCTCAAAAGTTAAAACGTTTAAGACATATGTTCATATGCAGTTTTTAATAATAATCTCCTTAAATATTAGCCTATTATTAAGAAATACCTTGTATAATATAATAATATATGCCAATATACAGTTACATAATAATTCCTTCGTCTATAAACACTCGCATTGATTAAAAGCAGTTATAAAGAAACCTTCGATTCTTTCGAACATAAATTTTATGTATATTTAAGAATTTCGGCTGCAGTCAAGGGTTCGAAAGGAAACAAAATTATATCACGAGCCAATACATTACCTCTACCTTAGGGAATAATGAAGACCATATAGATAAAAATTTCCTTCAGAAAGAATTTATGTGGAAAGCAAATACCCTTCAAAGAGAGATTGAGAAACACATTTCAGTATGTATAAGAAGTTTTCGAAAGTAAAAGCCGAGAAAATTGATGATTATTGTTACTCAGAAATATTAATTTTTATAGTATCTTGAGTACATTTATCGTATCTTTTATGTTCAATACACCTTAACTTTTACCCCCCTCCAAGATGACTTCTTAGAAATCTTCCTATGTTTGGTTGTGCCCCACCTAAATCCCACACCTGTACAATGACAGGCGTGGAATTCGGGGTTAGGGGTTACCCCCTAATCATATTTCGTGATAGGTGGGTCTCCCCCCTGAGCATCTCTTTCCGAGCACCCTTACTTGTGATTAGAGGAGTAGAGGGAAAAGAGAGTAGTATAAAACTAGCAGTGAAAATGAAAAATGGCACGTTCACAAGAGTATTCACTAAAACGTTTTATATTCAAAACTGTGCTACCTTGACGATATATGATTAAAATAGCAACTGTCAGAATATGTCGATCAAGTCTTCTATAATAATTAAATATGTTTTAATTTTCATCAAATAATATAGCACCCTAAGTACTCTTTCCTCCACATATCCACCAATGACCCGCATTCCATAACAAACAGAATTTAGTTTTTTCGCCAAGTTATTTATATGACATGACCAGTCCAAATGCTCATATATTCCTAAAAATTTCGCCTCTCGTGAGAGATTTAGTTCTTTGTCATCCATTTCTAAAGCTAAGGGTTTTCCCACTGTTGACTGATTCTAAACAATATAATATTCGTTTTATTTCTATTTAAAACGAGCTTATTTTTTGTAAACCAGTTTGTAACCAAGCCACAAAAATACTTAGCCTCCATAAAAAGATTTTCCGATTCCTTGCTACCAACAATGAGGTTAGTATCATCTGCGTATTTAACAATGTGTTGATATAATTTGTCAGTCACGAAATCTAGGTCGTTGATAAACAGTATAAAGAGCAATGGTCCCAAAATACTTCCCTGCGCTATTCCTATATTATTAAAAAGTAGTTCTGATTTACATGTTTTTCCACCTTTTGTAACTGATACCTTTTGTTTCCTATTATTTAATTCCGCGGATTTTCAATCAAATTCAATTCAAATTTTTCAATCAACAATTCCCTGTCTAGACAAAATAAAATCTTTTATCTTTATGTAAAAATATAAATTTTAATGATGTTTCGGTCCTAACATTATCAGATGTCTATGCACTAGATGATTCAAAATAATCAGTTATAACGTATAATGTATTTACGGAATTTCTTTGTTTATTTTCCAGCCAGATCTACAGAGATATTAAAAAGTTTTTTGCCAAAATTCCTTTCGTCTGGGAAATTTCTGATATTAATTTCTGTGTCAAGCAACATCCTATAGCAATAAGATAGCGAATATTACCTATTATAGACCACCCACGTCCAGAAATCTAATATAGGGGAGACTTGGAAGATTTTGGACACAACAAGAGAACAGATATGTACAAATTTCCGGATCCGGAAATTTCTCCTTACATTTCGCCTGATATCATGAGACTTTGGATTTGATATTTGTTTGGGTATATTTGAGATTGTTCCACGAGACTCTGGGTCAGATTTTAGAAATACAATCCCTCACAATAAATTCAAGACAAAGATAATTTTAATCAAATTTACGGTAAATTTAAATATTATGTAGACTTGTGTCTTGGAATGATCTCCTAAATTTTAGTTCCAAAAAAATACTGATTATTATACAAGCAGAGAAGAAAGTTACTTTTTAATTCTTGCGGAAAAGTTGAGCGGTAGAATTTTTCTTCATTATATTTCGTTCTGAAGTGTCACCTTTTCTTAAAACAATGTTTTCTTGGTTCACGTCATTATCAGCTTTTTAAAAGAAGAAACAAAGTCGTTTTTCAATTTTATTCACAATTCACAACATTACATGATTTTATCCAGTAGCATGAACAAATATCCAAAAATTAGTAGCGTATATTGCAAGTATTCGAGCAACAAATATTTGAATTCAACCATGGATCTCGTTTAAATTGTATAATATACAACATTATTAATTTATATGGAGCATCTTATCATACTGAATTCTTGCACAAAGCTGACACATTTGCAGCCAAATATGTATGCTCTTGTAACTGACACATTTCCAGCTTCATATTCATAAACGTAACTATTCTAAGAAGGTTCTACCAATTTACCCTTAGCCTATCTGACAGCGACACAACTTATTTAAGCATTGTTGTGCAACATATTCTGATTTGTATGTTACGAAGTTGAAATAGTTATTTTTTTTATAATATGGGATTACGGTAATTGGTTTAGAGTCAATTGCTGAAAGCAAAACAATTTTAATAGTATATTATATTATATACAGGGTGGCCCATCGAAAACCGCCCAGCAAGGTTTACGGCTGTGTACGTGAAAATTAAAAAAAACCTCGGACCCGTAAACTTGTGTTTTCAGGTGGACACGTTTCATTACTAATTTCATTCCTGTAACCTCAACCCCCCTAGCGGGGGCGGCTATTGCCCTTGTTTTTTTCAAATGGGAATGGATATGTTGTGATACATCTTTTTAAAGGGCATTAAATTTTTTTTAAAATGGCACTGCACCTGTTATCAAGCACACAGGTTTGTGCGTAAACAATTTTTACAAAACGAAGCGCCATTTTAAAGAGAATTTAATGCCCTTTAAAAAGATGTATCACAACATACCCATTCCCATTTGAAAAAACAAGAGCAGTAGCCGCCCCACTAGAGGGGGTTGAGGTTACAGGGGTGAAATTAATGGTAAAACGTGTCCCCCTGAAAACAAAAGTTTACGGGTCGGAGGTTTTTTTTAAATTTTCACGTACACAGCCGTAAACCTTGCTGGACCACCCTGTATATACATTGCGAGTAAAAAAATAAATAACTTTTGGTCCGTATGATTTATACTATTTTTTCTCCAACCAAAATAAAATTACTTAATGCAGTTAGTTTTTTTCTTCAAATACAATTATTTTTAATCCTAAGATTGAAAGTGTTGCTTAGCAAGGAGCACATTCTTGTACAATACGAGTATTGTTAGCACTTATTACACCTGAAAATAGTACAAAAACATCAATATACAGGGTGTCCGGGAACATGTGGGAAATCTCCCGGATATGAAGAAAACACGTGAATAGAATACTATAGGTTCATATAAACTTCTTTCGTATCGGCCTCCTCTTCGGAGATATGGGCTCCCAAAGAGCACCAATGGAATCAAGATTTTTACACATAATTATTGAACCACCTGGTATATTTCAATTATCCTTTAATATGATGTATACCAGGTAAGACCCGTCAAATCACTACCCAAGAAACTGTTGTGAATTACCCACAGCTGCAGGGACGGACTAGCTGTAACACTCATGGGCTCATTTTTTTTACGCCCTGTATGATGAGAACTTTGGACAATGTTTTTTACATACCTTTAACTATTGGCTAAAAATTAAGTACTCTTCATTCATGTCGCTAATCCTAACCGTTTTCGAGGAAACGTGGTTTTATTTACATCGTGTATTTGGCGTATCTCGGTAAAAGATACATCTTTGTTCCTATCAAATGTTGAAACTCAAAATTCCGCTTTTTCATATTTAACCCGTGAGAAGTAAGGGGACTCTTTGTAATTAAAATGACGTTTTCTAGAAAACGGTTAGGATTAGCGACATGAATGAAGAGTACTTAATTTTTAGCCAATAGTTAAAGGTATGTAAAAAACATTGTCCAAAGTTCTCATGATACAGGGCGTAAAAAAAATGGGCCCATGAGTGTTACAGCTAGTCCGTCCCTGCAGCTGTGAGTAATTCACAACAGTTTCTTGGGTAGTAGTTTGACGGGTCTTACCTGGTATACATCATATTAAAAAATAATTGAAATATACCAGGTGGTTCAAAAATTATGTGTAAAAAACTTGATTCCATTTGTGCTCCTTGGGAGCCCATATCTCCGAAGAGGAGGCCGATACGAAAGAAGTTTATATGAACCTATAGTATTCTTTTCACGTGTTTTCTTCATGTCCGGGAGATTTCCCACATGTTCCCGGACATCCTGTATATTGACGATTGGAAAGAAATAGCATATTGCATACCTAGGTGTAAAGTGTTTCATGTTTGTCGAGAGAAAAGGATATACAAACTAATCCGAATAAACCATTTCTCGAGACAGAAATGAAACTTTTCATCTCTCAAACTTTTCATCTCTCAAACATCGGCTGCCGCCGCACATCCTCGCATTCAGCATGAAGTATCACGCCTCAACAAAGACCTGGAAGAAATTTTTGCTTGTGGTGACAGTAACCAAGTCGAATTTAACGCTAAAAAAATTCACACAGCAGTTTTCTCTAAAAAGGTTAACATTACAGAACCGGATATAGTCATGGACGGACACGCAATTCCACTGGCTTCATGTATTAATTTGTTGGGCGTCAATCTGGGAGGAAATATATCTTGGGATAACCACGTTGTGGCAATCGCCAAGATAGCTTCTCAGAAACTTGGTGTACTCTTCCGAACCAGAAAGTTGTATACACCTCAACAACTTTTGACACTATACAGAGCCCAGATTCGACCATCACTAGAGTACTGCTCTCATGTCTGGAGGAGGGCCATTCGTCTGATTGGAGGCCACGAGCTGACGAAGAACCTCGACGGCCTAGAACATCGAAGGCAGGTTGGGGATTTGACTCTTCTTTACATATATTTTCATGGAAAGTGCTCGGCCGACCTTGCCCTCTTTATTCCGCCCAGAGCGGCGAATAGCAGAAATACACGATGAACCACTGCCGCCCATCCATAGTAGTACTCCTCGACCTTCTATATTTAATAATTATTTCATCTGGAGGACTTCATCGTTATGGAACGACCTTCCCGAGGTCGTTTTTCCCAACGAATAAAACCTCGAACGATTCAAAACCAACGTGAATGCGCACACGCACCACTCCCAAAGTGCCCTAAAGGACATTTTCTATAGTGCTTGTGCTTGATCACAAAAAAAAATAAGCCCAAAAAAATCATTTTTATTGACTGCCAGGCTTAATGCTGATTGTAGCAATATATTTTTTTTATATTCTGACGGAATCACGAATCTAGACACCCTGCAAAAAGTTTAATTTATTTCTTCTTATTATAATTTATATGTATAATTAAAGTTCGTATCACTTCTTAAGATTCACTTTGTTCTCTTGGAGCTATATAACTTGGCCCCGATTATGTGATTTCATTAAGTTGGCGACAGGTTTATAGATGATATTCACAGACCCAATTCCATCAACAGTTGTTCGGTTGTTTTGAAATTATGCGCCTGACAAGATACATAACTTTGTAAAATATATTATTTACATAAAATTTATAAATTAATTTTAAATATTATGTTTGTCTACTTGGAACCATTTATTTCTGACCCAGGTCTTCCAGGATATATCTCTTTTAATGGCTAGCAGAACGTTCTCAGGGAATATTAATACAGTTTGAAGTTCAAATTATTTACTGTAAAAATACTCGTACAAGCTTTATAAATAGAGAAATATTGGTTCTAAGAAACGCTGAAATTCAATGTTGAGAAAGCGAAAAAGAAACAACTACCAATAAAAGGTCATGTTCCGGTCAATAAAACACTAAACTGAAATTCTTTCCATGAAAATCTTTCGTTGGCAGGTGAAGAAAAGAAATTTCGTTCTTGATTTCTAAAAAGGTTGAAAAATTACTTCGATCAATCATTTTAAAAATTATCTTATTAATCTCTTTTGATACGGGTTATCAGAAAAATACTTTCCGCCACTTTTGCATAATTAATGATCTTTTTTGCGCCTGCATAAATAATTTTCGGGCAGAGTGTGGGATTTGAATAAATAGCGAGTTGTTGTGATTTTGAATTGAAAGTTTTGCCAAGCTTTATGGTTTTGATTTATTAAATTTTATGCTTCTTAAAGATGAAAAATACATTTTTCGTACATATCTGGCTCAATAATGGAGTTTTTCTAAAACGCTTTTCACAACGAGTTACAGTACGGTACAACATAAACGGCATATAATTTAATAGTTTTTTTGTAGAATATAATTATTTTCTCAACGGAGTTTTCGTTCTCTTATTTGCCAAATAATTTTTATGAAAAATTAAGTTCCTTAACCCTTTGGTGAGCGCGCCTGCATCATTTACATCGCAGTCTCTAGATTTTTACTTATGGAGGCTGTAACATCTTAGAGCTTCTCGCTATTCCTTCCTGAGTATTTCGACTCCAACCTCCAGTATATATGGTGCACTATTTTAATCTAATTTCGTAGCGATTTGCGTTCAAATAAAGCGGGGTCAAAATTTAGCATATAACTTACTAAAATAAACTATTTGCCTGTAGAAACGATTATAATTTGCGAAATATTATAGCTGCAGTATTCAAATTTGAATTTAAAAATGTATCGTCGGTCACGTGTCCCTAGTCAATAATTTCTATTATTATATTTCATGTTATTTTACTGAAGTTACTTTTATATAGAAATAATTTACACTTCTACTACAATTTGTATTGAAAAAATAATGTTCAAAGATCAACAGTTTAGTTTCAAGCTATAATATGTCGTCTCGAATAACGTGAATAACCTTGTATATAGCTATAAGTATTAGTTTTTTGTTTCATGTTAGTTTTCTTGTTTCGTTTAATACATCATGTGGCAATTAGCAGCCATTTTGTTAGTTATTTTATAATGTTTCATGATAAACCATTAAAAAATGCATATGCGGTGTAATTTACGCCACGCGCCCGCCAAAGGGTTAAAACAAAATTATTGCGAAGGTACGCTAAATAGCGTCGTTTCCTAGACACCTACACGATTTCCGATAATGTTTAATTTGTTTTTCCCAAAAGGAGTAAATTTCGACCTAGAGACGCTGCAATTTACCCCTTAACAAAGTTGTAATATGAAACGAAACGTTGAGGAATATAAATGAAGCCATTCTAAACTACTACTACTACTACTAGGAACAACCCTACACAAATAGCAATTAGGCAAGCCAAATTGTTTTTCCACATCAAAGACAAGATAATTTTTTCTCTTAATTCCATAATATTATATCTACAATTGCTTTCTGTACTTACCAATGTCAATATAATTAATGTATTTCCAATCACTGCTAACATAAAGATTATTCCATACAGAGGAATCTGTATTTTTCCACTTTCATACCAGGGTATCACCTGCTGTGGTATAGAAGTGGTCCAATTCCTATCATAAAATGTCCAGTTTTGTTCTACTTCCTCGCGATCCATGACCGACACTTAGGTTTCCGCTATTAAATCACTTTCAATTAAATAAATATATGCACGTATGTTTTCATAGTAAAGTTTATTTCACTTGTTTGTAGGATGGTTAATAGTTAAAATTTTCCTATAATACAAACATGTGTTAATAGACATGTTTGATCGGGTTTTTCGTTCTACAAATATCTTTTTTTTTACAAGTGCCTCCAAAGTTCCTCTTTTTATGATTGTTCTCTTCACCGAAAGTGGCGTTTTCCAAGAGAGTGGGCGGGAAAGTATCGAAGCGGGAGGGAAAGATTTTTCCCGCCCGCTTCGAGTCACCATGTGCTCGTAAATAAATAAAACCAGAATTGTCGGTGCGGGATTTGAACCCGCGGATTATATATAAATTAAATTGGCAGTTAATTTTTCAAAGATGTTTTAGAAAAATGTCTGAAGAATTTCTTTATTTATATGTCCCCAAAGACTAGGGCACTTGTAAAAAAATAAATAAAACCAGAGATTCCGAGTGCGGGATTTGAACCCGCGACTCACAGATCACAAGACGTACGCTATACCACTAGGCCACCGAGCCTATTTGTCAAAAATAATAAATAGATATTTACATTCTCCATGCTCTAGTGTTTTCATGTCATGTGGACAGGAAAACTGTCTGAAGAATTTCTTTATTTATTTGGCATTAAAGCTTCGGAGCACTTGTAAAAAAAAATACGGTGCATATCTCTGGCCGTCGCATCGGAGGCTTTTACGGACGAGATGCGGAGAATGCCACCGCACGAGTTTTCGGCCCTTGATACGTAATGTACTATTACTTACCCGACTTATTCAATAAAAAAATTTTATGTCATACCAGTGCATTATTGTGTTTTTATACCTTAGATACCATCTACATAATGGATTACTTTCTGCCCGCACGGGCATAAAGTACACATTATGACCCGCGCTGGCATTATGACGCAAAAAACAGTTTTCGATTAACTTATTCTTTATTAACAAAATAAAATTTTTCAGATAGATCATTAAAGTACCCCAACAGAACAGTTTCGTTAATGTTTTCTACAGCATTTGCTGACATCCACTTTAAAAATTGGTCATATTCTTTGTCGTATGAGTCTCTGGATTTTCTCGGTAACAGGTTTTGCGTTGCCTTTTCAGCCTTTTTTCCAATATCGTCGGGAATTTCAAAACCTTTTTCCATTTTTGATTTTTGACTTTGACACATTAAACATTTTAATACTGATCTCCCTAGCAACAAAAACACAGGCCATAATAATGTCAAGGCAATGTTGCAGGTAAAAATAAAATATTAGTAAATCAAATTAAATTTAAAAAAAATATTTATTAGTTAAAACGAACTGGTATGACATAAAAGTTTGTATGCACTATGGGCACTAATAGATATATACCCTCGGGCGACTTACGAACCCTCGGGCCAGAGGCCCTCGGCTTTGTAAGACTGTCGCCCTCAGGGCATAATCATCTACTTAGTACCCTTGATATATAAATAACTATTATTTAATATTTCTCTCACCATGTCATATCAAAAATATTGCAATAGCCTATAAAATATACTTAAGTTGTAATTTCTTTTAAAAGTACACAAGCAATTTCATAAACAAGGAGATCAAATTTTAGTAGAAATTTAACATTGCTCCGAGCTAAAATTTAATTTGTTTGGTCTGTTTTGATATTTTTCTTTTATTTTGCCCGGTTGCGGCTAACTGAACTAAAAGTTTATTCAATTTTTCATCATCTATTTTCTATGCTAAAAAATATTGTAAATTATATTTAAATGTATCTGTATTATTTTTAGTTAAATCTTGATTATATTTATTTGCGAAATAGATATTTTAAATAAATTTACTCAATTCGAATTTTTAGAATAATTAAAAATGTTTCAATAGCCTTAATTTTTGATAAATTTTTAATTTTCATATTGATTTTTCTTCTATATTATTCGTAAAAAAAATTATAAAAACTTAATAATTACTACATCGTAATTTCTACAGGGTGGTATGGAAATGGCTTATTATATTTCAAATATCTAAATACTTGGACAAAAACCATGTTATTCATGTTCTACTTTCATATATACAGGGTTGCCCAGAACTCCGGAATAAAATTAATATAGGTAGCCTTAACCTGTAACTTTTAGGGAAAATGCCCATACCATAGAGCTTGTGATACATCATTTGGAAGCTAATATCTCGTACAATATGCTGATAAATTTTAGCTCGATTCTGTCAAGCTATTTCAAAATGGCGACTGTTAAAAGTTTTTTAATAATCTCTATTTAAATAAGCGGAAATGATAAATTACCTTTCAAGGTAAGAAATCTTCATTGTTTCACGTTCTGACATTTTGTGACTTAACAATAGTTATGGTTTATTTGTTATTTATTTTGTAAAAAAAATAAAAATGTAAGGAAGAAAAACAAAACACAATAAAAAGGTGGTTTAACGTGACAAATGCTGGAAATGTCCTCCACCCGCTCACAAAATGGCAGAGCGTGAAACAATAATGATTTCTTAACTTTAAAGTTAAAAAACCCATCAATGATTTATCATTTCCGCTTATTTAAATAGAGATTTTTTTAAAAACTTTTAACAGTCGCCTTTTTGAAATAGCTTGACAGAATCGCGCTAAAATTTATGAGCATATTGTACGAGATATTAGCTTTCAAATGATGTATCATAATCCATGTTGTCATATCTTTGTCAAATGTCTATAAAAAAACAAACGAATAACGTCAAAATGTGAGCATATATAAAACTAAATTGACGTGTAAGAGTGTTTTTCCCAAAAGTTACAGGTGAAGGCTATATTAATTTTATTGCGGGCTTCTGGGCAACCCTGTACATATAACTATGTTAATGTTGTGATAAAAACTCTTCAGGGTGCTGTTGGCCTTCAAACGATAAATCTATATGCTCAATCAACTATTACATTTGAGAATAATACAATAGTGTTTGTTTGAAGGTTGAAGACAATGCTGTATAATGAGTGATAGGCATAGTTTGGACTTCCATTATCTCTAATTATTTATATCACAACGTTTCAACTGGTAAACATCTCAAGTAGTTTTCAGGTCAATACTGATGAGTATTGAAACGTTGTGACATAAGTAAAGGCAATGGAAATCCAAAATACGTCACTCATGAGAACAATACGTTAAGTTAATTATACTTCCACGCTTAGAATCTGACTTCATAATTAGTTATAATACTTTTTGTAATTACCCTAATTAAATTTGACCTATTAAAGTTTTGCACAGCACAAGATAGAAACGTAAAACGATGATTATCATAAACATTTTTATTTTAACATTACAAATTATTGCACTTTTGAAACATATTTTACGATCATAATCATACTTCATTAAAGATATTTACGGTACATCACGGACTGCAGATGGTATTTTATAAACATGAATCTTAAAATTCCATTTATTTAAGAGTTCCGTTTTATAGACGATTTTCCAAAATGAGAGTGCTTACTGATCATTTTAAGGTTAATTAATTTCTAAACTTGCTGTTATATCATTTTTAAGGTCTTAAGGGATCGCAAATTTATTAACATTTTAATGCTTCATAAAAGTTGTTAAGAGTTTTCAAAGTACATAATTTTATTAAATTATTCTACTTTATTCTTGGTGATGTAGTAGTAAAAATAAATCAATGCTTTACCTTTAAAAATTATACAGGTTTGACAAACACCTATTAAAATAAAAGGCATAAATAACAGGAAAGAGAACGTATCAGTCATTGATTCAAGTACAAGTGGCCATCGACGGATTTCTCTCAGACACCTTCACCATCAATGCCGGTGTTCCTCAAGGATCCATATTGTCTCCCACTCTCTTCTTACTCTACATTAACGACCATCTAGTGAAAACGAAAAACCCGATATTTAGTTTTGCTGACGATAGCACACTTATATCATCTTTCTCTTTGAATGCACAAACATCGGCTGCCAACGCACATCTTCGCAGACAGCATGAAGTATCACACCTCAACAAAGACCTGGAAGAAATTTTGGCTTGGGGTGACAGTAACCAAGTCGAATTTAACGCTAAAGAAACCCCGGCAGCAGTTTTCTCTATAAACTGGCTTCTATTAATTTGCTGTGCGTTAATCTGGGAGGAAATATGTCTTGTCATAACCACGTTGTGGCAATCGCCAAGATAGCTTCTCAGAAACTTGGTGTACTCTTCCGAGTCAGGAAGTTGTACACACTATATAAAGCCCAGATTCGACCATCAGTAGAGTACTGCTCTCATGTCTGGAGCTCTGCACCCAAACATACTCTTCGGCTACTGGATTCCATCGAAAGGAGGACCATTCGTCTGATTGGAGACCACGAGCTGACGAAGGACCTCGACAGCCTAGAACATCGAAGACAGGTTGGGGATTTGACTCTCTTTTACAGATATTTTCATGGAAAGTGCTCGTCTGACCTTTCCCTCTTAATTTCGCCTAGAGGGGCGAATATCAGAAATACACGGCGAAACAACTGCCACCCATCCATATGTGGTTAAGCTTAGTACTCCTCGAATTTCATTATTTAAGAATTCTTTCATCTGGAGGACTTCATTCTTATGGAACGACCTTCCCCAGGTCGTTTTCCCAACGAATACATCCTCCAACGATTCAAAGCCAACGTGAATCGCTTTATGCGCACACGCACCACTCCCAGAGAGCCCTAAAGGATTTTTTCTATAGTGCTTGTGTTTGACCATGAAAAAAAAAATTGATTTCTCCTACCATCATCAACCAATATGACGTGAAGCAGTCATGTGGTACGCGTGGAGATAGGACGATCCTGCAACCAAAGCTGAATCTTTCTTCTAGCCGCAATGTTGCCAGGTCGAAAATTAAATAATCATTAGCACAAGATCATGCTTCAAACACTAACTAGATTTCAATTAAAAGGATTAATTAATAATAATCCTTAAATATCATCCTTAATTAAGAACAATCCTTAAATAATATAACATTTTATTTTTATAATAAAAAGGCACAAGAACTCTACCAAACTACTAACTACATTATAAAAATTCGAAAAATATTGATTATATGTACCTATTTTAGTCAGTTCCTGGTTATGCCACTGGTATTTGTATCGCACATTGATGATTTAGCAACACAGAGGTAGTTAATGAAAGTAAAAAGCATAGATTCAAATTTTAAAATAATAATAATTTTTTTTTAAGTGAATAAAAAATCAATCAATATGATTTTTTAAAAGGTTTTCATTAAATGATAAGATTGAGAAAAAATCAGTAAATCTAGTAAAATTTTACTAAAATTGGCAACACTGTATCGCCGGCTCACCTTGTAAGGACTGTAAGGACTTCGAGAGGAGAGTACGAAAATTCTCCTACCGCGGTAGAAGGGGAAAGCAGGCGAATCAGGACACGAAAAGCAAATTTCTTTCCTCTTTATTTAATTTATTGATATCAAATACCAATATGGAAAATTATTATTTCCAGACCACCCGATGATCCTTATACAATAAGGGCGTATTTTTGTCTACACAGTAGCACTTTAAAATGCTATTTCAGATTGAATGGTACTACCAAGAAAAGGAACCCCTCTCCATTGATAGGATGCAACCACCTGCAGACCGGAAGAACAAATAAGTTAGAAAAACCGGTCTACAGGTGGTTGCATCCTATCAATGGAGAGGGCTTCCTTTTCTTGGTAGTACCATTCAATCTGAAATAGTATTTTAAAGTGCTACTGTGTAGACAAAAATACGCCCTTATTATATAAGGATCATCGGGTGGTCTGGAAATAATAATTTTCCATATTGGTATTTGATATTAATACCACCTGACAAGCATAGACTTTTTATTTCTTAGATTGATAATTTATTATTGGTATTTTATGTTCTCATTACTGTGTATTGTAATAGCTGTTTGCTAAATCTCTATATAAAATAGAGCGCAAGTTTCAATTATTGTTCTCACCTGACCAAACATTTAGTTAGGTAATATTCTTTGTAAATAACAAATACCAAAAATCGTTTAAATCAAAACATTTGTGTTAATAAATATGTTTTAATAGTGTGAATTATATTCGTTTCAGTCTATGTTGTCAAGTGGGTTATGTAACGATTAATACCGTTGGTAAATCTTCTAATACTAAATTTATAATTGAAAAGGACGAGCCGAAGCAATTTTGGGGATCAGTATAGGTTTAATTAACTTAAAGGGATTTAACAATTAGGAATTCAGTAATGTTATTCGGTTTGCAAAAGCAAGTATTTTAAGTTCTGGGTATAGCATTCTCAATTATTTAGGTAACCGTTTCAAGTAAGCAGCACGTGCCTACAGTGGAATTTAAGGGAAACGAACCAGTTTTTTAAAAATATATTTTATCTCTATCTATTGTTTCTATGTTTTTAGGAACACTTAATCTTATGAAGTCATAATATTTTATAATTTACACCCCTTTCTCCAACCGCAGCCGTATCAAATTCAGCAGTTGTAAACAAAGCCATCGCATAGCAGCTCATTTTGCTCAAGGAAACGGTCTCCGATCTCTTCCAATCAATATCCGGTGTCCTGTAAGACTGTTCAGCTCATTACATTTCTTTAAGAAAACCATAACGAAAACATCAAAGAGCTCGAATTTCTTGTGCCGGCATTTAGTATACGATTCACTATACCGGGTCACTTACACTGTCAAACTACGCAAATCACCCTTTGGATTCTTCGATTTACAATGATACGGTCCTGTATGTCTCCTAATTTTATAAATAATATCACATAAGTAAGCTCTAAATTTTTTGCTTATGTTGGACTAGTTAAATAAATAACAAATAATTTAATAATAAACCATAAATAAGGGAACAAAAGTCATTCCAAAACAGTAATAAAACGAACAACGAAAAAAGTAAGGAACTAAATAATCAGGTGTATAAAATGATTTCCGTTATTCTCTAAGCACAAATAACATGTTCTAACTGCCACATAACAGTTTTTTTGAGATAAAATAAAGCATGCGATAGAATATCAAACTTTTCAGCATTTGTAAATTTATATTCCTAATTTCATGGAAAATAGGAAACCTCTTAAAACGCCCTCAAACGATAACAATGGGAATGTCAAGTGAAACAAATCACGCGTCACCATCTTAATTTTTTGTTTCAAGCGCCTATTTTTCTTTTAAATCAACAGAAGTTTGAAATAATGTTTCTGTATTTTGTTCACTTATTTGTCGTTTATTATTAATTTATTTGTTATTTATTGAACTAGTCCAAAAAAAGTAAAAATTTAGAGCTTACTTATGAGATATTATTTATAAAATTAGGAGAAATTCAGGACCGTATCCCAAAATTTCCTGATGTTGTTCAAAAAACCCTCGAAACGTCATTAAACCACAATGTGTTATACATCGTTGTATTCGGAAGAAAAGAAGCTATCAAATTTCAATATCAGAAAAACAGGACCTTATTTAAAAAAAGAAACTTGATAATGGCCCTTCGAAGACAACTCGGCGGATTTCAAAATAATTAAAGCTGTTAGATAGAGCGGAAAAAGTGGTAATGCAAAAATGCAATTTACTTTAGAATTCGATCTCAAAGAAACCCTGGAAAACAATAAAACGATTTTTCAGAATTTCGTTTTTTTCCGGAACTAATCGGAATTTTAAAACTTTCTAAACGGCATATTATTAGGCACGTAAATGCGCAACTTTACCTCCATTTAACCGACTTCGTATCTCTTACGGTTTCCGAGATCCCTGTACTGGCCCTCCTTATCTTGGACACGTTGTATGTAATTATTTTAAAATATTTTGGTATTTCATATAATAAATTCACGCCTTTCATACCTTAAAATACTTTCTTTAGCAAAAAATATTTTACTTCAAAGCCTAGAATCGTGAATCGTTATTTTTCACACTTAAAAGTTTTTTCCGCAATTTTCACGGATATAAACGTTAAGCATTCTTCAGAAGTTTTTTTTATTGTTTGGCTTGTCCTTTTTGTGCTTCGTCTGATTGATGCGAAGTTTGTTCTCAGGATACGCGGCTAGAAATTTGTATCTTGGTTGATCAAATACCAGCTGGTGAATTCTATATTTATTCAGCAGGAGCATTTTAAAGCATTTGAACCCGACATACAGTTGTTTTGACGCGGTTTCTAGCGGCAAAGCTCTTTGTTTCGGGCTTCAATCTACATCGAGTTGAAGCAAAGAAGGAGAGGAGGAGTGGAGGGGATTTTGATCCCACATTATCATGGCAGCAAATGGGAAACGGTCGGGGACATGCTGGATATATAGGAATAAATACAGACTGTGATGTCATGATAAAAATTATGTTCTTTGGTAGGTACCAATACAATTATACTTCGCATATCGAACACATAGTATTGTAAGAATATCAAGAATTTCTGAATTTATATTATTAGTACTTACTTATATTATTTTATCAAAATATTGCATTATACCACAGACGCTGACTCCGCGGTTACCTTATTTTCCTTTTTAATTATTGTTTTTTTAGCTATAAAAAGTGAACAAATCCACATCTAGTCTGAATTTAGACATTTCATTAGGACATCCAGTCAAACATTTAAATATAATAAACCAAGAACCAGAACACCGATAGAAGCGAAGCCCTACAAACTTCTCAGTACATAGCAACGTAGGGAGAGCTCGGAGATGAAGTTGAATGATGTAATCGGATGTATGAATGAAATTTTGCTACAATAGATGGAATATGTCAAGGCCTATATAATTACAGTCGTTATGCTACTGTATAATTAATACTTTCTTTTCTATGTGTATAAGACTTAAAGTATTTATCAATTTATTAACTTCCATTTGATATTTTATACAAAAAATAATTTCTTAAATTAATTCCTAATCCCCAATACATATCTATATCACTTAATAATTGGTCATTCTGTAAATTGAGTACTATTTATGTCATTTAATATAATATTGTTTACTCAAAGTCTCATAAATTAAAAGCCATCTTGGAGTTCTATTTCAGATATTCAGCTTTATTAAGGCAATTCATATGCGTGACCTATTTGCTTGTAAGCTATAATGACTGATATTTTTCGTGAGTATACCAACAGTGGCAGATTACTATCAAAACCGGTTAACTTATGTTACTTGTCAGAAAAGGCCAACAAATTTTCGGAGGTAATTACACTAGTGCCTAAAAATTTTCGATAATTTTGCATGAAAGCGTATTGCCTAAAAACAACAAGAGTTCATTTTCATATTTTGGCGAAATAGCCCGACTCCGAAGGAGGAGGGCTATTTTACAAAATTTGAAAATGAACGAATGTTGTTTTTCAAAGGAAATAAGCTTAAATGCAAAATTATCTGAGAATTTTTAGGCACGAGTGTAATTTAGGGAGAAAATTACTCGAATTAACAAAAGTTAAATGCAATAATGTATTATAAATTTCACTTTAATAATTATAACGCAGTTGTAATAATTAATATTAGAATTTGAAGAATCTCTTGAGGTTGGTTTCGACATTTTCGAGCAACTAGGTTCGGCATTTATATCTTTGTATTCCTCACCATTTTGTATTTTCATGTTATAAGCCCAGTCTTGAAGTATGTCCGCAAGCTTTTTAATCTAAGTCTCCTTTCTAAAAACATACCTTCTATCTTCACAAAACATCATAAACTGACGCCAGACATATTGCTTGCTATTTTTAGTGTTTTTGGGACACTCTGTGCGATCTTTCCTTGATTGATTTCTTTTCAAAACGTGATATTTTTTAAACTAAACTCGAAACAATGAGAATGTCAGACTGACATATTATTCCAATAATGGCGTTGTAAGAAGGTTACTATGGTTTTGCGTTCAATAGCTATATAGAGGGGTTGTTTTCGATAGCTAGGCGTAATTTTCATTATATTTAAATGATGTTTAATGTCTAAAAAATAGTAATTCAAAGTTTAAAAATTACTTTCAGGAACATAATAATAGTTTAGTTTTTCGACACTAGTGACGTAAATCACTTATCACAATTGCTTTCTAAATATATTTCATTATACACCTGAATAAAATAGAATGAAGAGGGTTTCCTCCTTAATGGACGGAGGAAATTTGAAACCGTTGGAATAAAGGGTATCGCTTATGTGGAAAAGGTTTTGCTTCAGGAGGCGGTAAAGCATTTAAATGGTTCTAGTAAGCTACTAGAGATAGAGCGAGCTGCTTAAATCTATACAGATGGCCTACTGTAGTTCGCAGCATATCTGAAAGTTTTTTTTATTATTATCTTAAAGAAAAAATAGTTATTCTTTTTAAAAAGATCTGCATGGTCTAAAACCTAAAATGGAATTATCAGATATCAAATTTTTGCAGACTTATACAAGGTTTGCCAAAAAGATATGAGTTTTGCTCAAGCGTAAAGTACCTTTATTTCAAACAATATTGATATAAAAAAAGTTCATCAAAATTTGAGTTAAAAAAGATATTTTTACGTTTTCAAAACAACAGCAACAAAGAAACAATAAAAACTAAAAATTGTCAGAAAACATAATATTAAGAAATGGAAAGATTATCATATTTTAATAAAAAAAGAGATAAATATTATTGAAATTAACAAAATTAAAAGTATCTACTTTATAATGTATACAAATATTTGTAGAAATAACAAAACCTGATTTTTCATGGTAGACAGATGACCGACCACATTTTTTATAACAATTTTCAATATTGTCAAAATAAAAGTATACGAAAAGATAAATGTACTAAATTTACTATAAAAATAGTAAACTTAACCATAATTTATGGCTCTATATGTGACCAGAATAATTTTTATTAAGAACTGCCATAAAATTACCAAAATATTTAGTAAACGATTTATATTTTTGTAAAGTTTACTTTGTAAAATTTACAAAAATATTTTGCAAAATTTAATAAAACATTTTGTAAAATTTACTAAATTCTTTCGTAAAATTTACTAAAATCTTTTGTAAAAATTTCGACCCATGATATTCCCAAGCGGTCACCCATCCAAATGCTAACCGTGCCGCTTGACTTCGGTGATCGATTTTCTCGCTTCCTGTTCAATTCCCCACCTGTTCTCCTATCGAATAACTAGTTCTGATTAATCCGTTGCATCTGATTTAAGCTCTTCACTGTTTTTGCATTTTTACAACAGATTATTTAAACATGGTAATTTTTACAATACAAAATACTTTTAAGTACATTATTAGTAGTCAAATGTACCATACATTTAAAAATATTTGACTACTGAAGTAATAAATAAATTGTTTTCGCTGGTATTCATTGTAAAATTTACTATATATTTGACTTAATTTTACTAAATTTATTACAAATCTTAACTATAGTTTTTTATAAATTATGTTTACAATATTATTTTGGTACGGACTAATAATAAAAATTGTAATTATTAAAATATATTATAAAAAATTGTACAATACAATCTTTACTATACTTAATAATTTGACAACATTGTTTGTTAAAATTTACTATATATTTTAGTATTTACTAAATTTATTAGAAATTCAAATCATACTTTTTTAGAAATTATGTTTACAATACTATACAGATGTAATTAATACTATGTTTTACAATAAAGTCTTTACTATAATAATTTTACTATAGACTTCTTTCCGTGTACATTAATTATTTCGCATACAACTGCAAAAAATTGATGTCTGATTATTTCATTTTAGATTTTTACCATGCATAACTTTTTATGAAAAATATATTTTTTCTTAAAAATAATAAAAGTTTCCCATATGCTGCGATCTTTTCCTACCTACTATATTTTGTTAAATTTTTAGCGTAAAATGACCCTAGTAATATAAAATATTCTTTTATTAAAAAAGAAATCAATATAGTCCGCCGTATCCTCACGAATATATATTTAGAAAGTTAGCCTCCCACAAAAGAATAACAATTTATTTCTTATATTATTTTTTTCGCAAGAAGTTCTATTCCTGTAAATCTATTTATGCCTTAACCATTCATGTATATTTGTTTACTAACCAGACAAAGAAAACAATTCCCTAACGCGGTTATGTGGTTTTGTAACCCCAATAATTTTAGTATTCTCCTTGCGTAAAAGCTTATATCAGAAAAATACGAATTCTCTACTTTGTTAATATATCAGAAAGTAATTAGGAAAATTTAATGAGTGGATGAAATTCCTCTTGACGAAAAAATAATTGAAAAACGTGAGTAAACTGCGTGTTGGAGCAACCATTAACGCTTCGATAGATTGCAATCTTAATGTAGAGTCGGAATTTAACAAGATACAGAATAAGTCGAGAGAGCGGACCAAACTTCAAGAGTGTATTGAGTATTGTACAAGCGAAAATAATGTAAAAAACTCATGTCTTTATCTTCATTTGTTTATAGCGTAATACAAATACACAAAGTTTCATACATTAACATTTCTTAATCATAATAGTATTTTTTAATACATGTTCAAAAATATCGCCATTGATGTTTAAACATTTTCTGCTTGCTCTACGACGATGGTCGCCTATTGCTGTCCTGATTGCTCCATGTCTATATTTAATATCGGCTGCAGTATTTCTAATACTTCAAATTAGTGCATCCAGAGTGCTGACATTAATAAAAGGCTAGTATGTGAGGTCCGGAAACCTTGGTGGCAAACTAATTGGAACACCGCGACCAATCCAAAGCTCTGGAAACTTTCTATCGAAATGTTATTTACCCCGATGAACTAGATATGCAGGAGCTCCTTCCTGTTGATGATATAGTTGCATTCTGATGGTTACAAGAACGTCCTCCAGCTGTCCTTGTAATTTTGTGAAAAAATTAAGTTGTGCTCTTCAGTGAGGCGATTCTTCAAAATGATAAGGTCAATTAAATTACCAGGACCATACTACACCACACGTTTACCGAAAATTGTATTTTTTAATTACGAAAACGATTGAAAAACAGATAAAGACATTGTAGTTTTTTTTTACATTATTTTCATTATTTCCTTAATGACGTGCTAATATTTCAGGGTGTGATTCCTTAGGTCATTTTATAAAGAAAAGTTCATATGAACATATGTCCGCAACGGCTTAAATTTTTTGCTACAGGGTGTTGAATTTTTATTTTTTCAATGGTTATTTTTTAATATCTCCGAAAGTACTTTAGTTATTATTTTCAATTTTGGTATTTGTTAATAGGATATAGAACCACAAATTTTATTTAGAAAAGTTATTCAATTGTTCCATCAGTGGCGTCCCTGCATGTCCTCTGATAATTTTTAAACAAACGATGGAACGCCACCGACATTTTGCCATGTCGATATTTTTTCTGATTAGCCTGGTCAATTCTACATGAAAATGGTCTCTTGAGTTTTTCTCGTCAGACGCACCGTTCTTGATTAGAACCGCTAAATTCATATTGAAACTCATTATTATTAACATTGATAAAATAAATAATGATAAATTCTGTTTTATAAAAATTGTTGGAAATTACCATCATCACTTAAAAGGCATGCTTCCGCCCGTCTTCGCATCGAATTGCCCACTCCAAGTTTCAATATGAATTTAGTGGTTTTAATCAAGAACCTAATGAGAAAAACTCAAGAGACCGTTTTCATGTAGAATTGACCAGGCTAATCAGAAAAAAATATTCACATGGTAAAATGTCAGTGGCATACCACGTTTTTTGTAAATAATATCAGACGACATGTTTACGGGGACGCCACTGGTGGAATAATTCAATAACTTTTCTAACTAAAATTTGTGGTTCTATATCCTATTAACACATACCAAAATTGAAAATAATATCTATAGTACTTTCGGAGAGAACACCCTGTAGCAAAAAATTTAAGCCGTTGCGGACATATGTTCATATGAACTTTTATTTATAAAATGACCTAAGGAATCATACCCTGAAATATTAGCACGTCATTAAGGAACACCCTGTATAATATGCTTCTTACTTGAACAATGAGTCATTAAAACAACGATTGGCAGAATGGCAGACCTGCAAAGCTAAGAAAAATAGCGATACGAATCAAAGAGTTATTGCGACAGAAGAAATGCAAATAGAGATATCAAATACTTCGACTAAAACTTCCTATTTAATAAATTATTTTTATTAATTCAATTATTGTCTTAGAAATCCTAAAATTTGGAAGGCTGGAAAATAATTGCAAAAATTTTTTTTTTGAATAAACCGAGTGGTAAGTTTAGCAATTATAGAAGTGAACATTATAAAGATGGAAAAAGACGCCGCACCGGTTGGCGAACGAAAATTTGAAAGGATAATAAAGTAACTTAAATTTATTACCGCCAATGTAATTAAATTGAAGCACCGAGTTTAATTTTTAACAACTAAAATTTCTAACAAAAGGGGTCTTTTTAACATAATAAATCCGTAGCTTGTATAAAGGAGACTGTAAATAGATATTATTATTTTTTATTATCTCAATAAAATTATTCAGTACATCAACCAAACTTGTTTGTTTACTCAACCAAAATGGTTCTATGAGCAATCTGTTTATCGTTCCAATGTACTTTATATTAATATAATAAACGATTATATAAGGTGTTGAAAAAAGGTCGGTATCCCGGAATAACACCGGTTCATCGCATTGCAGCGGAAAATGCATATGGAAAAAGTTGTTTGGTTTTGAAGGAAGAATAGTTTGCAATTTAAACCACCAGAACACGATACGCCAATAAAATATATGGAGTTCCATTTGAAAATCTTAACTTACCCCCACCCGCGCACGGGGGTTGAGGGGGTTGGGGTGGCTTAAATTGCAAACTAGCCCTCCTTCAAAACCAAACAACTTTTTCCCTAGACATTTTACGCTGCAATGCGATGCACCGGAGTTATTCCGGGGTACCGACCTTCTTCAACACCGTGTATAATAATATCAATAAACACCTGGAACCTGCTTCTTTTAAATCACAAAGCTACTACTGAGCGAATGTGTAGTGTAATAGTCTCCCAGCTTCATAGAGTATTAGCCCTTTCTCTTTTCAAATGTTAATGTAATATTTTTCAATAAACTTATCTCACTTACACGCAATCCGCTGTTGTAGGATTTGATCTAGCAATGAAATGTTACATCAGAAGAGGTTTTCCTAAATTTATGTTGGGGTTTCTTCGGGCCTGCTCGAGATATCTAACTTTTTATTTTAGTATATAGGGCGACACACGGACCAGGACCGTATTGTATACGTGAAAATAATATAAATAACTCATATGTCCTTATAGCATCATTAAAAAAAATGTATCTATCGTTCTTGTAAATAATTCAAAGTTTTGAGTTATTGTCGAATTAATATGCATTAAAAAAAAATTTTAAAATCCCTGCATTGATTATCGTTGTAAAACGAAAAGGCAGGTTCTACATAAATGGTACTTTTCGCGCCGTATCACATATTATGACATACTGGCTCTCTGAAACAATCCCTTCGAGACTCAAATTGGTCTGAATAATTTTGTTTATAGGGCTAGTTCAAAAATGAAGCTAATAAGGTGTAAGTCCTCATTCGGGATGCTGCCAATATTAAAGAAAAGCATGCAGTATTCAGGAGAGTAACAGGGCGCCCTTCGTAGACGAAGCTGAAAATGTTTAATGGTCAATGGCGATGATTTTGAATATTTATTAAAAAAACGCTATGATTAAAATTTTTTTTAAGTAGGAAATTTTGTTTATTTGTAATACGCTATAAGTTGAAAAAGACATATGATTTTTTACATTATTATCATTTCAAGTACATATTTTATTTAGTTGTTAGATACTACCTAATTTATTAAACTACTAAAGTATAATAGTATATTAAGACACAAGTTTCATAAGACATTATCTTAGAGCACGCGTTTAATTCAGAAAACGATCCGCGAAGCTGGGAGTTTTCTAAAGTACAAGTGCCCTAATTGTCTTATGAACCGTGTATTTTATAATACTTTTTCTATTTGGGTCTTTAAAGTCTGAAAAACTTTAAAAAATATAGTAGATTTTTTCCAATTGAATTAATATTTTCTTTTTGGGTTGGCAATACTTTTACAATTTAATGAAATGTTACAAGTATCAAATATGCCATGATAGAAAACAATTTAAGACAACAAAGCTCCTTCCCATCCGTCTTAATTAAAAATAAAGTTAATAAAAATCAGTCCGGAAGGAAATTGTACTCCGGCAGAAATACGAGAAATTGCAAAAAATAATCTAGAAAAACTTTTAGAAAGAATATCCAAAACTTTGAGTTATGGTACGAGCAGAACAAAGTTCAAAATATTGAACAAAATAATAAATAATACTATTGAACAAAATATTGTGTCGATTCAGAATCTGACAGGAATAACAATTAATGTCCAGGAAATGTCTACAGTAACTATAAATATATATATATACAAAGTAATATGTATAATACTATATTGAATTAAAAGTAAAAATAATAGTTTATTGAATAAAACTTTAGAATAGAGCATAAACTAGAAGATATTTCTATTACTTTTAGGTTACGTTGTTTTATAGTTGTGACTAGAAATTTGTTGACAGACACCGTCAGCATGTTCTATATTTCCGAGTATTGGTATTTCAGATAAATATATAGTGAAAAGGATATATTTAAAATTTTCTATAAAATTTTTTTATCGAGTAAGCAAAATATCCATAACGCCTAGAAAACTAATTTCAACGAAATCGAAGTAAGCCTAAAATTCGAACCCTACTTGCTGCTGCCACATAAAAAAAATAGATTCATAAAGTCAACTTTTTTGCATTTCATAATGTATCCATTATGAAACCCAAATAGAAAAAGTTATTTATAAAATATATTTTAATCATCTTCAGTATATTTCCAAATCTATTTGCTTCTGGATTATATTTTAACTGTTTTCACTTGTTTTAATCTGCTATGTTCCATATATACTTATTACCATAACTTTTCCTTTGAAATGGTGTTCAATAATTTAACGATATATTTTTTTAATAATAATTTTAGTTAAAAATTAGTTGTTAATTTAATTGTATAATTAAGTTCTATTACGTATGGTATTGGTACATATGATTAGATAAATATAGAATAATACAATTTTTTAACTTCTCTCTGTTTTCTTTTAAATAATTTTCTTTCGTTGCAAACCAAAACTTTTTAATTTTAAATATTTTTGTGCACGATTCGAAAATATTTTGAACAATTTAAAATAAAATTTTCATTTTTTTTCCTCGATTAATTTCATCGACACAAAAAATTTTATAATAATTTAGCGGATATTATTTTTCGGTTCAGGCACAAATAACTCAATATTGTTCGGCTTTCACTTAATCTCTACCTAATCTCTAGGAAAACTTTATAAATAGTTTAAAACCCGCCGCACGTTCGCCACCGACCACAAATTTTCATTGTCATTGTTCCGCTTGTAAAGGACCGAGCGCAAATTTAAACTAAAAGCGTCTCGACGCTCTTACTCAAAAACGTTGTAACGCCGACGCAGGGTTGGACTGGTCTGGACCAGGAATAGGCCAGCTATTTTCTAAAAGAGCCAGCAGCTGCAAGCAACAAAAGGTTTTAGACTTGTATAATAGTTGGTTCTAGAGTCGGTTGGTGCCATAAAATATACTTAATTATTAATAAACAAACATATGTCAAAAAACTTCGAATCAGAAAAATATAATATTCGTAATTTAAGAAAAAAACCTGTACATACACGAGCAACAAGCCCAAGCGTAAAATACTTGGGACTTCACTTCGACAAACGCCTCAATTGGAAAGTAAATACAGCCTACAGGAGAAAGATGGCTCACGCCCAACTGATCTCTATACCCGCTGCTCAACAGTAAGAGCAAGCTAACAACCAGGATAAAAGTCATGATGTACAAAGTGCTCATCAGGCCGATGCTCACATACGGAGCACCGACATGGTGCACACTGGGTAAGCAGGACTTACAAAGACTGAAGGTAATACAGAACAAGGCACTTAAAATAATAGTGAATACACCTAGATATACCAGAACTCGCGTCATGCATCGAGACCTCCAAATTGACACAATTTCGGAGTTTCTCGATAAAATAATCGCGAAATATCACACCAAGGTTAACTTGGCCAACAACGACAAGATAGCCTCATCACACATACACAGACTGCCGCATCACAAACACAGAATGCCCAAAGACTGGATCACTCTTGAGGCTGATTCTTTATCTCAGGAAGGATGATGTTGCACGGGTCGATAATCCCCCTCAAATTGCTAAACCCGACACTACCTTGCAGCCGAGTCTGCAAGGTGTCTGTATGCAGATTCTTATCGTGTGTCAAAAAAAAAAAATAAAAAAAAATAGACTCAAATAGTTCTCCTGGTTATTTATTGGGTCATATTCGTAATTTATTATACGTTATTGCTTTCTTACACCTACATGATTTAAAATAGCATAAGCATGAGTACAAGTAAACAGGTGTTTATTCTGCTTGGGTTAATGAATCCTTAAACAGCATTACTTATAAGCGTTTAATTATTAAGGACACCTTTAGGAGATGAAATAAGCGTTAATTTGCTTTATAGCTCAAAGTTATTGCCTTCAGGCTTTGCTTTCGAATACTTAATTTATTATATGTTGACCCTGAATATAATATTAATTTAACTTGCTCTTGCTCTCACAACCTCTAAATCTGAAGTTTTATTAGAGGTGCGACATTACCATTTTTATACGACTATGGTAAAAACTGTGGCGTAGGACCACTTTTTCTCGCAATTGCTTTTTGTTATATCAATTTCAAAGCGTTAGGTTCTAAATAACGGCAATTTTTTTTGTTACTGGTTTCTGGCTAACCATCCTATTATAAATTATAAAACACTTTTTTGTTGAACGTTCGCATTTTTTTCCTTTGCTTAAAGTTTGAAAGAAAAAAATGGAGAAGGTTGTACCATCTTATGATTAATAGATAAACTGATTAACGATTATCCATAAAATATATGATGGGTAAACATTTTTATCAATATTATGCTACTGATGCGTTTACTAGTTAGATGGCGCCACAAATCAGACTTTCTGTGTTTCGACGAGAACAACCGATTTAATTGAGAATTCATTATATCTTGTTAAAAACTATGATAACCTTATAATCTGTTCAAAATACAAAGTGTTTGTGTGGACTAAATGTGCCAAATGTGCATATCTAGCCATTTTGACTGACCGATTACATTTTTCATTACATTACCAGTTAAATGATACTCTTTAGTTATTAATTACTTAAAAAATCTTAAAAATTAAAAGATATAGAATTCGGAATTTTTCATCTTACAACTTAGAGAATCATATTTATGAATTCTTAGCGGACACTGTGTAATTTTAGATATATTTTCTTATGGCGAAATTGTTCAATGCACTTTTATCAAAAACAATTTTCCTTCAGAATTCAATTATAAAAAAGGGTTTATATGGAGCGTACTTTTTGCTTCTCACTACATAAATTATAGGGTGAAAATGTTAATTTTTTTTCTTTGTGTTTGACTAACATTTTATGGAGCTTGAAAGCTTATAGCTGTGCGGTTTTACATATAATGTAGGTGTTTCACATTTGGTAAATTAATTAATTTTTTGTATTTTAAAATTATTTTCCTGTTGAAACCCTTCAGGAAACTTTGTAACCTTTTTTTTTAAACAGGCTTTTGCTTTTAGCCTTGTAATGATTTATAAGGAAATTAAATTTAGAACTTCGTTTAGAATTATAAAATTGCAGCCATGGGTTTTGAGCCTGAGCCTTGAAATACTTGTCGCTGCGTAATTTAAATGAAGGCTTTTAAAAAAAGCTTTAAGCATGGAAGCTCGGGAAAGGTGATAAATTAATTGTGTACAAAATAAGTACATTGTACACAGAATGGTCGCTTTGTCAATGCATTCATCCAAGTGCGAATGAAATTGGATCCAATCCGTCTTTAAATGGAGGACGAGACGTTTATACAGGAAACCTTGTTACAAAATTATACAGGGTAGAAAAGTAATTAACTTTTTTTTGTGAAATACTGTTTTAAAGCTCATTGCACAAATTAAACAAAGACCTCTTATATATTTTACAATAATTTTAAAATATACACTTTGGAGTCACGCTAGATCATATACAGGATGTTACTTTAATGATATGTATTAATTTTAATTGACGATTCCTGAACCAATTTTAATTCGAAAAGTTCACATACACATATGTACCAATATGCTTTGTTTTCGATATACAGAATGTTAAGGTTTCTTTGGCGAAACGAGTGTGAGATATTACATTAAATTTTGGTTGGTTATTATTATTAAGGCTAACTTCATTTTATTTAAAAGATTCTTGGCTAATAAAGATTTCAATAAAATATTATAACAAAATGGGATGTATAGTTATTATCGTCATTTTCTTTTAACCGGCAAGTTTTAAGACAAAGATGAAACATATATCTTTTGTTTAAAATTGAACGGTAATAAATAATCAAATAATTGAATATGTATGTAAATATTATCAGTGGTGTAACACATTTTTTTGGTTGAAATTGTATTTGAGGGTAGCTGTAGCTACGACACTGTCTTGAGGAAAAAATTAAGGGTAAAAATGTGAGAATTTCTATCGTAATAGTAGTATACCAAAATTTTTGATAAAAACCAAAAAAATATATATATAAACATTTTAGGATATACAGATTCTCCGCTAATTAATGGGACATGGAAAAACCACAAACTTCTTACGTAAAACTATTAGGATTCAATTATACTTACCTATATCCGAAAGTTGATATTAACTGAGATACAGGGTGTTAAAGTTAAAACTTCATTTTTGTTTTTCTCAAATAACTTTGAGAGAAACCAACGGGTTTTTACAAAATTTAAAAATTATTGTTTCTTTAGGATGAATAATAGATGAATAGATAGCAACTGCATCTCTAAATTTCATTTGTCTTCTCATAGGTTACTTCAAGAAAAAAAAATTGTTTTCAAATTAATAGTAATTGGGCAAGGTGCACTAACAACTTAAATACAAATATCTCCGAAACGGTAACTCTGGGCGACCTGAACTTAGTATAGCTTTTCTACGTAATAAATAGAAAAGTATTATTTACATTAAAAATTTAAATATACTGAGGCGAAAAAAAGTTATGACCTAATAAATGTGCAATAAATGCCGCAGACAGCGCCCTCTACAATGTATATTATAATTTCACCAAAAAATCAGTTTCTCATCCTAAAAAAACCATAATTTGCAAATTTTGTAAAAAACCATTGGGTTCTGTCAAAGTTATTAGAGAAAAACACAACTGAAGTTTTAACTTTAACACCCTGTATCTCAGTTAATATCAACTTTCGGATATAGGTAAGTATAACTAAATCCTAATTTACGTAAGGAGTCTGTGGGTTTTCCATGTCCCATTAATTAGCGGACACCCTGTATATGTATATAATTTTTTCGACAAAATTTATACAGGAACCAGCCCATTAATATAACACTATTTATATCATTAAGTAACACCCTGTATATATTTATTTGTATGTCATATCAATACGGACATGTATTAATGTCAGTTATTGGACTTATAGTCATGGCTGGTAGTAAATAGCGATAAAAAAATTTCTACTAAACTTGTATTATTCTAACTTATCTTATCGCCGAATAACGTATTTTATTTTTGATAAAAGAAAGAAATGATATGAAGGTCACGTGCTTTCTTCCCTATGACCTAAATAACTGACCATTATTGCATGTACAATGCTTTAATAACAAAAACAACATAATTTGCAAAATTACTTTTATTTGTAAATTTGGATAAATTTCTAATTAGTTCTAATTAAAATACTACGTAATTAATTTTATGACCTATTGCAATCTAATAGATCACAAAACAGAATAATGTCGATAAAAAATTTTATCAAAATATAATTTTTGGAAAATATATTTATTTTCAAATAATGAAAAATAGAAAAAGTTTAGAAAGGCTTGATACACCATTTTTTTTAGATGCCATAGGCAGAAGCATTCTGGGGGCAATTTTAAAAATGATTATTTAAATGGTAGCGAAAGCTCACAGAAGTAGTATGGAATTAATATCTCTGGACTGTACTGGGGTACAAAATTTCATAAAAATATCTAAGAGTGATTATAATTATGATAAAAAGTTATTGTTTAAATTTTAACATTCTGTAGCTCAAAAATGAATAGCTTTAGGACATTTATGTTAATCTTAACTATTCTTCTTAAAATCACCTAAGGATTCACAACCTTCAGTATCCGCACACAATTAAAAAACACCGGATTTTAAAAATGTTTTGTTCACTACTATTAAAAACTATACCATGTATATAAAAATAATAAATTTCTTTAACCTACTGTTAATTACTAATAAATCAGTAATTTCGGCTAGTCAATGATAATAATTATAATTAATTGAGATATAAATATATATAATGAATTTAGTTACAGCTATGAACAAATACAAATAGCTAGAATGATTTCAAAATTTTTTTATCACATTACCGAATTTGAAAGCAACAACGCAAAAGAAAATAATATTTTATTAACATATCGCAAGACCTATATTACAATAAACAAAAAGATAGAAAAAATGGTTTATGGGGGAAGGTAGGACTAATTAAGAACTATAGAATTCGTTGGTTGGTAATATACCCGCTGTATTTATTAATTAATAAAATAGAATAATTAATAAAAAGTATAGGAATCACCTTTACATGCAAAATAATCTTGTCTAAGGCACTCTGGAGTTGGTTTGCAATGTTCTGCCCATTTCTATCTGTTCTTGTAAATTTTTGCCTTTGCTGGTACCTACCACATATATATAATCATTATATTGAAAATACGAACGTTCCAAAATATAAAAAATGTCCCCGCTATGAGAGATAGCTTGGTGTTATTGAGTTTGCGCAGTATGGTGGAAATTTTATCGATCACGTCAGAGCCGGCCCGACATTGTTTGTTTGTTGTTATTCGTCGCTATCGTTGGTTCTGGATGCTTTTTCAAATTACAGAATAAAAAGTGGTTCATCCACATTGTTATCGGTATATTTTATAAACTTTCATTACCTAACAACAATTTTTGTAAAGGAGTTTTTAAGTTGTGGTGATTTGATTCGCTGTTTGATACGTTAGTTTCTTGTTTTGTTTAAGATGAAAGGATACAAGTGCAGCATGGTGATTTTTTGCAAAAGTCGTGGATCAATACCAGGTATAAAGTATTTCAGTTATGTACATATATACGAAAATATTTTGCTTATCACATTATGCGATCTTCGGAACTGAATTTCACTAAAAAGCTTGTAAAAAAAGAAGAGAATGTCACTCGTATACAATATAACATAGATGTGGTCACTATCTAACCTTAAAATTAATGTATTTTTAAATTGGTGCATTAGTAGCTGATAATAATTCCCAAAATAGTCATTATAGTCATTCATTCTTAATTTTTGGTTTAGAAAAAAGTGAGGCTAAGAAACATACGACGTCAGATGAAAGTGGAAATAAAACTCATCGTGTCGATTGTTACAAATATTCGGACGGAATTTGACACCAAAAGTTTACACCAATCAGGGCACCGTTGGATCATTATATCGTCGGAAATAATATGCATGCATTTTGATTGCAATATTTTTTCTAACTAACCAGTGAAATTTACATTAAAAAAGTTGAAATCCGGTCCTGCCGAATGTTTACTTTCACAAGGAAATTTCCGAACTGCGCAAACTCACTATTACCCCTTCGATGCCCATAGCGGGGACATAATTTGAGATGGTATTAGCAATATAATGGTTATATATATGTGGTACCTATATGATAAATTAACAAAAACCTGTCGGTGGAGTTTGCATGATAGTAACGTTGAATAGTTACTAACAACACTGTTAACATTTTTATGCGGGGTAGCAGGGTCACCTTTTAGGCCTAAAACTTCTTAATATTTTGAACAATAAACTTGTTATAAAGAGTTTCTCTTTAATTTAATCAAAGGGGAAAAGCAAGGTAGTAACAAAATGGATTAAGTAAAGGTCCAGAAATGTTTTCTATAATTAAGGGGGTGCATGAAGTTTAAAAAGGAGACTTCTTGAATTAAAATATTCAGACTTTGCGTTAACATTTTGATTAAGACTAAGAAGGTAATAGGTACAAAAAACGACGAAATAAGTTCATCGTAGCAGACTGAAATATTTTCACTTGAAATAGATTTGTAATATTAGATTTGGGACGTCATGTATTTTCCTGAAGATTGAACTTATACATATGTGTTTCGCCGACAGTTTTAAGGATGAAAAAAGTTGGCAGGAATTGATACGACTTTGGTTAATTTTTTAGTTTTTATGACTTTTTGAAACGGGTTAGAACAATAAAATATGATTTATTTGGTTAATATTTTATTCGCAAAGTGGACAAATTACAATTATTCATATCGCTTATGCAGGGTATCCGGTAAATAGAGGGCAACAATTCGTCAGCCTACAGGTGAGTATACTACTAATTATTACTAGTTATTATGATAATTTTTTATATGATGATATAACTTTCGGATAAACAACACGGATTTGTTAGGGGAAAATCTACAACGTCCAACCTCATTTATTTTGCTCAATTTGTGGCAGAAGCCTTTGATCAGAACTGCCAGGTTGATGTTGTTCCCACGGATTTTTCAAAAGCATTTAACAGATTAGATCATAAAATATTACTGAATAAACTCAGTTCGTTTGGAATTTCAGATGGTCTTATAACATTTTTTCATTCTTACTTACATGAACGACAACAAGTAGTGGAGTGTGGTGGTCAGTCATCTGGGCAGATATATGCTACCTCAGGGGTCCATTTTGGGTTCTTTTCTGTTTGTTATATTCATTAATGACATAATTAATTTTCTAGACATTAATAGTTTGCTTTATGCTGATGATAAGAAAATCTATGCTCGCATCCGTAACCTGGCGGAATTTGAAAGGCTTCAAGTGTCTATTGACATGATATATAGCTGGTGTGTTCAAAATAAACTACCGTTAAATATAAGTAAATGTAACGTAATGACCTTTGCTTTAAAGCGACATACCCTTGTGTACGATTACAAAATTAACAAAGTAACACTGAACAGACCTGAGACTTTTCGCGATTTAGGTGTATTATTTGACAGTAAACTATCCATTGTTTCTCACATAAATGAGCTTATTACAGCTTGTTATAGGTCCTTAGGTTTTACAATAAGAAATTCTCGTGATTTTTTTAATTGTCATACACTAAAAATACTTTTTTGTGCATTTTAAGATCAAAATTGGAGTAGGCCTCGTTTGTATGGTCTCCATATTATTAGGTGCAACTAAATCGCATCAAAAAGGTCCAACGACGTTTCCTAGAGTTCCCAAGTTTTAAATTTGATGGTCACTATCATGAGATAGATATTCCAGATGATGTTCTATGGCGCAGGCATTCGGTTTGCTCCTTAGAGGGTCTACGTACCATTGCTCAACTTAAATATTTGCATAACATCTTGCACACTAGAGTGGAATGCAGTGATCTATTGAGACACCTACAATTTCTTGTTCCTAGAACACGTCATTCCCAGACTTTTTATATACCAGCAGCGCGTAGCAATATTTCCCCATTTATCGATTGTGCAATACTTACAATCTACACCAGCATAAATTTGACGTTTTCAGCTGTAGCTTATCCAGTTTAAGATTAAAATAAGATTAAAGTGTTTTCTTTAGGCACCTAATTACTCTGCTCAATATGTACATTATATATTAATATAATATCTTTAAGTAAAACTTCTCATTTCGGCCACCCGTCAAAAGCGGTCACCCCTCTTAACGGTCAGTTTTGCTTTTTAAAATAAATCTTACATGATTTTTTATAATAAGAAATCCCTCGAATACCGTAACTCTTTCAAAACGGCCACGGTCACATGAATCCGTAAATTTTAGGAAAATGACCTGGAAATTTTACTCTTAATTGCGGTCTCCTCGACCCTTCTGGGAATGTTTGCGCACAGCCGGTACTTTATTATACTGGTACTTTTGGAAATACTCATGATTGGTAAAACCCAATTTTATGAATAGATTTATTTATATTCATATTTATGATGATTTTATAAAAGCCGAGATAAATACTCAAATTTGATTCAGTTAAATTTTAACAGTAGAAAAGCCGATCATGTCTTTAAAACGTAAACGTTTATCTCTTAAAGAAAAGTTCGAAATTATCGCGGAAAATCAAAAATTTGGTATCAGTGCTCGAAAGATAGCGGAAAAGTTTGGTATTGGAAGAACGCAAGTAAATGATATTTTAAAAAGTAAAATTGAACTAAAAAAACTTTACGAAGAAGGAGGAGTTAATGCTAATCAAAAACGGAAATTTCCAAAAACAGACGGACTGGCGATTGACCAAATAGTCTATGAATGGTTTTGCAAAGCAAGAAACAAAAACGTTCCAATATCCGGACCACTAATAAAGGAAAAAGCTCTGTAAGTGTCGGAAAATTTGAAAATTTGTGATTTTAAGGCATCAAATGGCTAGAGATTCTGCAAAAGACATGACATTAATTTTAAAACGATTTCTGGTGAGTCTGCTGATGTGGATAAAGTGAGGTATCAAGGATTATGATGTTAAAGATATTTTTAATGCAGACGAAACCGGACTTTATTACCTGGCAATGCCAAACAAAACTTTTGCCTTAAAGAGTGACAAATGTGCTGGAAGAAAATCAGCTAAGCAACGAGTGACAATTCTTTTTTGCAGTAGCATGAATGGTGAGAAGGAGACTCCATTAGTTATAGGAAAAAGCAAAAATCCGCGATGCTTCAAAGAAGCCCATATAGACAAGTTACCATTAGAATGGGTCTCCAATAAAAAAGCATGGATGAATGCAAGAAAAATGAAAAAACAGAATAGAAAAGTACTTTTATTTTTGGATAACGCAACTTCTCACCCGAAAATACAACTAGAAAATGTTAGAATTGTTTTTCTGCCTCCAAACACTACATCTAACTGCCAGCCATTAGATCAAGGGATCATACAAAATTTTTAAATGGTATACAGAAAATATTTAATAAGAAGAATTTTAACTTTTACAAACACCGCTATCGAGGATGCGTTTGAAAAAGCAGAAAAATCCATAAATTTGTCAAGTGCCATGGTATGGATTGTTGCAGCATGGAAAAATGTTTCCTCCACAACAGTTAAAAAATGTTTTCAAAAAGCTGGCTTTATAGAAACTCTCCAAGAGAACGAGACTTTTGAAGAAGAAGACGATATTCCGGCATTCCAGGAAATCCACACCTGGAAAACTATCTTCATATCGACTCAAACATTCCAACAGAAAATCCCAGTATTGATATGCAAGAAATAATTCAGGAGTTTACTAGTCATACTGAAACTACCGAAGATCAAAAATATGAAAGAAAAGAAGACCAGGAGGTGTTTAGTTCGTCTATAAAAAGTGTGAGCGAAGTATGTGAAAAATTAAGAGAACATTTTTTCCTAGCTAAAGAAAATGGCGATTTGGCCATCGATATTTCAAGCATCTTAATGAAATGCGAATGTGAAGCAGCAATAATTAAAATTAAAAATATGAAGCAGACTTCCATTAAAACATTTTTTCATAAAGCATAGTTTTTTTTTGTATATATACAGTAGTGCACATTTTTACAATATTATATACCTCTTACCAGCTTTATTTAGGGGATATGAAAAAAACAGTTTATATTTAAATGTTTGTAATTAGTCTTTAATTAATTAATAAAGTTGTATTGACCTCAATCCCAAAAAATAGTTTTTATTATTTTATCTCCTTATTTCTTTTGTGCAAATAATACCTACATTTTAATTAATACTGATTTTTATTCACATCACAGATTATATATGTAGATAATTTTCTTGTTCGTTCCCCTCAAAGACGGTCACGGTCACGGTCATTTGTAATGAAATTTTTAGTGGCCGCTAATGAGAAGTTTTACTGTAGTTCTTTCTATCAAATATTTTGTTGCTGTATTGTTATGATTACTTATTTATATTATATATCTGTGATACCCATTTGTTAATTGGTCATTTTGTAACTGTGAAATGGTGTAAAATAAAATAAAATAAAATAAAATAAATCGCTTCTTTAAAAAGTAAGACAGTAAATTGAAAACCGCAGCATTCCATATTTGATAATAACCCTAATATCCCCAGAAAGTAATCGAAAATGTGACACCCTGTACATATTATTATATCACATTAACAATATTCGTTTATATGAAGAATACGATTTTATTTACCTAGCATCTCCCCTGAAAATATCTAAATACAGTTATTCGATAGGTTTTCATATATATGGGTTATTTTTTCCATGCAGCGGATTATATGTGGTTGATTAGCTAGCTGAAAAATAAGTCAATGTTCTTTTAGTTCCGCGTGTGAATATATTGACCGTCCAGTTGAAATTGGCACTAGTGTAAATAGTTTAAATGGCTTGTCCTGTGAGAAAGAAGTGAGTGAAATTTATATTTTTATGTCCGCCTTCATTTTATGATGTTTGTAGAATATTTTATTAAAGTGTGAAAGAAAATTTGTATTTACGTAGACTCCGTACACCTTTAAAGATATTTCTTCGCATGAGTTTATTAATCGATAAAAAAAATGTACAAAAAAGTGGAAATTAAACAAAGAATATTGAAAAATCTTTTTTTGTCATATACATATGTATTTTTAAACCTTCTATCTTTTAATTGACTTACTGAATACTTTGACTTTCCAATATTCTATAATTAACTCTAAATAACATTTTTCCAAAGAACGCTACTCTCGGAGACCGCATTGCGCCGGCCGGCTGGATTTATAAACTTGTCGTTGACGATTGACGGTGCTGTTTGACGGCCGACATAAACCAATTTTATCGTTTGACGGTGGACGGTCGTAGCAACGTTCGTAGCAAGTTTCCACAGCCAATCAAAATCGTGATATTTAGTAAACATTATTTTATTTTATACCATCTTATTAACCATTTTAAAGTGTACTGTTGATAAGTGTTGATAGTATCATTCAGATCACATAAACACCAAAATTAATATAATCACATAAAAATATAGAAAAGCCGAGAAAAACAGGTTATGTTATCGTCGTCACCGTCAAGTTTATAAATTGGCCTTTACTATGAATACTGTAAATGCGGGTAGTTACGGAATCTTCTTCACATCACACCTGATTATGTAGTTCCTTACTTATTTCGTTGTTCGTTTTATTACTGTTTTGGAATCATTTTTGTTCACGTATTTGTGGTTTATTATTAAGTTATTTGTAATTTATTGAACAAGTCCAATATAAGTAAAAAATTTAGAGCTTAATTATTAGATATTATTTATAAAATTAGGAAAAATACCATATCCCAAAATTTCCTGATATTGTGTCATACATCGTTGCATTCGGGAGAAAAAAAGCTCTCAAATTCCAATATCAGGAAGACAGGACCGTATTTTAAAAAAGAAAGTTGATAAGCCCGTCGAAGACGACTCGTCGGATTGCAAAACAATTAACGCTGTTAGATAGAGCGCAAAAAGTTGCAATGCAAGAGTGCAATTTACTTTAGAATTCGATCTCAAAAAAACCCAGGAAAGCAATAAAACGATTTTTCAGAATTTCGGGTTTTTCCGGATATCTCCGGAACTACTCGGAATTTTAAATCTTTCTAATCGGCATATTATTAGGCACGTAAATGCGCAACTTTACCTCCATTTGACCGACTTCGTATCTCTTACTGTTTCCGAGATCCCTGTACTGGCCCTCCTTATCTTCGACATGTTGTATATATTATTATGTTAGATAGAAAAGGAAAACTACTTTTTTAAAGTGTCTGTAAGTGGTAAGGTTTTTCATTTTATATTAAACGGTTAATTAATTTCCAGAATTATTACACCTGAAGCTATCAATAACTAATTTAAAAGAACAATTATTTAACTATACACCCGGTTCTGTTTGTTAATATGTAACAGTCTGCAAAAACCTTCCCTGTCCTCGCTTACCTACCGCTAATGAGATTATAAATTTGACTAGATAAGATAAGCTTATACAGCTAACACTGGTAAAAGGGTGCATATTTACAAAAAAGAAATATAAATTTTATGAATATCAGATTTTAACAAGTAACCGTAAAATTGAAATATTGCTGCTGGCGAATAGATGTGTGTATAGTACGTTTCACGAAAATTTTATACGACTTAGTGATTTCCTGGGTCGGTCCCATTGTGTCGATAAGAGCTTGGCAATAAATAAGTGAAGTATGAAGGGACGGATTAAGAAAAACAAGTAATGATATGATTATATTAATGTAATCAAATGAAATAACATTTTTTTTGAATATTACTAGTCATATTTATTAACATTTATAATGTCATTCTATAGATAGTTCTGTTTCGCTATCGCTATACTCATCAAAATTAATTATAATTGGATTAATTATACCATCCAGACTAATATACGAATTTTCTACAGTTATTACGTGACGGACTAAATTTTTCCAAATACCTGGGGGAATATCATTAAAGCATTTTCGTATTAATTCTACAACACTAGAACTTTAAGTCGGAGAAATATTTTCAGACCTAACCAGTGATTTTAACTGGTGCCACATAATGATCTATGGGGTTAAAAATGCAATAATAGGACGGGAGCCGTAGCACTGTATGTCCAATTTCTTCTGCCAATGTATCACAAACATATACTTTTTTTATACAAAATGTCTTTAAAACTTCTAAAAGATCACTATTTTATAACTTTCTTCAAAATATATATCATTCGCCGCCATGTAGTTCTGAATCTCCAATTTTGTATTATTTGAGCTTGGAGCTTTATGTAATTGGCGACTGTGATAGCTCGCATTGTCCATTACTATCACGCTATTCTGAGGAATGTTTGGTAAAAGACAATTATTGAACCATTCCTCAAAAAGTAACAAATTTTACCACAAAAAGATATTTAAATATAAATTAAGCAACCTAACTTACCTGATGTGCCTATATTAATTATTACAATCCGGTCCTTTCCACATAATAATAACAAACGGTCATAAATAAAGGGATGGCCCCAGGTACTTTTACTGCAGTCATTAAGTTATATCCATTTTTCATGAAACAACTGCATTTTCTATTAAAATACGTCAAACATAATGGACAATTTCCCAGGCCAGGTAAACAATGACGTAATGCTTCGTCCTTATTTGACCGTGCGTGTGCAGTTTCAAAATTGAAACATGTTCTCTGATATTTGTTACAAGAAAAGTGGTACGCAACTGATATGTTTACATGTGAATATTTATTCTAATCTAATTGGCCTGGCCACATCTGAATGAAAACGGTGTCTGTCGTTAAAAATTAAGTTCAAATTCATATCAATTATCATACCTGAAATTTTCTTCCAGTGATGGTGCACAAGATGGCGATCAGCTGGATAATGAAGCTGGAATGCTGTATGGAGAATACTTGATGTTGGACAAAATTTTACAAGCTCAGAGATTGCAAAGTGAACAAAGCAATAAACCTGTACATGACGAACATCTATTTATAATTACCCATCAAGGTATACCGAACATGAACATTTGCTAGACGGCAAACAGTTTTAGTAATTGCAATTACAGTTTTTCTTAATAGTCAAGAATTAATTACAGGTAAAATGTTTTGCTGAAAATAATCTCAATCCTTAGTCCATTATTGTTGAGGGTTCTGATCTGGATACTTGCTTTAAGTTGAGAATAATCTAGCTGCGGTGTATTAAGTTTATAGGCCATGTAATTCAAAAATTTATGTTGAATCCTTTCAATATTCAAGATATGTACATTATAGCAAAGATTCCAGACACAGGAGGAGTATTTCAGATGGGTTCTTATTAATGAGCAATATAATTTTTAATAGCTTTGGTATTAGTAAAGTCACTGGTTATGCACTTAATAAATACTAGGAGTTGGAGAGAATTGAATATGGTGTTCTGGATGTGAGCAATGAAAATAAGTTTAGCATCCATAGTCAACCCCAAATCCTTAACTTTGTGTAGAATAGTAAGAATATGGCCCTCAATTAAATAATGCTGTTCAAACTCCGACCTAGACCTATGAAAATTTATCGAGTGACACTTTGAGGCGGTAATCTCCATATCGTTGATCTTACACCATGCTACCAATTTATTCAAGTCCGACTGGAGCTTTAAGCAATCCTCAAATGAGGAGATTTTTATGAACAGTTTCAGATCATCAGCAAATAGGAGGAACTGACAGTAATCAAATTGCATCCCTAAGTCGTTAATAAACAAATTAAAAAGAAGAGGGTCCAAAAGGGACCCTTGGGAACTCCAGACGGGACCAGTATACTCCTGGATTGAAAATTGTTGAATCGAACAATTTGGGATCGAGCAATGCACCTCCAACGCCCAGACCCTCAAGCTTAGGCAGAAGACCTGCATGATTGACCTTATCAAACGCCTTGGAGAAGTCCGTGTAGACCGAATGAACCTGGAAACCGTTCTCCAAGGCTTACGGAATAAAATCAACATAGGTTTTCTGCTATTTACGGCAGTGATCGTAGGTAAAATAAATTATAGACTCAATATACAGTCCACCATCCTCCAGACGAAAAATATTTAGAAACATAGCATAGACTTGAATCTCAATTCGTATTCCTTTATAATAATATAGTTGTTCATAGCAATGGTAATAATTCATGTTAAATATATCTAAGGTATATTACCTTAACGATGTTGAATTTATTTCATTTTTATAATTCTAAATACTATATATTATGAATGTCGTACGTAAATGTTCTATAATTTAATAATAAACTGTAAACGTTTATTTTTCAGTTTTCAATTGGATAATTTCTGAAAATAAATACGATTTTTGTATGTTAGTTTAAGAAAAATATTTTATTAGGGGCCCATAGATCGTAAATCAGGCACTGTAGGAAACATCCTGTATAAAAAGATCCTTCTATTCAGTCCACTAACTTTTCTTGACGTTTATTTTCCACATTTCAATTCGCAGATGAAAAAATCTAACAATCGCACGCAAGTTTTTTTCGCCTTTGTATAAATGTAAATATAAGGCCGTTGAACTTGTTTTATGAAAAGAAATCGGACACTTTCCCGACGGATGCCTACACGACGTACAATGACATTACAGTTTATTATTTCAGGGAAGAATTCAAATTAAATGTTTTTCTATAAATTATCAAATTTCACATGAATCTTTTATTTCTTATAGTATATTACATAACGAGTGTGCGGATTTCCGCACACGGCTGGCGTTTTGTACTAAATATTTAAAAAAAAATCATTTTCACAAAATTTCACACAATTCTTCCTACGACCACAATTCTTTAACTTACTTGCCTGGTTGTAAATAAAAATAATAATTTTTCTCATATTTGCTAATGCTAATATTATATGCTGTGTATAAAACTTTATAGTTTATGATTTTTAATTAGATAAATACCTATAAAAAATAAGCTAAGCATTACTGTGAATAAATAGATCGTTCCAAAAAAATTATAAAACTCATAACCTAACATCAATATTTATAGAGATGGAGTTAGGTATCGCTAAGTTTATAATTATGAAAGTTTTGCATGGTCTTTGCGTAAAACAATATTCACATTATTATTAAAACAAATATATGTAATTACACAAATCGCATTTATTTGACCTGTATGGGATATTCTATCCTTGACAATTATAAAAATTGAAAATAAATCGGTACTTATCCCATTTCTACTTTACCCAAGCACTTATTATATTTAATGAATCACCTAACAATTCTCTGTTACTTATTTTTTATATTTATCACAGAATACGGATCCCAATTAAAACGAAGACAAATGTAATATTTTTAATTTGCAGTAATGTAAATTTGTAGTACCTTTTGCCACTCAGCACTTTCTAGCCAAGTTAGCTGCATTTTTTTTTCTTATTTTCGTAGGTGTTCGTGTGAAAAAGTATTCTAGGGTTGATTTTCGTTTTATTACACCTAATTATAGAAGTATTTTTTAAATAATATAAACTCCTGGACAAAATTAACGCAACATCATAAATTTCCCATATTTTTGATGCTATTTTTTTCTGAATTTATGATCCGATTCGAATGATTTTTTTTGCATTGTAGGTTGGTTCCTTGACAATGTCATAGTTTTCGTTGTTTATGATAAAAATTTAATTTCCGATTTATACTGGGTGTACTAAAAATGCTATGTTTTTTTCCGAAAATTCGCATCACCCTGTGGACTATATTAGCAAGCGAAACATATTGCAGTTGACATTAAACGGTAGGTCCATCTTTCCCCAACATTTTCTTTTTTGGTTTACTTCATTATCTCTGTTATTAACGGAGATACACCGTTTTATAGAGTAACATGTTTTTATAGACTTTAATATTCAACACATTCATTGTTAAATGTTTTCAAGTAGACTATGGACTTTTTCTGACATTGCAAGCGGTGTGTCAGCAGATGCTGTGTTTTAAAGTTACAAAGGTCAAATAAAATTCGCCATACTGATAAAAACTGTTCGGAAACTGCTTATTAAACGTTCGTTTCGTATGCCCAGTTGCCCGACGAGTATTTTAGTCTTGAAACCTACTTGAAAACATTTAACAATGAATGTGTTGAATATTAAAGTCTATAAAAACATGTTACGCTATAAAACGGTGTATATCCTTTAATAACAGAGATAATGAAGTAAACCAAAAAAGAAAATGTTGGGGAAAGATGGACCTACCGTATAATGTCAACTGTAATATGCTCCACAGGGTGATACGAATTTTCAGAAAAAAACATAGCATTTTTAGTACACCCAGTATAAATCGAAAATTAAATTTTTATCATAAACAGTGAAAACTATGACATTGTCAAGGAACCAACCTACAATGAAAAAAGAAACATTCAAATCGGATCATAAATTCAGAAAAAAATAGCATCAAAAATATAGGAAATTTACGATGTTGCGTTAATTTTGTTAATGTTTAGTTAATTATTTTTTTAAATCTACTCAACAATATTTATTTGGTAATGTATCTGTGTTTTTTACGATATAATATGCATCAATTATATTATTATATATTATTATTATTGTACTTTGGAATAGGGACAGAATAATAATTCTTCCTATACATGGTTATAAAATTTTACAGGATATGAACACAAGCACTATAGAAAAAATCCTTTAGGGCACTCTGGGAGTGGTGCGTGTGCGCAAAAAGCGATTCACGTTGGTTTTGAATCGTTGGAGGTTATATTCGTTGGGAAAAACGATCTCGGAAAGGTCGTTCAATGAGGATGAAGTTTTATTTTTATTTTTTATGATCAAACACAAGCACTATAGGAAAAATCCTTTAGGGCACTCTGGGAGTGGTGCGTGTGCGCAAAAAGCGATTCACGTTGGGTTTGAATCGTTGGAGGTTATATTTGTTGGGAAAAACGACCTCGGGTAGGTCGTTCTACAAGGATGAAGTCTTCCAGATGAAAGAATTCTTAAATAATGTCCTCCAGATGAAAGAATTCTCAAATAATAAAGTTCGAGGAGTACTAATCTTAACTACATATGGATGGGCGGTAGTGATTCGTCGTGTATTTCTGCTATTCACCGCTCTGGAAGGAATTAAGAGAGCAAGGTCTTCTATATATATCTGTAAAAGAGAGTCAAATCCCCAACCGGTCTTCGATGTTCTAGGCCGTCGAGGCTCTTCGTCAGCTCGTGGTCTTCGATCAGACGAATGGCATTCCTTTCGATGGAATCCAGTAGCAGAGCTCCAGACATGAGAGCAGTAATGATGGTCGAATCTGGGGCTTTGTATAGTGTGAAAAGTTGTTGATTATGATAATATGATAAATGAGGATATTGACATTATGCCCTATAAGAGTTTCAATTATGTAAAATTCTAGCAAGAAATAAAGTTAAAAAGGCCCATTCGTAAAAATGTGGTTATACTTTGTATAGAAATATGCTCATAAAGTGAGCTCCCTGCAATTCTGCTTCGGAGGCTGTAAAAAAAATCACCTTTTATAAATCAAAGTCAAAACTGAAATCTTTACCCAAGAATTATTTATTTGTTGCTCTAAAATAATGAAAGTTTAGAGCCCCCCCACATTCATCAGTGGATTACAAAGATTCACATTAAAAACTTTCTAGACGCCGCTGTTGATTCCAGCATTTTTGTTTATAAATTTAACGGTGGCTCTAAATTATAATTTACTCGTTGTCAAAGTTTAAGAGAAACAAATTTAACGTTATCATTTCTTTTGACAAAGTATTTTACGGTACGCTTTCAAATTGTGATTCTGTGTTTAGGCCAAGTTACTCGACATTAAAAACTTTTAATTTGATTTATAAGTCGCTGTGTCGTGGAGAGAGCGTGATTTAGATCATAATCTAAATACGTATTGATATATTTAGGAATTCATAGGCAAGTTGAAAAATAGGACACTAATTACTTCTGGTTTGTTTATCCGTTCAACCGTGCAATGCATGTGTAAAATTTTTTTCGATTTGTTCGTCGAATTTTGATTGAATTTAATGAATAAATCAATTTTATTAATGAACTAAGTTCGCTATTTGATAACCAATATTCATTTCCATGAAAATTTGTTCTTTTTTACTTGTCAGTTGAGAATTTTGACGTTTTAACGATTATTTATCAGTTAATTGATTAATTAAACATTGAAACATGTTAATATAAAGAGTAAATCAAAAAAAAATTGTTCACATGCGTAGTTTCCACATACAGGGCGGTCCATCGAAAACAGTCCAGCAACGTTTACGGCTGTGTACGTGAAAATTAAAAAAAAAACCACGGACCCGTAAACTTGTGTTTTCAGGGGGACACGTTCCACTATTAATTTCATCCCTGTAACCTCAACCCCCCTAGCGGGGGCGGCTACGGCCCTTGTTTTCTCAAATGGGAATGGGTATGTTGTGATATATCTTTTTAAAGGGCATTAAATTCTCTTTAAAATGGCGCTTCGTTTTGTAAGTTTGAGCTACGCGTCGCCGAGCAACGGAATTTGAAACATTTCACTGCACCTCTTATCAAGTACACAGGTTTGTGCGTAAACAATTTTTTTTTTAAGTAATAAGTATCAGTCAATTCAACTTTATCTTCAGTAAAGTGGTTGATTCAGATCTACATACGTTATTTCTGCGCTATTATTTTCTTTTGACTTGATCGTGACATCAAAAATGGTTTATTCTATTGAGGAGAGAGTGGAAATTATTGAATTGTATTTAATAAACAATAAATGTGCAAGAGTAACGTCAACCCGTGAATGGCGGACATTTTCAACATTTAATTGTATGATATGTAAGTATTAGTCAATAAAATTACATTTTTTAAAACGCAATTTCTCGGCGGCGCGTAGCTCAAATTTACAAAACAAAGCGTCATTTTAAAGAGAATTTAATGCCCTTTAAAAAGATGTATCACAACATACCCATTCCCATTTGAAAACACAAGGGCAGTAACCGCCTCCGCTAGGGGGGTTGAGGCTACAGGGATAAAATTAATAGTGAAACGTGTCCCCCTGAAAACACAAGTTTACGTGTCCGAGGTTTTTTTTTAATTTTCAGGTACACAGCCGTAAACCTTGCGGGACTGTTTTCGATGGACCACCCTGTATATTTGAATTTTATACGTTAGTATGTCATTAGATTTAAAATCCCCTCCCCCCACCCCACATATTTTTAACTTTCTTTTCCGCTTAGCTAATGCTATAAAAAAAATCTAAAATATTTTTTATTGTTCTAGCTTACGAACTTTGGTTCAAACAGATAATTTTTGAGTTGGATTCGGTCAGAAATATATTCAGCGAAATTTTGGAAGAAACTCAAACCCTGGAAATTTTGAAACGTTTAAACAGAATCGTATTAATTTTAAAGGTAAGAAGGCGGATTGCTGTTTTTCAAGAAAATACATTTACATGTACAGGCAGAAATTTCACTGAGACAAGATTTGACTAACATGTGAATGTGTTGTAACTTCATAATATTTCTATTTATATCGTGATAATGAAAAGAAAGTTCAAGGAAAGGTATAAGGAGGGCAAGGAACCCGTAATAATATAAATATGCATGCAAAATCATGCCTGAAGGTTATGAAATGATTTTCCATGCTTATTTATTATGATTCACCATCACCTAACAATCTACAGTTTGTTCGTTGCGCATTTACGTTCCTAATAATATGACCTTTAGAAAGTTTTAAAATTCAGAGTAGTTCCGGAGATATCCGGAAAAAACCGAAGTTCCGAAAAATCGTTTTATTGTTTTCCTGGGCTTTTTTGAGATCGAATTCTAAAGTAAATAGCACTTTTGCATTACCACTTTTTCCGCTCTATCTAACAGGGTTAATTGTTTTGTAATCCGACGAGTCGTCTTCGAAGGGCCATTATCTGCTTTCTTTTTTTAAATACGGTCCTGTCTTTCTGATATTGCAATTTGATAGCTTTTTTCTTTCGAATGCAACGATGTATGACACATTGTGGTTTAGTGACGTTTCGAGGGTTTTATTGAACAACATCAGGATATTTTGGGATACGGTCCTGTATTTCTCCTAATTTTATAAATAATATCTCATAAGTATGCTCTAAATTTTTATTTATGTTGGACTAGTTCAATAAATAACAAATAATTTAATAATAAACCACAAATAAGTGAACAAAATACAGAAACATTATTTCAGACTTCTGTTGATTCGGAATTTAAAAGAAAAGTATTCGCTTGAAACAACAAAATTAAAATGGTGATGCGTGATTTGCTTCACTTAGTATTCCCGTTGTGATCGTTTGAGAGCGTTTTAAGAGGTTTTCTATTTTCCAGAAAATATGGAACATAAATTTACAAATGCTGAAAAGTTTGATATTCTATCGCATGTTTTATTTTATCTCAAAAAAACTGTTATGTGACAGTTAGAAGTTAGATGTTATTTGTGCTTAGAGAATAACGGAAATCATTTTGAACACCTGATTATGTAGTTCCACATTTTTTTTGGTATTCGTTTCATTACTCTTTTGGAATGATTTTTGTTCACTTATTTGTGGTTTATTATTAAATTGTATGTTATTTATTGAACTAGTACAACATAAGTAAAAAATTTAGAGCTGACTTATGAGATATTATTTATAAAATTACGAGAAATACAGGACCGTATCCCAAAATTTCCTGATATTGTTCAAAAAACCCTCGAAAAGTCATTAAACCACAATGTACCATACAATGTTGCATTCGGGAGAAAAAAAGCTCTCAAATTCCAATATCAGGAAAACAGGACCGTACTTAAAAAAAGAAAGTTGATAATGGCCCTTCGAAGACGACTCGTCGGATTACAAAACAATTAACGCTGTTAGATAGAGCGAAAAAAGTGGCAATGCAAAAGTACAATTTACTTTAGAATTCGATCTCAAAAAAAAAAACAGGAAAACAATAGAACGATTTTTCAGAATTTCGGTTTGTCCGGAACTACTCGGAATTTTAAAACTTTCTGAACGGCATATTATTAGGCATGTAAATGCGCAACTTTACCCCTATTTAACCGACTTCGTATTTCTTACGGTTTTCGAGAGCCCTGTACTGGCCCTCGTTGTCTTCGACACGTTGTATATATTTTAAAATTGCAATTATATACAGGGTGCTAATTTGAAAACTTAATCACCTTCTCATTTAAGATCTTAAAGGTAACATCAACCCCTCCCAGGGGGTTAACCACGAGTACTGAAAATATTTCTTTAATATAATATTTTCCTGTCCTTCCGATTTTTCACATTATGTACTGGGAACGAGATATTAACAGTTTTCAAATTGATACCTTGTATAATATTTATAAACTGTTACACGTAACAGTTTCAGTATCGAATTAAATTTTCTATAAAATCTCGTATAGGGTAGCATTTTGTAAAACCCTAGTTTGAATAATTGTAACTAGGTCTAAATATTTGTTTTAACCAAATTTTAACCTATTGAGACTTAGAAGGAAACATTTTAGGTACTCGTAGATCAAGTCATGATTTTAGAGACAATGACACCCTTGGACTTTATGGACTTTAGAAATTACCTTAGACCGGCTTCCGGTTTTCAAAGCCTTCAATTTCGACTTCTGGAAAATAAGCTGGGCGTACAGGCCGATAATCGTGTAAAATACAACAAGAATTACACCAAAGTATTTGGAAATGACGAGGTTGGTAATATAATTTGGAAACAATAAATTCTAAACAATTACAATAGCGTATCATAGAAGGGGTCAGGGGAGACGACCGACTGCCTCCCTTACATCTCCTCTGATAATGGTAGGCATCTCTCTTAATTTGTAGCCAAAAAACGACTTGACACCGTCTCTTGCGTTTTTGATTGAAACTAATTATTATTAAGAGCTGCATCTAACATTTAGCGAAATATACTTAGTTTTTTGCTAATCTAAAACTGGTTCCGTAAAGTTAAAGGATTGGAAAGCGCTATGAAAAAATTGCGTTAAAAAATATAATGTTATAAGATTAATAATAACAATTTCAAATATGAACAATTTTCTAATTTTTGTCACAGATCTTCCTGAAACTTGTTGACTACGTCGACATGTCAGACTAATCAGGTCTAAATATCTATAAATTAACTAAAAAGACTTTGTTATTAACGGCTAAAACTTCACGAAATGAAATATTGATCAGCTGATGACTCTCGTATCTTTCTAACCTGCCAAAAAGCGGCATATTTTTTAATTAAATTGATGCAACATAGATAGTTTTGATTGCTAATTTGGGATTGTTAGGGATCATAAAATAAATTTTGTCTCCAAACTTTCAAAAAATCATGTTAATAATATAAATGTGAATATTTTAATCAAGAATGGTTCGTACGACCAGAAAATAGAAGATACGGTTTTCGTTTAGAATTGTCAAGAATAATCGAAAAAATGTGAGTACCACTTCTTTTGTAAAAAATATCAGACATGTATATAGAATATCGACTCAAGAATACTTACTCAAGAATCGCACGGATCCGTCAAATTTTTTTTAAAGAACAGATATTATACAGAGTGGACCATAAAAATTCTACTGGTAACAACTTCAATTTTCTAAATGGTTACATATTGTTAATTTTTACATTTTTACATTCTGCAATCAATTCTAGACATTTTTTATACATCATGGCATATACCTACCTATCGGACAGCCAAGCTGCTCTTGAGCCTCTGACCTCCAATCGGTTTACTTCAAAACTTACACTGGAGTGCCATGCGTTTAGGTTGCTAAACGTACTGGCGGCCAGGGGGAACAAATTAGAGCTATTGTGGGTCCCTGGTCACTCTGGGATATTAGGTAATGAAAAAGCGGATGGACTAGCGAGAGCCGGATCCGCTCAAAGTCTCACCCAGAACCGGCCTTTGGAATATCAAAACAGGCAAAAAAATAACATTAGATAGATGGTTGAGAAAACAACACCTATCTCGATGGTAAGGGTTACCTGATCAAATACACGCAAAGGCTTTAATGGGAAAACCATCGAAAATAATATCGATTGGGATGCTAACCCTGACGCGGCCCCAGTTAAAACAAGTGATGGGTCTGCTAACAGGTCACTGCCATTTTCGAAAAGACCTTAAACGGATAGGTATAATCAACGGATCCATTGAATGCAGACTCTACGGTGAATAGGATGAAATCGCATCACACATAATATACCGCTGCGTACCGCTGTCTCGTAAAAGACATAATATCTTCGGGAATATACAACGTGGTGACAACCTCCCATAGGTAGAAGGTTAATGGACCTCACAGAAGGAACAAACATTCTCTAACAAGATCGGGGTACACAATCTTGAAGGCATTGACACTGGCATTTGTTATTTAAGTTTGAGACGTTAAAAAATGTCAGTAATGTTAATCAAATTTGCAAAATTACTATGCCGAGAAGTATATGTGCATATCAGAATTAGAGTACATTATATTTCGCAAATGGTTGAAGATAGGTATAGGGTATGATTTACGAAAAATGTCTAAAATTGATTGTAGAATGTGTTTTTATATTACATTAAAAAAAAAGAAGCATTTTTATGATCTACCCTATATAATATATTTTTTTGCAATGCATTTAGAAAAAATAAATTTGAGGGGTCCGAGCGATTTTTTTTTTTTTTTTTTTTTTTTTTTTTTTTAATAAATTTTATATAAAACCTGATCCGTTTCTCTCTACCCTGTTTGTATATTTATATGAATTTTTCTTCATAAAATTACCTTAGGAATCACACACTGAATATTAGCAAGTCACGCTGTATAAAAGCTATTCTATACCTTCATCAATTGTTTATAATTCCAGTAACATTATGCTTGATTAAGTGGATTGCTCCCATTGACAGTTTAGTAAATTAGATAAATTTAAAATGTATCAATATACCTAATATCGCATATCAAAATCATCTTACATTTAACATCAAGACAGAAACACCATTAAATTAGGAATTCAGACAAATATTTGCAATAGTGTCATAAATTGCTATTTAATTCTAGGATACTTTGAAACTTGTTAGGATTTTCACTTGACCCAACAATAAAATCAATTATGTCAATATAATAGGTCCCTTGCTATTAGATTTTACCCTTTCAGTTTTTCGTGTCTGTGACTGGACAAAAAAACAAACAAATTCGGACCCTTTTCCCTTATAACCAGTTTAAAATAAGGGAATGTCCATTTAGGGCGTAGATCTACCGAATTAACCGATATTGAAAATCCAATGATAATTTAACACGCACTAGTTTTTTAGTTTTGTAAATACGTTTTCATTTGGGCATTTAATTCGAAAAAATATGCTATTTGGAACTTATCTATACCTATACAGGGTGTCTCTGAATTGATAAAGAAAACTCCGAGTGTATTGTATACAATGTGTCCAAGATAAGGAGGGCCAGTACAGGGATCTCGGAAACTGTACGAGATACGAAGTCGGTTAAATGGAGGTAAAGTTGCACATTTACGTACCTAATAATATGCCGTTTAGAAAGTTTTAAAGTTCTGAGTAGTTCCGGAGATATCCGGAAAAAACCGAAATTCTGAAAAATGGTTTTATTTTTTAATAATAAACTACAAATAAGTGAACAAAATACAGGAACATTATTTCAAACATCTGTTGATTCGGGATTTAAAAGAAAAGTAGGCGTTTGAAATAAAAAAAATTAAGAGAATGAAGCGTGATTTGTTTCACTTCCCATTGTGATAGATTTAAGAGGTTTTCTATTTTCCAGAAAATATGGAACATAATTTTACAAATGCTGAAAAGTTTGATATTCTATCACATGTTTTATTTTATCTCAAAAAAACTGTTATGTGGCAGTTAAAAGATGTTATTTGTGCTTAGAGAATAACGGAAATCATTTTGAAACCTGATTATGTAGTTCCTTACTTTTTTCGTTGTTCGTTTTATTACTGTTTTGGTAAAATTTTTGTTAACTTATTTGTGGTTTATTATTAAATTATTTGTTATTTATTGAATTAATCCAACATAAGTAAAAAATTTCGAGCTTACTTATGAGATATTATTTATAAAATTAGGAGAAATACGGGACCGTATCCCAAAATTTCCTGGTGTTGTTACAAAAAACCCTCGAAACGTCATTAAACCACAATATATATCATGTCATACATCGTTGTATTCGCAAGAAAAAAAGCTCTCAAATTCCAATATCAGAAAAACAGGACCATATTTAAAAAAAGAAAGTTGATAATGGCCCTTCGAAGACGACTCGTCGGATTACAAAACAATTAACGCTGTTAGATAGAGCGGAAAATGTAAAAGTGCAATTTACTTTAGAATTCGATCTCAAAAAAACCAAGGAAAACAATAAAACGATTTTTCAGAATTTCGTTTTTCCAGGATATCTCCGGAACTACTCTGAATTTTTAAACTTTCTAAACGGCATATTATTAGGCACGTAAATGCGCAACTTTACCTCCATTTAACCGACTTCGTATCTCTTACGGTTTCCGAGATCCCTGTACTGGCCCTACTTATCTTGGACACGTATATGAAAATAATGTAAAAAAAAATTTGTCATTATCCAAACAAAGTTTAATATATTAACATTTTCTTAATCATTGTTTTAAAAAATGTTCATATCGCCAAAGACCCCTAAATATTTTCTGCCTCGTCTATGAATGGAGCCTGTTGCTTTCCTGGTTGCTTCATCTCTTTCTTTAATATCGTTACAGTGTTTCTAATTCTTCTAATAGTTCATCCCGAGGGTCGACTTTTACATTATACAATTAACTTTTGAACCAGTCCTATAAACAAAAGTATAATGGTGTGAAGTCTGGATATCTTGAAGGCTAACTAAAAAAACAACAGCGACCAATCCAACGCCCTTGAAACATAATTTTAACCATTTACAATTACAATATAACTTGAAAACAAAATAAATCATAGGCTTAAATCATCTACGTCGGTAACCACGCCGGAAGGCTATGGTCCGGCCCGTAAGTAATGTCCATGGTAAGCAAAAGTCTAGTGGTGTGAGGTCTGGAGATCTTGGAGACCAACTAATAGGACCAAAGCCTTTGAAACATAATTTTAACCATTTATAAGTAGAAGTACGCTAGCTAACATTTTTAAATTACACTTGAAAACAAAAGAAATCATTGGTTAAATTATCTACGTCGGTAACTATGCCTTACTCGAGTTAATAAACACTTACGAGAGGCCGAATACTACTTGCTAAAACCCGCAAAATATACTAACTATTATTATTTTTTTATGAAATCACAGACATCCCTCAAGTTATAAATTTTATTTCTGTCATATAGAATTAACATATATCTTTCACGCCAGTCGCTATAAAAACATTTTTAGGAAACCATGCCTTTTTACATCTTTTATAATAGGTAATGCAATATTTCTATCGCGGATACCGTTTTTAAAGGAGCTCATTTCAGCTACCTACTCATCTTTTGCATAGGCGTGTCGTATTTTTCTTGATTTTATTTAAAAGGGTTTTTGTTTCTTTTAAAGAATCAAACTTGTCCAAGAAAATTGTATTAAAATCACAACGCTAAAATTGCACGGTAAAATTGGCAAGGAGGAAAAATTAATCATATCACAAAAAATGCTCGTTAAACTGCACTATTTTGGACCTTTTCGAGTCAAAAATAAAACTTTAAATCAATCCTAAGCCAAAAGAGTTAATTATTTGCTAGCTGCAAACTGGTATTTAAATTAAAGTGTTTCCAAACTCGTTCTTGAGAATTTCGTTCCGCTTTAATTGTATCCTAAATATGGATACTGTTAAATTCGAGAAGAGTTGCTGATAAACTCGGGATTAATTATTGCCCACTTTACTTTCTAGGAAGCTTTAAACAGGATCGAGTTATCCGAAAGTCAACCGTCGTTGATGTTGTTAGTACAAAGATGGCTAGAAAGAACGCCTGGACTAGAAATTGAAGGTTTTAATTTTTGGGGAAAATATGAGAAAGCTGTTAACAAACTTCTTGAAGAACAGAAACAAGTTGCTTTAGTAAGTATGCCTAGGTACATGAAAACGATATTACCTTGAAATACTTTTAAAATCTTATACATAATCATGATTAATTTCTTCTACAGAATTTTTTTCTCATTCAAGATCCACATTAAAGCTAATAACTTTGCACGCACTATTGCGTACAAATTGATGAGACGATAAACTACACTTATATGTATATTTAGTTTAGACCTATGATAAATGAACAAGTTAACCAAAACTTATTGGGGAAATAGTAACTAAATATTTAATAGACTAGGGACCACACCACTTCACTCTAAAGTAAGCCTCCGTTACATTCAGACCCAAAATATAATCCTCAGACCTCAGCTCTTTACACAAAGTTAGTTAGTTAAAGAGTATACAGGTTGATTCGATTGAGTTATGTTTCTAATTTTCTAGTTTTTTACTGTGGAGTAACTGTCGTTTTCTGCTAAAAATATTTTACCTCGAAATTTCGTAGAAAATATGCTAAGCTTGTGAGTTCTGAAACAACTCTCTTCTCACCGGTAGAAAAATCCATGAACTAACTTCAAGCTCAATTATCAACCCTAGTCCGATTTTTATTCTGAAGGAATAAAAAAATCTATTTAAGAAATAAAAAGTCTATGCTTGTCAGGTGGTATTAATATCAAATATCAATGTATGGGAAAATTATCATTTCTCAGATCAACCGATGATCCTTGTACAATAAGGGCGTATTTTGTCTACACAGTAGCACTTTAAATAGTATTTCAGATTGAATGGTACTACAAAAAAAGGAAGCACTCTCCATTGATAGGATGCAACCGGTCTGCAGGTTGGTTGGTTGGTTGGTTGGTTAAAGAAGGGGGTCGGTTTAAAGCCCCGTTTAAAACCCCGATCTTGTTAGATGTTTGTTCCTTCTATGAGGTCCAGTAACCTTCTACCAAGCTTGCCATGTGGGAAGTTGTCACCACGTTGTATGTTCCCGAAGATATTTTGTCTTCTACGAGACAGCGCTACGCAGCGGTATATTATGTGTGAGGCGGTTTTATCCTCTTCGCCGCTGAGTCTACATTCAATGGATCCGTTGTTTATCCCTATCTGTCAGGGTTAGCATCCCATTCGATAATATTTTCGATGGTTTTCAAATTACTGCCCGTACATGTATTTGACCAGGTAACTAACTCCTGCCATCGAGATAGGTGTTGTATTTTCGACCATCTATCTAATGTTGTTTTTGTTGCCTGTTTTGATATTCCAAAGGCCGGTTCGGGGCCCCTGAGACTTTTAGCGGATCCGGCTCTCGCTAGTTCATCCGCTTTTTTTTTTCCTAATATCCCGGAGTGACTCGGGACCCACAAGAGTTTCATCTTGTTCCCCCTGGCCGCCAGTACTTTTAGGTTGGTATGGCACTCCAGTGTAAGTTTTGAAGTAAACCGATTGGAGTTCAGAGCCTTAAGCGCAGCTTGGCTGTCCGAAAGGATGTAAATCTTTGTAGCCCTTTTCAAGATTTTGTAGTACACATGCTTGTATGGCATGAACTTCCGCTTGGTATACTGTGGCTTATGTCCATCCTGGGCCTTTCCCCAAATATACCTGCGCCCACAGCGTTGGTGGTTTTTGATCCATCGGTGTTTATCAAAGTTCCAGTCAATCTTGAAAGGCTTTGTGAAAAATCGTATGTCTGCAGGTGGTTCCAATTCCAATCACGTTAGTCCATCATATCATGTTTCTTCCTTAAACAATTTCTTAATAAGCTCTTAATTTTGTAGGAGAAGTGTCGCATCTCCTGCTTTTAGAGAATACAGGATTCCACTCCTACAATTATTTATATTAAAATATAATTATTTCGCAATAAAGCAAAATTATGAAAAAATACAACACATAATTTTTTTCCCCATTATCCGTCATCGTACATAACGAATTATTATGTGATTAGTCTCGAGTTCTTTCCCTCATCCTTTCACGTTCGTTAGATAAAGGCACGTGCCTATAAGCTAACGATTGAGAATTTTTGAACAGACCCACAATTTTGTGTAATGTATTTTCAGGACGAACCCGTAGACAGCGTAAAAAAATACCTGCTTAACGATTTGGAACAGAGAAGGGGAGTGTACGAGTCAATTTTTAGAGCCGACATTCACGAAGCTCTACTAAATAGAGGGGAGCGGAGATTCTCTCACAAAGCGTTACAAGGTAAAAAAAATATTCACCTAATTTTTGCCTATTTAATTAAATTAAATCAATTCTATCTACAGATTGGCAAGGAATTATTACTATTAGGCGCCTAACAATCACAAAAGAGAACGTAATACAACGTGTCCAAGATAAGGAGGGCCAGTACAGGGATCTCGGAAACCGTAGGAGATACGAAGTCGGTTAAATGGAGGTAAAGTTGAGCATTTACGTGCCTAATAATATGCCGTTTAGAAAGTTTTAAAATTCCGAGTAGTTCCTGAGATATCCGGAAAAAAACGAAATTCTGAAAAATCGATTTATTGTTTTTCTGGGTTTTTTTGAAATCGAATTCGAAAGTAAATTGCACTTTTGCATTGTCACTTTTTCCGGTCCATCTAAGAGCGTTAATTGTTCTGTAATCCGACGAGTCGTCTTCGAAGGGCCATTATCAACTTTCTTTTTTTAAATACGGTCCTGTTTTCTGATATTGGAATTTGAGAGCTTTTTTTCTTCCGATGTATGACACATTGTGGTTTAATGACGTTACGAGGTTTTTTTGAATAACATCAGGAAATTTTGGGATACGATCCTGTATTTCTCCTAATTTTATAAATAATATCTCATAAGTAAGCCCTAAATTTTTACTTATGTTGGACTAGTTCAATAAATAACAAATAATTTATAATAATCCACAAATAAGTGAACAAAAATCAATCCAAAACAGTAATAAAACGAACAACGAAAAAGTAAGGAACTACATAATCAGGTGTTCAAAATGATTTCGTTATTCTCTAAGCACAAATAACATCTTCTAACTGCCACATAACAGTTTTTTTGAGATAAAATAAAACACGATAGAATATCAAACTTTTTAGCATTTGTAAAATTATGTTCCATATTTTCTGGAAAATAGAGAACCTCTTAAAATGCTTTCAAACGATCACAATGGGAATGTCAAGCGAAACAAATCACGCATCATCATCTTAATTTTTTGTTTCAAACGCTTACTTTTCTTTTTAATCCATAATCAACAGAAGTTTGAAATAATGTTTCTGTATTTTGTTCACTTATTTGTGGTTTATTATTAAATTATTTGTCATTTATTGAACTAGTCCAACATAAATAAAAAATTTAGATCTTACTTACGAGATATTATTTATAAAATTATGAGAAATACAGGACCGTATCCCAAAATTTCCTGATGTTGTTCAAAAAACCCTCGAAACGTCATTAAACCACAATGTGTCATACATTGCTGCATTCGGAAGAAAAAAAGCGTATTTAAAAAAAGAAAGTTGATAATGGCCCTTCGAAAACGACTCGTCGGATTACACAACAATTAACGGTGTTAGATAGAGCGGAAAAAGTGGCAATGTAAAAGTGCAATTTACTTTAGAATTCGATCTCAAAAAAAAAACAGGAAAACGTTTCTTCAAAATTTCGTTTTTTTCCAGATATCTCCGGAACTACTCGGAATTTTAAACCTTTCTAAACGGCATATTATTAGGCACGTAAATGTGTAACTTTACCTCCATTTAACCGACTTCGTATCTCTTACGGTTTCCGAGATCCCTGTACTGGCCCTCCTTATCTTGGACACGTTGTATACATATATAAAATTCTTCATCTTAACGCGACGGTGACGACGAGACGCGCGTGGAAGAATTGACATTCTGAGGGCGGTTTGCTCCTGATCGCCCGTCGAATCTTGTAATTTTATCTTGGAACTGCGTTTGGCAAGTAAATAAACATCGTCATTAAAAAATGGTAAGCGACCTAATTTCTCATTACAATTAACATCGCGAGCCGCTCCTAGCGACTTGTAAACTGTACTGGATGTCTGCAAGAGTGCGAGAAAGGAATACTACATTCCCCTACCCTGGTAGAGGGGGCAATCGAGCGAATTAGGACAAAACAGGGAAATCTGTTTCCTGTTTATTTAATGTATAGTTGGTATATTACGTTCTCTTGTCTGCCCGTTATATGCCTGATTGTAATAATCTCTTGCCAACACTGTATATCAGTTGGGCCATGAAATACTTCATTCAGTGGAGTGACCTTAAATATTTCATAGTGCAAGTAACAAATTACTAGCCTCCTTATATCAAAACCCTTCGGACACCAATTAATTACAAAATCGCCGGCTTAATATAAAAATTGCACAAGTCCGAAGTAAACAATTTTATGGGAGGAACAAGAAATTGATCTGCGACTTAAAATACAAATATAGTTAAATAAAAAATAAGTAGTAGGTTTTATTGGTTTAATTAGAATGTTGTAACGAAGTTTGGATGATCATAAAGAACGTCCATAATAAATAGACTCATTTAAAATTCATTCGCTAATTTAAAATTAACTTGGACTTGCGCAAGATTCGTGAAAGAAAAGCTTGTTTTAATAACGTTTATTTCACAAAATTTAAACTAGTAACAATATCTTAGTATCTATATTTTAGTATATAACCAACAAAGTTGTTTCACAAACACACCGCATTTGACGCCATTTTAATTAATAGGACTTAAGCAATATTTATGAACTTTTTAAATTTATCAGACTTATGCAGATTTTAGATTAATATTTTTGGCTATATCTGATGGCAATTTTCATATACTGAAAATATTATCTTATAGCTTCGGCCATTGTCTACCAGATTCCGCAAAAATCGCAAATTGTTAAATTTGGACTTATGTAGTTTTCATATTAGGGCGACGATTGAATGAAATTAACCATATTTTTGCAATATGAGTAACCAAGTTTATACTTTTAGGAGCGATATTAATTACGTTTTACCGCGATGAACCCAGATTCAGTCAGCCTCATCAAATTCTCAATCTTCTTATGGATATCGACTCTTTAATTACAAAATGGCGTTGTAAGTATAGATAATTATCCAGCAATAGTATTTAGCTCAAGTTGTTTCAACACAAATAAACCCAAAATTTCACTACTTGCCTACTTTAAAATAACCTGAAAAAATTCATGTAGGTATTAAAAGATTTTTTTTCTTTTTTTTTTATGATCAAACACAAGCACTATAGGATAAATCCTTTAGGGCACTCTGGGAGTGGTGCGTGTGCGCAAAAAGCGATTCACGTTGGTTTTGAATCGTTGGAAGTTATATTCGTTTGGAAAAACAACCTCGGGAAGGTCGTTCCATAAGGATGAAGTCCTCCAGATGAAAGAATTCTTAAATAATGAAGTTCGAGGAGTACTAAGCCTAACCACATATGGATGGGCGGCAGTGGTTCGTCGTATATTTCTAATATTCGTCGCTCTGGGCGGAATTAAGAGGGCAAGGTCAGCCGAGCACTGTCTATGAAAATATCTGTAAAAGAGAGTCAAATCCCCAACCTGTCTTCGATCTTCTAGGCTGTCGAGGTTCTTCGTCAGTTCGTAGTCTCCAATCAGACGAATGGCCTCCTTTCGATGCAATCCAGTAGCCGAAGAGTATGTTTGGGTGCAGAGCTAAAGACATGAGAGCAGTACTCTAGTGATGGTCGAATCTGGGCTTTGTATAGTGTCAAGAGTTGTTGAGGTGTGTACAACTTTCTGGTTCGGAAGAGTACACCAAGTCTTTGAGAAGCTATCTGGGCGATTGCCACAACGTGGTTATGCCAAGACATATTTCCTCCCAGATTCATGACTATATCCGGTTCTGTAATGTTAACCTTTATAGAGAAAACTGCTACCTGGGTTTTTTAGCGTTAAATTCGACTTGGTTACTATCACCCCAAGCCAAAATTTCTTCCAGGTCCTTGTTGAGGCGTGATACTTCATGCTGTCTGCGAAGATGTACGCCGGAGATATTACAGATCATGGACATACCATAGAAATTGTGGCCAAAACGACATATTCTACCTCTTAAAGTAAATAAGTAACACGAGTATTGGATTAGAATTCATAAAATGAAAGATTTATATAAAAATAAAAAATTTAATCGAAATGAAGTGAAGATAATAATTAAAGCAGATCTTTTGTTCAAACAAAGATAAACAATACTTTTACAAAGTCTTGAATATTTAAGTACGTAAAATAAAGCCGGGAATAGAAATTTTTAAATCGGGCGACGTTTTTTTAAACGGCGGGAAGTTTTTTAATCAAAGCTTTTTTCTGTAAAAATAAAAAAAAACTAAGTTTACTAAAGCCTTAAAGACAACTTTAGGAAAGCTTAGTAACTTTAATGTGTTTTGTGCAAACAAATCAAGGCGTATACGAACGGATGTAATAGGGAGAGTTAATCCTTTGCAATTCAAATTATCCAAAGGAAGGCAAAATATTAAATCATGTTTCAGTCTATCAATAGATTTAAAATTTAGTTTATTACATTAATATCCCATATTTTTTGAATAAAACTCGCGATCCAGAAGTGGATATCATAATCAGAACTTACATGATCTGAGATTTATGGTTTTTAGGTTATTGCTTAAAAAAGTAATATTGTATTGACTTCTATTTTAGTAGAACGATTGGGGCCGTAAGTGGTTAACAAACGCGAACAAACCCGGTTGACACCCTTTTCAATTCTCAACAAGTCCATTTTTGAAGTCGCGATTTCTTGGAAATTACTACTCAAAAAATAAGAAATTATGGTGTTATTGAAAAGGCATTTAAACGACCTTTAAATTATCACTTAACTAACCCTTCCCATTTAAGATTGTAAGGGTAACAATTAACCCTCTTGAAGGGTTATTTAAAAGCGTTCCCCTTCATAAAAAAATTGGCATGTCTTTCCGAATTTTAATATTATTTATTGGACACGAGACATTAAAGGTCTGTACTTTGAAGTATATGAAGTTAATCTATACTTAATTTTTTAAATTCCTTTAAAAAACTTTTTAAATCAGTTTTTTTTATGATCAAATACAAGCACTGTAGGAAAAATCCTTTAGGGCACTGTGGGAGTGGTGCGTGGGCGAATAAAGCGATTCACGTTGGTTTTGAATCGTTGGAGGTTATATTCGTTGGGAAAAACGACCTCGGAAGGTCGTTCCATAAGGATGCAGTTTTCCAGATGAAAGAATTCCTAAATAATGAATCCACATATGGATGGGCGGCAATGGTTCGTCCTGTATTTCTGCTATTCGCCACTCTGGGCGGCGGAATTAAGAGGGCAAGAGCACTTTCCATGAAAATATCTGTAAGAGAGAGTCAAATCCCCCTCCTGTCTTCGATGTTCTAGGCTCGAGGTTCTTCGTCAGCTCGTGGTCTCCTATCAGACGAATCACTCTCCTTTCGATGGAATCCAGTAGCCGAAGAGTATGCTTCGGTGCATGAGAGCATTACTCTAGTGATGGTCGAATCTGGGCTTTGTATAGTATCAAAAGTTGTTGAGGTGTGTACAATTTTTTGGTTCGAAAAAGTACACCAAGTTTCTGAGAAGCTATCTTGGCGATTGCCACAACGTAGTTATGCCAAGACGTATTTCTTCCCAGATTGACGCCCAGCAAATTACTAGATGAAGCCAGTGGGATTGCGCATCCTGCCATGACTATATCCGGTTCTGTAATGTTAACCTTTTTAGCGAAAACTGGAAACAGTTCAAATTTGGCATTGCTATAAAATTGCAAAACTACTAAATATTATTGACTTACAGTAGAACATTGTCTATCCCGTTCCTTTTTCTATAAAAACATATTTCTTCGAAATTTATTTTCTTTTAGGCCAGTAGATGGTAGAAATAAATAAAACATATATTTGTCTCGAAGTGCTGACCTAGTTTGTGGTTTAACATCACAAAACTTTGTTTTATTCCCTCTGTAGTAAAATTCGAGCAAATAAAATCGGTACCATTATGGTGTATAAAATTATCATTTTTATTCCGTCGTATAATATTTAAAAAATAATGCGAGATATTTGAATGGATTTATTATTTGAATATTTTGCCCAATATACACACAGTTCTTACACTTAATCTTGTAAATGCCAGGTATGTTCAATTTACATTTTTTGTCTTTGTTATTAACTAACATCGTTCCTAAATTTCATTTATTTGCAACAATTGCAGCACAGCCTAAGTTTGCTTTAAGTTTAAGTCTGTTGGACAATCTATTAAAACACGACTAAAATGATATCGTAGTTTTATTTTAAATAACATAAAAAACAGTGGAATTTCTATACACTGCATAGAAAACCATTTTATACTTATACGGAATTTTTTAAAAATTTCAGTTCAAACATATAACAAACCATTAATTCTAAAATGTATTTTAAAATGTGTCGAAATTCTTAAAAATAAAAAGGTTTTCGAAAAAACTTGTTATCAATAGGTTTTTTAGTCTACAACTAACTGTAAGGCAATAATATTCCTTCAGTAGTAAGTAAAGTAAGTATTTTCCAACAGTTATTTTCCATTGCCTGGCAACAATCAAATGTAAAGAAATATTGACTTATTTTTTCAACAATGTTATCAAAAATGTAAATATTTCTTATCGAATTTTGAAAAAGAACGTTTTGACTTATTATTCGTCGCGTTGTGTTATAATACTCTTGAAAAATACCTGAAGACTGAAATATAATAATATAAAATACCAATATATGGAAAAATAATTATTTTTTTGTCATACAAGTGCATTATTGTTGTTTTTATACCTTAGATACCAGCTACATAATGGATTACTTTATGCCCGTGCGGGCATAAAGTACACATTACGGCCCGCGCTGGCATTAAGATGCAAAAAAACAGTTTGCGATTAACTTATTCTTTATTAACAAAATAAAAATTTACGTTTGTATATTATTTGGTTGTATTTACATAGAACTGGCAATTCTGGAAGGTTCCGCTAATAGCTAAATTTCCTGCAGCAAAGGTTGACTCATTATTCATTGTCTGGGTCTCTAGTTTCTGTGAGGAAATGCGAGATCCAGATGGTACGCTTGCCAACATCTTTGAAACCTAATTTTTTGAGGATAATATGCTATCCTCTAAATATCCTTCAGTAACTGTGGAACTCTTCCATCTGCCATGGCGCTGCAGCGTAGTCATACTTGCTCCAGCTTCTGCTAAAAGAATTGCCGACGTTCGGCGGGGAAAATTTTTCAGATACATCATTAAAGTACCCCAACAGCACAGTTTCGTTAATGTTTTCTACAGCACTTTCTGACATCCACTTCAAAAATTGGCCATATTCCTAATCTTATGGGTCTCTGGATTTTCTCGGTAACAGGTTTTGCGTTGTCTTTTCAGCCCTTCTTTCAATTTCGTCGGGAATTTTTACTTTGACCCATTAAATATTTGAATACTTATCTCACTAGCAACAAAAACGCAGGCTACAATAATATCAAGGTAATGTCGCAGGTAAAAATAAAAAATTGGTAAATCAAATTGAATTTAAAAAAATATTTATTATTTAAAACGAACTGGTATGACATAAAAGTTTATATGTACAACGGGAGACTTACGAACCCTTGGGCCAGAGGTCCTCGACCTTGTAGGACTGGCGCCCTCAGTGCATAATCATCTACTTAGTACCCTTCATACATAAATAACTTTTCATCTATTAATTTGCTGGCCGTCAATCTGGGAAGAAATATGTCTTGGCATAACCACGTTATGGCAATCGCCAAGATCGCTTCTCAGAAGCTTGAGGTACTCTTCCGAACCAGAAAGTTGTACACACCTCAACAACTTTTGAGACTATACAAAGCCCAGATTCCACCATCACTAGAATACTGCTCTCATATCTGGAGCTCTGCACCCAAACATACTCTTCGGCTACTGGATTCCATCGAAAGGAGGGCTATTCGTCTGATCGGAGACCACGAGCTGACGAAGAACCTCGACAGCCTAGAACATCGAAGACAGGTTGGGGATTTGACTCTCTTTTACAGATATTTTTATGGAAGGTGCTCGGCTAACCTTGCCCTCTTAATTCCGCCCAGAGCGACGAATAGCAGAAATACACGACGAACCACTGCCTCCCATCCATATGTGGTTAAGCTTAGTACTCCTCGAACTTCATTATTTAAGAATTCTTTCATCTGGAGGACTTCATCCTTGTGGAGCGACCTTCCCGAGTTCGTTTTTCCCAACGAATATAACGATTCAAAACCAACGTGAATCGCTTTTTGCGCACACGCACCACTCCCAGAGTGCCCTAAAGGATTTTTCCTATAGTGCTTGTGTTTGATCCTAAAAAAAAAATTCCAGATCACCCGATGATACCTTATACAATAAGGGCTTATTTAGTCTACACAGTAGAACTTTAAAATACTAATCCAGATTGAATGGTACTACCAAGAAAAGGAAGCCCTTTCCATTGATAGGATGTCGAGTCGAGAAAATACAGAGCGCAGCCCCATCTCTGAAATCTATGTGTAGACTAAATACGCCCTTATTGTATAAGGTATCATCGGGTGGTTTGTAAAAATAATAATTTTTCCATACATTGGTATTTGATATTAATACCACCTGATAAGAATAGACTTCTTATTTTTTAAATAGATTTTTATAACAATATAATATTGATGAAGCATTATTGTACAAAGTTATTACAAAATGTTTCGTAATCAACCGCGGTATCAGTCCATCCTATGGCTGAGTTTAAATTTGCCATCACTAAAACATATGCTTAAATGGTTCTACACGGTTTTTACAGAACTTTCTAGAAAAATGTATGCTTGGCTAATAACATCCTATACCCCTTATAATCCCCTTAACCTTTCTAAAGTATTTAAAATTAAGCTTAATCCTTAAGCTTTAAAGTGCTTCCTAAAACAAATGCGTAGCATAAGTTATCTATTGTGATAAAGCCCGGAGAAAGGAACAAAATTAAATAAACTTCTTTGCTTTAAAAATTAGATGCATTTGTTTTCGTGCTATTTAAGCTCTTTTAATTCTGTATATTTAGAGACATCCTTTCAAACTTTATTTCGGAAATTTTCTATTTTATTTGTTTTTAAGTGTATTGCACCAACTGCCTCCAGTTAAAAAAATGTTGAATAATAATTAATTTTAGATAATCATGTTCTTATGGTACAACGCATGATTGGATCATCTCAATTTGGTACCGGAGGATCGTCTGGATATCAATATCTTCGATCTACTTTAAGGTAAAGAAAACCGTCATACATAATTTATAAAGGAAATATACAGTGAGAGGTAGAATTTAAGCAGCATATGGAAAAATTCTTTATTATTAAATGTCAGTAGATAGGCAGCAACAGTTCGGCGCCATTTAGGGGTAGTTTTACATGTTATTTCTTATGGGAAAATTTAAGATTCGAGTTGCATTTTTATGGCCATCATGGTTTATTATGACGGTTCAGCGGATCAGCCAAACCCAAACCAGCGGTTTGGCTGATCCGAACAAACCCGAACAAACCCAAACCAGCGGTTCAGTGGTTTATTATGGTGGTTCAGCGGATCAACAACTGGCATCATTGGAAATCTCAAAAAAAACGTTAAACAATAGCGTTCGTCTATAGGGGTTTAGCGGGAAATCAATTGTCAATTTCATTTTAGAAATTATTTAACTTTTTGTAATTAGAATAATGTTGCACTAGTAAACATACACATATATGACTTTGTATTAATAATAAATTGATTTGCGAGTCTAGCAGGCAGAGCACAGGCCAGGATTGGAGAATTCTCTTTGCTTATTGAAGAAAGGCAACTACCTAAGCAGTATAATTTTATCGAAATTGATTTTAGTATAGTTAATAATATTTTACACTAAAAGTTGTCCTATGAAAAATGACCAATATTCTAGTATGACAAAAACGAATATTTATTATTGTTTATTCAATTGTTTTCTAGTTGTGCACATCTTTATTAGTTCTAAACATTATTTATTTAAAAAAAATGATATCTTTTCATATTTTTTTTATATAATTTTTTTTAGATTTCCTGCCAAACGATGGCAATACTGAAACGATTGCCAGCATCGGTTCTTGTTCAAATCTAACAATATAAAATTTTCCCATATGCTGCATAATCTATGCTACCTGTGCTACTTTTTATTATGGATATTCGAAATTGCTTCAGAAATAGGAGCGAGAACCTACATTTTTAATATTTATTGGTTTCTCTCACCTCGATGCCAAACCTTCCATGAATCTTTTTCAGAAAAAAGTCCATTGTAGTATTAAATTTTTCTTAAATTATTTTTAAACTAAAATCGTAAACCATTTTAGCCATCAACGTTTTTGTACGTTCTGTATCTTGAATTATCGCCATTCTTGAGGAAACTTTACGTCGTATATATTTCTTTATGGTTATTCTGGACCGAAAAATAACCGTGAATATTTTGAAGCACCTCTATTGCCTTCTTTAAAAATATATATAATTTTTAACGTTATAACTTATATTTCGTTTAACTAGATTACCCGCAAGAGATTTGTATACAGGGTAATCTAAAGACTTATGATTTCCATACTAAAATTGACTTCATCATTTTCTCATAGGCTTGATTGAACAATAAATTTATATTGTTTTCCTTGAATTTCGTCACTTTAAATGACTTTTTCAGTTTCCTGAAAAGAATTTAATATAATTTTCATTTCTATAAAATTTATTTCTACGGCAATCATCTAGGATGCATGACCTTTTTGGGCCGTCCTGGAAGTATTTGTCATTCACTCGCTAATCCGGAAGAGCACTTCATTCTTGTTATATGTTACTCATACTATATAATTTTTTCAGTGATCGTTACAAGGTATTTGTGGATCTGTTCAATTTATCCACATTTCTAATACCCAGGACTCATATTCCAAAACTGACTGCTGACATGCGAAGCAGATTGTGCTTGTGGGGAAATGGACGGACAGATGAGGCGAAAGAGAATGGAAAAAATGGACTGGAAATTGAAGATAATGGATTTGAGGAAGATATTGTATGATGTTGATAAAGTAGTTTTTGTTGATTATTTTTACAATAAAAGTAAAAGTATTCGAATACATATATATATAAGGAAGAGGATTTTTAAGATAACTTTCATTTACTTAATATTTAATTTTAAAACAAAAATTAAAATAGGAAATAAACTAAAATATAACTGCAACTAACAATTTTTTCTGTAAATAAGTTTTAAAAGAAGTATATTTAATATCATACTTGGTAAATACCAATATATTGAGAGTCCTATCATATATCTATTTAGCAATAAAAAATTATACATATTTATAGGATTTTTCTAAGCTACAAAACTATTTTGTAAGATGTTTTTCTATTTGGGTTTCATAATGGCTACATTATGAAATGCAAAAAAATTTAATAACCTGCCACTTTATGAAACTGAAATTTTATTTTTTTTATGTTGGCAGCAAGTAGGGTTCGAATTTTAGGCTTACGTTGATTTCGTTGAAATTAGTTTTCTTTGCATTATGGATTCGACAACAATTTTTTATAGAAAACTTTAAAATACTAACCTTTAACCTTGCAACTAGATCATTCTCACTAGATATTTATCTGAAATACCTATACTTAGAAATATATAACATGCTGACGGAGTCAGTCAACTAATTTCCAGTCACAACTATAAAACAACATAACCTAAAAATAATAGAAATATCTTCCGGTTTATGCTCTATTTCTAAAGTTTTATTCAATTTTTATTTTTAATTCAATATAGTATTATACATATTACTTTATATATACATATTTATAGTTACTGTAGACATTTCCTGGGCATTAATTATTATTCCTGCCAGATTCTGTGTCGACACAATATTGCGTTCAATAGTATTATTTATTATTTTGTTCAATATTTTGAACTTTGTTCTACTAGCACCATAACTCAAAGTTTTGCATATTCTTTTTAAAAGTTTTTCTAGATTATTTTCTACAATTTCTCGTATTTGTGACGGAGTACAACTTTCTTCCTAACTCATTTTTATTAACTTTAATAATAGGTATATTTATTTTCTATTATGACGGATTGGACGAAGTTTTGTTGTGTTCAATTGTTTCTATCATGGCATATTTGATACTTGTAACATTTTATTAAATTGTAAAACTATTGCTAACCCAAAAAAAAATATATTAATTCAAATGGAAAAAATCTACTATATTTTTTTAAGTTTTTCCGACTTTAAAGACCCAAATAGAAAAAGTATTATAAAATACACGGTTCATAAGACAATTAGAGGACTTGTACTACGCGTACTCTAAGATAATGTCTTATGAAACTTGTATCTTAATATACTATTTTGTAATTTACATATATAGCTCGATGTTTTCAGCTGCTGAATCATTAGTTTCCGTGCAATAACTGCTTATAGTCTGGTTCACGTAAACACCAGAATTTAATTAAAGGGAGATGATCTTGACCAGCTGTTTTTCTTTCCGTTTCTTTTCCTGTTTTCTTATAATATCTTCGCTTCAGCTTAATTACTGTTTGCTTTAATTACACAACAGTTATTAGATTTAGAATTAGATATCAAGAAATACCATATAGTACAGCTGCAGTCTTAGATATTTTATTTCAAAATTCATTGATACATGCACCTTTAATCTATATATTGTCTGTATTTGCCTAACCCAGCGGCATCTTATATATAGAAGAAGACCAATTCAGAGGATATATTGTAGAAAAAGAGATAAAAATAGCAAATACGTCTCTTAACGGTTTAATGTCTTTTGACAGAGAATGAATTGAATGGCAAAGGGGAAAAGAAAACATTTTCTATTTAATAACGTATTATATTATGTATAATTAACAATAAACATTTATGGACCAAATCTGTTTAGTCTTTATTATACAATTTTTTTCCAGACTTGCCATAGCAGTTAAAAGTAAGAAATATACCTATAGACAAAATCTACGAATTGATCAATACCAGAAATGGATAGAGATAGGTACCACACACATGTATTATTTTCAGATCAATTCGGGGACCTGAAAGTGACAGGATTACCCATTCCTAGAATCGGGTCATTTGTAACTGGGATACTCTTGAGCATAAAACCAATGCCCACTGAAACTTTTAAATGAATTACAATGGACTTGATATGAGAGAATTTCCTCCCTGCTTCCATTGTCCCTGATAATGTTTTTATCCTGCAGGCCAGCGATGATGGATTATCTTTTTGTATGTGAAAAGGGTCATATTATTTTTTACAAAAGTATACTTATAACAATTTTTATTTGTAGTATGTTCCCTGATTTTTTTAGGGGTAACTCATATTTAATGGACTAATAATGCTATTGCGTAAAATAATCAAATTATACTTTGATTGATATTGATATTTTTATCTACGTCCTATAATGACTTCAGAGATTTAATAATAGATTTATGATTAAATAAAATTTTCATTATTTAAGTTCAGCAGAATCTATGAATTGCTTTCATGGTCTTATTCTTATAGTTGTCATTTTCTAATTGTCAAATTAAAATGGTTGTAATTTTAAATTCTTGCTGCGAATACATACAGTGATGGGCTAAAATATGGAACAAATTCATTTAAAAATCAGGTATTAATTTTTTGTAAAAACGCTCGGACACGTGGATTATAATTTTTTCTTCCGGATTTTTTGCCTCAAAAAGAAATTATACTGGGTGTGTCAAAAAGTAGATGTAGGTATAATTTTGAAAAATTATTTTATTAAGTGTTGAAAATGCAAACCATTAACTTCTTGACAATATGCCAATCTACTTAAAACCCCTTCTAAAACATTATTTACAGTATTTTCATTAATTTGCCTAATTTCATATCTAATTTTAAATTTTAAGTCTTCCAAATTTTGTGGTTTATCCTTATACACTTTTGATTTCAAATAACCCCAAAGAAAGAAATCCATTGGTGTAAGATCGGGAGATCTTGCAGGCCATTCTATGGGTCCTCTTCTACCTATCCATCGTTCGGGAAAAATAGTATTCAAATACTCTCGTACTTGTCGAGCAAAATGAGGCGGAGCACCATCCTGCTGAAATCAAATAGACGCTTCTGGTAGATTAGGCTGATTCGGATTTGGAAAATTCGCTGCTAGTGTGGGAATTAATTCATTTTGAAGAAATTGTAAATACCGGTCTCCTGTAAGATTTCCATCGAAGAAAAAAGGTCCAATAATTCTATCATTTAATATCCCTGCCCAAACATTTACTTTTTGTGAGTATTGCGTATGCTGTTCTCTCATCCAACGGGGATTATTTGTACTCCAATACCGAAAATTTTGTCTGTTTACCGAACCATTCAAACAAAACGTGGCTTCATCGCTAAAAAGTACGCTGCGATGGAAAAATAGATTTAAGTTGCAAATTTCCATCATAGTTTCATAAAACTGTAGTCGGCGGTCGGGATCATCTTCGTTTAGCTCGTGCAGCAACCTAATTTTATACGGATGGTACTTTTCTTGTTTCAATACTATTATATGCACCATGATCACCGTTTTTTTCAAAATTATACTTAAAATTCTTTTTGATTGACACATGACTTTCTATCGTAGTAACAATTAATTTAAATTTACCTGTTTACCTTTAAGTAGGTACATGTACCTTTTTTTAAAGAAATTTCTTTTTTAAGATGTAATTTTTCTCTAAAACCGTTAGAGGTAAGGATAGAGTATGCTACATGAATTATGCTCAGAATTTGACGTAGAATTTATGTGATAAGTAAAAATAGGGTGGTTCTATTTAAAATACAAAAAAATTTTACAACATCTACTTTTTGACACACCCAGTATAATTTCTTTTTGAGGCAAAAAATCCGGAAGAAAAAATTATAATCGACGTGTCCGAGCGTTTTTACAAAAAAATAAAACCTGATTTTTAAATGAATTTGTTCCATATTTTAGCCCATCACTGTATGTGTGCACTTGTTGATATTAAAAAATATCGTTCGATTAATATACCGGGGCATCGTCAATTTGAACATAGGAAATTCCATGTAAATTTTGAGGTGACATGATATTGGTTCCCCTGTATGTTTTAAGAAAAACTTCATTATACCTTCTTGGTAAATCCATGTGCCGATTTTGAATTCCAAAATATATTGAAACTCGGCACATTGGTTTACCATGCCAGGCTCAAGTTGTAATTCAGTTTTTCTGTAAAATGTAGGGGAGGCAATATTCAGTCATCTTAAAAACTACATAATATTACATGTTCAACTTAACGATGCATCAAACACATCATAATGAAAATGTATACGCATAATATATCCATGTAAGTATGTACATTAAAACGCTTTTTAGTTTTTAGAATCCAATAAAAGAACGATTTCCATGCAAAACAGACCTTTTGCTGCCCCATTAGCCGTGCATTCACCTCATCTTGGGAATTGTTATTCCAAGGAAGGAAACGGCATGTAGATTGAACCTAAATAGTTGTTTTGTAGACAAAAATGATGTGAATTCTTTACTACTGTTATTATTCATTTAATTTTTAGATGAAGAAGAAAATGATATATTGCAGTGCATACTTTTTAGTCCTTTTGAGTCCCAATGCGGACGGAACAATTGTCGAGGTCTACCAGCCCATGTTAATGTCCACTATAATTGGCGTTGTCTGTATAATTTAGTGCATGTATATGTCGGCGTCAATCAGTGAAATCCGTCATTCCCTGAAATGCGTAGTCATTTCACGTATTGCCGGCAAATAGTGTAACTCTAACGTTTGGTACACCGTTTGCCTAAGAGTATCAGGCATTCCCTGTAATGGCGGAATTCTTTCAGTCAAACGTTGTACTTAACTAAATGATTTAAGTTACCCTGTTTGCCGGTTTTAGTCGAACGCTGTAATTGTTGTTAACATCTGTGTAGTGTTTTTTTTTTAAATTGAAATGTCGAAGCATTCAGAATTGTTTTATAAGAACTTAGATGACTATTACTCCAATCAAAGTAAAAAAAACCTTGGATTTCAAACATAACCTCAAACTACTTCAACCTACAAAATCACTTCAATTCGTATACTGTTGTCACGTTTAACACGGTTTTATAATTCATATGCTTGGTGAAGGAGTGATTTTGTTGTGTGCCTTTTTATTGGTTTTTATTCACCGACTTCAAAAAAGGAGGGGTTCTCAATTCGGTTGTATTTTTTTTTATGTTGTGACCTCAGAACTCCGCCATTTATGAACCAATTTAGAATTTTTTTTTTGTTGGAGAGTGAATATTTTCAATTAGGTCCTATTTTAATCGTACTACAAAATTCTCAAAGGGTGGGGGTAAAAGGGGGGGGTATTGATTGCCAAAAAATTACGGTTTTTTTTAAATATAAGAAAAAAAAAATGTCATGTTAATGGTATTTAGTTGCGCAATTTTTGCGTTTTATGATTTGTTGTTGAAAAAAATGGAAGGGATGAAAAAGTGAGAGGGGGTGAAAAGGGTGAAAGAGGCAAAAGGATAAAAAATAAACCGATTTGGATAATTCTTTTTTTTTTGAAAGGGGGATATTTTCAAGGCGGTTGGAAATAAAAAAGAATCTAGTGGGAACCTTTGTATCAGTACGAGAAGCTGTGCAGTCGCTTTCAGTTTCCGGAGGTCAAGGATATTTTAAGTGTTGCAAACCAGCGAAAAACAATGTTTGTCAAACAGATGAGTTTGTGTAAAAAAAGTTCGTTGTAATTCAAAGTGTCATAAAAGCACACCTTGCGTTAATAAATAATAAACCATATTATCAGTCATTTCCTTTTAGATTTTTGTATCTAACTATTATGTTGTTTCGTTCCTATTCGTTCTATGAATTTTTTTATAGTAAGTTATAGATAATAAATATGAGTTTATGATAATACCTACATACATCATATTTCAAGACATCCAATTGTAAGGAAATTCCTGATGATAATTAGCTATTTACAAACCTTTTAATGTTAAATACCTTATTTTCATGCACTACTGACAACATTGTCCTAATTACAATGATTGACTAAAACCGGCAAACAGGGTAACTTAAATCATATAGTTAAGTACAGCGTTTGACTAAAAGAATTCCGTCATTCCAGGGAATGCCTGATACTCTTAGGCAAACGGTGTACCAAACGTAGAGTTACACTATTTGCTGGCAATACATGAAATGACTAGGCATTTCAGGGAATGACGGATTTCACTAATTGACGCCGACATATACAGTGAGTCCCAGAAGAAATGTCTAAATTCATTTAAAATTCAGCGGTAAGTTTTTTCAAAAAACGCTCGTACCCGTCGATTTTTATTTTTTTTTGTGGTAATTTCATGTATACAGGGTAGCTCAAAAATAAGTTACGACCATCAACTTCATTTTTTCAAATGAAAACATATATTTTTTATTTCATTTTTGAATTTTGCATTGAATTCTAAGCATGTTTCATGTACCATGTCCTATACATAAACTCAACAGTTATTGAAAAAATTAGGATTGAACATATCATTTAGGGAATCCAACGATATATCAAATCTTCTGGCAATATGGCATTTTGGGCTCCATAATAACTAAGAGTGTACTGTCTCACTGTCACCGTTTAATTCCATAGAAACTGTATGACAATTTTATTTCAAATAAGTATAATTATTGTCAACCGTAGTTTCAAAGTTGCGGTTTTCACAATAATGGTGAAGTTAACGGAACGGGAAAAAATTGAAACTCTATGCATGGTTGGGTTTGGTGATAAAACACGTACTCAAATAGAAACAGCCCAATTATTTAATGAAATCCATCCTGATCGTCCTCCCATATGTCAAAAATGGTGAGTAGAATAGAGGCTAAGTTTAGAGAATTCGGTCATGTTAGAGATTTGCCTAAATCTGGTCGTCCTACTCGAGATGAAAATGAACAACTTGACGTTTTGCTTTCCTTGGAATAAAATCCATGTACTCCCCTGTCGCACATTGGGGCCGATTTACACATGCCGAAATCTGTTGTTCACCGAGTAGTTCAAAAGCACAAATATCACCCATACAAAGTTATTCCAGTGCATGAGTTATTTGAAGATGATTTCGATAGGCGAAGTGAGTTTTGCGGACGCACGCAAAATATGTGCAATCTAGATAATAATTTAGTAAAAAATATTATTTTTTCGGATGAAGCTACGTTCTATTTGAATGGTAATGTGAACAGACAAAATTGTCGATATTGGGCAACAGAAAATCTGCATTGGATGATAGAGGTTCACAGCCAGTACCCTAAGAAAATAAATGTTTGGTGTGGAATCGTACGCGAAAGAGTAATTGGGCCATTTTTCTTTGAACAGTCTTTAACTGGACAAGTATATCTCGAATTTCTCCAACTAGAATTAATTCCAGCATTAGTGGCTTTATTTCCGAATCCATTGGATCAAGACTCCCCTGACGAAGAACTGATATTCCAACAAGATGGTGCTCCTCCGCACTATGCGGCCACTGTGCGCACATTTTTGGATGAAACCTTTCCCAATCGGTGGATTGGAAGGAGAGGACCTATCAAATGGCCTGCTGGGTCGCCAGACCTAACTCCGCTGGAATTTTTTTTGTGGGGTTACCTTAAATCAAAAGTATTTGTTAACAGGCCAAACAATATGCAGGAGTTGAAAGAAAGGATCCGAAGAGAAGTGCGTGTCATAACTCCGGAAATGGATGGAAACGTGCAAAGAGAGTTTATTGATCGTCTTGGATATTGTCAAGCCGTAAATGGCGCACATTTTCAACATTTAATTTGATTTTGTTGTGTTTTTTTTTTAATAAACAGGTCTTACTTATAGATATGTTCAATCCTAATTTTTTCAATAACTGTTGAGTTTATGTATAGGACATGAAACATGCTTAGAATTCAATGCAAAATTCAAAAATGAAATAAAAAATATATGTTTTCATTTGAAAAAATGAAGTTGATGGTCGTAACTTATTTTTGAGCTACCCTGTATACATGAAATTACCACAAAAAAAAAATTAGAAAATCAAAATCGAGGGGTGCGAGCGTTTTTTGAAAAACTTACCGCTGAATTTTAAATGAATTTAGACATTTCTTCTGGGACTCACTGTATATAGGTACACTGGTCCGCTAGCCTCTATAATTTTCTTTAATTAATTATTATACTCATTACTTTATTTTCCGATTTTACCTTCCTCAATTAGGAGTAAAATAACTTTGTTAATATTATGATCAGTTCTATTATTTGTTTACCTCCATTCTTCGCTGTCACTTAGTAAAATAAACAAGTACATAAACACATAATTCGTATGGCAAATATTTAACTAGTTCCTATAGGCCTATAAGTTTTACCAATGTGACACAATAAGTTATTACACTGAGATACTTTTTCTGTTAGCTTTGGATAAAGAGGAAACAATAATTTTGTTTGTTAGGAACAAAACACCAAACGAGACAGAAAATAGATCATAACAAGTTGTCGTGGTTGTTCTATTTAATACAAAAGTATTGTTTATTTTCTCCTTATCTATGTAGAGATAACCGGAGTTATTACTATGTTGTTGTTTACTATTATATGTTAAATTCTCGTATGTCTAAAAATTAATAAAATTTTCTATGTCTTGTATAAATTTCAAATGATTTTAAATATGCAATAATCCCCGCAAATACAATTTACCCCATTTATGTAAATAAACCTCTCGGACAACCTAAATATATGCAAGTAATACTTTGGGTTTGGCCTGCAGCGATATATATTTGGGAACCTATTTGTGATGACATTACATTTTAGGGGATATTTGGGAATGACAACACAGCAGGAAATATAACACTAATTGATTAGTATAACAAAAATTTTATAGTTAGTTTAGTTTTAAAGTTACTTATAATACTAATACATTACGCCAATTAGCTATTATTATTATTTTAATCATTTTTTTTTAGCTAATAGAAAATAGATTCTAGAGTTTAGTACAGAGCAGTCTACCTCCTGATATATCTAATTGTATGAAGTAGTGCATACAATCTACATGCATGTAAATTTCCTAAAATTTAAATTTGACATATCTTACATACAAATTAAATTCTCTTTAGTTTTAAATTAAATCGATTAGAGATATATCTGGGTTAGACAATGACCCAAAAGTATGGCCACAACATTCGAGGCAATAAAAAATTACCATTTCTACTAAATACGTTCTATTGTCTATTATCAACGGATCCATTGAATGAAACCGCCTCACACATAATATACCGCTGCGTAGCGCTGTCCCGTAGAAGACAAAATATCTTCGGGAACATACAACGTGGTGACAACCTCCCACATGACAAGCTTGGTAGAAGGTTACTGGACCTCATAGGAGGAACAAACATATTCTAACAAGATGGGGGTACACAATAAGCCGAAAGGCTGCAGTGATTTGAAGTTCGGGCCTTTAAACCCGCCTTTAACCAACCAACCAAACAACCAACCATTGTCTATTACCGAAAAATTTGGTCGTAAACAAGTAATGCGACATGTGGGCTTGTTAAATATTTGAAATATGGTTAAGATGAGAAACCTGCTAATACTTAAACGAAAAATTTATAAGTATATAATAAAGAACATGATCACATTCCTACAAGATTATTTATTAGTAAAACTGTAGTGCTCGACATAAATTAATAATTCATTATAATATGACGTTTAGATTAAATGTGCTCTCTTTGACTGATTTCCCCTACTCACCATAAATTATTAGAGTTTCGGAAAACAATTCTCACTTACTTCTATGAATAAATTAAAATAATTTGCATATTTGTCGCTTAAATCTTTGTTGTCCGAACGAATTAATCATGTGGAACTACGGCTTAATCATGTAAATAAATGGAAATACAAGGTCCAGAAGGAATGGTTGTCGGGCTAAAAGAGAAAATAAAACACCTACATAAACAAGTAGTTACGTTGCCAGTGTGATATGGCAATTATTATAACACTACGAATGTCATTATTCGCTTTTATAACTAACTAGAATATCAAGAAAGAGTGTAGTAACCATTCGCATAAGAAAATGTATATCACATCTTGCGAAATTGAATAACTATAATGAAATACAAGTCATAAATATTACAATTGAATTAAATTATTTTATTATTTTATAAAGTGTGCTCTTCTATAAAGGGAACATAATATAATAATTATTATTATTATTATTGCAACGAGAATAGTAGGAGTTGTTTCAAGATATAAGGATAACATTTAAATAAATTAATTGATTCAAGCGATACTATGTTGAAATCAATAACTATAATATTATGGGAAGAAGTAAAACAGAGTTGACCTTGTAAATTTCCACTATATTATAAAAAGTAACATAACATGTTTCGCTATACTATAGCTTCGTCAGATAAAAGTGATATAATAAAGATCTAATGAAAAATGTACAACAAATTCACGTTATTAAAATTATAAAGAAGGAAAGAGATGGGGTTACAATGTCGGGAAAAACCAAAATTATGGTCACTGTAATTGAATAGAGTAAAGATTGTTCCACGAAAAATGGATATAACTTAATGACTGCAGTAAAAGTACCTGCGGCGATCCCATTATTTATAACCGTTTGTTATTATTATGTGGAATGGACCGGATTGTAATAATTATAATTAAATATAGGCACATCAGGTAGGTTAGGTTGCTTAATTTATATTTAAATATCTTTTTGTGGTAAAATTTGTTAGTTTATATTTCTTGCTGGAAGAGTTTAGTTGTATTACCGATATTATTTTACCAAACGTATAAAAAAAAGTATGTGGCGTCCATGGAAAAACATTGATGGTGCTTCTTGTTGCAGTGAAGAAAGCATTGCATGCATTTATCTGTCGATTCTAGGGAAATTGTAAAAAGAGTATATATTTATTTACTCAACAGAGGACTTTATGCTAGTGCTGCTGCGACTGAAATGTCTGATTTGACTAAGATACCTCTGACTACAGAAAAGAATTGCGTCAAATCCCATTAAATTTAGAAAGAAGCTTAAAGATCCCGGTTTCAACAAATGTTTCGACGAAAGCTACAAGAACTTGATAAGGTGAAAAATCTACACCATGTACGAAGAGCTACGCGTACCTACATTAGATTCTCTGAAGCAACGGCTCACCAATGATGAAACCAAAATAAGTTGTAGCCGCACTAGCCTTTTGAGAGTTTTGTCGGAAATGGGATTATAAATAATTTTGATGAGCGATAGCGAAACAGAACTATCTATAGAATGACATTATAAAATTTAAATAAATATGACTAGTAATATTTAAAAAAAATGTTATTTCATTTTATTACATTAAAACAATCATATCATTACTTGTTTTCCTTAGTCCGTCCCTTCATACTTCACTTGTTTATTGCCAAGCTCTTGTCGACACAATGGGACCGACCCAGGAAATCATTAAGTCGTATCCAAATTTCGTGAAACGTACTTTACCTGATGGGATTTTACAATGTGTAGGTCAACAAAATAAGTTTAACAAAGGAGAACCATTTAAATCTAACTGGTCATTAAGTAACAGATCAGTATTTTAAAGTTTCTTAATTTCCGTGGACTCCAACAGATTCAGTTTAAATCCTTTATTTTCTGTGTGTAAAATTTTAAAAGATGGGTTTCAATTACAGTTACCATAATTTTCTTTTTCCCGAGATTCTAACCCCGTCTCTTTCCTTCTATATAATTTTAATAACGTGAATTTGTTGTACGTTTTTCATTAGATCTTTATTATATCACTTACATCTGACGAAGCTATAGTATAGCGAAACATGTTATGTTACTTTTTATACTATAGTTAAAATTTTCAGTTCAACTCTGTTTTACTTCTTCCCATAATATTATAAGATTTAAATTGCAAGTTTTTGAGTTAGTCTCCAAATTTACGTTACAGTGTATATATTTTGTTGTTAACGTAGGCGCATTTATGCTATAAAAGTTTAATTATGGATTATTGCTGAATCGAATATATTACTTCTAGTAAAAAAAGTTCTAAAAAATATATTGTATTAAAAAATTCCTGGTTAAAACAAATGTCAATGCCCCCCGGAAAAGTGATTCTTGTATTTGGAAATAATTGGAACGAATATCCTTTACAACGCTGTTATCTTAAGGTTCAATGATTTAACTTGCTTTTAATTAATTTTTACTTCTTGCTTGCCATATTGTAAATTACTTGTCGGCGCGGAATTCTTAAAATTAATGTTACTAATAATGGTTAAAGTAAAGCCACGTCTACTAAGAATTAATCTGATATGTACATAAGTAAAATATGCAAATTGATGCACAGAGATTCCTTACATCCTTGTTTTTAGTAATAAATATTGTTTCTATTTAATTAGTTGAGAATTTGACGTTTTAATGATAATTCTCAGTTTTTTTCAATTGGATGATATATTAGACAAATATACAGGGTGTCCCATTTTCGCCATTTTCTGGGGGGTATTAGAGTTATTATCAAAAATAGAATGTTTTCACTTTAGACTTTTTAACGGAACGAAAAATTCCGATTTGAAATTTGACATTGCTCTCTCAGTTTTTAATCGAAGCTCTTTAGATCCTGTTCGAGATTTTTACGTAAAGTTCAGTAACGTAGCCAGGTTTTCTCTAAAAAGTTTACTTTTTGAGATATTAACAAAAATAAAACTTTTAGAAAATATAAACAACTATAGTTTTTTGAGAAGCCGAAATAAAATATGTTCAATTGATTGAAAAAAAATATACATGGTGTCCCATGTAAAAAAACTTAGTTCTGTTAGTATCTCTTAGACTAACCTTTCATAGAAAAACTGGCTACGTCACTGAACTTATGTAAAAATCTCTATTATTCTGTAGATGAGAAATTAAGAGAGCCAGGACAAATTTGAAATGGGTATCTTTCATTTCGTTAAAAAGTATGACGCTAAAGCGAAAAGAACAGCATTCTATCTTTGATAATAATTACCCCCAGGAAGTGTCGAAAATGAGATACCATGCACTTACATTTTTTTTAAATCAATTACCGCGAGAGATACGAAGTCCGTTAAATCGAGGTAAAGTTGTGTTTTTCTTAAATAACAAATCCGAACAAACCCTGTTTTCCTGACATTGGAATTTGAGAGCTTTTTTTCTCCCGAATGCAACGATGTATGACATATTGTGGTTTAATGACGTTTCGAGGGTTTTTGAACAACATCAGAAAATTTTGGGATACGGTCCTGTGTTTCTGATAATTTTATAAATAATATCTCATAAGTAAGCTCTAAATTCTTTACTTATGTTGGACTACTTCAATAAATAACAAATAATTTAATAATAAACCACAAATAAGTGAACAAAAATCATTTCAAAACAGTATTAAAACGAACAACGAAAACGCAAGGAACTACATAATCAGGTGTTCAAAATGATTTCCATTATTCTCTAAGCACAAATAACATCTTCTAACTGCCAAATAACAGGTTTTTTGAGATAAAATAAAACATGCGATAGAATATCAAACTTTTCAGCATTTGTAAAATTATGTTCCATATGTTCTGCAAAATAGAAAACCTCTTAAAACGCTTAAACTATTATAATGGGAATGTCAAGTGAAACAAATCACTCGTTACTATCTTAATTGTTTTGTTTCAAACGCCTACTTTTCTTTTAAATCCCGAATCAACAGAAGTTTGAAATAATGTTTCTGTATTTTGTTCACTTATTTGTGGTTTATTATTAAATTATTTGTTATTTATTGAACTAGTCCAACATAAGTAAAAATTTAGAGCTTACTTATGAGATATTATTTATAAAATTAGGAGAAATACAGGACCGTATCATAAAATTTCCTGATGTTATTCAAAAAACCTTCGAAACGTCATTAAACCACAATGTGTCATACATCGTTGCATTCAGAAGAAAAAAGCTATAAAATTATAATACCAGAAAAATAGGACCGTATTTAAAAAAATAAAGTTGATAATGGCCCTTTGAAGACGAGTCGTCGGATTACAAATCAATTAACGCTGTTAGATAGAGAGGAAAAAGTGGCAATGCAAAAGTGCAATTTACTTTAGAATTCGATCTCAAAAAAATCCTGGAAAACAATAAAACGATTTTTAAGAATTTCGTTTTTCTCCGGATATCTTCGGAACTACTCGGAATCTTAAAACTTTCTAAACGGCATATTATTGGGCACGTAAATGCGCAACTTTACCTGTATTCAACCGACTTCGTATTCGGTTTTATTATTCGGTTTCCGAGATCCCTGTACTGACCCTCCTTATCTTGGACACGTTGTATAAATCATAAAAATATATGGCTTCGATACGCTAAAGCCGCTCCTCATTGAGCAATACATCGTTCGGTCAGTTGGCCTGTTGGCTCACCAGATTTAACCATCCTTAACTTATTCTTCTATAGTTCTAAAAAAAATCTGGATCTACAACTTTAGATGATATGAAAGGCATTAGAGACATCTGAAATATCAAACCATTTTTTAAATTTTATACCTATAAATCAAAATTTACATAACCGAAAAAGTAAATCAAAAATTCGTTTTATATAAATAGCTATTTACGAAGATTCGAATTTTATAGTACCTAATTCTATTTAAAATTGCAAAGTTCGATTTCGTGATATTACAATAGTTTAATCTATGGATTAAGTACGAGTCAAACTTGACAATTTTTAATGGAAACGGTTTGAAGAAGCTTTAAATAACTATATTTTTGCGTTCTGTGACTTTATAATTTGTATTTATATGAGGCTGTTAATAAACAACAATAATTTCCCTTATTAGATAAACATAGCACCAAACCAGAACCATTAATTCAGAAGCCTCAATTGTTATCTAGCAAATCTGTATAGATAGAATTTAATAGCTCTAAACGCCGAGGGATTTAAATTAGGGATAACGCTGGCAATAAACAAATTTGTGAAAATCCTGCGAGGGTTAAAAATTTTGATTTATTGTTGTTTCGTGTATAATACAACCGAACCAATTTAAACATTTTTTTGCGAGCAGATTGTCGATTGGAATTCAACGTTTAATCGATTATACGGTTGTTGAGATAACGAGCAAAAACTTTGCTAATAATCATCATTAAGTCTTGTCGACATTCCATTGTAAATACAGGGTGTTATGGAAATGACTTATTATATTTAAATGGGTGACTCCTAGGGAGTCCTAGAGAAAGTCTACATAATTTTTTTTTAATCGAATATCTAAATACCAAGGTAAAAATCCTTTTACCCACGCGCCGTTCCATCTGGGTTCACTTAGCAACAATGTGGGTCACTAGAGTATACTAACAGTGTTGTCAGATCACACCGCGTGTCTCGCCCTTGGTTGAATACTGGCGGCGCGCCCTTAATACTTCAGTATGTTTCGAGACTGCGGAGTGGAACGACGTCATGTCGAGGGCTCCACGTGCTTGACGTTTACGAATTTTAAACATTTTGTTAGCTGTATTGCCCGATTTTTTTTTTATTGTGAAATAATTCATAATAAGAAATGTTGTGATGTGATTTCAAATTTGTATGATATTATCTACTGTTGATTCTGTTGAAAAACATACTGTTTGTGTTTTATTATTTTATAGAATTTAATTATAAAACGGATTATTTTAAAATAAGATCGAAGGTAAGAGAGTATGTACCGTAGTTTTATTTGTCTAAAAAGTTTGAAAAAGAAGTGATAACGCGTGTCAAAGACGTCTTGTTGTCAAAAACTGAACACGTGCGTTTAGAACTCTGTGTTGCAATATGACAACATCGCTATAATGCGCTAACCTCTTTTGAACCTCGAGACTGCCTCAATAAAATATTGATTGCGAAGGGCCTCAGGAGCGGCCACGTAAATTTTGAGATTTCATATAAAGTGTATATTTCGCTTAATAATTCAAAGCGCCATTTATGGATATTTTTCTTCAATTTATTTTCATCTCGGGATTTGTCGGTTTAAATATAATACGTCATTTCCATAACACCATGTGTATGTGGCTAATCGAAAATGCACCCATAAACAATCAAAATTGAAAAATCTTTATTGCTTTCGGACAAAGCTTGTAAAATTGAAAAAAATGTTATGACCCCGCTAGGAATTGAACCCAGAAGCTTCCGAATGACGGTTGGGCGCATGTATTTATGATTCCAATAGTCAATTAAATTTGTTCCAAAAATAAAGTTAACAATTTAATAAGAAAATGAGCATTACAACATGACAAATTATTTACAAATTAATAGGTAGGAGTCGATAATTTAACTGTTAAATTATAGTTATTTATGTTAAAAAGGCATACCGTATAAGGAACGGGAAAATTGTGCGCACGTATATGGAAAAAAGTAACTGAATCTTCTGACTTTCTTTTGGTCCAATGCTATTTAATAAACGTATTATCTTCCTTTTTGTAAGATTTTTTCGATATTTGAGGATATTTGTATTGCTTCATTGGCTTTATTAATTATTGTTTCATCTGGAGCGCATTGAAATAAGTTTCTTCTTCGGAATCGGAATTATTTCTTCTTTTTGATGTTTTCAAATATTATTGACATTTGTATGATGACAATAACAATGCGGCGCCCAAGCAACGAACGACGCGTATGCTGTTTTCATGGTAACTTAATGTTATAAGCAGAGAAATTATATTACTTTTTCGTATTTCTAATGCAAAAGAGCATATTTATTGAGAGAAAATCGTAAAAAAAGTGGTAGTTTTATGGTTTACTCGTCGTTATGATGTGTTGTCATTACATGCACTTCCAGACTTGACTGTTTGATTTCTTTATCTATCTGATAGATGTCTATCTGACGGATATAGTGTACGACTGGCGACTATAGTAATCTATGTTGATTTTTATTAATGAATGATTTTCCAATAAAAATACGAGGAATCAGCGTGTTCAACGCGCAAGAAAAGTGAGTTTTCTATCTCGTGGTAAAGATATTTACCACTAGCCACTTTTCTTTACTTTTGGAACAATCTACTATTTTTTAGCTCGTTAAAAAATGATCCATTTTCTGCATTCATTTTCTTAAAAAAATATATTTTTTGAAAATCGTTCGGAAATTTTTGATAACAAAGGAAACGTCAATATTTCCCTACACTTGGTCGTTGCTAGGCAACGGAAAATAACTATTAGGAAATATTCATTTCCTTACTGTAAGGAAATTATATTTCTTTACAGTTGTTAGTGTTCTACATAAATGATTGAAAACACGTTGTTCATAAGGAATTAATTTATATTCTGACAACATTAATGCATTGCAGAATACATTTTGAAATTAGTTTATTATATTCACAGTTATCTCTGGAGGGTTCCCAGAAATGGAAAATTCATTATCACTTTTTATACTGTTTTGCTTTAGGAAACACCAACAATTAAATTTATATGCGTCAAGTTTGACAATTCAACATTAATACGTTTCCATAGTAATGCAACCAATTTTATTACGAATTTCAAATAACCATTTATTTGTGAATAAAATTATTTGCGATTTTTTCAAAATTAATCTGTCGATTTTTAAACGATTTTCGGAAAAACAGTATGTTTACCTCGTATGAAAAGCCACATTCCTGGACTCTGTGTTGCTAAGTCTAGGCTTGCGCCTCGACTTAGCAATCTTCGCAGTCGTCCAGCAATATTAGGCATTTCCTACTCGGTAAACAATGTACTATTTTGATAACGATCGTAGGAAATAATTATTTATATATGTAACCAGTTGGAAAAAAAATTTAACAATTTTCCTCTTAATCTACTTCCCTAATTACTTCATGTAATTCTTTAATATCAGATGCAGAATTTGTAATACGTGTAAACCTAAGCCGGTTCATAAACAAAACTCCAGTAGTGTGAAAACTAAAATTTTTGAGACTACTAGCAAGAAATTATCAATAAAAATTACTTTAAGATTAAAACAATCATCACAAGTGATTAATATCTATTTTTACCTCACAATTCCTACTTAAATAATAACTCAGTATGTAATGTCCCTTTTTAATTTGTATTCATATGGGAGGGTAAATTAATTCCAATAATTACCCTTATTAGATAAACCCATGGCCGAAACAAAACCATTAATTCAATTGTTATCTAGCGAATCTATATAGATAAAATTTAATAGCCGTAGGCACTAACCAAATGTGCGAAAATCTAGCGTGGGTTAAAATTTTGATTTATCACTGTTTCGTGTGTAATAAAACCGACCCGATTTCAATGTTTTTTTGCGAACAGATTTTCCACTGAAATACAACCTGTAATCGCCGATATGGTTATTGGAACGTCGAGGTAACATTCGCGAAAAAATATCGCGAATATTCATAAGTTTTCTCTAAACTACATCGTAAATATGAGGCATCATGCCGCGGTGTTTGCCCGGGTAAAACAGAAACTTTGCCGTTTCATTATTGAAGGCGTCAGTGCTTTAATCATACAAATTATATTATTACTTAGTTAAATTTGTTATAAAAATAATAAAATAAATGATAATTTATGGCTGTATAATGGTTCCAATTTTTTTTAAATTAACTGAAAACAAGTTTTTGCACAATTTACTAAAATCTTTTGTAAATTTTAAGCATTTCATTCTTGTTGACAAGCATTTTTACAACATTTGATTTAAACTTGGTTATTTTTACAAAAAAAAATACTTAAAGTTACAATAATAGTTAGTAAGAATTAAAAATATCGATTTAAAGAAAGATGCAACACCCAGTAACAAAATATTCTTCATAAAATCATGCTCTGCAATATTAGCACAACACTAAGGAATACCATGTATAGTATATACAGGGTGGCCCATCGAAAACAGTCCAGCAAAGTTTACGGCTGTGTACGTAAAAATTAAAAAAAAAACCTCGGACCCGTAAACTTGTGTATTCAGGGGGACACGTTTCACAATTAATTTCATCCCTGTAACCTCAACCCCCCTAGCGGGGGCGGCTACTTCCCTTGTTTTTTCAAATGGGAATGGGTATGTTGTATTACATCTTTTTAAAGGGTATTAAATTCTCTTTAAAATGTTAAAATGGCGCTTTGTTCTGTAAATTTGAGCTACGCGCCGCCGAGAAATTGCGTTTTAAAAAATGTAATTTTATTGAGTAATACTTACATGTTATCTTATTAAATGTTGAAAATGTCCGCCATTCACCTCCATACAATAGTACAACAACTGTTCAAAGTATTCTCGGACAATGTGAAGAACATCTGGTGTAATTTGTTGACATTCAAAATTGTTTACGCACAAGCCTGTGTACTTGATAAGAGGTGCAGTGAAATGTTTCAAATTCCGTTGCTCGGCGGCGCGTAGCTCAAATTTACAAAACGAAGCGCCATTTTAAAAAGAATTTAATGCCCTTTAAAAAGATGTATCACAACATACCATCTGAAAAAACAAGGGCAGTAGCCACCCCCGCTAGGGGGGGTTGAGGTTACAGGGATGAAATTATTAGTGAAACGTGTCCCCCTGTAAACACAAGTTTACGGGTCCGAGGTTTTTTTTTAATTTTCAAGTACACAGCCGTAAACCTTGCTGGACTGTTTTCGATGGGCCACCCTGTATGTATACATACATGCATGCTTTCAGGAAACAAAGATAATGGATGAAGAATATTTTCTAAAAGCTTGTGGGTATACAAGAAATCTCTTTGACTCATGCTATCGTTTTAGACCAGGCCATTTTACATAAATCCGTATACTTACTATAAATTTGGTCTGGAAAATCTATTTTTATAGAAAAATACGCCATAGTTTTAGGAAGAAGATTCTTGATACGGGAAGGTGCTGTAATCACGAACTACTATGCCTGTGTACATAAATGGCAGTGCACATGATACTAAGAAAACACATAAATAAATAGGTAGTGCTGAGAAGTCCAAGAAGCAACTGTGAAAGTTAGTATAGATAAAATTATTATCCATATATTTGTTCGGGTAACGGCTCTTGTGGTTCCGTGATTAAAGCGACAATCACTGGGAAATATAGGACCAGAAAAACTAATTCAAAAAAATAAAATGAATGTACATGAGTAAATAATTACTTTTTCGACGATCGTAATAAAAACTATATTTTTCGCAAAATAGGTTATTTTTTAACAAGTTAAAAAAAGTAATTTAGCGTTAAAAAAAGTGCCGTAACGTGTAATTTTTCACTTTTCTGTGAATGCTTATAATATTATCAAGTTGTCATGAAAACAGCATCAGCGTCTTTATTGTTACCTTATAAATGTCTATAATATTTGAAAACATCGAAAATGGAAAGAAATAATTCCGATTCTTAAGAAGAAAACTCATATTTTTGCGTTCCAGATGAAATAATTAATAAAACCAATGAAGCAACACAAAATTTATTGCCTGAAAAATCGAAAGTCAAAGTCAACGGAATTTACCTAATACTTTTATTAAATGGAATTGCACCAAAACCAAGTGAAGAGTTTCAGCGAACGGGTATTGTTAACGCAATTTCAAGAAAGTTAAAACATTTTTAAAGCATCGACTTTATGGGTCATGCTATTCCAAGCTAAAATTAACATTAATTCTCCAATTCCAAATACTCCAAACTTATTTCATTCCTATGTGACAGTGAGTTGGTTATACACCCACACATATTTTTTAATTTCGGAGAAGAAAACATACGATTTTAGAAAAATATCCTTTTTTTTATGATCAAAGACAAGCACTATAGGAAAAATCCTTTAGGGCACTGCGTGTGCGCAAAAAGCGATTCACGTTTGTTTTGAATCGTTGGAGGCTATATTCGTTGGGGAAACCGACCTCGGGAAGGTCGTTCCACAAGGATGAAGTCCTCCAGCTGAAAGAATTCTTAAATAATGAAGTTCGAGGAGTACTAAGCTTAACAACATATGGATGGGCGGCAGTTGTTCGTCGTGTATTTCTGCTATTTGTTGCTCTGGGCCGAATTAAGAGGGCAAGGTCAGCCGAGCACCTTCCATGAAAATATCTGTAAAAGAGTCAAATCCCCAACCTGTCTTCGATGTTCTAGGCTGTCGAGGTTCTTCGTTAGCTCGTGGTCTCCGATCAGACGAATAGCCCTCCTTTCGATGGAATCCAGTAGCCGAAGAGTATGTTCGGGTGCAGAGCTCCAGACATGAGAGCAGTACTCTAGTGATGGTCGAATCTTGGCTTTGTATAGTATCAAAAATTGTTGAGGAGTGTACAACTTTCTGGTTCGGAAGAGTACCCCAAGCTTCTGAGAAGCTATCTTGAAGATTGCCATAACGTGAATATGCCAAGGCACATTTCCTCCCAGATTGACGTCCAGCAAATTAATAGATGAAGCCAGTGGGATTGGGTGTCCGGCAATGACTATATGCGGCTCTGTAATGTTAACCTTTTCAGAGAAAACTGCTGCCTGGGTTTTTTTTAGCGTTAAATTCGACTTGGTTACTGCCACCCCAAGCCAAAATTTCTTCCAGGTCTTTGTTGAGGCGTGATACTTCATGCTGTTTGCGAAGATGTGAGTCGGCAGCCGATGTTTGCGCATTCAAAGAGGAAGATAAGATAAGTGTGCAAAACCAAATATCGGAATTTTAGTTTTCACTAGAAGGTCGTTAATGTAGAGTAAGAAAAGAGTGGGAGACATTATGGACCCTTGAGGAACACCGGCATTGATGGTAAAGATATCTGAGAGAAATCCGTCAATCGCCACTTGCAGAGAGCGGTCCTTAAGAAAGCTAGACAACCATGCACAGAAACGACTGGGCATACTATAGGATCGCATTTTACTTAGAAGTCCTTCATGCCACACACGATCAAAGGCTTTAGAAATATCCAGTGCAACAGCCCGAGACTCCTCATGATGTTCGATTGCGTTATTTCAAAGATGGGTGACATAGGCTAGAAGATCTCGAGTTGATCTGGACTTCCGAAAACCATGTTGATGATCATCAGGATCATCTATGAAACATGCATAAAGTTACTTTTTTCATATACGGGATTGAGGCACTCGCCTTCGGCTCATCTGCTCAAAATTCCCATTCGTGACAAAATGTACTTTGAGGATACTACACTCTGATTTATCGAACAAAATTTCAGACTACCGGGTGATACCTATACGATACGTATCTAAATAATTTAAGATTAGACCTCTAAACAGTACAAATCATGCTTTTGTGGTATTATCTATTTTGATTTTAGGTCTCAAGGGTCACACCGCCGGCAGACTTGTAATATTACATAGCCTATTGAACATGCAGTGTAATCTGACCTTTGCAAGAATATATATGTATACCAGACAGCTTTTCGTAGGTGTTAAAGGCCCACTATTGATCTACACTGAAGCTTCAGTAAAAAAAAAATTTAATAGTATGCGTATTCTGTTTTGATACTTCTGTCTATATTTTTGTATCGACTTATACAAACGTTGAAATATCAGTTATGTTAAATAATTATTGAAAACGAAAGTATTATATTCTTTTTGGTTGAGTGGGAGAGGTTCTTATTACCTATTTTTTATCTGGAGAGGTTCGCATCGCTGTAAAAAACGATGTACTCGTTTTTTTATCGATGTCAAAGTAAGAAAAATTCAATTTTTCAATATTTAAATAGTCAATTTTATTACATTCACTGAGGTTATTTCTTTCTTAGAAAAATTTCCGCGGTTATTGAATGTAGCAGGAATAAATATAATACCCAATACCATATAATTGACGTATATTAAATTATCTTTTATTGTTGTAAACGATCCGAAACAGCGAGCGCTAAAAACTTGTACTGTTAAAAATTCTATTTCTGACCTCAGGGGAGGACCATTTTGTAACTTTCCCTTAATCTTATCCATAACCACCCCATTTCCTTCGTCTTATTCCTGAGACTTCCTAAAGCGCAGGAAAATGGCCCATTTTGCGAAACTTCTAAGCTTATCGAATATACCATGGTCATTTATTTTTCTTAGATATACGATTCGAAAAGGAAAGGAGAAGAGGGTAGAAAGGAGTAAATAAACAGGGAAATAGAATTATTGCAACTCAAACATATATTCGTTGCGGCTATAAACTTTTAATTTTAGAAGTTTGGTAATTGAATGTTTATTTGCGATAGATAACATCGGTCCACACAAATAAACTTTCGAATGATCATTATTTGAGAAAATAGAAAGTTCCAATATTTTACTCAAACTTCATATTTTTATTCGGGTCAATACTTTTTAGACAATTTTATACAGTTTTTAAATGAAACAGTATTGACAAATAATTATTTATGTAAAGTTTGATAATTGGGATATAAGAGTGTTTCGAAAACTTTCTTGACCTCAATCAAATAGGTGGTTTCTTTCACAAAGCAAGCCCATTATCCTCTAGTGTAATTTTCTGAACTGACCACCGGATTTGGCACCCTTTGATTTCTTTCTGATTCTTCTTTTAGTTAGGAATTTGAGAAAACATTGCATGAGTGGTCAATTTGCAGACGATTGGCCAATTGGAAAAGGGTACTGATGCATATCTTAAAAACCATTAGAGTTCCTTCTAGGCTAGTATTTGTAGCACGAGGTGTCGCACATGAGTTCAAGTTAAATGAGATTGAGAGATCTTGAAAAATAACAGCACCAAAAAAAGCCTTGTCGTGAAGAAAAGTTTTCTTTTGCCTTTAGCTGATTGAAATATTGTCCATAAGTATCTATTTCCATCATTGAAATATTGTCCATCTAAATTTTATTTTAATACTGGCATAGAAAACACTTTTGTGACGTAGTAGAGATTGCTGCTTAGTCTAAACTACATAGTTTTGATATTTAAACTAAATCGATAGTCCTTGTTGCTCGTTAGAATCCATTTTCCCGTTAATTCTCCATCGGTAAAACGTGTCTTCTGAGCGATTAATTTTCGAGTTGGTAATATTAGAATTTAGAATTGTAACTGATGTTACCGAATCAAATAACGCTTTTCTACTACTTGTCGATGCAGCTCGCATATCAAACATATGCGGTGGGATTAGAAAAAGAGAAGCGACTTGAAGTGCAGGAAATAAATTTTACTTGCAGGAGGGTTTTAGGGAAATGAAATCATTTTTCACTTTGGTTTAATTTGGGTCGAAATGCGACTTATCGAGAACAAGCTGACATATTTTACAATAATAAATAACTATTAGTAGGAGTGGAAAAGTAACGAACGGAGCCTTGTAGCGGTAGGTAGTTCCATTAGTGTGGAATTGCATTACAACTCGAATTACATACAAGACTGTGCTACGATCATTTCTTTCAATAATATTTCTCAGGAAGCTGTCAAATCGTCAGCGTAGATTTAATAAAGTGACGTGTTGAAAAAGTCTATATTGAAACAGTTGCGACACAACACGTACTTTTGTTGAAAATAAACAAGGGTGCCTTATTTCCTTGCGTAAAGTTTAACATAATTATACAGTATGTAGTTTTTGCTATTTACGGTAGTTGTCGTAGGTAATAGTATATTACGTACCGAGGTGGAAAGTGCCACATTCCTGTCGAGAGAGTCGGTAGTGGCGCGAAGCGGCGAGGTTACCTAAATCTCGAGACAGTAATGAAACTTTTCATCGAGGTTTGTATACTTTTTTATTTACAACCACATCTAACATCCATTTATTATTATTTTGAATTAAAATTACTAATAAAAGATAAATGTCATCTTGACATTTCCATTGAAAAACTACACAGAAATTTCAAATAACCGCAGGTGGTAAAATAACGTAGGTAATAATACACATCAAGATGGCAAATATCATTTTTTGAATATGGCTTCAATATATTATTTTAACAACAGAAAAATCAGATGAGGAATTTGATTTTGCTGCTACTCCACCAGAAATTCGAGAAGCAGCAAAAATAGTAGAAGAAAATCTTCTGCCAACTAAAAGCCGCCCGCGATATGACAAGGCATATAACTGTTTCAAAGAATGATGTACTGGAAACAAAGTTCAAAATCCTGGTTCTGAGTCGGCGCTACTAGTTTATTGCAGTGAAAATGCCAAGACAACGAAGAGATCAACGTTTTGGTCTCAATATTCAATGCTGAGGACCACTCTATCAATTAGGGAAAAAGTAGACATATCTAAACACGAAAAGCTATTAGCATTTTTAAGCAAAACGCAAAATAAAGGATACAAGCCGAAAAAAACGATTTTAAAAAAAAATTTATTTTCCACCCGGGTGGGAAGTAAAAGTAAAAAAACGCCAACTTTCCACCTTTCAAAGATAGATGAAATGTCATTATTACATGTATGGTTGTAAATAAAATATTTTTTCTACTCTAACATGTGCTTCATCTTCTGTTTCCTTCATAATGTGAAACATTGATATGAAGGCTATTTCACGTAACTGAATGGATGTAATTGCATATGCACCCTAGTTAAAATATGAAATTGACCAATCACAGTGAGAGCAAAGTACCCTGGTTATGATAATCCTGTCAAAGTAATTATTATCAGTTCATAAATCGTAGTTTTTAATTGTTCACGTTCTAACGAATGTCACAATACGAATATTGAAATAACCACAACTTTATTTTTGAAATGGAATAGTAAACCAATTGGTACCTATCTCGTGGGAATGGATATAAACAGAGAAATTTGACTCATTACTTACATGGACGATTCTGAGTTTAGTTACACTTGGGGGATTCTGAGCCTTGCTAATAAAAATCCAGATATGCAAAACATCACATTTATTGAGAACACGGAAATATTACAGTCATTCTTAAACAGCCTCTTAAAATGGATTGACAAATTTTAGATCTATGCAAAATCGGAACATCTAGTACTGATATATTTTAGATCCATATGATAATCACTACCGGTATTAAAATTTCTAGTGGTTTTTAAAGCTCGCCATTTGAATAGCTTCTGAAAACTTTTCCTAAATCCCTTGTTCATGAAACAGTAAGTAATTGGATTGCAACAACTAGAACTATAAGCTAGGAGTTGAAGAAAACTAACTCCTACATATCCTATGTTATTATATACAAAGTCTTTATCAAATAAAACTACCGTATTAATAATATAGAGCGGAGTCCAACATATAAAAAATTCTAGCACAACAACACACAGCATCTTGATGACTCGTTTTTTGTTGTACAAGCTGCGTTCGGCATTGGTCCTCCTCAATCCCGTTGTTGTTAACCTTTTGGTATGACTCGATCCTATTGGAGAATTTGATTCGTCTGACCAATTTCTTAATGTGGACCAATTGGAATGTGGACGAGCATTATTTGATCTACTACTAGTGCTCCAACTTGGTGTTGAGTGGCCTTGAACATTGACGTATAAGTCCACGGTTGAATTTCCTGAAATAAACAAGATACTGTTTTGGAAAATTTGAGTTAATATGTTCGTTCGCTGAGCAAAATTTCCAACCGATTGAAAATTTCGTAAAGCGAATGTGTTGCTTTAAGTCTCTGTGAATAAGTACAAATATCAAGTCTTCAATTGTGAAATCTGAAGATTGACTAAGAAGTCAAAGTAACCTATAAGTATTATTTTATAAACGATTTGGATTGGCCCTGTAAAGTCACTACGGACGATCCCACGACGTTCAGACGGAGAAATATAAAATTGGTCTTAGTTGAATGGAAGGGAATATCAAAACAAACAGCAAATATAACTGTTCTTAAGGAATCCTGTGCTTTTAATTTGAAACGGCGCAAGCGGAATGTCAAGTTTATAAATCTATCTTAATTGGTCAAAAGAAAATGCGATGGAAAAGCGGAAGAAAGCCCCTTATTTTTTGAGCTAAATAAATTATATTAATGATACGAAGTAACGATAAACCTATACTCTAAAATAGTGTGTTGTAGATGAATGGATTGTTCAATAAATAAAACAGCATTAAAAGAGAAGGAAAAATAAAAGGATTGATCGAAAACTTAACCCTTAAGGGAAGAACAAGAGAATTGTTTTGAGAATATCCTGGTAACATACCAATTCAGTATCCCTAAGTGGGTAAAGATATTTTACTTTGTTTGCTGACAAAGGTAGGTATAACTTTGTAGCATTAGAGACAGAACTAATCCACACTGTAGTGTAAGTAATATAATACCTCTTACAATGAATGGAGCTCAGTGCTAAGGGATTACATAAAGTTAATGTGTTGTGTAACTCCTAAATAAATAAAATAAACTAAGCTGCACTATTTGCTTGTTGTATCTCTAATAAAATATGACAATAATAGTTTAGAATATGGATACAGGGACATAAATTGGGTTAATACGTTTACAGATTTAAAAAGTAATGTGCTAAATTGATATGCTGGTGCTATTAGATATCTATTTATTTTTGGTCACATTAACAGCCGTACTCCTTAAACGATTTTTTAAAAGGTATAAAATAACAACTATAAAAACAAGTCAACCAACCTTTGTAAAAAAATGAACTTTGACAGGCTGTAACTCTAAAATTATTGAGCTTACGACTTTTTGTTATTTGACTTACTACATTTATTTTTATATATACACCGTGCCCAAGATAAGGAGGGCCAGTACAGCGATCTAGGAAACAGTAAGAGATACGAAGTCGATTAAATTTAGGTAAAGTTGCGCATTTACGTGCCTAATAATATGCTGTTTAGAAAGTAATGAAATTCGGAGTAGTTCCGGAGACATCCGGAAAAAAACGAAATTCTGAAAAATCGTTTAATTTTTTTCCTATTTTTTTTTAGATCGAATTCTAAAGTAAATTTCACCGTTACATTGCCACTTTTTCAATAGCGTTAATTGTTTTGTAATCCGACGAGTCGTCTTCGAAGTTCCATTATCAACTTTCTTTTTTTAAATACGGTCCTGTTTTCCTGATATTGGAATTTGAGAGCTTTTTTTCTTCCGAATGCAACGATGTATGACACATTGTGGTTTAATGACGTTTCGAGGTTTTCTGAACAACATCAAGAAATTTTGGGATATGGTCCTGTATGTATATTACCTAATTTTATAAATGATATCTCATAAGTAAGCTCTACATTTTTACTTATGTTGGACTAGTTCAATAAATAACAAATAATTTAATAATAAACTACAAATAAGTGAACAAAAAAATACATACCAAAACAGAAATAAAACGAATAACGAAAAAAGTAAGGAACTACATAATCAGGTGTTCTGAAACACCATGGCCTGATATAACACCGTTAATTTTTTTTCTCTGGGTGTATGTCGAAAACTATGTTTATAAACAGAAGACCAACTTAGGAGGATGGTGCTTGAAGCCTTTCAAAGTATTACGCCAGAAATGTTAGATGTTATTTGTGCTTAGAAAATAACGGAAATCATTTTAAACAGCTGATTATGTAGTTTCTTACTTGTTTCGTTGTATGTTTTATTACTATTTTGGTATGTTTTTGTTCACTTATTGTTGTTTATTATTGAGTTATATTTTGTTCACTTATATGTGGTTTATTATTAAATTATTTGTTATTTATTGAACTAGTCCAACATAAGAAAAAATTTAGAGCTTACTTATGAGATATAATTTATAAAATTAGGAGAAATACAAGAAATACCCTTCGAAACGTCATTAAACCACAATGTGTCATACATCGTTGCATTCGGACGAAAAAACTCGCAAATTTCAATATCAGGAAAACAGGACCGTATTTAAAAAAAGAAAGTTGATAATGGCCCTTCGAAAACGACTCGTCGGATTACAAAACAATTAACGCTGTTAGACAGAGCGGAAAAAGTTACAATGTAAAAGTGCAATTTACTTTATAATTCGTTCTCAAAAAAACCCAGGAAAAAATAAACAAAATTTCGGTTTTTTTCGGATATCCCTGGAACTACTCGGATTTTTAAAACTTTCTAAACAGCATATTATTAGCTTTTCCTCCATTTAACCGACTTCGTATCTCTTACGGTTTCCGAGATCCCTGTACTGGCCCTCCTTATCTTGGACACGGTGTAGAATCACTTTTCCAAATATCCTGATGCAATATTCGAATACCCTGTATACACGCAAATACCAATCTAAGATTTATTTTGTCAGACATACTTAAACAATGGTAGTTTATTTACCTTGAGGTCTAAAAGCTCGTTCGGTCTGAATCCCCCTCCATAATGTCCTAATAATCAGAGAGTATGTTAAAGCTAGCACCATTAGTGGAAACACCATTAAAACGATGTCGAGGAAAAGATTGAATGCTTTCTCGAAGTCAACTGATGGCCAATTTTCTCTGCATTTGTGATTACCTGTAACAAAAAGGGAGTCTACTAAGAAATTAATACTCAAAAAGGTACAAAATAAAGTCAGTTCACGGAAACGATATTTCTTTCATAAAGCAACAGAATTTATAATTTTGTAGTCTTGCATTTATTGTAGCGTCACACGGGGTTGCCTTTTCATGTCGACGGAAGTGTCAGCAGTTGCATAAATTGCGCATATGAAATGAATATGGCAACCCCACTATATTTGAAAAGGTATGTTACAAAGTTGGTTTTCCATAATGACATGCAAATATTTCAGACTGTGATTTCTTAGGTCATTTATACAGGGTCATTTATACAAGGTATCGAACTTTCTTTTTAATACGTAATCTTTCAACATCTCCGAAAGTACTTATTACAAAATAATGTCAATAAGATCAATTTCAATTTTTGACGCTCTTGAAGATTAGGCTAATTTAGAGGAAGTTGACTGGTATGAAGAGGGCATTGATACATACTATGATCCTGAATATAATCTTGAAATGACAGCGATGAAGATTGTTTCCAATGTTTCCGGAAATATTTCCAAAAAATGTATTTCCGGAAATTTTACCACACTATCACAAGCAGAGTTTACAATGCTGTACGTTATTTACCCGTTAAGTTAATGTTGCAGTAATCATTCATAAATTCCGGATCTTGCCCCTGCTTTGCCTTGTCGGTTTAAATCGTCTAAACTCTGACAGTAACAAACCACTTTCCGGAATTGATATATTAGCAAGTATTATGTCAAGGATCTTGCATCAAGGAGGATAATACTTTGGTTGAGTATTTGAAGAATAAACAATTCACATTCTTAGGTGGATTGTAAATAACTTTCCAGAAAAACAATCGAGGAGCACTGAGCATTAGTATAATGTTTCTTTGACGTTTTCTGTAGATTGCTTTCAAGTTTAACATTATCAGATTAAGAACTGTCATATTTGTCGTTATTGTACAAATAAAATTATTTGTTGTTTTTCAGTGGTTGTGTATTAAATTTAAGGATTGTTTGTGGAAGAAATAGTGGTTCTGAACTCAATGTGGTACGTCTGTAGCAAGTCTGACGTCAACTGCATAAAATGTAGACTTTTGAGTCACTTCCGTCGATTGTTTGTTTTTTATAACAAAGATACATCAAGCCGGTTACCTATTAGAATAAAACAGAAACAGAACAGGGATGGGGGATTCTACAGATGTAACCCCCGTCTCATTTTCAATTTTTTGTTGTGTTTATTATTATATATATAGGCGTCAATTGACGTGCACAAAGCAGAAGTACCGGGTCTATGTTTATTGCAACTTGCAAGTCGGTGTACTTACCGCGTTTTGTGGGTTTAAGTTCGCTAAGGACGGCAATAGGCATCATACATATAAAGCTCCCAATCCATATAGTGATAATCGTTTTGTACGCATGGCTAAGAGTCTGCCAGGCAAGAGACCGTAGAGGATGACAAATAGCATAATATCGCTCTACTGATATAGCTACTAGGGTCCAAGCTCCAACTGATACCGAACAAGCTGAAAAGAAGAGAGATTGTGTTACTTTTTTCTATGACAGTAATTTGTATTGCTCCCTGTATTAAAGGACAATTTTGATATTCTGAATAACACATAGATGAAACGATAGAAAACCAGTTCTTAGTGCTCGTACATTTTACTCTAAATGTAACATTGCAAGCGAGAAAGTAAACAAGAATTACGCGTTATTCTCTTTCGGGTAATGTTACTTTAAAAATAGAGAACTCGAGCCCAGTCTTAGTGATTTATGTTTCCATCAAGTAGGCGCTTATTGCAACAAGGATTAAGTTAAGTACTACTTTAGTAAAATAATGCTTTAGAAAAAAATGGTATCTGGCTCCCTCAAGACTTGTTACTAATTAGCCATAAATATACAACCAACTGTGTACTTGATTTGAAAATGGCATGACACTATTATTTGAAATTTAAAACGGAGTTATTTACAATTTTATTTGAGATGATTATTTTAATAATGATTATGATATAATTGTGGATATATCTTATCCTATCAATCATAGCAAATGTATTAAACATTTTTGTGAAAGTCTTCGTGAATTTGTGAAATCGTGGTCAGAGTTAGAATAGGTTTCTTCTTTTGCACTATACAGTGCGTTCTTTGTTTCCGATGTATAGTGTATTTTTTTTTGATTTTATCAAGAATCTCGAATCCAGTTAATAAAAAGCATGAATCAAAATGTTTCCCTGAGAAAGGATAACAATGATAACTTGATTTTATTTAAACGATTCTTGCTTAATGAAAATTTCCATAAAATGTTATAACAAGAAATATTTGTTAAATACAAAATAGCGAAAATCCATAGTTAATTGTTAAAAATCTTGATTTTGACTGACGAAATTCTCCCACTTATAATTTTCATTCCATTAGAGAGAGCGTCTGGTTTTTTTTAGAAATTTATTATTTTTATACACCAAGTGGAATTAAATCGATCTGATATTTCATTTAAATGCAACTCACCCTAGTGATTCGTTATTTAAATTATAAATATATAATTGGAATTCGGTGGAATATTTTATGAAATAAAATATAACGACTCTGTGAATACATGTATACTATTGGCGTGTGTTTTTACTAAAATATTCATGAAATGTTGGTTTGATATAACCTGCTATTTTATGATGACAAAGCAGTTTTGTTGTTGATAGGCAGCGAAAAAACTACACTCAATATTTATTTTATACAGTTAAATGATTAGTATTAAATCTAAAAGCATAAAAATTTAGTTTTGAAAATATATTGTGTGTGTTCTAAGGTAAAAACTTAAAATCCTTGATTAACCTAAATTTTAGTACCAGTTTTTTCCTCAGTCCGTTAGTATTTCAATTACATAAAAAATGTTAATACAAAAGTTGAAGAGCAGTTATAATGTAAAATATTTTTTTTACTCTAAAAGTTTCATTTGAATTGGTTCTCATTTTACAAGAATATTTTCAATATGTTTTATCCCTTTCTAATAGAAAAAGTGCGGCGCTCAAATTTGAATACCTTGTGCATACAAGAAACTGAAACTCCTTAAACCAGCCTATTTATACACCTTACCCTACAAGCGTCATATTTCTAAACAGTGTTATGATACAATATTACAATCTGCTTAAATGTCAAGTCCTTTCGAAAGTTCGGAATACCGTAGGATAATTGGAAAGCATGTCACATTTAAAATATCGATCCCGTTACGGTTAAAGCACTGCATGCCATATCACTTTACCTGTCTGTTGTTCAGATTCGCCCATTTGCTTAAATTGCATAAGGATACTGACTGATTTAGTAGAATTACGTTTCTAATTCCATTTTATAACAAAACGATATCGATATTTCAAAAGCAACATCCAGTGCTTTTGAAATAGTCCAGTGTTTAATTATTGAATTAGAATTGTGCTAGTTTCAGCGGAATGCTAGTAAAGCAATTTGTATGATCATGCTAGAATATATTGTGTACAAAAAATTCCCATTTTATTTCTTAAATTCCAAAAGCACACACAAAGATAAACTTAATGGGTTGAAACTTTTTATTTGTTGTTTTTGGTTCTATTTTCTTATTGAAAAGGGCGAAAAAGACATATGTAGACGAATGTGATTTATAGTAAGCAAGAAATGTAAAGTTCTCCAGCGTCGTATAACTAAATAGGGCATTATATCGAGACAACTTGCTGTTGAAAATAATTTAAAATGTGGCCCGAACAAACGCAAAAATTAAAGTTTGTTATTGACCTTTCTCAGGAAGTAATTATTAAATTTATTTCAAAATCAGCGTTTATAAAATTTATTGCAATAAGTTTGTAGAGCATTACGAATATGTGTAACGAAATAAGCAGATAATAATCTGTGAATGAGCATAGATATCTAACAATTTTTCAATGAACCTGCCACAAAAGGAATGTTCTTTATAACAAATTATAGGTAGTTTGTTCCTAGGTCTCAGTCAATTTTGAAACGACAATCAAATTTTCAGTCAACGTTTCGGTTCATTTTATTTAAACCATCGTCAGAACTATTTAAACAAAAATAAAAAGGCGTATAAACAAAATTAAAAAGAAGCAACATTTTTTGATGGTGTTAAAAGCAAAATTCCTATTTTATGTTAGAGTTAGTCATGTTTAGAATGAAAACAAGAAAATATATAAATGACAGAATGGACATACCTTGTACAATTCTCACCCACTTACACTAAGATAGCATTTAAATTACAAACATTTTGTCACGTTGTTTAATTGATGTGAACTAAACTATTTTAGCAGTAGGGCAGGTTAATATTTAGTTAAATACAATAAAATAGAATGTATGTATATTTAAATAATTTACATTTTGGGTTTTAGGCCTGTTTATACCTTTACAATAGGGTTTGGGAATTCCTATATTAAAATTATTTGGTGCCATCAGTGTTCCTTTTATGATGGTAAAAATTTGCACTTAGTGCATGTGATGTAATTGTATTATTGTAAATATTATACCAATATTATCTGTATCAGTTATAAAATTAATCGTATTATTGTTTTTTTTTATATGAATCATTTCTTTGATGTCGCGTTTTCTGTAATTTGTTTCATAATCTAATACTTGAACTTCGTCGAAATTAAAGTTGTGAAGGTAATCTAATGAGTGTTTCGATAGAGCAGTTCGGGATTGATTCGTATGGCGTAGACTGGTTTTATGTTCTTTATAACCCTTTTTTAAATATACAGGAATTAAAGAACATGAATATTTTTAAAATATAATTTTTTTAGAAAATTGTATGTAGATTTTTATATCAATATCTTTGATTGTGCTTGGAAATATATTCTAAAATATAAGTGTTGGTAAATTGTACTGATCTTTCTCAAGAAACTTCGAGTTAAAATCCAGCCGTTCTTAGTCGTTTTGGTAACCAAAATTACAAGAACTAAGCGAAATATAGGATTTATTTCATCATCCATGGAAAAGAGTATATTCGGGTGTGGTCGTGTATCCATATGTTTATATAAGCCAATGAATGACAACTTAAAAATTAGTAAATTTAATAAGTAAATTTTTTTTTTTATAATTAAAATTATTTCATTTAAATAAAAAGATCTTGTATATTCCTACAGTATAAATCAAGGAAACGTTTTGAAATAGATGAAGAAGGAATGAAGACATTTTTGGTCCGATACTCTTTGCAGGATCTACCAAATTTTTCTTTCCGACATTTTTCCACTTCAGCATTATTTAAATTGTGAAATATTTCCGCTCTCATATTTCAAATTATACAATTTTGTTTTCCGAAAAAACACTAAAACCAGCAAAGGATTGCCTGTGAAATTTATGGTTTTATTTTACTTCTTTCTTGTTTCGGGTATATCTGTTCGTATCAAACACATAAAAAATGCTTGCTTGTTTTTCTAATTAAATTTACATTTATAATACTGACAATTATTTTGTTAATGAGCGTTGCAGCGTTTATATATTTCTATACTAAAAATAAAATTGTTAACATTGAAACGATATAAATTTAATATATTGAGAAATATATACATGGTGTTTGTAGACTTTGGCAAGATATAATGGCTTCGCATTTATCTAAACTATATAAAAGTCTAATTTTATAAAGCTTGATCTGTATATTTCTAAAATGTCATATATTACAAGGTATCTTATTTAAAATTTTGTCCACTTTTTTTTTTAGTCTGCCCTATTATCCTTTACTCCACTGAACGGTTACTCAGTATAACTTCTCGTAAAAAAGTTTTTTTGTATGAAAAAATTATGTCCCTCCAGGTATAGGGTGTTCTATTTTTGACACTTTTATAGGGTATCTCCATAATTGTTAGTGCTATCAAAAAATTTATGTAGGTGTCATATTTTCGCTCGCTTAAGAGATACGGGGGAAAATAAAAAAATTTACAATTTCAACATTACCCTATATTTTCTTAGTTAAAATAGATACAGGAAAAGGTTTTATTCAGAAGTTTCTTTATAAGGATTGTTAAATGATCTGCCGTTATAAGAATAAGTATACGGAGTCAGGTAAAAAAGTTATCGGATCTAACCTCATTTTTTAAAATGGAACACCTTTTCAAATATATAACACACCATGGATAATATTGAATTCCTAGGCGCTTTATTAAACTTTATTACTTGAAACCACAGTAGACCATGAAACAAAAGCTATTAACATTTAAAGTCAATTTCATTTTTACATGTTCATTTGTGAAAATGACTTATCAACATTTTGAAAAATGTGATATGATATCAGTTTATATTTAAAGTTGTTCGCTATCCGGAAAGACGGTAACCATTTTAGAACATATTCCGGACATTTGCGATGATTCTCGTTATTTTTTACCTTAATCTGAACCTTTAATTTCGTTTCAAAGTAATAAAGTTTAAATAAATAGCCTACGAAACCAATATCATCCATGGTGTGTTATATATTTGAAAGGAAAATTTAAAATAGTATCTTTTTAGATTAAAATAGACAGGGTGTTTCATTTAAAAAAATGAGCTTAGGTCCGATAACTTTTTTACCTGACATCGTATACTTATTCTGAAAATGGCAGATCATTCAACAGTCAATACAAAGAAACTTCTGTATAAAACATTTTTCTCTATTTCTTTTAACTAAGAAATTGTCAATTTTTTGATTTTTTCCCCGTAGCTCTAAGTGAGCGAAAATTTTGATTTTACCATTTTTTTTTACCACAACAGAGCACATGACACCTACATTACTTTTTTGATAGCACTAACAATTACGAAGATACCCTATAAAAGTGTCGAAAATGAACGAAAACTCTGTACAGCATTTTTCATAATTTCTAGAATCGTAATTTCAATTTAAGCTATCCAGAATCTCAATTTCATTTATCTAGGTAAAATGCATTTTATTAAAGATCGCTAATCTTCTCCGAAATTCTTTTATACTGCCGAGGAAAACTTATAGAGCAGGCATTTTGGCTTTCAGTAAACTCCACTCAAGCTTTCCACTAAACTATAATTGCTTTTAAAGTCATCGATCCGTGAAATTTGGCTTTGAAAGTCTTTTAAAGACTCCCGAGCTTGTATTAATATCTACGCAGTATAACACCGGTCTATTAAAAATCCTTTTTCGTTTTTCTAAAGATAAATTCATCTAATATGTTCGTCTAGAATACGTATTTTTCTTAGACCTAGTTTTCAACAACTAAACAAGACAATAATTCATGTGATGCTTGTATTCTTAAGATAGAGAGATATTTAAATTTAGAAATATTTAATAAATAATACATGATAAGTCCGGAGAAAGGGACAAAATTCCAGGAATGAATTGCACAAATAAAAATAATTTAAAGAAACTCATATGTCCTTAATCGATTTTTATTTATTTTCAAGTTATAGCGGCATTACAAATAAACAAAGTTTTAGATAATTCGTATAGCGTTCTTTAAATATAAATATTCAAAACTATCGCCTGCTGCTCTCCCGATTGCTTCATATCTATCTGCCTTTAATATCAGCTGCAGTATTTCTGAAACATCGAATTAATGCGTCTTAAATATAGACTTAATTATTGAACCAGTCCCATAAACAAAAGTCTAATGGTGTGAGGTCTGGGGATCTTGGAGGTCAACTAATAGGATCATCGCAATCAATCCAAAACCTTGGAAACCTTTCGTTCAAGTGTTGTTTGATCTGATAAGCGAAATATGCAGGATCTCCATCGTGATGATAAAATAGGTATATTCTGTTATTGAGAGGAATCATCAAGTAGTGCTCTCCCATGAGGCCAGTCTCCAAAATTAAATGGCCAATTAAATAACTATGGACCATACCAGAACTCAAGTTTACTTAAAATTAGTTTTTTAAATACGTTATAAATTTTTTTACATTATTATCACGTATAGAATATTCTTCTAGAGTTTGGTTCGGTCCTCTCGGTTCACCCTATATAATAATCTATTTAATATAGTGAATATTTAGTACAGTTAATACAGGTGACAATAACCAAATCGAATTTAACACTAAAAAAACCCAGGCAGCAGTTTTCTCTAAAAAGGTTAATATTACAGAACCGGATATAGTCATGGCAGGGAACGAAATCCCACTGGCCTCATCTGTTAAATTTGCTGGGCGTCAATCTGGGAGGAAATATGTCTTAGCATAACCACGTTGTGGCAATCGCCAAGATAGCTTCTCAGAAACTTGGTGTACTCTTCCGAAACAAAAAGTCTAGAGCTCTGCACCCAAACATACTCTTCAGCTACTGGATTCCGAACAAACCAAAACAAGGGCCATTCGTCTGATCGGAGACCACGAGCAGACGAAGATCCTCGATAGCCTAGAACATCGAAGATTTGACTCTCTTTTACAGATATTTTCATGGAAAATGATCGGATGACCTTGCCCTCTTAATTCCGCCCAGAGCGGTGAATAGCAGAAATGCACGACGAACCATGGCCGCCCATCCATATGTGGTTAAGCTTAGTACTCCTCGACCGTCATTATTTAAGAATTCTTTCATATGGAGAACTTTATCCTTATGGAACGACCTTCCCGACGTTTTTTTCGCAACGAATATATCGTCTAACGATTCAAAACCAACGTGAATCGCTTTATTCGTACAGTCACTCCCAGAGTGCCCTAAAGGATTTTTCCTATAGTGCTTGTGTTTGACCAGAAAAAAAATATATATTCAATATTTTAGATTATGTATTTATTAAAGTGGTAATTATTGTAGTTAATTAATTCTCATATTTAAAGTTTTAAATATATCGTTATACTATGCTATCAATTATAATTATAGAGAAGTCGAGTTTAATTCAATTAATAAAAATTTTTAAGTCTAAGTAATAGGAGTACGAAAAATCCATTTTGAAATAAAATTATATGAAATTTTTTTTCGAAGAAAATCCGATAATTCGTTTTCAAACAGTTAAATATTCAATATTCCATTTAGCTCGAGAGAAGTAAACTTATTGAACAAAGGGGACTTTAATTCGGTTATTTTCAGAGTTCGGAACAATTTGGTGTAACTTATTTACGTAATTAAAATAGTATTATGGGAGGTGCTTCATTAAAACAAAATTTCTCTATGTTTTTTTCTTTTCTCTAGAAAAATATTATTTTATTTTTATTACTGTAGAATTAATTGTGTGTAAACACAATATTTTGAGAGTTTTCTAAAAACGTTATATGACAACAGGAGAAGTACTCAAATTCAAACTTTCATATTTTGTATTGCACAAGCTGGTGCCTTTTAAATGCAGTGCTTATTGTAATTATCATTGATTTATAAGATTATTAAAGAAAATTATCATTAAAATAAGTCAAATATGTATTCACCTGAAGACGATTGGAGATTGTTTCCAGTTGAAACGTTGTGTTATAAATAAATAATTAAATATTGTTCTGTTACAAGTGTTTTTTTTTTATCAGATATGGTTGTCCTTTCCGCATCAATGTTCCAGAATCTATTCCAATATAAGTATTAAAATTTCCCATTAAAACTCCCTCAGTTTCAGAAATAAATCCGTGTTCGCTATTTTTTTTTTTTCAAGAATATTTTAAAACTTTTGAATAATTTGTTCCTCAAGTTGACCCTTGGCACTTGAAGCTAATTCATAGTCTTTTGTAATTTTATGGCTCATGCAAGCGGTAAGCTTGACCCTTCTAACTGGGTTGGCGTTTCATGAATAAAACTATAGTTCTAGAAACCGATCTGTACGCTTCAAAATTAGATTAGAAGTAAAATTAAAATATGGGTAACGGCCGATCACTACAAATAACTTTTGACATGTTTTATAAATAATTCCTTTAAGAGCTGCATTTAATAACAGGTTGCCAAGCAGGCACCCAAAGGCAGCCAAATATACTTAATTTTCTTCTAATCTCAGACTGAATTTGTGAAGTTAAAGTATTGGAAAACGGTATGAAAAAATTGCGTTCAAACACATAATGTTATGAGAATAAGAATAATAATAACAATTTCAAATATGAACAATTTTCAAATTTTTGTCACATGCCTTCCTGAAACTTGTTGATGATCGACATGTCAGCCAATCTAACTATCAATAAGTTACCTAAAAAACTTTATTATTAACGGCTAGAACTTCACGAAAAGAAATATTGATCAGCCGATGACTCTCGTCTCTTTCTAACCTGCCAAAAAGCGGCATATTTTTTAATTAAATTGATGTAACATAGATGGCTCTGATTGATAATTTAAGATTGTTTGGGATCCTCATCTTAATGAATTTTATTTCAGGAACGGTTGGAAATGGATATAGGAAATTGTTAACAAATGTCACTTGGATTTGAATTGAAAAATGCCTAACTATACAAGGTAAAATAAGAATGTTAAGCCTTAGTTCCGGTGTAACTGGAAGTGCTAGATACGTCTTCATTAAAAACATCGATATTTTTTATAGCGAGTGTCAACATTTCGGGCAAATATCTTTTTTAATTCCCGAGATCATTTAATTGGCTAGTCACCGTGCATGACCTTGTATTTCTGACCGCGGGATGCAATTAATTTAAAAATATTCCAACATTTATTTTTATAAAAATTCATAAAACTTTATAAAGGAGAATCAAAAAAAATCTGTTTAACGTCGCATAATCGCACACAGTATTATAAAATTTTATGAACTTTTGATAAGGGTTTATAGGCGCTTTTTACAAGGGCTTCACTCAAACGTTTACTGCGGCAAACTTTCGGATTCCCAAGTAATAACTCGATAGCCCCATAACAAAAGTAAAATATATGAAAATTTAATAATTCAAATCGTTCAGTTTTTTTTTGCAAGAAATATGTAAATTATTTATAATGCATAAAATATATCAAATATGCAAAATGTTCTTAAAAACCTTCCTTTAGATAAAGAAAAACTAAATAATTTTTGTATGTTGTATTTACATAAAATAACAGCAAATTTCTACTGATTTTTAAAAGGCAAGATAGTATCAAATACGCTTCCAGCAATTCTTTGTTATGTTTTATTGTTAAGTTGATATTGATTGAGAGAAAGGCCAGTTTATTTTACGGCTTTCTCGGCAAACTTTTTGTAAAAATCTAGAAATAAAGCCAAATAAAATGCTATTATAAAAGAACGTGGCAAAAACTTAAAAGCACTTCATATAACTTATATTTTATAGAGATTGTGTTGCCTTTACAAGAAAGAAGGCTATTTCGAGGTATAATATACTGCATCGATTTTTAAAAATATTGAATGTTCGTTTAGAACCAAAATTGTTCACTATATTCCACAAAATAATAATTTTTATAAAATAAGAAGGTTTTTTTTATGATCCAACACAAGCACTATAGGAAAAATCCTTTAGGGCACTCTGGGAGTGGTGCGTATGCGCAAAAAGCGATTCACGTTGGTTTTGAATCGTTGGAGGTTATATTCGTGGGGAAAAATGACCTCGGGAAGGTCTTCCATAACCATAAAACAATAATTTTTATAAAATAAGAAGGTTTTTTTTATGATCCAACACAAGCACTATAGGAAAAATCCTTTAGGGCACTCTGGGAGTGGTGCGTATGCGCAAAAAGCGATTCACGTTGGTTTTGAATCGTTGGAGGTTATATTCGTGGGGAAAAATGACCTCGGGAAGGTCTTCCATAAGGATGAAGTCCTCCATAAGAAAGAATTCTTAAATAATGAAGTTCGAGGAATGCTAAGCTTAACCACATATGGATGGGCGGCAGTGGTTCGTCGCTTATTTCTGTTATTCGTCGCTCTGTGCGGAATTAAGATGGCAAGGTCAGCCGAGCACTTTCCATGAAAATATCTGTAAAAGAGAGTCAAATCCCCACCTGTCTTCGATGTTCTAGGTTGTCGAGGATCTTCGTCAGCTCGTGTCGCCAATCAGATGAATGGCCCTCCTTTCGATGGAATCCAGTAGCCGAAGAGTATGTTTGGGTGCAGAGCTCCAGACAGAGCCATGGTATAAGTAACTATAGGTATGATTGCACGCAGATGATCACGTGGCTTGGCGAGTAAGTTTTAAATCTCTTATGGAAGTTTACATTGCTGTCATCTTTTTTAACTCTTTTTTGAATGTATTAAAACGTTTTAAGCATGTAATGATATATGAAATGAAAGAATAATATATGACGAGTATTTACGTATATTAATTTCATAGAAATATAACCCACAAATACCACTAAAAAAAGAAAAGATATTAGACAAATTCTTCCCGCTATTTAAGCCGGCCATATGGCCGGCCATGGTACCGGCGACGATAGCCGAAGCATGCCGAAAGCTGCTCGCCGACCCTGCTGGTTTTGAAACAGTGTTGCCAGACTTTTACAATTGTAATAGATCCACTACTATTTAAGATTCTTGTTGTGGGGCTCCCCGTATCTGGAGGTGGAGGGACCACCTCCAGATTGAACATAAATTTCATCTAATAGGAAAGTAACGACCCTTTTTTTTCGTACTCTTTTTACTCTGACACCGTTTTTTACTATTTCTAGGTTTCGAACCGGCACTCTATTTCTTTCGATCACGGATTTCTGGCAACACTGCTGCATGGTTGCCGTAGTTTTTGGTGGACATTTTGTAAGTTTACCAGAACGTTTTCTTATAGTCTTGTGTTTATTAAAAAAAATATCTGAATTTTCATAAAATGAGGTGCGCTATGTTCGGTTGTGATATGGATAACCAGGCAAAGACATTTAATAGAAATATAAGGTTTTTCCGCTTTCCTAAAGATAAAAACAAACAATTAAAATGGATACAGTTGTGTAAGCGGAAAGATAATTAGGTCGTATTTTAGCTTTAATCTTTGTTGTATGTTCATGAAATAAATATTCCTAAATACCATGATATTATTCTTTCATTTCACATACCACTAAACGTAAAAACTTTTAATTAAAACGGCGTCAGAGTAATAATAGTACGAAAAAAAGGTCGTTACTTTCCTATTAGATGGGGGACCACCTCCAGATTGAACATAAATTTCATATGGGGAGCCCCACAACAAGAATGTTAAATAGTAGTGGATCTATTACAATTGTAAAAGTCTGGCAACACGCTTCGGCTATCGTCGCCGGCTTAAATGGCGCGAAGAATTTGTCTAATATCTTTTCTTTTTTTAGTGGTATTTGTGGGTTATATTTCTATGAAATTAATATACGTAAATACTCGTCATATATTATTCTTTCATTTCATATATCATTACATGCTTAAAACGTTTTAATACATTCAAAAAAGAGTTAAAAAAGATGACAGCAATGTAAACTTCCATAAGAGATTTAAAACTTACTCTCCATGCGCACGGCAGACGAAATTGGGACGGTTAGATATCCTACCTTTAGTTTATTGTATCATGAGACAGAGCAGTACTCTATTGATGGTCGAATCTGGGCTTTGTATAGTGTCAAAAGTTGTTGAGGTATGTACAACTTTTTGGTTCGGAAGAGTACACCAAGTTCCTGAGAAGCTATCTTGACGATTGCCACAACGTGGTTATGCCAAGACATATTTCCTCCCAGATTGACATTCTAAAGGTCTTCTAAAGGTCTATAGGTATTCTAAAACGTTTTAATTTTTGACAATCCTCTTAACTACATACTAAAATAGTTATTATTTTATTATGTAGTTAAGAGGATTGTCAAAAATTGCATTTGTAACTAATATCTGTAACTGCATGGGATCTTATTTTATTTAGAGCTAAAGGAGAAATTGCATGAAATCTATCCAAAGACAATACAAAAACGGATTTTTTTAATATATTAATTAGATTAATGGTTCTCAACCTTTTGTAGTGCGAGGAACCAGAGGTCACTAATATTTTTTTCTGATGAACCCTTAGCACTTAAATGTGAGATATTTCTATTTTTCGTGGAGATGATAATACTATATCTGACAAACACACCATTGAAAAAGTTTAAATATTTTTATAATGAAAGACGTAATTTACGCAAATAGACAGAGTTCAAATCAAAATCAAGAACACAACTTTTAAACAATATTATGGAGAATAGACAAATTCTATTAATTCTTGATTGTTGTTTGTTAAATTTTTTGACAAATACTAATTAACATGCAATTTCTATATTTAATTTAGTTAATCTCCGACAAACAAACCTTCGTAGTATTCGGTACGACTGTATTAACGGATACAAATCAGAAACCGTCAAAAACGACTCAACTTTGTTATGAGAAGAAAGTTTCCGCAACGTATTAAAGACAATTTTTTTACACGTACACAACAAAAATTGACCATTTATAACCTATGTAACCCAGGCACGAAAAAGTTTATATTATCTAAACAACTAACTTTTTTTAGAGTATACCTACATAACTTAATAGTTAGATGAACTAGGAATGGCTCTTTCATGGTTAAAGTAACAGAAACTTGTTTAAAAAGAAATTGTGCCAGTCTTATCTTTTATTGGTCTCGGAATTCATATGCCATAGCGTCTTATAGTAGTATCTACTCCAATATAAGAGCCAATGCACACGATCCTTTTTGAGTAAATTGCATCTAGATGGCGCTGCGGCATATTCAATATTTTTTATAATGGATGATTTAGTAGTAAATGTGCGGTTTTGCTCTCTTGCTTCTTGGAATCTTGAAGTTGTGGAGGTTATGGCAGACTGTAGTTTCCTAGTAACCGCAAGACGGTTATATCGTTGTCTATCAGACTAGGGAATCAATAACTACTAATACTCAACTTTACATTCTTCTAATTATATGTCAAAATTGTTAAAATTTATTTCAACGAATCACCATAAATTTAAACATAGTACAAAAACTTACATACAGACAAAATTGGCTCCGGATATAACACTTCAATTCACGGCACAACTGGTGCTCTGCCAACTGGAATACGCTTTGTTGTAAAAGCGTTTACTGAATTCTCCCTCAGGTGCCCCTCGGGGATTTTCCGACAATGTCACAGTTTGGGTTATAAGCAATCAGTATCAAGTGAAAAAACAGAAAACGTCTTCGGTTTTCGCTCTTTGGGAGCTAAGCTTATTTCTATTGGTAGCAAGAAATAAGTACGTATATAATAAGGATATCATCTATCTTGCCAGTTCATAAATCGAATATAGTTTTTCATTTTCTATATAAATACAGGGTGTAATGGTAATGAGGTATTTAAACCGGCAATTCCTGAGATGAAAATAAATTGAATAAAAATATCCAAAAATGGCGCTTTAATTTAATATGCCCTGTACATGACCTTACGTCAAACCAAAAATGGCCACGTGGTGCCCTGCCAGGAAGGTAAACAAAGCAACATGTGGCGAAAAACGCCACTGAATCTTGAACAGTGTTGTCATATTTTCAGGGTAAACACTTTAGAAAGTCTAACCGTTTGACAGATTCCAAGTTGTTTATTTTTCAGGGTACATTATTATAAACTTTTAAGTTCAGTTCAGTTCACTGGGAAATAATCTCTGATTTATAAACTTCAACTGACTCGAACAAACCGCTGCGGAGTTTATAATGGTCAGGTATGTTCTCACTTGCTCAATTCGAACGACACCCGTCGGATCTGAACAACTGAAATGCCACTTTACCCTTTAGAAGTTTGGCAACATTGCACGTAACACCTGTATTTTGATATGCCACCACAGGGTGACATGACGAACAAACCCGAACAAACGCCGGATGAGGGGTAGGTTTATGGCGCTGGACCCCACTTTTAAAACGGTCGATTTGAAAAAAAAAATATGTAGCGCGTCTCTAGGACACCTAGTGACCCATTTAAATATAATACGTCATTTCCATAACACCCTGTATATACAGGGTACTATCTATTGATATGTACTTTTAATTGGTGATTTCCGGCTCAATTTTAAGTCGAAATGTTCATAGACTCGGATGGTCTTATACCGGATGATGCGTCGGTAAGTTGAACAAGGAATCAACATTGGTGGTTACTTCTTTTCAATTTATTCTCATCTCAAGATTTGCGGGTTTAAATATAATATGTTTACAACATTCCCATGATATAGTCGCAATAAAAAAAGATATATACACATTTTCTTTTATGCCGAGTTTGCTTAAGCCGCCTTCAGCATTTGACAACTATAGCGCGTCTTCTATTGTTCGTATATATCATATGGCTTTGTACACTTTCGCAAGTCAACAACGTCTAAATTAACCCCCATTATTTTGAGGCCCACATACGATTTGAAAGAGCCATTTATGTCGTAAACACAGCTAATCTTAATGTAAAGAACGGTAGAGTAAGTAGCGAGACTGTAAGATAGTTACAATAAAGATCTGTTATTGTGTTGTCATGAGTCATAAAAAATATGTCGCGGATAAGAGTGGTCTATTTTAGGTGATTTAACGTTATGTCAAACCCTCCTCTTATCGAATATGAGATTTGCCAGCTTACAAGAAAATCAAGAGTATTACGTATGCGATATTAAACCATCATCTACTATGAGTTCGGAACTTTATTTGCCGCTAGTTTATTTCATATTAAGTAACTTCGCAAGAAAATTATACATTAGTTAAAGACTATAGAAAATAATAATAATAAACATATGAAATATTAGTTTCTGCCAAAGCGGTTATATCCGCTCGGGCCGCATAGTTTCTACGAAGTACGGTAGAACTATTCCAAGCTATTCATAAACTAAATCCATTAATTAAAAGTTAACTATTTAAATTAGGAGTAAAAAATGAATAATCTGGCTATAAAGTCAAACGGATGAAAGTACTTTGGAAATTCGGCGTTTAAATATTAGCGTGACTTTTATTACATTATTTGTATTTATTTCTTACCTCCTCACGTAATACTATCGATAAAGATAATAAATTCACCTTATTTACCTTCACGTAAGAAATATTTTATCGCATTATATTTTAGTCGAAGTATTTTGCCGTATCAATTCGCTTTCACTAAAAAACTATTGAATATTTTTAGAGAAGCAATTAAATGGTTTGCTGTTATTAACAGTCGAGCTACGAAATGATTACTTGGTCAGCAAGAGAATACAATTGGTCAGTAGAAACAAACATGTCTAGACGCAGTTTACTTCAGAGGTCCCAGGGCACTGTCAATTTATGTAACTTTCTTGTGTTTTCTTTTGCCGAATACATAAGGAAATCGGCTACAAAAGCTGTAGCGGGGACGGGTTTTCACTTGTTTTCCCAGGGCACTGTCACGATTTAGAAATGTTTGCTGTCCATAAGTTGCTAACCAACTAGCCATTTTGGCTGACCAATTACATTTTTCAGTTCGCAAAAATAAGCATATTTTGCTAACCAGTTAAATGATAAACTTATTAAATAATAATAAATTGTTACGTCTTCGGGGGATTTAGAAAATTTTATTATTTATTAGGCCTGAAAATATTTTTATAGTCTTTGAACGACCAGTCAAGTTTTATTAAACTTATCAATAGAAAATACATTTTTTAAATAGCATTATCCTCTTATTTAAAGGCTGCTAATTACTCGTCTATAGAGACTCACCTAAAGGTTAAAGTTAGAAACTTTTAAAAGTTTTACGTAGATTTAATGAAATTATTTCAAAGGTACAGGACAGGGCTTCGATAATTCAATAACTATGTAACGGGATCACTTTGGCAGATAATGCGGCTTTAAGAGTACAATATTTTGTTAGATTTGATATAAATATATTTTAATAAACAGTTTCATTCTTCTCGATGGTCGTCAGGAATTGAACTCTCCTATCATCTGTGATCTGTGGTAGATAAATGCAGCTTTTGGAGTTTAAGATTATTCCTAGGCTTAGTTGTCTGTCTCACAGGATAGAGGGAAAAAGTATTTGAAAACTCCCAGGGAACGCAGGGGAAAGTTTTCTGGCAAATTATCGTGATAAGAGTACTTCTTATGTTTTTTTTTTTTTTTTTTTGTTGGGGGCAAACATCTGGTGGAGAAACACGATGTAGAGAACGCTGAAAGATGGGACCTTGCGCGACTATCGACCAGTTTCGACAGTCGCGTCATCCAAAAGGGTAGTTGAACCGGGTGAAAATTTTGTAACGTCCGACAAGCCTAGTTATGGCGGTATATTGGTTTGTATGGATTGTTGTAGAGTTCTAGACCCAATGTCGTTCAACTTTCAAACTATTATTAATTCATTCTGTGTTCGAACCATGCAAATACAAAATTCTTACTGATAAAAAAAATATCAGTTAAAAAATGTCTGTTCCAATTTAATCTGCGTTCTAAGCATTCGATTAATAAAAGATATGACAACAGTTTTTTAAACAAGGAAAATAAAAGGCGACGTAATGTTTCCCATGAGATATGTATACTTTCTAAGCCGTGACATGAATAAAATTGTCGATTTGTTGAAAGAAAACAATTTAGATGTCTGCAAACTTTTGATTTTGTTAAAAATTCTATCGGTCCATTTTCAGCTTTATGAGTCTCGACATAAAAGTTTTCAGCTGGACTTTATGTCTAACCCCCACGCTTTCAAGCTAAAGGGTATAATGTATAAATTTGTAACAAATTCGCTCCTAATTAAAATATTATAGTAACTTAAAGTAGGATCGTACATTTAATTATTATTATTTTACGATGCTATACTGTCTGGCTGTAAGGATAATAAGAGGTTTGAGAATTCGGGAATGATTATAACGTCAGAGATAATTTAACCAAATGGATAGATGGTGGAACACAAATGTATGTTTAACGCCTTTTGCATTATACAGGGTGTTATGGAAATTACGTATTATATTTAAATGGGTGACTCCTTGGGTGTCCTAGAGAAGCGCTACATATATATATTTTTTTAATCGACCGTTTTAAAAGTGGGGTAATAAACACTCTTACTCACAGGTCAATCCGCGCTACTGTACAAGATTTCACCAAGAGCCAATGGCAATGTTGCCAAACTTCATGTAAAACTGAAATTCCATATAAAATTATAAAAATAAATTATTTTCTACCTACTTGTATTTATCCTTATACCTAAAGAGCGAGGAAATCCATACACAAACACAATAAGTTTTTTTTCTTTTTCATGGGAACACTCCAGGAAACACTTTATGTACACACAGTAATAATGAAACAGAACCGATAGTTAACTTTTGAAAATACAATAATACAGATTATACTACAGATTATTAGATTTTATTACACCCGACGAAATTTGACGTCCAGAAGAAACGCGTCAATAAAAACAATATTCAAAGATTATTTATAGACTGGCAAGATACACGCGTAAACCGAAAAACCAGAGCGGATTGCTGAGAGTGTGTTGGTGATCGACGAAACACAACGTATCCGGCCGCTGGTTGGTCTTCAACTAACAGACGCACGCGTGCGGCGCTATATGAAACTACTTCGCTCAGCCGATGTAAGGCGTCAAGAGGTCATTGACATTTGACCTAGTGACGTACGTGGCTATTACAATTCCATATATTTTTTTGGGTTGTTTGAAACATAGTACGTCGTAAATGTTCTTCAATTAATTGTACAAAAAGGTATTACACAATGGAAGTGTTTAAATTATTTTATTTTGTCTAAAGAGTTTAAGGTGTACGTATGACAACACCGGCCAGAATTCCTTGATTGCTTACATGTATCGCAGTGCCACATAGGTGTTTTTCTGACGTCAGCTCACTTTTACCGCTGAATGAATTGAAAGCGCTATTTATGGGTATTTTTCTTCAATTTGTCTTTATCTCGGGAATTGCCGGTTTAAATATAATATGTCATTTCCATAACACCCTATGTTATGCAGTATCATTGATATTCCTTAGGATATACATTTCTTTCCTCTTTGTTTGGACTATCATTTTCCATAACCTGCACAATTCCAACAGCAACGAAACCTAATATTTAACACATCTGCAATTAGTTGTTGATGATATACCTTCTGGCCATCATACAATAAATACAAGGTAAGATATTGCGAAGGAAGAGGCATGGCTTAGTCACATAATTCTATGCACGTTCCTGCGATTCCCATATAATTTCAACGGATATTCTGAAAGAGTGCCGGAATTCTTTTTTATTTTAGAGGTATTTGCTCAGGTATTTATGTATTTATTATAATAAGTGCGCTGTGTGCGGTTATGGTATGGATAAGCAGAAGAATAACAAACAAACCCGAACAAACCCAATTAGAGTGGATATATGTTCTATGAACATACATGCTGTAAATTGACTCAAGACTAAACATTGCTCTTACTTATTTAGAGACGGCCCCGTATTAAACAATATAAGTATGTTGTATTATTATAAAATACCTACCTACTGTCAAATGTATAAAACCTTCTAATACCTTTAAAAGAGCAATAAAAATATTAACAACGTGAATCTCCATAAAAAATTTAAAAATGTGTTTATTGTTTCAGGTCTTCGCGCCAATCTACCCTAGAGGAAGATTCAATATATGTGGGAAGCAAACAGAATCAGTTCAGTTGTACTTAAACAGAATCACCGTGTTTATAGGCTATTCATATTAATTTTATCATTATTGTTATTAATAGGTATTGCCTCTTTCAACTTTATTTTCTCACGGTATGACAGATCAAAGGTAATAGATCTATTTTAAGAAAGGTTGCTTAGTAAGAAACTTTGAATAAAACGATGAAAGTAAGATATGCTCCTAGAACCTAAAAAAGTTTTCATTTTATTAAATAAATGTGTTTTTTGTGATGGTAAATATTATTTCTTTAGAGATAGGGTTACATTTTATTATTAAAGTATGAAAATACTACATTATTATTTTATTAAAAGATTTTGGAATGTGATCAGATACGTTTATTTTTGGGTGTAGATTGTTGTTAGTATTTATTGTTATTTAAGATTTTAACAACTGGGTGTAAGTAACCCTTCAAAACAAACTGTGAACCTCTTCATTTTTTTCAATGGGTTCAATTTCTTTCTGATCAAGAAGATAATACGTTACGTCAAGAAGATCACCGACTGTCAAGTTAGGACAAGAACTGGGAAGTTAATAAAAGCTAATAACAACAATATGCAGTTGATGAACACTCCAAAAATAAAATTGAACTATACTTAACCATTGAACGATTTTTATCGATAGTTCAGATTTTATCTTGACATAAAAAATTTTATTATTTTGTGGGATTGATGGCATTTGCATACTGATAATGAAATGTATTTGACCGGTACCCAAAAAACTTTTTAATGAATATAAATTAATATTCTATAATCTCTTTATATAATCAGAAGACAGTAATACTTTTTAGAAAACATTTTAAATATTTTAAGCTTATTTTCATTGTCGTCTTCGGGGTTAAGAAGCTTAAAGTAATAAACAAGGAAGCTAAAGTTATTTACCTAAATGATTTTGCTGAAGATTGCTTTTTTATGTTTAAATTCTATTTGTGTGGAAGATTTTACTAACAATTTTGAATAAACAAATTATTTTCAGAGAGAAATAATAATTTTTTTGTATGTATGTATGTATGAATATATGGAGTATTACTTAATTATATGTAGGTACTTATTATAATGGATCATTTCTGGTACAATGTCCTAATATATATTTTTTTTCGATATAAACGGTGTTAATGTTTCAACTTTTTGGTTGTTATTCAAAATCTTCAATATTCAAAATATTTTCACACTAAATTTTGATTATAATACAGTATGTATGGAAATATTTAAATGGGTGACTCCTAGCGTGTCCTAGAGAAAGTCTACATATTTTTTTTTAATCGAATATCTAAATACTACGGTAAAAACCCTTTTTACCCACATACTGTCGCGCCGTTCCATCTGGATTCAGTCGAATGACACTGTCGAGGGTTCCATGTGCTTGATATATACGAATTTTAAACGTTCTGTTAGTTGTAGCATTACTCGATTTTCTTTCTGTTGTGAAATAATTCATAATAAGAAAAATGTGATGTGATTTCAAATTTGTGTGATATTACCTACTGTTGGTTCTGTTGCAAAACATATTTTTTGTGTTTTATTTTTTTATGGAATTTAATTATAAAACGGATTATATGATCGAAGGTAAGAGAGTATGTACCTTAAAATTGTAGTATTTTTTTTCTAAAAAGTTCAAAAAAGAAGTGATAACGCGGGTCAGAGACGTCTTATTGTCAAAAATTGAACACGTGCGTTTACAATTCTGTGTTGACAACACCTCCTCAATAAACTATTGATTGCAAAGGTTCTCAGTAGCGGCCACGTAAATTTTGATATTTCATATAAAGTGTGTATTTCGCACAATAATTCAATGTGTCATTTATGGTTATTTTTCTTCAACCACTCATTTTTAACCCAAAAGTTTTTCTCAAGCCAGTGTCGTAGGTACAGCTACGCCTCAATATAATTATAACCAAAAAATAAGTTACACTACTGATATTTTCGAAATAATATTTTATTATTAATAATAATTCAATTTTAAACAAACAGATCTCTTTCATCTTCCCCTTAAAACTTACCATTGGGAAGAAATTAACGTAATAATAATACAACCCTTCCTGTTATAATATTTCAATGGAACGTTTATTAAGCAAGAATAGTTATTACAATTTCTAAGGAAACGGATGGATTCTTTTTTATGCACGTTTCTTATTATCTATTGAGTATTTGACAATTTATTTAATCAATAACTATAGATGCGTCTATGCTAGCGCCTTGAAAAAAAATTATGATTATATTTCATAATAGTCTATTCGGAAATGAGCAATTTTCTCTTCCTGAGTACAAAAAAACGTCTTTTTTTGTGTGCAAAAATGTTTTTTCATAATAAATGCCAGTAAATTCTACCCTTTAAGAGCTGTAAACGACCTCCCAATTTATGTTAATTTTCCAGCACTCGCAAATAATAAACTAAGTTAAACCTTTTTGGATATGCGAGTAAATTTAATGATAATTTCGGTTAAATATCCTTTTCTCACTGGACATTGCCAGACAGTTTTAAATGTAGAATCCAATTAAGGTATATATCTGCTGAACTAAATACATGCAAATAGTGTAAGCAGCTATATACAGTGTGTCCTTTTAGTGCGCCAAAGTACAACCAATCGAAACTTAGTTTTTTATGAAGGTTGTAAAATATTGTGTTTTTGGTTGTAAATGCACGGTGTTCCATCTATAACGTAAAATTTTAGTTGAAGGACGCAATACTTATTATTAAACTCATAGGCGTACGAGTTTATAGGGGTTTTAAAGTAATAATTATGAGGAAAGTAACGGTACTTTATTTCAACACTCAATATCAAACGTCGATTTGGCATACCACTACTAAAGGAATTATTATCTAAAACACGTGCGCTAACTAACAAGCTAATTACCAGAATTGTTGACTGTTTAACTGCTTCATCTAAAAACATACTATACGTTAAAAGCAGTGGCGTACTGTACTTTCTGCTATAAAATTAAATTTTGTATACAGGGTGTTCCTTGATGACGTGCTGGGTGTGATTCCTTTGGTCATTTTATAAAGAAAAGTTCATATGAACCGTGTCCGCAGCGGCTTAAATTTTTTGCTACAGGGTGTTGAACTTTTATTTTTTAAGTGGTTATATTTTAATATCTCCGAAAGTACTTAGATATTATTTTCAATTTTGGTATGTGTTAATAGGATATAGAACCACAAATTTTAGTTAGAGAAGTTATTCAATTGTTCCACCAGTGGCGTACATGCCAACATTTCCTCTGATATTTTTTACAAAAAAGAGGGTACGCCATCGACATTTTTTCATGTGGATATTTTGTTTGATTGGCCTGGTCAATTCTACATGAAATTGGTATCTTGAGTTTCTCTCGTCAGACGCACCGTTCTTGATTAAAACGACTAAATTCATATTGACACTCATTATTATCAACATTGATAAAATAATTAATGATAAATTTACCTTCAATTAAAAGGCATGCTTCCGCCCGTCTTCGCATCGAAGTGCCTACTCCCACAATTTTTATTAAACAAAAATTTATCATTAATTATTTTATAAATGTTAATATTAATGAACTTCAATATGAATTTAGTGGTATTAATCAAGAACGGTGCATCTGACGAGAAAAACTCAAGAGGCCGTTTTTATGCAGAATTGACCAGGCTAATCAAAAAAAATATCCACAATGGAAAACGTTGGTGGCGTACCGTCTTTTATGTAAAAAATATCAGAGGACATGTTTGCAGGGACGCCACTGATGAAATAATTGAATACATTTTCTAACTAAAATTTGTGGTTCTATATCCTATAATCACATATCAAATAAAAATAAAATTACTCCTACGGACGCCACTGGTTGTGTCAATTGAAATGTCGTATTTGGTCGTTTTGAGGGATGCAAAATCGACTTCTGGCATTAGTTTTGAAACAAAATAATCGCTACAGGTAAAGATCGTTTCACGAAAAATGGATATAACTTAATGACTGCAGTAAAAGTACCTGGGGCCATCCCATTATTTATGACCGTTTGTTATTATTATGTGGAAAGGACCGGATTTTAATAATTATGATTAAATATAGGCACATCAGGTAGGTTAGGTTGCTTAATTTATATTGAAATTTCTTTTTGTGGTAAAATTTGTTAGTTTTTGAGGAATGGTTCAAGAACTGTCTTTTACCAAACATTCCTCAGCATAACGTGATAGTAATGGACAATGCGAGCTATCACAGTCGCCAATTACATAAAGCTCCAAGCTCAAATAATACAAAATTGGAGATTCAGAACTACATGGCGGCGAATGATATATATTTTGAAGAAAGTTATAAAAAAGTGATCTCTTAGAAGTTTTAAAGACATTTTGTATAAAAAAGTATATGTTTGTGACACATTGGCAGAAGAAATTGGACATACAGTGCTACGGCTCCCACACTATTATTGCATTTTTATCCCCATAGAGCATATGTGGCACCAGTTAAAAATCACTGGTTATGTCTGAAAATATTTCTCCGACTTTAAGTTAATACGAAAATGCTTTATGATATTCCCCCAGGTAGTTGGAAAAATTTAGTCCGTCACGTAATAACTGTAGAAAATTAGTATATTAGTCTGGATCGTATAATTAATCCAATTATAATTAATTTTGATGAGGATAGCGATAGCGAAACAGAACTATCTATAGAATGACATTATAAATGTAAATAAATATGACTAGTAATATTTAAAAAAAATGTTATTTCATTTGATTACATTAATATAGTCATATCATTACTTGTTTTGCTTAGTCCGTCCCTTCATACTTCACTTGTTTATTGCCAAGCTCTTGTCGACACAATGGGACCGACCCAGGAAATCATTAATATTTATATAGATATTAATTTAAATCCCCTATAACTCAGTAAGCCAATGAGTTTAATTTTTAATTTTTAAGTTTAAAATTTTAAGCAATAGCCGTGGGACCATATGTAACACTATCAAAATTCAAGACACTCAATTAGGTTTCCATTATAAGTTGAGGACCATGTATTTGATTCAATTTTTCTTTAAAAATTCTTTAGGTGACAGCTTTTAGGCAACATTGCCAACCAAATTATGCAGTAAAAACCCATACACAACCATGTAACGTAAGCTATATTAATGTTCTTACAGCTATTTAACATAACTTCTATGGAACAGAATTTGGGTGTAATTCTTATTATCTATTTTGCCTTTAAAATCGAGCACAGGATTGATACATTTATATAAAAGTTTGCACCCTGTATATATTAAGAAATTCTGAATGGCATTTCCTTTGTTTAATTACCGAAGGCAAGGAAATTTATTTTAAAATATTATTCTTTGTCTCCAATCACCTTCCTACACATTGTTATTCACAATCAAAATGTTAATTTTTTTGTCTTGTTTAAGTCCTGTAAGTTAGGTGACATTTTCCCTTATTAGAGATGCAAATAAAACAACTCGACTTGCTAAGAATAAGAGAATTTAAATATTCTTCGCCTTAATGGGACATTCTACCATAAATAGGTTTTATTACAGTTATTTATTTTGCAAATGAGAATTTCAAGTACTGTGTGCTTCTAAACAGATGCTTAAATTACTTAACTTGTTTACGAAAAATAAAAACTACCCTGGTATATTACTACTTGTGTCCTTTATGTTTATAGTATGTATTATGTTCTAACTATTTATACATTATGGGTTCCATATTAAGTTTAATAACTTTATACAGAGTGTTATTTAATGATATGTACTACTGTACAGGGTGTCCCATTTTCGACACTTTTATAGGGTATCTCCGTTATTGTTAGTGCTATCAAAAAAGTAATGTAGGTGTCATGAACTCTTTTTGGGACAAACTTAAAATTTGAAAATTTTAAAAGATACCAAACCAAAGTAGAGACAACTATGTTGACATTCTAGTTATTATTAACATTTAACGTCAATTTAATTTTTTACATATTCATTTGTGAAAAGGACTTATCAACATTTTGAAAAATTTGATGATATCTATCATCCATAGTGTGTTATACATTTGAAAAGAGAGTTTAAAATGCTATCTTTTTCGATTAAAATATACAGGGTGTTCCATTTAAAAAAATGAGGTAGGTCCGATAACTTTCATACCTGACCCCGTATACTTATTCTGAAAACTGTAAATTATTCAGCAATGATTATAAAGAAGTTTTTATAGAACATTTTTCTGTATCTCTTTTAACTAAGAAAATATAGAATAATTTTGAAATTGTCAATTTTGTGATTTTCCCCCTTAAGGGAGCGAAAATTTTCAAATTTTGATTTTACCATTTTAAGTTTGACTCAAAAAAGCACATGACACCTACATTAAATTTTTGATAGCACTAACAATTACGGAGATACCCTATAAAAGTTTCGAAAATGCAACAACCTGTACTAAAATGCTTTGTTTTCGATATACAGGGTGTTATTTTTTTTTTTTTTTATCACATATCTCAAAACCACTTCATAAAGAAAAGGAATCCAAACATTTCCTAAACAAAGAATAATAACGATTATTTAAATAAAGATTTCATTGTCTTATTATTGATAATACATTATGGAAATATCAAGCATCCTGCTTTAATTTTCAGTCTGTGCAATAAAGGTGCATAAAGAACAACCAAACGGATTATTTCGAGAATTTGGTAGTAGGCATGCTCTCTCTATTTTCAGGCTTGCAGTAATGCCGCGTCTACTCGAAAGTATTAGCAACTTTGATAATTTAAATGGAACACCCTGGCAATTTTTCAAAGTGATTCCGGTAATTAGTCCTTAATAAATGTCCATCATCAATCACCCTATATAGTTTTTAGACATTTGAATCCAAAACAATTTTAACACTCGTATAAACTGATGGTAAGAATACAAACTTTATTGATTACCCTGTTTATCTGTATAATTTTAGCCATATTTATTAGCGTAAGGATAGAATATTTCTTATAATAAGCATTATTATAAATAATTCACTTTCGTCACCACACTCACTATTATCACTTTAATTCAATTTTGATTAGTCGCGTCTGCAACGCTCGATTGAAATTAACTCCAGTCACCAATTGCGGTCATTACACTAGCTTAAAAACGAATCAAACATTTATTTTTATTTGCCATTGATTGAATAAATCCCACTTATGGCTTTGGACATTTTTGAACATATTTTAACAAAATTAGTTCTGAGTAAATATTAGAAATTCATTTGAATGAATCATTTTCCATGTATATTATTAAATAATAATAAATTTTAACTTTCCTCATGCACGTCTTCGGGGGATTTAGAATATTTTTATTATTTACTAAATCTGAAAAATAATTATACAGGGTGTCCCATTTTCGACACTTTTATAGGGTATCTCCGTTATTGTTAGTGCTATCAAAAAAGTAGTGTAGGTGTCATATGCTCTTTTTGGGTCAAACTTAAAATGATGAAATCAAAGTTTGATAATTTTCGCTCACTTAAGAGATACGGGGGAAAATCAACAAATTGACAATTCCTAAATTACGCTATATTTTCTTAGTTAAAAGAGATACAGAAAAATGTTTAATACATAAGTTTATTTATAATGATTGTTGAATAATCTACCGTTTTCAGAATAAGTATACGGGGTCAGGTAAGAAAGTTATCGGACCTAACCTCATTTTTTTAAAATGGAACACCCTATATATTTTAATCTAAAAAGATAGCATTTTAAACTCTCTTTTCAAATTTATAACACACCATGGATGATAGATATCATGAAATTTTTCAAAATGTTGTATTTTTCACTTCAATTGACGTTAAATGTTAATAACAACTAGAATGTCAACATAGTTGTCTCTAGGATATTAGTTTTTGTTTCATGGCCTACTTTGGTTTAAAGTAATAATGTTTAATAAATCGCCTAGGAAACCAATATCATACATGGTGTGTTATATAATTTGAAAGGATAATTTAAAATAGTCTATTTTTTGATTAAAATATACAGGGCGTTTCATTTAAAAAAATGGGGATAGGTCTGATAACTTTTTTACCTGACCCCATATACTTATTCTGTAAACGGCAGATTTTTCAGCAATCAATATAAGGAAACTTCTGTATAAAACATTTTTCCATATCTCCTTTAACTAAGAAAATATAAGGTAATTTTGAAATTGTCAATTTTTTGTTTTTCCCCCGTATCTTTTATACGAGCGAAAATTTTGATTTTATCATTTCAAGTTTGGCCCAAAAAGGGTACATGACACCTACATTACTTTTTTTATAGCACTAACAGTTCCGGAGAAACAAACCCTATATGGGACACCCTGTACTATAAAAAAGTTAAGCGTAACTTGAATTGCCGAAAGGGTTTTTATCAATTCAATGCTTAAACAACTTCCAATTCCAACTTCCAATTTGAAAGCCGTAATGTTTTTTAACTTTATTACTCGAAAATAATTCGTTATTAAAATCATATTTTAATTCGCCCTTCCGGAAGGTATCCAATAAATTTTCGTAATTATTCCTGTTAATAGTCATTTCCGGTTATATCGTCAACATTAAATTAAAAGGTTGTGACTAAATGACAGCACCCACTCGTAAGTAAACACTAAACGCTTGACATAGACAAGTGTTCTATTTGAAAATTAATATCTGCAGAAGTGCTTGCGCCTGCTAGTGATAGAATAGTTAGAATTTGTGCGATCATATTTTAAAATACTTTCATCGTGAACTGACATTTTTAAGCCCTAAATTATAATAATAACCTTGACAAATAATGCTCTATATATTATAAAATAAATTTTTAATAAAAAATATGCTTAATAAGAGTGCCTTTATAAGAAATAAGTATCTCCAAATATAAATACTATTTTAATTATTAAATCTGGTTAGTACATATTAATATTTAAATAACAACTAATAAATTTTTTTTATGATCAAACACAAACACTATAGGAAAAATTCTTTAGGGCACTCTGGGAGTGGTGCGTGTGCGCAAAAAGTGATTCACGTTGGAGGTTATATTCGTTGGGAAAAACGACCTCGGGAAGGTCGTTCCATAAGGATGAAGTCCTCCAGATGATAAAATTCTTAAATAATGAAGCTTGAGGAGTACTAACTAAGCTTAACCACATATGTATGAGCGGCAGTGGTTCGTCGCGTACTTCTGCTATTGGCCGCTCTGGCAAGGTCAGCCGAGCACTTGCCATGAAAATATCCGTAGAAGAGGGTCAAATCCCCAACCTGTCTTCGATGTTCTAGGCTTTCGAGGTTCTTCGTCAGCTCGTGGTCTCCAATCAGACGAATAGTCCTCCTTTCGATGGAATCCAGTAGCCGAAGAGTATGTTTGAGTGCGAGCTCCAGACATGAGAGCAGTACTCTAGCGATTGTAGAATCTGGGCTTTGTATAGTGTCAAAAGTTGTTGAGGCGTCTACAACTTTTTGGTTCGGAAGAGTACACCAAGTTTCTGAGCGATTGCCAAAATGTGGTTATGCCAAGACATATTTCCTCCAAGATTGACGCCCAGCAAATTGATAGATGAAGCCAGTGGGTTTGCTTTTCCGTCCATGGCTATATCCGGTTATGTAATGTTAACCTTTTTAGAGAAAACTGCTGCGTGGGTTTTTAGAGTTAAATTCGACTTGGTTACTATCCGTAACAGGTCTTTGGTGAGGTGTGATACTTTATGCTGTCTGCGAAGATGTACGCCGGCAGCCGATGTTTGTGCATTCAATGAGAAAGATGAGATAAGTGTGCTATCGTCGGCAAAACTAAATATCGGATTTTTCGTTTTCACTAGAAGGTCGTTAATGTAGAGTAAGAAGAGAGTGGGAGAAAATATGGACTCTTGCGGAACACCGGCATTGGTGGTGAAGGTATCTTAGAGAAATCCGTCAATTGCCACTTGCAGAGAGCGGTCCTTAAGAAAGCTAGAAAACCATGCATAGAATCGACTGGGCACACATGATATATCGATATTTTAAAACATGAGCGTTTGAATCAGGCTTTTTCAGGCATTCTAACGGTTCAGCGGGCTTTGGGAACGGAAATATAACAGTATATTATAAGAATGTAAGTGCTTAATATGTGTAAAGTTGTTCTCTCCGATAAACGCGCTCTCTAGAATTTAATATTATACGTTTAGCAGACTTAAAAGAAATTAATGCATAATAGGCTATTAATCACTTTTACCATGCGTAATAGCTATTAAACGATTAATCTTTTTCGATGACAGTTTTTCTGAATTGGTATTCAATTATTTTGTTTCTTTTACAATTTCTTTAATATATTATGATTCACGTCCCTTTAGGCGCATCACAATTCTTTTATGTACGATAAACGTTCCATTTCGTCGCTCACAATTTTTAAAATACGATTTACATTTATTTTTGATTTCGTACAATTTTTTGTGTACACTGTGGAGAAAATTGTAGTCAGTAGAATATAGCGGGCACATAAGAATGTACAGCGCATTTTAAAACGATGCAGCAGACCGACGGTGTCACATATCAAGTTTCAGATATTATTATTTTTGAAATCATTAACAATTAGTGTAATGTTTGTTATAATTGAAATTGTGTTCTCCCAGTTTTTATAATTATCCAATTGTTTCGTTTACAATAGAATTCCATAAACTTTCTTATATACGGAGATTTTAATGCCAAGAATGTGGAATGGGGCTCCAGATTAACGACAACCAAAGGTAGAGAGCTGCGAAAAGCTATTCGAAAGAGAAACTGCAACACTCACTCATCAGGTAAACCTACCTATTGGCCCACAGATCTTAACAAAATTCCAGATTTGCTAGATTTTTTTATTACAAGGAAGGTTTCATCTAACTTTATTGAAGTAGAGGAGAATTTTGATTTAGATTCGGATCATTCAGCTGTCATTCTAACTTTGTGCGAAACTGTTATAAAAAGAACTGCTCGCCCTTCGTTGGTCAACAAAACCACTGACTGGGAAATATTTCGTAAGGAGCTACAAGAAAGCATCAACTTAAATATTGTTCTAAGAATCACTGAACAACTTGAAGAAGAGGCTGAGCACTTTATACAGCTTATTCAAAAAGCAGCATATGAGAATACCAGAGAAATTACTCACATAACCAAAGGAATAAACTACCCCAAAGAGATTAGAGTTCTAGTCAAAGAAAAAAGCATAGCAAGGAGAAGATGGCAACAAACTAGGGATCCTGCAAATAAAGCAGTACTTAATAACAAAACACAGAAACTCAGGAGAGAGATACAAAAAATAAAAGAAGAATCTGTAAACTACTATTTGCAAAATCTTACAGCAGATGAGGAGACCGACTACTCTCTATGGAAAGCGACTCGGAAGATTAAGAGACCCATCACCACTATACCGCCGATTAGGAGAGACAGGGAACCATGGGCTAAAGACAATAAACAAAAATCAGATCTCTTTGCTGAACATCTTGTCGAAATCTTTACACCTAATCAATCACAAGTAGAACATAATTTACCCTTACTCAACAACCTAATTTCGGAGAACATCACCCCGGTTAGTTGGAAAGAAGTAGCTAAGGAGATTAAAAATAATCTGAATCCTAAGAAAGCACCTGGTTTCGACTTGATAACAGGTGAAATATTAAAGCAATTACCTAGAAAAGGAATTGTAATGCTTACTTACCTCTTTAATGCAGCATTCAGACTAAAACATGTCCCTAATTGTTGGAAGGTTGCAGAAGTGATTATGATTCCGAAACCAGGGAAACCACCAAACGATGTCAAATCTTATAGACCTATATCACTTCTACCAGTAGTATCAAAACTATTCGAAAAGCTTCTGCTTAAGAGGTTAAGGCCCCTGATTGAAAGAAACAGATTAATTCCGGACTATCAGTTTGGGTTTAGACAGAAACATTCAACAATTGACCAGGTCCATAGAATAACAGATGTTATTGAGCGTGCCCTCGAAGAGAAAATAAATTGCTCTGCAGTGTTCCTGGATGTGGCCCAAGCCTTCGATAAGGTATGGCATGAAGGCTTGGTGTATAAATTGAATAAAATGCTTCCAAGGCAATTTGCAGATATACTAACCTCATATATTTCAAATAGGCTCTTTAGAGTAAAACAGGAGGATGAATATTCTGACCTAAAAGAAATAAGAGCTGGGGTACCTCAAGGAAGTGTCCTAGGGCCCATTCTCTACTTATTATATACTAGTGATCTTCCAATCCAAGAAAATATAACCCTGGCTACATTTGCTGATGACACTGCTCTTCTTGCAACTGATCATGAGCAGGAAAGAGCCACCAGAAGATTACAAGTAGCCAGCAATTCTGTAGTAGAGTGGACAAAAAAATGGAAGATTAGGCTTAACGAATCGAAATCTGTACATATTAATTTTACTAACAAAAATATAACTCAGCCTCTTCCACTGGACATCAACGAAAAAATTGTCCCTTATGATCTTAAAGTAAAGTATCTAGGTATAACTCTTGATGCCAAGCTACGATGGAAAGAGCACGTTAGAAGAAAAAGGGCAGAACTTGACTTGAAATATAAAGAGTATTATTGGCTTATTGGTAGAAATTCTAAATTGTCGATATGTAATAAATTATTAATATATAACCAGATATTTAAACCAGTATGGCTTTATGGCATTCAGCTATGGGGCTGTACCAAAGTCAGTAATATAAAAACAATACAGACGTTCCAGAATAAAGTGCTGCGCAACATTGTAAATGCCCCTTGGTATGTGCGCAATGCGGATATTCATCGTGATTTAGAAATGTTCACTATTAAAGAAGAGATTAAGAGGTATGCTCTCAAACATGAGGCAAGACTACATCTTCACGACAACGTGGAAGCCATACAATTACTGGACAACCAACACCATGTCCGGAGGTTAAAGAGGACAAAACCATTTGACCTAGTATAGCGTGTCAGACAGGATAGTGATTGAGTGTAAATAGTTAATAGATAAACCTAAGGAATATCATTGGATTGACTTTAGATAAGTACCTAGTTTTAAGCCTTATTAGATTAAAATTAATGGTTAGTCTTCTAGACTAGTTTTAATATGTAAGCACAAGCGGTGCTGATTTAAAAAAAAAAAAAAAAAAAAATATCTACGTTAGTTATACAAGGTGTTTCAAAAAACATGCTTTGTTTGAAAGATACAGAGTGGTAACTTCTTTTCGGTGTTTTTAAGATCCTTAGTCATTTTAGTGAAATTTGGGTTATGAAAAGTACCTAAAATAGTTTACAACGTGTCCAAGATAAGGAGGGCCAGTACAGGGATCTCGGAAACCGTATGAGAGATTAATTCGGTTAAATGGATATAAAGTTGCGCATTTACGTGCCTAATAATATGCCGTTTAGAAAGTTTTAAAATTCTGAGTAGTTCCGGATATATCCGGGAAAAAACGAAATTCTGAAAAATCATTTTATTGTTTTCCTGGGTTTTTTGGGATCGAATTCTAAAGCAAATTCCACTTTTGCATTGCCACTTTTTCCGCTATATCTAACAGCGTTAATTGTTTTGTAATCCGACGAGTCGTCTTCGAAGGGCCATTATCAACTTTCTTTTTTAAAATACGGTCCGATATTTCTCCTAATTTTATAAATAATATCTCATAAGTAAGTTCCAAATTTTTACTTACGTTGGACTAGTTCAATAAATAACAAACAATTTAATAATAAACCACAAATAAGTGAACAAAATAAAGGAACATTATTTCAAACTTATGTTGATTCGGGATTTAAAAGAAAAGTAGTAGGCGCTTGAAACAAACAAATTAAGATGGTGACGCGTGATTTGTTTCACTTTACATTCCCATTGTGATCGTTTGAGAGCGTTTTAAGACGTTTTCTATTTCCCAGAAAATATGGAACATAAATTTACAAATTCTGAAAAGTTTCATATTCTATCGCATGTTTTATTTTATCTCAAAAAAACTGTTATGTGGCAGTTAGAAGATGTTATTTGTGCTTAGAGAATAACGGAAATCATTTTGAACACCTGATTATGTAGTTCCTTACTTTTTTCGTTGTTCGTTTTATTACTGTTTTGGAATGATTTTTGTTCACTTATTTGTGGTTTATTATTAAATTATTTGTTATTTATTGAACTAGTCCAACATAAGTAATAAATTTAGAGAGAAATTACTTATTAGATATTATTTAAAAAAATTAGGAGAAATACAGGACCGTATTCCAAAATTTCCGGATGTTGTTCAAAAATCCCTCGAAACGTCATTAAACTAAAATGTATTATACATCGTTGCATTCGGGAGAAAAAAGCTCTCAAATTCCAATATCAGGAAAAACAGGACCGTATTTAAAAAAATTAAGTTGAGAATGGCCCTTCGAAAACGACTCGTCGGATTACAAAACTATTAAGGATGTTAGATAGAGCGGAAATAGTGGCAATGCAAAAGTGCAATTTACTTTAGAATTCGATCAGAGAAAAACCCAGGAAAACAATAAAATTATTTTTCAGAATTTCGGTTTATTCCGAATATCTCCGGAACTACTTGGAATTTTAAAACTTTCTAAACGGGATATTATTAGGCACGTAAATGCGCAACTTTACCTCTATTTAACCGACTTCGTATCTCTTACGGTTTCCGAGATCCCTGTATTGGCCCCCTTCTTATCTTGGACACGTATATATTATAGCAATAAAAATTAGTATACAATACAAGGGGCGGCAAAATACTCATATTTGTGTTAGAATAAGAAAATCTTTACGTAGAAGGTTGAATCCTTGTAATGAAGCTGATGGTGGCGATTCTCAACATTACCAGTAATTTTACTTAGGCAGATATCTTTCCATACCACTACATATCTGACTTGCCAAAATCGCGTTTTGCTATTTATTTTGTAAACATAGCTGAATTCGAATAAAGAAATGTCTTCTTTAGTCAATAAAATTTCTTATAAAGGGTGTAAAATGTGAATGTCAGTGTCGGGTTTGTTCGGATTTGTTTTTTATTAAAAAATATTCAAGCGCCTGACAGCACACACGCCCTTAATAAAAAAATTTTACACATCTTTTTTGGTTTATATGGGCTATTTTAGGTACTTTTTATAACCCAACTTTCAATAATATTACTAAGACCTTTCCAGAAATATCCTGAAAATAATGGAAAAATTAATAAAATTTAATCTCTCAAACAAAGCCTCTGCATATTCACGTTGACAGGAGCTATTTGTCTTATTTTTGAGGAATGAATTACCACACAAGGCATGGGCACATGTTTTTTGAAATATCCTGTATAAATGACGTCTAGTAAAAATATATTTTACCATAGTTAGTAATAAAATTGAAAACTTTGTAATCGTATTTTAACAGTTGGCCGATCTAGTGTCAATTTTGTCAGTCACGATTAGTAAAAAAATTTAACGCAACACTTTAAAAACAATTGTAATTTGTTACGAGTCAGCGGCTCGCAATCCTCCCGATTGTTTTACAGATCTCAATCGAACATATGCCAGGAAAGTTAAAATATTGTCTGTCGTTCTCTCATTGCTAATGATGTTGCTTTTTAACAACGTCTCGACTAAAAAGAAATAAGACTTTTTCCATGTTGGATTTTAAAAAGACTGCTATAAAATATTTACGTTAATGATTAATTAGTTTCTGATTTTGATTAAATCAGTTTTTTATTAGAAGACATTTGACATGTTAAAATATTTTTCCTATATTAAAAGTATTTGTTTATAGATATTTTTTATTGCTACCTTGTTTATATTAATTAATTTATCGTTGAGTTGAGCATATGAAATCCCATGTAATTTTTGAGGTGATGAATATTGGCACCCATGTATATTTTATAGAAAAACTGAATTATGACTTCTTGAAGAAGCCCACATGGTAAACCCAATCCCACGCTATTCAAATATACGTGACGGCAAACCCACGAAACCTATAGTTCGTTCAGGTAATACAGCAAACACAGCAAATTCAATTTTGATATTGACAAAACGAAAATTCGGCTGCAAGCACACTATTATGACGTCACGTGAGATCACATGCTACCAGACAATGTCACGGCATACCCGAAATATCTGCAAGGCGGTTTATGCGTTCTTATAAATAGGTTAAAGCTGCAAACACACTATTATCACGTCACGTGATATTACATGCTATAATGTCACGGCATACCCGAAATATCTGCAAGGCGGTTTATGCGTGCTTATAAATAGGTTTAGAAGTACACCTTAGATAAGTTAATTAACGTACCTTTTAGTTCCAACATGAGTAAGAATGACAGGTCTATGTTTTTGATGCCGGTAACCCCAGAGGAAATCTGTACAATAGCAAAAAATCTTAAAAACAAACATAGTAGTGGGATAGATAATGTTCCAACAAGTATTGTAAAGTTGGCCGCTGTTGAGCTAAGGGATGTTCTGTGTTATCTCATAAACAATTCTTTTGAATTTGGCATTTTCCCGGAAAATTTAAAGATTGCATTGATTAAACCTTTATACAAAAAGGGAGACCCTGGGGAATTGGAGAATTATAGGCCTATAAGTCTGTTACCTGGATTTTCTAAAATATTTGAAACAACCATGAGTACAAGGTTAGTTACTTTCATAAATGAATGCAATTTATTTACCAAACATCAACATGGTTTTATTAAAGGAAAATCCACCCATACTGCCATTTTCCAGTTTATACAGTACATTATAGAGCATCTTGAAAAGGGTGAACTGGCCCTTGGGATGTTCTTAGACCTTTCAAAGGCTTATGATTGTCTAGACAGGGAATTGTTGATTGAAAAATTTGAAATATTTGGAATCCGGGGAAATGCCAAAAAATGGCTAGTATCGTATTTAAATAATAGAAAACAAACTGTATCAGTTACAAAAGGTGGAAAAACATGTAAATCAGAACTACTTTTTAATAATATAGGAATAGCGCAGGGAAGTATTTTGGGACCTTTGCTCTTTATACTGTTTATCAATGACCTAGATTTCGTAACTGACAAATTATATCAACACATTGTTAAATACGCAGATGATACTAACCTCATTGTTGGTAGCAAGGAATCGGAAAATCTTCTTATGGAGGCTAAGTATTTTTATGGCTTGGTTACAAACTGGTTTACAAAAAATAAGCTCGTTTTAAATAAGGATAAAACGAATATTATATTGTTTAGAACCAAACAGTCAACAGTGGGGAAACCCTTAGCTTTAGAAATGGATGATAAAGAACTAAATCTCTCAGAAGAGGCGAAATTTTTAGGAATATATATTAATGAACATTTGGACTGGTCATGTCATATAAATAACTTGGCGAAAAAACTAAATTCTGTGTGTTATGGAATACGGGTCATTGGTGTATATATGGAGGAAAGAGTACGTAGGGTGCTATATTATGCAAATTTTGAATCGGTTGTAAGGTACGGTATTATATTTTGGGGAAGTCACAGTTTAATTCAGAGCATTTTTGTGGTTCAGAAGAGGGTAGTAAGAATTATTAGAAAAATCGGATATAGGGAAAGTTGCAGGGGTGTTTTTAGAACTTTGGGGATAATGACTGTGTATGCTCTTTATATATATGAGTGTTTAATGTTTTTCTTTAAACATAGGGAGTTGTTCAATTTAAATGCAAACCATGAATATAGTACAAGAACATTAAATGTATCATACCCAGTACATCGATTAACACTAACCGAAAAATGTCCGCACTATGTATGCATAAAATTATTTAATGCTTTGCCAAATAACATCAAACAAATACACTCGCAAAAAATATTTAAATTAGAGATTAGAAAATTGTTAATAGCTATTGAACCTTACAACTTGAAAGATTTCTGTAGTTAGTATTTTGTACAAATTATGATGTTTTTTTTTTTGTTCTCATTGATATGTGACGTCATTTCTTTTGTGTTCCATGTGTTCATGATTTGAAATAAAGATATTTATTATTATTATTATTATTATTATTATAGTCACCTCATGCAGCTCACGGCAAGTCATACTTGACAGCACAATTTTATTTCTGCAAATTTACATATTCGACACGCGTGATAACACTGTGTCAGAGTTTAACGCTAGAAGGCTACAAGATTCCCTTGCGATCTTGACAAACACAAAATATGTAATAAAAATCTAAAGTGTACGTAGTCGGTTTCTAAGCCGTGACAGTTGTGCTATTTTGCCGATATGACAACACGTTAATTCACGTGACGTGATAATAGTATGTTTGCGGCTGTAGTATCAGCGACAGTATTTCCATTATTTGTCATGTTCAATCTTACGTCATTTTTTGGTAATAATGTCATAGAAATTATTTGCTGGTGCTTGCTTTGCAATCTGAACTGTGATAGCTTCGTGGTGTTGCCATCACCTTTAATTGAATAGGATTGGCCCACCAAAATGTATTCAAACTCGGAACATGGGTTAGTCATATTGGCATCTTCAAGAAGTTATGCAGTTTTTCTAGAAAATGTAGAGGGGAGCCAATTTGCATCAACCTCAAAAATTACATGGGTTTTCCTATGTTCAACTCCACGATGCATCACCCAGTATAATGGGTTTTTATACTTTGAATGTTAATCTAAATGTGGTATGTTTTAGATATTTGTATGGTGAAAGTTCGATCTGTATCTATGCTTATCATTTAAAGCAAATCTTTTTTATATTATAGTGTCAGCTTAGACTATTGCCTTTGGTTTTTCTTTCTCGTTTTCCTTCTGCTACCCTTCCGAAATTGGATCGTTTAACGTTAATGTCTTTAACGAAGATTTATAATTTTCAATCATTTTATCATTTAATTTACGGCTAACAATAAAGATGCTCCAGGAAACCTAAATTATTATCTCTCATTTGGCCTTTGTCTCCTCATTTATTGAATCTATAAACTCACGCATGAGTGTTTTTTATTAATGTGATTAAGTTTATCTTTCCAAGTAACCTGTCTTTAAAAAAAGAAAAATTTTGGCTTGATCTTGTTCAATAATAATAATTATTGATGGTCGACTACCAATTTAGACAATATGAGAAAAACAAAATTGTATATAGACTTCTTATTAAATAAAATAAATAAATCAGACCTAATCAAATTCGGAACGGAACCTAAATTAAAGCGGTAAAAAATATAAAATCACTATGCGTTTACATACAGGGTGTTATGGAAATGACGTATTATATTTAAACCGGCAATTCCTGATATGAAAACAAATTGAAGAAAAATATCCAAAAATGGTACTTTAATCTAATATGACCTGTACATGACCTTATGTCAAACCAAAAATTACCACGTGGTGCCCCTGTTCGGAAGGTAAACACAGAAACATGTGGCAGTGAATCTTGAACAGTGTTGTCATATCTTCAGAGTAAACTCTTTAGAAAGTCAATAACCGTTTGACAGATTTCAAGTTGTTTATTTTTCAGGGTACATTATTATAAACTTTAACGTTCAGTTCGCGGGGAAATAATCTCTGATTTATAAATTTGAACTCAAACGAACCGCCGCGGAGTTTATAAATCGTTAGGTATATTCTCATTTGTTCAATTCGAACGACACCCGTCAGATCTGGACAACTTGTGTAGACAAAAATCCACCCTTATTGTCTAGGAAATAATGTATTTAACATCTAAAAAATTTTAAAATAAATAACACGTTGGTTCTCTCGATCGATATCGGCCGGCTTCTTTAAACAGCTGATTGTGGACAATCGGGCTAATATTTAAAAATACAGCGTTGCCACTTTCGATGTTTTATAAGCGGCTATTATAAATTGCCGAATTTCCTTCTATAATATTACTTTAATGTATAATTATAGTCTCGGAAATGGCAACCGCGCTGGCTCTAGTAGCGGAGAGTTCTCGGAAAGAAAGTTCGACGACTGGTCCGAAGATGGACTAGACCATTATTTCAAAGGGTAGTTCCTGTCAATTGTTAACATAATTGTTTCATTTTATCTTTAGTAAAGGGTTAATGGCCCATAGAAATTATCGTTTTTATTATTTCTATTGCGAAATGATTAAGTGCTCTTGTTCTATGTGTGTTATTGTTAAGTGTAATTAGGCGTTAGTGTTGGGGTTTAGTGATAAGCTTATTATGCACTCCCACACTATCATCAGGACGCGTGATGAGCATAAAGTTTTTCCCCTAGAAAAAAGAACTGAAGGTGTCTGTGCCCTGGATTTCTTAATAGCGTCCTGGATTTACTTTCTAAAGAAGCTAAATATTTATATAAATAAGAAACTAAAGTTTTCACCACTTTTAAACATTTTGGCAACATTGTGCCCGAACATCTATTGATTAATCAGCTGAGCAATGTAACATGTTCATATATGAATGTGCCGAGGAGTTGTGTGTGGGTTTAGGGGTGAATTGCCCCACTTTTTAAACGTTTGATTTAAAAAAAAAATATGTAGCGCTTCTCTAGGACACCCCACCCCAGGAGTCCCCAATTAAATATAATACGTCATTTCCATAACACCCTGTATAGTCAGTATTTTAAAATTCTGTAAACTAAGAATGCACAAATGGATTATAATATTATTGTTTTAAACATCCTGTATAGACATCCATTTAAAATATATATTTTCTCTTTTTTCCTATATTTTTTTACTAAAAGTAATTTTATATTATAGTAGCAAAAACAATGTCTCGACGAAAGCCAGCTTTGAGCAACACTTTTTACCTTTACAGATTTTCATTTTAAAAATTTTCTGCCAAAATATCGCAAAAAGCGTTATTTGCGGGAGCCGACGGAAACCTTTTAACCAACTAAATAAATATGGAATTTTAAGCAGACATATGTGTCTGTACTTTTGTGTCACATTCGTTACTTTTTCTAACGATCGGTGTTTTGGGCACATGGAGTTTTTAAAAATCAGTTAGTTAATAATAATCAATTTCGTAAGCAATGTGGAGATGTTTAACAATAAAGCTTAACGTATAATATTACTTTCCTTGTATCATAACAATAAAGCTTAACGTCCAATATTACTTTCCTTGTATCATAATAATAAAGCTTAACGTCCAATATTACTTTCCTTGTATCATAACAATAACGCAAAGAAGTTGTCCAAATACATTGTATAGTCTTTGCAGCGAACCCTCAAGCTTTTTCGACAGTTAACATCAGCAATATGTCATCGGTCAGCTGTTTGGGGTAGTAGTAGTAGTAGTAGGGTATTAGTATAGTTTATTTTGTTTTGAAAACTTTGATTAAATACATATTGAGTTGTTTGTGTATTTGGTAAACCAAAGTAAGTACTAATTACGTAACGAAAAATTTATAGGTCAATATTTTATTTATCAGTTTTTAGGCGAAAATAATAATTATGGAGCATAATTATTGCCTGCCTTCTACCTCAACTGATGCCACCATTAGAGAAACTAAGGTGAATTTTAATATTAATAAAAAAATTCCTCCGCATAAAAAATGTCGAATGGTTTTTAAGTCATTTTGGGAGTGGGGGTCACAGGCACATGGCATTCCCAGTAAGCCTGAATGAGATATAATGTAAACGCCAAATACTACAAAAATATAAAACGGTTTCATGCAATGCGTTATGTAGATGTATGCATACTTGATAAAAAGAAATTGTGGGAAAGCCGGTGACAGTAAACTGCTCCGAGAAAAAGAAGTGTACCAGGGAAGCTTGGGATTTATATATAGAACTTATGTTTTGATTTTATTAAGTGGATCGTTTAATTATAATAAATAATAACGAACATGCTCATATCGTTCATTCCTTCATAACATGCCATCTTGGAAAAGTGGTAATGAGAATGTGAAATTTATTTTTGGACATCTCTTCGAACAAAGTCAGGAAAAACTGAAAACCGAATCGCAAAATTGTCCCAATTTAGCCAACTTCGTATCTCTTTACTCTTATATTTCCCGAAATCCCAATGGGGAAGGCCGATATAACCATTTATTAGTTTTTTGCATATATGACTTACGTAACCTACGTCTACGTATACAGAAGAAGGGTGCTTGTTATGATACTACTCAATAGACTACTATTGAACATTAAAGTTAGATCAGAGATAATAAGAGTTAACAACCTTTAAGCAAACCTTATAATTAGTTTTTTAATACAATAACCTTTCCTTAGAAAATGTCCATAGCTATTTTCAGAAATGTTTTTTTGTGCATCCGGTACAAAAAGATGGAAATTTTTCCAAGTGATTCGTATTTATATAACAGGGAAAATAAATGATTAAGGATGACTCTTTCGAAAAATTGGAAATACAATTTTTTACAGGTATAGTTAAGTCCATGTGTAGACACACTGTATAAAGTTTACAGTAGGTAAAGATGGACATACATGTAGTATGTACTTCCTATCTTTTTGTGAAGATAGAGGTACCTAGCTAGACATATAATAATTATAGATAATGACTTTATTTTATATATTTGAATAAATAAATAACAAAAATTACAATGTGTTTGTATGTTTTATTCCCTATAATAAAAAATTCATCTAAAAATATAAATAGACTCGTTTCATTTTTGAAATAAATGTATGTACTATTTTAGGTACGGTCCTGGAATTTCCTATAAACCTAGGCAAAATAAATAACTAGAAATAAGCAGGCAAGTCATTAATGTCACGTGACACTTGACATATCTGGCGAGAGGGTTCGCTGCAACGATTATAACTCATAAAACCAAGTTAACAACGCCTTTGGGAATCAGTACGCTGTGAATGAATTACAAAATTTAAATATAATGTACGATAAAAATAAATCAGTTAACATTTAATAAGAATTTAAATTATGTTAATTTATAAAAAGCTTACGAAACGTAACTTTAAATGATATTAATATTGTCGCGCTTACCTTGCAAAAATGGTATCAGCTTGCACATAGCCTCTCCGAAAACAAAGTCTCGCAGCAGGGCACCGATTAGTGTGAATGGCATGCACAAAACTCCCAGAAGAAGATCGGAGATGGCGAGGTTAAGTAGAAATAAATTTGTCACTGTTCGCATTCGACGGTTTTGGGCCTGCAACAGACGGAAAGGAATTTGTTTTCGGACATAAAAAGCTGCAATCAAAATTTAAATAAACGGATTGCCAACACGATTAATATCAGAGTCTTCATTTCTACTAGTAATGCTGACGATTGTTCAAATATGTATTTAAGCTGGGAATCGAATTCAAGACTTTATCTGCATTTCGACAAACGTTTCTCATTTATGTTCAATGTAGACTATAAAGACTACTAGTGGAGGAGAGTTTACTAATTTTATGTTCTTAAGTGCACTTTAATAAAACGCATACTACTGCAGTAGAAGCACATGTGTAGCCATTGATTTTTAATTGAAGGAAATTATGTTGAAAAATAAAATTATCAATAAAGAATAGAGGAAAGGAGGAACAAAACTGAATAAATTTATTTTATATTGAAAATAAAGTTAGTTGTGGATATGGATTGAGTTTGTTAACATAATATATCGTATAATTCACTTAGTTATGAGCAAATCAGAATAAATCCTAAGGAAATGAAGGGTCAAAATCAATGTTTTGGTGCAAAACCGAATAAATACAAAAAGTTGTGATTTTGAAAAATAAATATTTAGCAAGTAGGTCCTGTTATTTAGTTTTCTGTGAAATAAATGTTCTGTTGGTAAAGAATATAGTTTTTTTTATCTGTAAATTACAGATTTTTGAGAAATAAAAGCCGATTTCTGTTTTTATTTTGCTATTTTGTCAGTAAAATACATTGTTTTTATGTACTAGTTTCAATAATGTTTTTATTCTTGTTTGGTAATATTGATTTGAGCAAAACCAAATAAATCCAGTCTTTTTGAACAAAACCGAGTAAATCAATTTTTGTTTTCGTATTAATTTTTATAATACCTAATCATTCTTCCAATTTATGCTGTTGGAGAAGATATATTATGATATTTACTTACCAAATGAAAAAGAAAGTACTTCTTGAGCTACTCAAAAATCGTCTTTTCCCAAAAAACCATTATAGTGGATTTATTCGGTTTTGCTCAAAGGCTTCTGACTTATGATGTCCTTCGTATTAATAATGACTGTTTTCTCCTTAGAATACAAAGTTTTATAACTCGAAACGTTTCAATGATACAACCGTTTCCGTTCCGTTTTTAAATGTCAGTTAGATAGTATTAACGAAAAGTACTTGCGCCAGAGGGAATAAAGTCCAAAATTAGAATATTCTAATTTAAAACTTTTTCCTTCGATTTCTCTTTCAGTAATTATTTTAGACGTTCTCCTCGATACTTTGTTCGACTTATTCTAGTTTAAATTGAATCGACTGAAAATCAGGGGCTATTAATGACGTATTGTTACCCAATCATTGTATTTCTTACAAGCTGTAACAATAAGTATTTTCGTCAATATTTTATGAATCAAATTAGAAATTGTAGAACCAAGACCTTGACGAAAAAGTTCATTAAAAAACCTTTCGAGAAAAATAAGGGGAGACATTTTAACAAGTATTTGCTATATTGTTACATGAGTACAAGAAACACTAAAAAAAATGTTCTAATTAGTAATAACACTAAGTACACGTTATTTTGTAGACGATACTCGACATGTCCTTCAAAAAGGGCTGATATTTTTTAACTCTGGCAACGTAGCTCATCGAAATTTGGTTGGGATTGAGTTAATACTCAGAGACATTTTACTCACTGTACTATATTTTGGAATCTCCTATAACTATGTTTAGGAAAATGTCAAGGAAAGTTACTAAGAAATTAATGGGGAAAAAAATACAAATTAGTTAGTACTTTAGTACTTTCTAGTAGAAACAGCAATACTGCATAGTCCATATTTAATAGAGAGAGCATGTGTACTTATATACAGTATGTCCACGGATGGGGTTTACAAGAGGACAAATGGACTAAAAATTGAAAGATACGAAAAAAGTCACTCTTACTACACGTTTTTGCTTGTCTAGAATATACGATTCATCATAAGAAACTTCAATTTTTTTATACAGGGTGGGTAAATACTTAATGAATGTGTTTTCTACACAACACACCGAAGTAGAACAATTCATTAAAAGGTTGATTTCGCAAAAAGTATTCTCTGGCACACCTCTGACTGGTGAACCTAGTTAAAATAATAATGACACTTAAGGTGATAGGTACTTGTTGTATGTCTTTATTTAATGAAGTTATTATTTAAGTAGAAATGCTATCTACTGAACAAAGAGTTTTTATAATACAATGTTATGGGGATGGTCAAGTTTCATACCGCTACGTCATGGAACAATTTACCGAGAAATTTGTAGGAATCCCAATAACTAGGATGGCAATCTGCAAGTTAATAAAAAAGTTCAAGAGAACTGGTTCGGTTTTGGACCTCACAAAAAAAAGAAGAAATACGACCATGATGAAGCTGCTAAAGTCTTAGTTCTTCATTCTGTTGAAGAAAATCCTATGATGTCTCATCAAATCAAAATTGTATATGAGAGGCACATAAAGTTTAATCACATAATATGTTTTAACTTGCTTCATCGTGTTACTCAGTTGGAAGTTGTGAAAAAAAGTCAAATTCAGAAGATCCTTAAAGCAAATAAATTGTATCCGTATAACCCGCACTTTAATCAAAGATTGGAAGAGGAAGACGACGCGAAAGGACTTGATTTTTGCCTGTGGGTAGGAGACAAAATTTTAAGTCGAAATGTTCATTTTTATAAATGTATCATGTTTTCTGATGAAAGTACATATTCAACAAATGGAACCGTTGCAACCCAGCACGTTAGGTACTGGTCTTTAAAAAATCCCGAATTCAGAATTATGACGAGAAGAGAATATTTCACAAAAGTGAACGTGTGGTGTGCGATATCCATCCATGGCATTATAGGGCCATATTTTTCTGATAACACGTGCAATAGATTATCATATTTAGAAATGCTGGATACATTTTTCAATGATGAACTCGAAAATCTACCATTAAATTTTCGACAAAATATGTATTTTCAGCAAGATGGTTGTCCAGCCCATTTCGCTCGTGAGGTTAGAGAATGGCTTGACCGCATATTTGGTCCAAGGTGGATTGGCAGGAATAGCCCAGTTTTGTGGCCCCCAAGAAGTCCCGACTTAACCTTGGCCGATATGTTTTTATGGGGCCGTTTAAAACAAATTGTTTTTGCAACCGCAATACCAAATGATATTGAAGTGCTGAAGGGCAGAATTATCCAGGCTGTCCAATGGATATCTCAGGAAGAAATCAGAAATTCTTTCACTTATTTGAGAAAGCAATTAGAAAAGTGTGTCGATTATGGGGGTGGAGTTTTTGAATTATGAAATCGTTATCGTATTCTTTTCATGTTAATAAAAATGTTCGTATTATTATTATTATTATAATTACTTCATTAAATTATCACCTATTCATTATTCAAGTAAAAACATTTATTAAGTGTTACTTTTTTTCGTATCTTTCAAAATAAAGAATGTTTACTCTTAAGCAAAATAACATTTTTGCAGTTTTTACCCACCCTTTATAAAAAATGTGAAGTTTCTTATGATGAATCGTATTTTCTAGACAAGCAAAAACGTTTTTTAAGATTGACTTTTTTTCGTATCTTTCAAATTTTTAGTCCATTTGTCCTCTTGTGAACCCCATCCGTGGACATACAATCACTTGTATAAGTTCAAGTCTATGCTAAAAATAATTAATTAAGTCACCTAAGTTAAGAGAGAAATGAGATTATTTTAAAAAATGATATTTTTAATTTACAGGAAGAAATCTATTTTGATGTACCTTGTATATAAAAATGATTACAACCAGTCCACGGTAAAAAGAAATTATTCAATTAAATTTTCTTTGATCATTTAGGTTATAAATTAATTAAATTATATTATTATAACACGTCAGAAAAGCTGACTTTTTCGCATATTAAAAACAGAGGCGAGGTGGAAGATTTAATAATTCAATAACAAAGAGTTATTTTTGGTTAATTAATCCTATTTAAATAAATTTGTACAGACATGTAGGCAATGTAAAATAATAATTAAACCAAGAACTTAAATCAAAATCTAATTAAGGGTTAATTCACCCTTTCAGGAATGCTTTTAAGGTATAATATCTATATTTGTGACGAGTAAAGCCCTTGTTCTGGTAGGATTCAGGAATAGCAACGCTTTGTAATTTATATATATTTTGATTTTAGGGCTAATTTAATAACTTATTTGCTATAAAGTGAATTAGAACCAGGCTTTTTAAAAACTATTTAGGGTCTTGATTTGTTACTGTAAAGTTTTGACTGTACCGGTCTAAATCCACTATGTCGATCTTATTTAAGATACTGCCAGTCTGTCACGTGCCATGATATAATAAGCTCACCGTATGATAAAGTCTATTCGTTTTATGAAGTCCGATATCGGATTAAATCATTAAAGGTTGTTAAACAGTAAGACGGTTAGGTTAACAATATCTTACATTCCACTGGTTCACTGTAGTGGGCTAGGTAAAATCAGCGGTTCCAAAACAAATGTACCGCGATCAATATTTTTATCTTGTTTATTTTTCACTCATAGTTTTTTTTAATTTATCAAATGAAAAACATTTTGCGTCAATAAGTTAAAGCTCAGGTACTTTTTCCTAGAACTTAATTATTTTGGGATCATTATAGCTAAATCTATATGATATTTGCTCAAGTGCAGGATGGTATCTTCTATTTTAAATAAGCAGTTATGCTTTTTGCTTTTAATTTGTTTATGATTGTGTGTGTAATAAAAGCAGTTATAAAGCAAAGTTATGGAAAATGTTCAGCAAGGTGACACAACTCCTAGAAGGTGTTTATCTCCAGGTGAACGCCATTTGGTATTACAAGTGGAACGTTACTTTACTTTAGAAAAAGAACTCGGGTCCGTTAGTGTCTGTTTTGGCAAACGAACGTCTGATGCTTGTGGTATTTCAGATAAGACCTTAAGAAGACTTAGAAAAAAGAGTGAAGAGGATTTGGACAGACCATATAAAAGGGTTCGACTCCATTCTAAAACCTTTGATTTATCCCAAGGGCTAAAACTATCGATTGGGAATATTGTTTATGATATATATAAAGCCAAGGAATATGTTACCCTCAAAGATATTCTTGAAAAGATAAAGAAGAAAGAACTTTGCGATATTGGAACTACCAGTTTGTCCATCATTTTAAAAGATCTGGGCTTCAAATACAAAACAACAGAAAAGTGCTTTGCGAGCTGTCCAATAATGTTTCAAAAAGATGGCAATTGTTTAAGGGAATATTTAAGTAACAAATAATCGGCATTGTCAAGGCAAGTTGTTTTTCTTGACGAAACATGGATATATGCAAACGGAACTTCAACAAAATCGTCTTGGCAGGATGATTCAAAACATTACTATTCCAGTACCAGTGAGATTACCGCCCTACCATTGCCATTACAACGCACAATTGAATTGATATAGGGTATGTCGCAAGACTACAACATCGGTTCTTTTTAGAACCGAAACTTAATAAAAAAAGAATTCGTAAAACTAATTTGCCTAAATAAATATAATAATCTAAGGATAATATTTTTCTTTATCTAAACTAATTTTTTATTTACTTTAAATTATTTTATTTAGAAAATACCTAAAATATAATTTTATATATTGTTTGAGAGCCACCGACTATCCTGGTCGAGGGGTTTTATTGCTTAGCGGACTTCATACACCATACTGACTTTATCTAGCCGTTCCAATTTCGTTTGACGCGCGCATAGACGTCATGGTGTGAGTTTATTTTTAAAGTACTTATGGAGATTAATGTCGTTGTTCGCATTTTTAATTCTCTTTTAAATACATTAAAAGGTTTTATGCATTTGATAGTAAGTGAAATAAAATAATATCCATGATATTTACGTATATTAATTTCATAAAAATACAAGATAAATAAATTGTATTTGAATTTGAATTTGAATCCAAAATGAGAAGAGATTTTCTATTTTTTTTCAGTTAAGCAACGATTTACGACACTTTTAATTCTTTTTTGTCGTTTCTGTTGTGATTAATTTGTCAGCTTAAATTTTAAATAAATAATTAAAAATAAATTCCCTTCTTGTTGATTTTTATTTATTTATCGTCCCCACTGTAAAGTATCCTACACAGTTCGAGAACCGCTACCACAAAACAGTATAAAATTATAGGTCAAATAGTTGGAATTAAAAATAACAAAGTTATCAACTTTTTACTCTAAAACAATATAATATTTTAAATTTAATATTTATAGCAGATATTGTGATAATTATTTTTTTAAATGTTGGTCACGTCACTGGTGGTCATTCCCTTTAATCTAAGTTTCAGGCTCTAATACTCCAAGATAAATGGATGCATCTAAAAAACCCTACCCAGCTAAAAATAAGAATCGTGCTATGCTTAGGAATTTTGGTTATTTTACAAATAGCCTTTCGTTTAATTTCTGACAACATCTGGTTCGTTCATTTGTTTTTACCTTAATTGTGTGGCCTTTTGGATACAATTTCTTATTTTACGACGTAATTATTATAAATTGTTTTTCGCAAAACGTAATGGTATTTAAGAGTTATTTTGCGCTCAAAACTTTGTGGGTTTTGGAGATTTATATCGGCTAAAGGTAAACAGTTTTACATTAACTTTTCTTATATGTTCCATAATAGGCACGCAATATATGAACGATGTTATGTAATAATAAGTTCAAGTATCTTTTTTTAAATTAACCTCGCAACAACGTTAAAGAATGCAAATAATAAAAAACATTTTTATTCATAATTTATAATAGTTTTATAAAAATTATCGATTTGCAAATTTGTTGTATACCTACCTAAGAATGTTCTTATAGCCAGCAAAATAGTTCTATAGTAAGCTTTTTCTGCTGTATAACCTCTTTGCTGTTTTTCCTAAATGCCCTTATTTTTCTTAGATTCTCTTAGATATTATTAACATTGACATCGTTAAATAAAATACCTAGAAATAACATTCTTTAGACTGAAAAGCCAAAAAAACTTTCCTTTGTCCTATTTTTTAAGAATATTAAAGCTCTAAAAAGTATGTTATATTTTTTTAAAACAATTTTCATGTCACGGTTCTAATTTTTTTTACAAGCTTATATTTATATTTGAAATTATTTATGAAATGAAGGAACATAAAAGAGAGTGTAGATAAAATTTATTATTTTTCTTCCGCTCAATCCATAACACCAAACATGGGCAGGTCATGTCATTAGGGAAATCATAAAAATTTTTGTAAACCTTATGCAATGTTTCTTGACAAAACAAAAATTAATTGGAATCCATAAATAACTCAAACGGATACAATTTAACGCCAAACACAAAAGTCAATAAAAAAACTTGTATTATAAATCTCTGTAGACCTTGATAATGTTTCCAGGAGACTTACAATAACCAAATATAATTTCAAACACTAAGAGCCGTACGCTTGATTTTTCACATGTTGAACAGTCTAAATCACATAAAATAATATCGACGATTAAAGAGAGAATTGACCAATCTACCATTTAACTTGCTCATACAAAAAAAATTATGTTGGATATAATATCACATTAAGTGGTAATATGTATCAAATTGTTGTATACAACTCAACAACTCTTGACACTCTACAAAACCCAGATTCGTCGATCATTAGAATACTGCCCTCATTTATGGAGCTCTGCATACTCTCCGCAAGCGTGGATCCGGGGGGGGGGTCATCCTGAAAAATACCAGATATACCGATTTGACTAACGCGGCATGGTATTACTTTTCGTATCTTTTCCATGTATGACCCCCAAAACGAAATTTGACCCCCACAAACTGAAGTTCTGGATCCGCCCTTTACGTTCCGGCTACTGGATTCTATCGAAAGGAGAGCTGTTGATCAGATCGGAGACCACGAGTTGAACAAGAACCTCAACAGCCCAGAACATCGAAGACAGATTGGTTAGTTAGCTCCCATTTACATGGTAATTGCCTACTAATTCTACCTAGTACCCCTGGGATCTCATTGTTTAAAATTCTTTCATCTGGAGGACGTCATTCTTATGAAACGATCTTAGTGAGGTCGTATTTCTCAATGAATATAACCTCCGACGATTCGAAATCAACGTGAATTCTGTTCAATCGCACACCCACCACTCCCAGAGTGTTTTGAAGGATTTTTCCGATAGTTCTTGTGATTAACCTTAAAAATACTGAGAACGAGATAGTGTCTATCAATATATAGGGTGGTGTATCGTTGAGTTTAGCATACGAAATCCCATGTAATTCTTGAGGTGGTCGAATGTTGATTCCCCTGTATATTTTATAGAAAAACTGCATTATAACTTCTTTGAGAGGACACGTTAAACCGATATGCCGAGTTTGAATACATTTTGGTGAGCCAATCTTAAGTTATTCAATTAAACGTGATGGCAAAACCATGAAACCCCACAGTTCAGGTAATATATCTGGAAATAAACTCCTGGACAAAATTAACGCAACATCATAAATTTCCCATATTTTTTATGCTATTTTTTTCATGAATTTATGAACCGATTTGAATGATTTTTTTCCATTGTAGCTTAGTTATTTGACAATGTCATAGTTTTCGCTGTTTATGATAAAAATTTAATTTTCGATTTACACTGGGTGTACTAGAAATGCTATGTTTTTTTCCGAAAATTCGAATCACCCTGTGGAGTATATTAGCAACCGAAGCATATTGCAGTTGACACTAAACGATAGGTCCATCTTTCCCCAACATTTCTGATTTAGTTCATTATCTCTGTTATTAAAGGAGATACGCCGTTTTATAGCGTAACATGTTTTTATAGACTTTAATATTCAGCACATTCATTGTTAAATGTTTTCAAGTAGGTTTCAAGATTAAAATACTCGTCGGGCAACTGGGCATACGAAACGAACGTTTAATAAGCAGTTTCCGAACAGTTTTTATCAGTATGGCGAATTTTATTTGACCTTTGTAACTTTAATACACAATATCACAATACACATCGCTTGCAATGGCAGAAAAGTCCAGTCTACTTGAAAACATTTAACAATGAATGTGTTGAATATTAAAGTCTATAAAAACAAGTTACTCTATAAAACGGTGTATCTCCTTTAATAACAGAGATAATGAAGTAAACCAAAAAAGAGAATATTGGGGAAAGATGAACCTACCGTTTAATGTCAACTGCAATATGTTTCGGTTGCTAATATACTCCACAGGGTGTTGCGAATTTTTGGAAAAAAAGCATTTTTAGTATACCCAGTGTAAATCGAAAATTAAATTTTTATCATAAACAGTGAAAACTATGAGATTGTCAAGGAACCAACCTACAATATAAAAAAAATCATTCAAATCGGATCATAAATTCAGGAAAAAATAGCATAAAAAATATGGCAAATTTATGATGTTGCGTTAATTTTGTCCAGGAGTTTATTTAATTTTATCGGATCAAGTCAAAATCTCAAATTGATAAAAATGCTGTTCCTTTTGCTTAGTTTAGTCGATATTAAATGTTTGCATCCTGTAATAATTACAATAAGTAGGTCACTGGGATTCTTGAATATTTAGCATGATAATATTGGTAATAACGAGAATCCTTGGATTTTAGAGATAAGTTCCAAATTTAATATCAAAAAATATTTTGATTTCATTCTAAGCTTATTTCCGTCTTCAAATCCGACTTAATATACGAAGCTTGCTTCCGGCATCTTCTTACTAAATTCTCTGGAATTTGACATGGAATTTTAAACCGAACTTCATGAATATAAACTCGGGTTATATTCTCAGCTACTACGGTGAAGCGATTTCACGTCGATTGCTGCTTATCTGACACTGACATCAGCTAGTATCTGGAAGCCATGGAAGGGTAATGTGATATTCGGCTCATTTATGTACTGTCACGGATATTTAATACAAATTATTATCTAACATCATATCCTATTTTAATATTTTTTTCTATAGTTTAGTTAAAAGAGAAAACGTTACCTAGTTTAAATTATATAGTTATTACCTAGTTTGCAATGATTGAATTTTTTTGAAAAAACTCAATATGGTAAGAAGACTGTGTCGTAAACTGGATAAAAGGATATTCTTTTGAGTCACGTCCGTCGATTGTTTTGTGTTCCTAACAAGTACATATCAAAGCAGTTAGCTGTTAGAATAAAAACAGTGTCGCCTAATTGAGAAAAAGACACGAAGGAATTTTTTCAAGCGGAACGTACGTACATGATATGAGTGGAGTACGTATCCCGAAACGCCCGTCCGTTGTCCGGTTTGCGCTTAATAAACGATAGGTAACTCCAACGTTCTCCTTATCTGCGCGTTTTTACGTGGGACGTTTTTTGATAACTCCTATATAACCAATATCCCCTTATAGAATTTTAGTTTTGAATCTTATTTGACCAGAATTTTGTTAGATGGCAATTTGGAAATTTTAATATTGTACCATTATTGGCTTCCATCCGAAGGTGTATTCCCCACCCAGGAATTGATTATTTAAAGCCTATCTAACTTCTAAGCCATTTTAATTTAAATTTTGAAAATATAAGAACTGGACACTATGAGTAAGGTGGCCAGTCTTAGCAAGTAATGAAAAAATCCACCGCAATCTGAAGGCGTGCTTACTTAATTAGTTTTTAAGAATGCTGTTCTTTACGATTACGATTTCGATTATTTTTGTAATGTCAGGGATGCTAGGCGTAATGCCATTGGCGACTTGACACGCACGTGTCAGTCGGTCTTCGGTGGGCCCACCATCCTTTTCCCGCTAACTAGAAGCTGTCAGCAGTCCACCAGAGCGCATGAAGAAATGAGGGCAAGAATTTCGTCTAAGAAGTAAAGAACTGATTTTAATTTGAAGTATAGTCGTTTGAACGTAGGACGAGGCCTAACTTTTGTTCAAGCTATACTTATTGTTGTATTGGCTCGGGCATATCAAATGAATACAATAACAATGCAAGTTATTATATTGAACACGGAGGGCTTTTACTTAATTAATTTTACTGTCTGTTGTGATTGAGGGTTATTTTATGGGGTTAGTCCTTCCGTAAGTCGAGTATCGAGACCAAAAGTTCTCGCAAGCAAGTATTTACATTTTTATTTACAATAAGACTTATGATAAAATTCCTTTGTTCCCACCAACCTGTCACTCATCTATCAAGTACTCTGTTAAATGTAGATTTGTCTTATTTTACAATATAAAACTACATTAAGCTAATATTTTTTCCTCAACTAAAGAGAGCTCAAACTACATTAATAATTTCCAAAAAAAATTATAACTCGCGATAGTGACTACTAATACTAACTTAAGATATTTTAACACTTTTGATGTCACAATCGGGTAATTTTTTAATTTCAAAAATTATTCCAGGCTTTGTGCGCAAAGTCTTTATAGAATAATTTTCTCGCACTTCAGATGACGTCTTTCACGTTCAGACTTATTTAAACTCGCACGAAAGACGAGTGTTCGAAGATATCGCAGCATTATTTATACTCGCACGGACGGCTACGAGTTTTCGCAGATCAATTTTAGGTTTTATTTATACTCGCCCCAAAATACACGAGTGTTCGAAGATATTTAGGTTTTCATTTATACTCGCCCCAAATCACGAGTGTTTGAAGATATTCCAGAGTTGTTTATACTCGCACTGAAACATATGAGTGTTTGATGAGATTCCAGCGTTATTTAAACTCGCACGGAAACTACGAGTGTTTAATGACAGTCCAGTATTTTTTAAACTCGCCGGAAATACGAGTAGTTAAAATTAAATTTTTACTGAGGGAAAGATCAGCGGGTGACAATTCTCGGAATTTTCGGTGACGAACATTCTAAAACCTCTGGCCGAAATACGGACCCCCCTTCTTACGTAAAAAAAAAATATAAAATGAAACCGCGTTTAAGTAAGACTCTGGGAACCCCAAGCCGGCGGCCGCTTTTAAGTGGGCGACGAAGGGCAGAACAGAAACAGACAGAAGATAAAAAGGAGATGTAGATTCTACAGATAAAATCCCCGTCTCTTTTTTGTTCTGTTCATTTTCGTAATAAAAGACGTTACATTGACGTGTACCAAGCAGATAGAAATACCGGATTCATGTTTGTTTCAAGTCGGTATTATCATGTTATTTTCTTCCAAATGGTAGGTTTTAAGAGGAATATGAAAGAGACTTTACTTACTGAATGACAATTAATAATAAAATAATTGTTTCGAAAATATCGGTGGCGTAAAATATTTTTTTCGAAAATTGTATTCAAGTGTACTATGTACCTACGCCACTGGCATGAGGAAAAAAATAAGGTAATGATGTTATGGTGATATTGTATGTGTGGGTTTATATCAAAAAGTATACCAAAATTTAGTGTATTATCTTAAACTGCTTTCACGATTTTTGATAAAAACCTAAAAAATATAAAATTCTTACACCCTGTATATCGAAAAAAGGGATTTTAGGGTATACACGTATAAGAGCTTTTCGACTTTAAATTGATCCAGTGACTAAAATAAGTAAATATCTAACACTATTTTGAAAATTTCCAAATAAATATGTTAAAAAAGTAAAGAATAAAATCATTAGTAATACTCTCTATCTACATAGTTATTAAAGTACGATAGTAAAAATTTAAGTCTAATACTTCTAAGAGGTTTAATTTGAAGGACACCGCAAATGGATCTTTACGCGTTATACAGAATGCCTGTGATTTTCTGTTAATACAATGAAGATAATGTAAAATCGTGTACAAATAATGTTAAGAGCTTAAACGACTATACTTGACCTATTTTGTCGCATTAAACACGTATTACTCAAAATATAGCTGATTTCTGTTCTGTTAACTCAATTACGTCAATGATCCGTCTTTATTACATTAATTCTGAACTAACTGTTTGTAATTACTTTTAGAAGTAACTACAGAGTATCCCATTTTCGATACTTTCTGGGGGGCATTACGAGTTACGAGTTCGAGTCATTATCAAAGAGCGAATGTTGCGGTCTTGTTCGTTTTTGAGATATTAACAAAAATAAATTTTTTTAAATGGGACACCCTACCCTATACGTTATGTTCTAATTAATTAAGTATACTTTGGGCTTTGTAAATAGATAGTTGTTTATATTTATATTCAAAAATAACCGATGCGAAGGCGATATTTTTAATAATGTGTTACTTATAACAGTAGGCCATGGTAAATTTATTAGGAACAAATTCGAAATTTTGACAGCTAATCTAAATAATAATTTGGATTATATGAAACATGTTATACTTTTCATAATTATTACCACAAACGGCCATTGTTAAGAATAAATAGCTAAAAAGCATATTATATTAGTATATTAAGATACAAGTTCCATAAGACATCATCTTAGAGCACGCGTTTAATTTAGAAACGACCCGCGAAGCGAGGAGTTTTCTAAAGTACAAGTGCTCTAATTGTCTTATGGACCGTGTATTTTATAATACTTTTTCTATTTGTTAAAGTTTGATAAAAGAATTGAACACAACAAAGCTCCTCCCATTCGTTATAATTAAAAATTAATATATTATTAAAGTTAATAGAAATGAGGAACGAAGAAAGTTGTAGGTACTCTGTCAGAAATACGAGAAATTGCAAAAAAGCTTTTAAAAAGAATATGCAAAACTTTCAGTTATGGTGCGAGCAGATCAAAGTTCAAAATATTGAACAAAATAATAAATAATACTATTGAAAAAAATATTGTGTCGACACAGAATCTGACAGGAATTACAATTAATGTCCAGGAAATGTCTACAGTAACTATAAATATGTATACAGGGTGTAACTAAATAAGTGTAAAACATTTAAGGGGGTGATTCCTCATCGAAAAAAAGATAGGAGCTTTCATATAAAGAAACTTCATTGGAGCATCCCTTGTTAAGATACAGCCCCTTAGAGAGGGGGTACATAAAATTTATAAATAAACAAAACTAATTTATTAATAACAAAACATATAACATCTGGAAATCATAGTAAATGTTCAATATGTCTACCTTCAGACATTACGCATGCGTCTAGACGTCGGCGCATTGAGCAACGTATTCGCACGTTTTATGGCGATATGTATCTTGTTCGTAAAATAATTTTTTGCTGCGAACTGGTTTATTTTGGGCAAAAAACTCAAGAGACATTTTTTGTTTAGAATGAAACAGGCTATCGCAAATAAGATTTTAGATGGTAAACAAAGAATAAGACAAAAAACTTACATTGGAAATAAATTTTAGGGGTTGCGTTTTCCACCCTTACAACCATGAGGTAAACCAAATAAATTACCGGCTAAGTGTCTTTTTGGTAGTAGAAAATGTCAGGTTAATTTCAATATTATAACTTTTTTAGTGCTTGTGAAAAAAATTGTTAAACACATTTTATGTACCCCCTTTAAGGGGCTGTATCTTAACAAGGGATGCTCCAATGAAGTTTCTTTATATGTAAGATCCTATCTTTTTTTCGATGAGGAATCACCCCCTTAAATGTTTTACACTTATTTAGTTACACCCTGTATATAAAGTAATATGTATAATACTATATTGAATTAAAAATAAAAATAGTACTTTATTGAATAAAACTTTAGAAATAAAGCATAAACAGGAAGATATTTCTATTATTTTTAGGTTATGTTGTTTTATAGGTGTGACTAGAAATTAGTTGACGGACACCGACAGCATGTTATATATTTCCGAGTATAGGTATTTCAGATAAATATCTAGTAAAAATGATCTATTTGCAAGGTTAAAGGTTAGTATTTTAAAGTTTTCTATAAAAGTTGTTGTCGAATCCATAATGCCAAGAAAACTAATTTCAACGAAATCAAAGTTACCCTAAAATTCGATCTCTACTTGCTGCCAACATAAAAAAAATAAAATTTCAGTTTCATGAAGTGGCAGGTTATTAAATGTTTTGCATTTCATAATGTGGCCATTATGAAACCCAAATAGAAAAAAATTCTGATTTAATAGGTACGTCATAAATAATAAAATTATGAGATAACTGTCAAGTTTTGATGCATTTGTTTCTAATAAAACGACCATGGTCTACTCTGTTATAAGTAATGCAAATTATTAAAAATATTGCATTTTTGGGTTGTTTTTGAATATATAATAATAAATATAATAAAGCAAGTAAGTAAAATTTTTGAAGATGAATATGCACAACTACACATTTTTGTAAAGCCAAAAGTACGCTTAATTAATTAAATAAATAATGCATAGAATGTTCCATTTAAAGTTTTTCTATTTGTTAATATCAATTTTATCTTTTTGATAAATTAACAAGTAACGGAAATAGAGTTGTGTCTAAAAAGCGAAGAGCCTGAAAATCATCCTGTAGATTAAAAGCTAAGACAGCCATGACAAATTTGACACCGGAATCTTTCGTTTCGTGTAATAGTGGGAAACTAAAGTGAAAACCGCAACATTCCATATTTGATAATAACCCCGAGAAAATGTCGAAAATGGGACACCCTGTGCACGGGACAACATCGATATGGGGACTCGACGGTTACTTTAAAATGTACAATTGCTTGAACCGACCCGAATAGACCTTGAATATATTCAATACAATTTCCCCCTGTTCGTTTTTTAACCCTCTGAGCGATTTAAGATTTATGGTGAACCTAATGTATTTTGTTGTTGGGGTTGTGGGGAATGAATCAAAGATCGAATAGACATGTACAAATAATACAAAAGGTTACTTTTCATTAAAAGCAAATTTAGTATCGCATAATACGATTGTTTACAAATTTAATAATATTAAATGGTAGTTTATAACAGCATGTGAAATCGAAAATAATAAAAAATAAATTAGTAATAGTGATATCTCTCCTTCGTGTTTAATTTCCATGGTTTTCGATTAAAACGATGCTTGGATTTGGATTCCATGTATTTATTTTAAAAATTTATTATTTTCATATAAGCTTCCTAGTATTAAACACATAATTAATTATAAAATATAGTATAATATTTAATAGTCATTTCATCAGTCATAATGTGTGCTATTTCCTTTCGAATACTTTCTTACTATATTAATTTAAGGATATGCTCTTCAAAATAGGTTTATTTTCTTTGATAGTAAGAAGAATGTTTGGAAGATATTGCCACCTGAAATCCAGGTATTTTTCTTAAAAAAATCCATTGTAATTAAAAAGTATTGTGGAAAAGGCTCATTATATTCAAATGGATGACTCCTTGAGTGTCCTAGAGGAAGCCTATATATATATATATGCAGGGTGTCCGCTAAGTAATGGGACATCGAAAAACCGCAGTCTCCTTACGTAAAAATATTAGGATTTAATTATACTTACCTATATCCGAAAGTTGATATTAACTGAGATACAGGGTGTTAAAGTTAAAACTTCGTTTTTGTTTTTCTCTAATACCTTTGACAGAAACCAACGGTTTTTTACAAAATTTAGCAATTATGGTTTTTATAGGATGAGAAACTGATTTTTTGGTGAAATCTTAACGTACAATTTTTTGCACATTTATTAGGTCATGACTTTTTTGTGCCTCCGTGTATTTAAGTTTTTAATGAAAATAATGCTTTTCTTATATTTATTACGTAAAAAGGTACATTGATTTCAGGTCGCCCAGAGTTACCGTTTAGGAGCATTTATATTGTTTAGTGCCTATTATTAATTTGCAAACAACATTTTTTTTTGAGGTAACCTAAGAGAAAACAAATTAAATTTAGAGATACTGTTGCTATGAAACCTCCATGTTGTTACTTGTTTGTGGATTATTATGTTTCGGCATTGTTACTTAACTTAGGATAAACTCGAAAATGAAACATTTTCTTACACAGCTATTTTACAATAATCAACAAGCAAATAACAACATAGAGGTTTCATAGCAACTGCATCTCTAAATTTCATTTGTTTTCCCATAGGTTACTTTAATAAAATGTTGTTTGCAAATTAATAATGGGCACTAAATAATATAAATGCATATATCTCCGAAACGGTAACTCTGAGCGACCTGAAATTGTTTACCTTTTTTACCTAATAAATATGAGAAAAGTATTATTTTCATTAAAAACTTAAATACACGGAGGTACAAAAAGTTATGACCTAATAAATGTACAAATAAGACCACAGACCAGCGCCCCCTACATTGTATATTAAAATTTCACCAAAAAATCAGTTCCTCATCCTAGAAGAAACCATAATTGCCAAATTTTGTAAAAAACCGTTGGTTTCTGTCAAAGTTATTAGAGAAAAACAAAAATGAAGTTTTAACTTTAACACCCTGTATCTCAGTTAATATCAACTTTCGGATATAGGTAAGTATAATATATCCCATTACTTAGCGAACACCCTGTATATATATTTTTTTAATCGACTATAAACGTAGGTAAAAACTCCTAAAGTCATCTCATATGCGACGACGCCATAAATATTTGTGTTCACATACAATAATAATATAGATTAATCATGCGAATGTGTTGCGAGATTGTCAAATCACTGCGCGGACTCCAACCTTTCGTCACTTGCTACCACGATGTGGCTCGATGAGATTTCTCCCCACGTCTCTTCGCGCTCCATAGATATTGAACAGGGATAGACGAGGCTTTTGCTTCAGTGCTGCTAGACACGTAAAAGCGGCTACACGTCGACCCGATAGGCCGTTTAAATTATAATCGAGCTTTAATCGGGATTTAATCAGAATAAACTTGCCAACGACATTTCGTAAAATCGTAAACACGAAAAATTCTACCAATAAACAACCAGCTCTAGCTGTATTACCTTCGATTATGAACAGTCATTATTTTTTAAAATAATGAACAAATATCAAAATCAATTACAGGTCTGGTTATGTGCAACCAAGGGTCCAATTAAATTAAATGAAAGGGCTCGCGTCAGCAAATTGTGAACTCAAAAACAGCCGACTTAAAAACAGAAAAATACGTGTTCTCTGTTATTGCCAGACCACGTAATCGTCAACGGGTTTTATACGAAACTAAAATTATTAATTGGTACAATGTAAAGGCTGTATTTTAGTGACATTTCCAGCCAATTAATTACTAGTTAGAAAATTTTACAATAAGTTTAGGCTTTTGTCCGGCAGTTATTGTGGTCGTTTCAGATATTAACAGTAAATTTCCATAGCCTTTGTGTAAATGTAATGAATAATTCATAAATCAAAACCGAAGTGACTTCTCGTCAGCGATTACTAATAATCTTAATAAGCGCGAAATATTACTTAATACGCTGGTAAATTTACAGTAATACAATCACTACTCGTTTTATGTAATTTGAATTGTTTTCAAATTTTACACCATTTGGTGAATTATAATTGTTACTGAGAGCACAACATTTTATCGGACGAATTTAGAGTGTACGGCTTGCAATGTTTGTAAAGATTTTATATAAAAAGGAAGCATCGATCGACTTTTTTTATATTCGAGTTAACAATGATTGTAGAATAAATTGCGTCTGTGATTTCAGCGTATAATGTGTCGGGTGTTATCGCGAAATTAATGTTCTTTGCTTCGCATTGAGCGACATATTTTCTGGAAAAACGAGGAAGTATAACTTTTAAGCCAGCTATGTATGAAATATTTCAAAATATGCACACCATAGTTACTCGGAAAGATTCCCTATATTTCGTGTAAGTTTATTCTATTTAAAAAAAATAATAGGAATGATTTGAGATTGTTTAAACCAGTGTGCTTTAGAGTAACGTCGTCTTTTCATTTCACAATTCTCTTTAATGGCCAGTAGTTTAATAACATTAGGTTTTCTCACTAACCCATAATTTAGTAATTTTTTTAATAACGTCATTTGGATTATTATTTTTTTTTGTACAGAATTTAGTGTATGTTTTTTTTTTAATTTAAAAGAACGCGCATGAACCAGCCACAGGAGCACATGCCCCAAAACGAATAAAAAATATTAATTTATATCCATTGAATATTATTTATCGTATAAAGTCCGACCCTCCCTAATATTTTATCGTACCGTCAACCAAACGGTATATTATAGGCTCTCGATCCGGCAACCGTGCCTCGGTCGAGGTTAGTGTGCGATTAAGTAGGCGGGGCATAATGCAGTTTCTCTGTAGTAACAGTTGGTGGGAGACAGCAGGGGATAGCGGAACTATGGGGATTTAACATGGGAAAGGCGCACAATTTTAGTGTGCGCCGCGCCGTTGTCTGTTCGTGCATCTAGTTAGAAATTCGAGCGTGAATGTTTTACTATTTTAATATTATATATTTATTAAGTTAAAATGAATAGTTTGACGGTGGACTATTTAGAAAATAACTTTAGCTCTTTGAGTTTGGTGCAAAAAATTGAATTAAAAAATACGGGAAGACCTAAACCCGAAATTAATTTAACGCAGACCACAAAGGGTAAATCTAGAGACTTTATTAGAAAGTTTAAAAATTAAATATATGAAAAAAGATTTATAGAGGGTATTGCAAACTTTAATGAGGCTGTTATTGATCAATTTTCTACAACTAAGAACCGAATAATGGACTTTACGTTTAAGCATTATATACACTAAGAAAACATTTCTAATTTTCCAAAAGTTGTATTTCCTTGTGTAAAATTAAAAAATTAATAAAAATATGTTTTACCTAAGGCATTTTCTAATTACTTCTTTTCTTTCTACATTTAAAACGCCTAGAAAGTAATTGTTTGGTCGTTACACAAAATTAAAATTTTAAAAATAATTTCACCATACTTGTGAACCCCCTCTATCATAGGTCACGAGCAGCCACTGGCATCAACGTCTTGGGTCATTAGCGCAGAGATATGGGGTACCGATTTAATATTGGTAATAAGTATACACTGTACATTATTGAGGATTACGATATAAACATATAGAATAATATAATAGAATATTAGCTAGATAACTAGAGAGACTATATAAACTAGATTTTGTAATTTATATTCGTTCAGGCCCATTGTTAATATTTAAATAAATTGAAGCTCTCAATTTGTAAGAGGAAAAGATGCAAAAAAGAAAATCTGTAAATAATATGATACCGTTATACTTTATATGTAAAACCCGTGTTCGCTTTTAAGGTTTTACTTAACTTATGACATAATGCGCATCATGCCGAAATAACATTAGGTTACAAACGATGTGGTATGTTCTCCGGTGAAGCATATTCATTTACTGCATACAATTAATTACTGTTTGGAACTAAGTAACTTCCTGGCATTAGAGGTAATATGTTCTGTACAGTCTAATTTCTAAACGTATGTTAGAAAGTTTGCTTGTTTTTGGAAGAAAAATGATAAATTTATACATTTGTAGTTACTTATTGCCAAAAAACAAGAACTAAAGCATTTATAGTACAATTTGAGTATTTAACAAATAATGGCAAATTATGAAATTTAGAAAATGAAAGGACCATAATTCAGCACATCGACTTACTACTTTTCTAATTGCAGCCTATCAAGGTTTACTTTTCTTCTTCTCTTTAATATCTTGTCATACCAACAAATCAGTATATCATGTACATCACTATTTACTTGTCTTTTTCTCTTTTAATATTAATGTATTTTTGGTTTGTTTATTTCGTAATAATTTTAAAAAAAAATTAATTGAAAATTAATGCGTATATCGTTCTTATTGAAATATTTCTTTCCTAGAGTAATTACTTATTTATATTTTATACAAAATTTTAAATGACATTTCCGATTATTTTTAATCGATCGATTTAAATGTATATTTATACATGTAACTACTTTAGTCGGTGACTTGCATATTCTTACTAAAAATCTTACTGGTTCAAGACAATTTAAATAAAGCTTCGAATATTTGCATGTCAGGTAGAATCAATATTAAATTTTACTTAAAATTTACTTCATTTTATTTACAATAGTATATTAAGATACAAGTTTCATAATTATCTTAGAGCACACGTTTAATTTAGAAAACGATCCGTGTTTTCTAAAGTACAAGTGCTCTAATTGTCTTATGAACCGTGTATTTTATAATACTTTTTCTATTTGGATCTTTTAAGTCTGAAAAACTTTAAAAAATATAGTAGATTTTTTCCATTTGAATTAATATTTTCTCTTTGGGTGGCAATACTTTTACAATTTAATAAAATGTTACAAGTATCACATATGCCATGATAGAAACAATTGAACACAACAAAGCTTCTTCCCATCCGTCATAGTTAAACATAAATATATTATTAAAGTTAATAAAAATGAGTCAGGAAAAAAGTTGTGCTCCGTCACAATTACGAGAAATTGTAGAAAATAATCTAGAAAATCTTTTAAAAAGAATATGCAAAACTTTGAATTATGGTGCGAGCAGAACAAAGTTCAAAATATTGAACAAAATAATAAATAATACTATTGAACAAAATATTGTGTCGACAGTCGACACATAATCTGACAGGAATAACAATTAATGCCCAGAAATGTCTGTTGTTTTTTGAACAACATTAGGAAATTTTGGGATAGGTCCTGTATTTTATAAATAATATCTCATATGTAAGCTCTAAATTTTTTACTTATGTTTGATTAGTTCAATAAATAACAAATAATTTAATAATAAATAACAAATAAGTGAACAAAAATCATACCAAAACAGTAATAAAACGAACAACGAAAAAAGTAAGGGACTACATTATCAGGTGTTCAAAATGATTTTCTTTATTCTCTAAGCACAAATAACCTCTTCTAACTGTCACATAACAGTTTTTTTGAGATAAAATAAAACATGCGATAGAATATCAAACTTTTCAGCATTTGTAAATTTATATTCAATATTTTCTGGAAAATAGAAAACCTCTTAAACGCTAACTATCACAATGGGAATGTCAAGTGAAACAAATCACGCGTCACCATCTTAATTTTTTTTGCTTTTCTTTTAAATCCCGAATCAATAGAAGTTTGAAATAATGTTTCTGTATTTTGTTCACTTATTTGTAGTTTATTATTAAATTATTTGTTATTTATTGAACTAGCCCAACATAAGTAAAAATTTAGAGCTTACTTATTAGATATTATTTATAAAATTAGGAGAACTACAGGACCGTATCTCAAAATTTCCTGATTTGTTCAAAAACCCTCGAGACGTCATTAAACCACAATGTGTCATACATCGTTGCATTCGAAAGTAGAAAAGCTCTCAAATTCCAATATCAGAGAAACAGGACCGTATTTAAAAAAATTAAGTTGATAATGGCCCTTCGAAGAAGACTCGTCGGATTACAAAACAATTAACGCTGTTAGATAGAGCGGAAAAAGTGGCAATGTAAAAGTGCAATTTATTTTAGAATCGATCTCAAAAGAACCCAGGAAAACAATAAAACTATTTTTCAGAATTTCGTTTTTTTTCCGGATATCTCCGGAACTACTCGTAATTTTAAAACTTCCTAAATGGCATATTATTAGGCACATAAATGCGCAACTTTACCTCCATTTAACCGACTTCGTATCTCTTACGGTTTCCGAGATCCCTGTACTGGTCCTCCTTATCTTGGACACGTTGTAGTAGTGGCGTACTTGGGACAAACGAGCTTAGTGGGGCTAAGGTTACCGAAAACTCTACTCAAAATTACCTCCAATTCGCCGCACCTATCAAAACAATCGAGATTCACCACTGACTGATGTCCCATGAGGAGTTTACTAGGAACACTGGCCTAGAATAAATTTCAAATAAGGATGAATAAGACAAGACCTTCTAATTACATTCACAAACAATTCTGTCGACATTTTTCGCTACAAAATTCCAAATTAACTTGGATTTAAATTTTTATTTATCCCTAATCTTAACCGACGTCTAGACGACTTAACACCGAAATAAAAAATATTAGGCTCGCTGAATTTTACAACTCTTTTCCTTTGTCAGAACGAATAGGATTTAGATTACCGGATTTCATGACAAATTTAATTTTAAAGCAAACCTTGTTTGAACAGATTTTAACGTCCGGAGGAATAAATGTGAGGAATATATGCAAAGCGGACCAGTTTTTGTGTACTACCTTTTGCAGCAATTCCAACATCAGCGAGACAAATTCACACAAATAAAAAAAAATTATCATTGTTAATTCCACGCTCACCCCATCTATCGGCAACCTACACAAATTCAAAATAAAATGCACTGAAAAAGTGGTCTCCAAAGAATCCAGTAAATGGAGGTAATTGATTAGAAAAGATGTATCATACCTCTTATAGTAGTGATGTATATACATATTATACCTGACTATCAATAACCATAACTCAGAAATGATAGTAATATAACACAGTACTATTCAAATTCTGTAAATTAACATATTTGGTTAACATTAACCTATGCATACAGTTCTTCTTTAGGCAGCATATGGTAAAATTTTTTATTATTAGATTTCAAACACAACCGATGTTGGTAATCGTTCCTGCATCATCGAAAATCCCAAAAACAGTTCGTCTTAAGGGGTTTGGCAGAAAATTATAAATAAAACAGAAATGACTTTAAATAAAAAGATATTATAAAGACGTTCACAACTTTTGATTGAATTGAATAAAAAAAATAACAAAAACTTGTTTTTGTCAAATTAAAAATATTAAGTATGTAATTTTTCATAAGGCAATTTTTTAGTGTAAAATATCATCAAGTATATAAAGCAATTACTGCAAATCATGTTGTCTAAGATTATATTTCTTAGTTGCCTTTTTTATTCAGAAAAAGAACATTGTTGAATTCTGGCATGTTCTCAATTGTTTCATACGTAAAGAAATATATTTTTTGGTCAAATCAATTTATTGTTCATAAAAAGACACACACTTCCATGTATATTAATACAACCTTATTCTAGTTATAAAATTGATATCTTTTCATTTAAGCCAATTTCTGGTATTTTTTTAATGTCCCGCCAAACCCCTCAAGACGAACGCTATTGTTTAAGGATTTTTGGGATTTCCGATGATGCAGTAACGATTAACAATATCTGTTCTTGTTGACATCTAATAATACACAATATGCTGTGTAAATTCTGTCACTATACAGGGTGTCCACTAATTAATGGGACATGGAAAAACCGCAGACTCCTTACGTAAAAATATTAGGATTTAATTATTCTTACCAATACCAAAAAGTTGATATTAACTGAGATGCAAGGTGTTAAAGTTAAAACTTCATTTTTGTTTTTCTCTAATAACTATGATAGAAACCAACGGATTTTTACAAAATTTGGCAATTATGGTTTTTTTAGGACGAGAAACTGATTTTTTTGTGAAATTTTAATGTGCAATGTAGGGGGCGCTGTCTGCGGCATTTTTTGCACATTTATTAGGTCATAACTTTTTTGCCTCAGTGTATGTAAGTTTTTAATAAAAATAATACTTTTCTCATATTTATTACGTAAAAAAGGTATACTGATTTCAGGTAGCCCAGAGTTACCGTTTCGGAGATATTTACATTTAAATTATTTAGTGCGTTAGCTCAGGCAAGCAAATTATATTTTGTTACTTCTTACCAATTAACTTTTAAATGATAATTAATGTTCTAGTAATGGTAATTGGGAATAGTAAATAGAACAATTGGATTGTTCTTTAACTTACTTTAATTAAAATAACTTTGACCCTAGAAAATATCGTGTCGAAAGTAACCAACAGCAATGAAAACATACACTTACGATAAACTCAAAAAGGGAACATTTTCTGTTCCATAGTAATTGCATGTCTAAATTTCATTTGTTTTCTCATAGGTTACTTTGAGAGAAAATTTTTGTTTGCAAATTAATAGGGTGCACTGAACAATTTAAATGCAAATATCTCCGAAACGGTAACTCTGGGCGACCTCAAATTAGTATACCTTTTTTACGTAATACATATGAGAAAAGTATTATTTTCATTAAAAACTTAAATACACTGAGGCACAAAAAGTTATGACCAGGGTGCGTTCAAAAAGTAGGGTGGCAGAAAGTTGTATTTTTTTAAATGGGACACCCAGTATTTTATTGTATATTTAGGTTCGTATTAGTGCCCTCTATAAATATCTAAAATATTATTTAATTTGCTTGGGTAGTTTAAGAGCAATAAATTAAAAACTAAAGAAAAAAAGTTTTGTAGTCCAGTAAAGAAAAATCAAAAAAACATTCTAAAATTATTTTTTTAACCACAGGATTGGGTGAGGTTTATAACAAGGGGTCTAGAGATACTATGCAATTAATAGTGTTTATGAATTTTATACAGTGTGTTCATAATAAGGTTCCAAAAACGAAACATTTCAAAATCATTTTTCTCAACATTTTCAAATGGAACACCCTGTATATTTTTATGCCATCTTATAGCTAGTATAATATTCTTCAACTTTGTAGGAAATATCCAATTCCTATCTCTAATGTTTTTCGAACTATTTTGGTTTTTCTGGTTTTTACCATTTTAAATAATTTGTCAATCGAACGAGGTAGCCATGGAAAACAAATTGAAAAATGTAAATGTCACTTTAATCAGTGCATAACATCAAGAATCATAATTAGATCGGTTTCAAAGTCAAGGGTTTCTACTGTAAAGTTTATTACCCAGTTACTTTTCTTGAAAAATGAATTTTTCGAAAAATGAGTTAATTGATATGATTTATGTTTTGGGCGAGGCAGATAGAAAATAGTCTTTTCTCCGAAAGATTATACAAGATGAAATATCCAGAGCGGCGAACACCCAGTCCTCGGTGTTTTCATAATTTAATGGAACAATTCGATTCAACCGGCAGTGTGGAAAAATCTAAACGTAAAGTTGTTAATAGAATAGCTACTAATGATGAAAAAGAACTCGAAATACTGTTACTAGTTCAGGAGAACCCCACAGTTAGTAGCCATACATTAGCTTCCATGTGTGATACCTCACAATAAACGGCAAATAGAACAACGCGCAAGTATAAATACCACCCTTACCATATTGAGTTACATCAAGAACTTCACGGCGACGATTTTCAAAGGCGCGTAACTTACTGCCAATGGTTACGTGCCCAAATTGAATTTAACCAAAACTTATTAAACCGTATAATGTATTCAGATGAGGCTACATTTAGAAGTAATGGTACTGTCAATAGACACAATATGCATTACTATGCAACGGAGAACCCACACTGGGTCCGTGAGGTCCAACACCAAAACCATTGGTCGGTTAATGTGTGGTGCGGCATTCTCCACAACAGAATTATAGGTCCATATTTTTTTAATGAACCATTAAACGGACGTACTTATTTAGTTTTTTTGCAACAGCAGTTGCCAAGGCTATTAACAGAAGTAGATTTAGATGAACGGCAAAATATGTGGCACTTTTATCGTGAAGCGAGAGAATATTTGGATCAGCACTATCCTCAAAGATGGATTGGCCGCGGCGGTTTTGTTGCATGGCCACCAAGGTCTTGTGATCTTCCCCCTTAGATTTTTTTCTATGGGGCTACGTAAAGGATAGGGTATATGTTACACCTCCTACGACAAAGCAGGACATGAATAATAGGATTAGGGATATATGTCAAACAATAACCCCAGGCATGTTATCTAATGTCCGAGAAAATATCATTCAAAGAAGTGACATGTGTATTGAACAAGAAGGACATATATTCGAACATTTATTAAGAAGAAGAAACTGATTGTTTCTTGGAATGTTAAAGTAACAAAAATAGTGTGTTAACCAAAAAAATCAAAATATTTTGAAAACTGATTAAAGTGACATTTACATTTTTCAATTTGTTTTCCATGGCTACCTCGTTCAATTGACATATTATTTAAAATGGCAAAAACCAGAAAAACCAAAATAGTTCGAAAACCATTAGAGATAAGAATTGGATACTTCCTACAAAAGTTGAAGAATATTATACTAGCTATAAGATGGCATAAAAATATATAGGGTGTTCCATTTGAAAATGTTGAGAAAAATGATTTTGAAATGTTTCGTTTTTGGAACCTTATTATGAACACACTGTATAAAATTCATAAACACTATTAATTGCATAGTATCCTGTGGTTAAAAAAATAATTTTTGAAAGGTTTTTTGATTTTTCTTTACTGGACTACAAAACTCTTTTTCTTTAGTTTTTAATTTATTGCTCTTAAACTACCCAAGCAAATTAAATAATATTTTAGATATTTATAGAGGGCACAAATACGAACCTAAATATACAATAAAATACTGGGTGTCCCATTTAAAAAATACAACTTTCTGCCACCCTACTTTTGAACGCACCCTGTATAATTGAAAATATTTTTAAAATGTGCAGAATATACAACCATACCTCAACACAATAGCTCATTATCGACAAATCTTATCTTCAATGCATAAACTTACTCCGCGCAATCGTTGACTAACCCTGTACATTAAAATTTCATCAAAAAATCAGTTTCCCGTCCTAAAAAAATCCATAATTACCAAATTTTGTACAAAACCGTTGGTTTCTGTCAAAGTTATTAGAGAAAAACAAAAATGAAATTTTAACTTTAACACCCTGTATCTCAGTTAACATCAACTTTCGAATATAGCTAAGTATAATTAAATCCTAATATTTTTACTTAAGGAGTCTGTGGTTTTTCCATGTCCCATTAATTAGCGGACACCCTGTACAAAAATAAACTTATTTTTTGTTCTGGCTTATTAGTTGTCAAATGTGTCTAAATGCACAGAAAAACAATTTATTATATAATTTCTACTTACCAAAGTTAAGATAATCAATGTATTTCCAATAACTGCCAGCATGAAAATGATTCCATAAAGAGGGATTTGTATTTTTCCCGTTTCGTACCAAGGTACCACTTTTATTTCTGGCGGAATGGAAGTTGTCCAGTTTAAATTGGAAGGGGGCCAGTTAGGTTCCACTTCTTGTCGGTCTATATAGGCTGATGAGTTCATTATCGCACACTATTGTTTATTCCACTAAGGCGTTTTCCATTTTTGAAACACACGTGTTTGGCAAAATCTTTTCCCCGAAATCTTCTAAGCCCTGTAATTGTTTTGTTGTCGATAAAGTACTAAATCACAACAGAGTTCGATAATTGATAGTATTTTTTCCTAACCTAATAAATAAACGTTATATAAATAAATCGGACAGTTAAGATCCCTTCCTAAATCCCCGAAATCCATTTTATTACATTCGCTTTTATTGTTTCTTAGTAAATGCTTAAGCCCTTTACTAATTTAGTATCTAAGAAAACATAAATTTATAACGGTTTTTATTCCATGAAATATTTAGATTTTTTTCTTAAATGTGAAAAAATTTCCAATAAAATACATAACGATATTAGTGAGAACGTTAATTATACACGATGTTATCCTCGTCTAACCAAAAATGAATCTATTGGTTAACTAATACTAAGAATGGCATCTATTTCTCATTGTAATAACAAATTCTAAATAACTAAGAAAGAACAGCATAATGTTGATTTGATCGTTCGGGTAACGAAAGTTTGGATTATTTGTTATTTAATGTGTATAAAACCACAATAAACACGATTAGTTGTGCATGAACAATACTACAAATATCATTCTATGTAAACTCCTGGACAAAATTAACGCAACATCATAAATTTGCCATATCTTTTATGCTATTTTTTTTCTGAATTTATGATCCGATTTGAATGATTTTTTTGCGTTGTAGGTTGATTCCTTGACAATGTCATACTTTCGCTGTTTATGATAAAAATTAAATTTTCGATTTATACTGGGTATACTAAAAATGCTATGCTTAGCAACCGAAACATATTGCAGTTGACATTAAACGATAGGTCCATCTTTCCCCAACATTTTCTTTTCTGGTTTACTTCATTATTTCTGTTATTAAAGGAGATATACCGTTTTATAGCGTAACATGTTTTTATAGACTTTAATATTCAACACATTAATTGTTAAATGTTTTCAAGTAGACTATGGACTTTTTTTGACATTGCAAGCGATGTGTCAGCAGATGTTTTAAAGTTATAAAGGTCAAATAATATTCGCCATACTGATAAAAACTGTTCGGAAACTGCTTATTAAACGTTCGTTTCGTATGCCCGACGAGTATTTTAATCTTGAAACCTGCTTGAAAACATTTAACAATGAATGTGTTGAATATTAAAGTCTATAAAACACGTTACGCTATAATACGGAGTATCTCCTTTAATAACAGAGATAATGAAGTAAACCAAAAAAGAAAATGTTGGGGAAAGATGGACCTACCGTTTAATGTTAACTGCAATGTGCTTCGGTTGCTAATATACTCCACAGGGTGATACGAATTTTCGGAAAAAAACATAGCATTTTTATTAAACCCAGTATAAATCGAAAATTAAATTTTTATCATAAACAGCGAGAACAATGACATTGTCAAGGAACCAACCTACAATGCAAAAAAAATCATTCAAATCGGATCATAAATTCAGAAAAAAATATGTAAAATTTGCGTTAATTTTGTTCAGGAATTTATTTATTATTTACTAATTATCAGTTTTATTTATTGTGAAAGTACAATTAGTACGCATTATATAGGTTTATTGCAGAAGCCAACTAGGAGTTTCTAATGGGGAGTGCTGAATATGAATCTAAATGCATAGGCAATGTATATTTTTGGACTTCTCATATTATGGCTTGTAGCTTCCAAGTTACAACCACAGAAGTTGATTTCATCCGCTTAATCGTTTGATATTCGTGATTCCTTTTGGGTTGTTCAGAAGATCCCTATATTTTTTTATTTTTACTTTGCATCGATTAAAACAAACACGTCTGTAGCAATTTTTTTTAATTGAATTTAAAAAATATATAAATTTTACCGACAAATCAACTGGGCTTATATCAGAATTATTTTATATTTTTATGAATATGCATTATTTTTACTTTACTTACTTTACGTTAGTTGGGAATTTTGCCATTCTAGTTTATTGTTCGATTAAACATGGAATCGAATTTTAAGTTTTTGAGCAAATCACAAATAATTTTTTATAGATGCGTAGTTTTTATGTAGATTCGAATTTTAATACTAGTATTTAATATTCCTAAGTTAATCCTCTTCTCTCAAAAAAGAACGAGTAATACTTTCTTTATTGAATTTAAAAAATATATAAATTTTACTACTTTTATATAGATTCGGATTTTAATATTCGTATTTAAAATTCGAAAGTTAACCCTTTTCTCTCAAAATAGAAGGGGTAAATTTATCTCCCTTTTATATATATCAAGATTTCATTAAACTATTTTGAGACGTTTAATTTAGTGATGACTGTGCTGTTTAGCCGTTTTCGGAGTTGCATCAGATTATGCCGGTCCGTTAGAGTTCTAATAAGGACGAGACGGGTTTTCTAGATCTATCTGGACTAACTGGACCCTTATTTTTGTCTTTTCCTGAAAGTTGATGGTTCCCGTGTACCTTCATGCAAAAGAGTCTGTCCTGTCCGTTACATTTCTATTTAATTTATAATTAGTTTTCCTCAGTCTCAGAATACTGTTGTGTTATAGTAAATTACCAAAACCTGAGTGGAATTTGATAAAAGTTTATTATAACTTCGACCATAAAATATTTTTATGGATACAAACTTTTTATGGCGGGTAATATTTTACTTCTACGAGGTTAGTCATAATGAGTAAAAAAAATTATGTTTTAGATAGCGAAAGACGCAAACATGCGATAAAATATAAATATATTAGGACAGGTGATTTTATTGCTAGCAAGATCGGGCGTTTTATAGGTTGGGTATTACCAGTATTGGTTACTTTAAGAATTAAGGGATGAAAAATCTATATTTTGAATATGTATCTCTAAGTACTACTTGATTTTATCATACTGTTTCAAAATAAAACCTGTATCCTCCTCATATTATATCATTTTTCACTTGAAAATATCTTTTATTTTTTTTTATAAAATATGAAATGTTAGTAGAGTGAAATAGAGATAAATCGAGCCGGTAAAATATATAGGGTCACACAAAACTAAAAATAATTTGTTTAATATCGATGTCAATATACACGGTGTTGAAAAAAGGTCGGTACCCGGAATAACTCTGGTGCATCGCATTGCAGCGGAAAATGTGTGGGGAAAAAGTTGTTTGCTTTTGAAGGAGCAATAGTTAACTAACCCGCGCCCGGGTGGGGGTAAGTTAAGATTTTGAAATGGAAACAAATATTTTTTATTGGCGTATCGTGTTATCCTACCAAAAATAAACATCCTTTGTCCGAAAAATTTTTTATTCGGGCTCATCCTTCACCAATAATCACCATGAGAAAGACAAAATCAGAACCGTGCGCAAATCAAGTTTTATCCCGAAAATACTGTTTTTCTCTGTCTTGTACTAGAAAAGGCCCGTGGAAAAAGTTGTTTGTATTCCACGGGCATTTTTAAGTACAAGACAGAGGAAAAGAGTATTTCCGGGATAAAACTTGATTTTCGCACGGTTCTGATTTTGTCTTTCTCATGGTGATTATTGGTGAAGGATGGGCCCGAATTTAAAAAAATATTTCGGACTAAAGATGTTTATTTTTGGTCGGAGAATACGATACGCCAATAAAAAATATGGCGTTCCATTTGAAAATCTTAACTTACCCCCACCCGTGCCCGGGGGTTGAGGGGGTGGGGGGATAGTTTAAATTACAAACTATTCCTCCTTCTAAACCAAACAAATTTTTCCCTAGACATTTTCTGCTGCAATGCGATGCACGGGAGTTATTCCGTGGTACCGACCTTTCTTCAACACCCTATATATTGATATAGAAAAATGAATGTTTGTTTGTCTCGTATGAGTTTTTATACCATCCATCTAATTGCGATGAAACATTGGTGGTATAAAAACAATAGTTACTCGTTAGTATACCTAGAGGTGGTATAATATTTATACCAGAGAACATTTAATATAGAACGCACCCCAAATGCTCTTTACTAAAAGGGTTTACCATCATTTTTTAAAATGATGTCTTTGACAATCACAAAAAAATATATTTTGAATATTTTCTAAAGTCATCCTAAGTAAAGTTTTTGCAGGATTATATCGTTGATTTTTGACTACAATAAAATCTCATTATCCATTCGACCATAAAATAAATAAGGAAATCCAAAATTTTAAAACCTTTTCGAGCAGAGCCGGACCAGGTATACAAATTCAATTTGCCTGATGCATATAGGTATAAATACAAAGTGATTTTTAATAATTTTAATCTTTAGTGGTTTTCCGGCGAGTAATTTTTAGTTAGGCTTATTAGTGGTAGAATGTGGCGTCCTTGGAATTGTGCTGATAGGTGGGCATCTTCAAGTGTCGGGAATGGAGACTTAAATATTTAACAGCTGTTAAACAATTTAGAGAAGAAAATCGTACAATTATTTGCCTTGACGAAACATGGTTCGATACCCATGACACTCCAAGAAAAGGTTGCGATTATTCTTTCAAAAAATGTTAAACCAAGGCACCATCAAATAAAGGCAAAATAATCACAATATTACATGCTGGTTCAGAGAACGGGTTTGTTCCAAATTCTCTGTTGCTTTCAGCTAAAAACATAGCAGATCCGTCTTTAGATTACCATCAATATACCAACGCACAACTTTTTGAAGATTGGTTTAAACATAAACTCCTTAAAAATATACCTGAAAATAGCGTCGTTGTAATGGACAATGCTAGTTATCATAGTCGGCAAGCAAAAATCATTCGCAATTCTAATAATACAAAAGCAGAAATTCAAAATTTTATGATTGAAAATGATTTATATTTTGAAGAAACTTACAAAAAACGAGAACTGCTAGAAGTATTGAAAGCTTTTAAAATAAATAAGAAATGCGAGTGTGACAAACTTGCAGCAGAAAATGGACACACAGTGTTGCGTCTTCCTCCGTACTATTGTATATTCAATCCTATTGAGCTAATATGGCACCAATTAAAATACAATATTAGGAGAAATAATATTTCTCCTACATTAAATGCATCTGTAGTAGAATTAATTAAAAACGAAGTAAGAAAAATTTCTGCAGACAGCTGGAAAAACTGTGTACAGCATGTACTTAAGGTGGAAAATTCTTACAATTGTATGATTACAAATGTTCAACCCTTAATTATAAGTTTAGGCTTAGATGAAGATAGTCATAGTGATACAGGGTTAAATTTTGAATAAATTATCAATAGTTTGTTAGAATTTAATTAATTTTTATTGTACTTGTTATCCTAATAGTTACTATAGTACTTTTAAATTATATTATTTTCAATTATCATTAATTGTTATCATTATTTTATATTTATTATAGGTACCTAAAACTAAAAATAACTATCTATTTATTTTAAATTATAAAAATAAATCATGTGGTGTGGTTAAAATTTTCAAGTCGGCCCTGATCCCATTTATTGAGCTTTGAAGAGGTCCAGGCGTATACAATAGGGTTTAATAAGGTAGTTTATTTATGGCAGTAAGAATCAACGGTATAATTCTGCAACAACTATACCATGTTTAAATTTCAAGGTCATCGGGTGAAAATAATCTTGCCCTTTAAAGGGTTAAACATAAATTAGACTCACACATTATGTGTGTCTGAGCAAATGAAGAACATAAGTTTTTCCTCAAGAATGTTTATTTAGTTTGAATATCGAAAACTAATTTAATATCAGTCAGCATCACAAATAAGCTATGCCCATATTGACTAACATAATAATTATTCTTGTATAATAAAATTTACGTCGAAGCTATAATCTGCGCCATTATAATTATCTTGTTGCCTTCATGTAGCTAGACCATAAAGTACTTTTTCTATTAATAAATCATGAAAGAAACCAATACTTTGTAGTATTTTGCAGCGATATAAAAGCCATCTATCTTGTCTGATAGGAACATGTACAGTTTACGATGCTATATGGCCGTGTAATTTTAAGCCATTTTAATTGGAATGACTATCGTCACATGAAGCATTCTATTTGTATACATTTAATAATTATATAATTTTATTGTGAAAACATCTATATTTTAATAATAATTATGATTAAAGGTCGCTTCTCTCGGTCCTCATTATTTTAATCAGATTTTAGCAGGTGTAAACCGATACATGGTGTTCCTTAATGACGTGCTAATATTTCAGGGTGTGATTCCTTAGGTCATTTTATAAACAAAAGTTCATATGAACATATGTCCGCAACGTCTTAAATTATTTGCTACAGGGTGTTGAATTTTTATTTTTTAAATGGTTATTTTTTAATACCTCCGATAATCCGTTAGATATTATTTTCAATTTTGGTATGTCTTAATAGGATATAGAACCACAAATTTTAGTTAGAAAAGTTATTCAATTGTTCCACCAGTGGCGTCCCTGCAAACATGTCCTCTGATATATTGTACGCCACTGATAATTTTCCATGTGGATATTTTTTCTAATTAGCCTGGTCAATTCTACATGAAAACGGGCTCTTGAGTTTTTTCTCGTCAGTTCGTTAAAAACATTGATAAAATAATTAATTATAAATTTTGTTTTATAAAAATTGTTGTAGTGGGCAATTCGAAGACGGGCGGAAGAATGCCTTTTAAGTAAAGGTGGCAATTTCCAACAATTTTTATGAAAAAAAAATTGTCATTAATTATTGTATCAATGTTAATAATAATGAGTTTCAATATGAATTTAGTGGTTTTAATCAAGAACTGACGAGAAAAACTCAAGAGATCATTTTCATATAGAATTGACCAGGCTAATCAGAAAAAATGTGGAACATGGAAAAATGTCAGCGGCGTACCATCTTTTTGTAAAAAATATCAGAGGTCATGTTTGCAGAGACGCCACTGGTGGAACAATTGAATAACTTTTCTAAGTAAAATTTGTGATTCTATATTCTATTAACACATACCAAAATTGAAAATAATATCTAAAGTAATTTCTGAGATATTAAAAAAATAAAAATTCCCTGTAGCAAAAAATTTAAGCCGTTGCGGACATATGTCCATATGAACTTTTCTTTATAAAATTACCAAAAGAATCACACCCTGAAATATTAGCACGTCATTAAGGAACACCCTGTATATAGAGCCATTTTTATTTTTTTCGTTATTATTTGTTTTTTCAAACAGTTATGGCCTTCTCCACGTATCAACAACGCATTTCTGGAGCAATCCGTAGCGATCCAATTAAATATATATAGATACTCAAATGAATAGAAACTTTTGCTGCTACTCCCATATGAAAGTAACGGCCAAAGTGTCTATTGATTTGAGTATCTATAGATATTTAATAGGTTCGCCAAAGAATGCTCGGTAGAGATGTTTAGATATGGAGGAAGACGTAACCTCCTTAAACCCAAATCAACAGAAGAGTGATCTGCTCTAAGCAGAAAATAGACTGTATATATCTGTTATGATTGTTATCGCTAAGAAAAAATGTTTGGTGACCTGTTAAATATTATATATTGTGAAAGTGCAATCTGACCCATATGATGTGATTACCGATACCCCAGATCGATACATTGTTTATTGATTGAATCTATAAATATAAGTCCAAATAAGTTGCAACTAGTTTTCATAGTCCTTGATACAAAGTAAGTAAATTTATACACGGTATTAAATTTATTAATTATTGTTGAAGACACTTTAAGTGGTTATTGGGGTCGTGAGAACTACATCTATCCCAAATCAAATGGTTCTACACTGTCCAGTTAAGTATGGCTATAACTCTAGATTTGGAGTGCCTACTTACGTAGCAATATATAAAAGTCAATATAGTATGTAAACGTTTACAAAGCTACATTTTAATCCAATACCACGACTAACAGTGGATTTAAAATTTAAATTTGAATGTATTAAAAACTTCAATTCCTTGTTTTAACTCCATTCTGCAATTTTGATTTTCATATACTGAATTAAGAGAATACATGTCATTTTAAATTCTTGATTGCAAGGAACTTCTACAATATTTTAATCTAAAAATGTATAAATATAAAATTTGACCGTATCCTTACCCTTGTTACTCAAGAACTGAAGTATATTTTAATAAAACTTTGCGATGTCTTTTCAGTGTAACATATAGGTGACCATATTTAAAAACTGTTAAAATCACTAGAGAAGTCAAGATAGATAGATCTAAACGAATAGATAAATATTCGAGAAATTTAAATACATTTTGAAAAATGACAGACCACTTTGTTGGCCGATCCTCGAGCTTTGCGGGCAAGTAAATTGAAATATTTAATTTTGACTTTCAAATTTTACTCAATGTATAAAATGCGCCCTTTGATTTCTGGCATACTCTTAGCTAATCTAGCCTAGTACAACCTTTGTAAACTATATTATTATCTATTTATATACTACTGCCCAGAGTTCTAAATTTTATAAAATGATAAACGTACTATTATGTAAATTTTATAAAATTATTAGGAAAGTTGCTAAATTTTAAAATAATATGAATGCAGATTATGGCATTCAACCATAAATATCCCAAAAACTCTCATTTCTATGTTTATCTTAATCCCAGGGGAACTCAATTCAACGTATTTTATTGACCTACAAAACTTTACGAAACGAATTTTAAATTTTATACTGTGGATACTGAAGAGTCTCTAATGATTTGCATTGAATGCATTGAAGTGATAACACGGGCGACAAAAGAGTTTCTTTAAAAGCACAAACTCTAAAATACCGATTTACGTAATCTCTGTTTTATAGACGAATCTCGAAATTGTACTTCCTTGATTACGCGATTATATTCCTCCTCTGATTTCAGATTTATTCTCAATTTTATTTTACTCTACTGGAATTGTATTATAAGTGTTTATGACGTATTTCATGGTTTATTTCGCAATACATTCTTTATATTACCTATTCACACGATGATATAGCTCTAAAAGCATGTGCAGATGGCAAAGTTCTTCGCTTCCTTTACAGTGAGATTCGGAAATTATATTGGGTATTTATAAAACAACTAACAAATATTTATTATGGAGAAGGTATAATTTCTGATAAGAAGCGAATTTTTTCTCTTAAATTAAACTGGGCCTAAAATTAAAAAAATTATCTTATAATTTGTTGGTATTTTGTTTACTCAGATATGGATGGTAAAGCTAAATATATAAACCAGTATTTTGTGCATATACTTGCATTTTTTTATTAGAATAAAATGAATGAATAAAAAATAAATACGAAACTTCATTTCTGGAAGAGCAAATTTACAATAATTATAAATCTTATAAAAAAAAACTAATCTACCTTTTAAATCATCTTATACGCATAAAAGAAAATGGGGTTTACTTTCGAAAACTCTCAAACTAATTGCAAATAGCTAATCGTCATTTAATAAACGAGGTTAGGTTTAAGCCTTGGTAATAAATTTACACAAATCCAAGAGTAATTTTCTGTTATAGTTCGCCAAATATAATGTTTTCTTAGTTACAACCAAATAGATCATGTCTAATGATTGTTTAATTGGTAGATTTATTATCACAGTCGCCTGAAATAGTAGCTTTTCAACACATACATATATGTTGATGAAATTAAAAGGGAATAATTACAAAATCTTCTAATAATATTTAGAAGCAAGTAAAATTGAATTTAAAATTTTCTATGATTTATTAATAAACTTACCATTTAAATTATGATAGACATCATAAAAAAGGAGAATTTATCTATCAAACAGTCTAATCTTTCCTCAAAAGATCTCCCTCACTGCTTAGACAATAAGTTAGCTACAATTTTTTTTGTCCTCACGTGTAAACATCTTTTTGAATTTTTTTTCATCTTATTTATTTTACTAAGTTTAATAAATTTACTAATTTAATCTTTTGAAGACTGAGTGTTCCACTTAATTAACAATATCTTATTACGACGGGTAATATATAATCTTGTAGCTATAAAGATTATTAATTCTATTTAATTGCTTATTGTGACCTTGCCATAAAGTAAACAACCAAATGAGATCCAATTTTAATTTGCTTGCGTCTTAAGAATCATATTTTCGTTCCCAAATGGGTCACACGTGTCACTATTATAATAAATAATATAAAAATAGCCTAATACACAATGTAATCAAAATACTACAAATAAGCATCTACTGAAACAGTCCGAAATGGTGCAATTCAGAGAGATCAAGGGTGAGAGTTTTTTAAACACTTTTTCTATAGATTATTTGAAAATTTTAAAATTAATTATTTAATACATTTTCAAATTTGTTCGCAGGAAATTCAAAATTTTATGAATTTGGATGTCATTATAATTTAGTGTATACAACATTAGGCAAATTTTTTAGTGTTATATTTTTCTTTGTATGTTTTGGTTGAAACCCGATTGCTGTATACTGCACATTATATTGAAACCCCCTTCAAATTGATATTTTATGTTATGTCTTATGGAAATTACTTAGGTATTATTATATTTAAATGGGTGACTCATAGATGTCCTAGAGAAATATTGCATAATTTTTTTTAAATCGTGTGTTATTGGCTGTAATTTTTATGGATTAATTAAGACAAAAAGTTATGCATGTCTTCTGTGCAATTTTGAGAACTACTTTTTTTTTTTTTTTTACTCGGGTATTTGGCCTTACAAACTGGTGTATTGGCCACGAACATTGTATATATATTTTTTACTGTGCATTCTTATTCCTTCTAAATGTCTGTTCATATTTCTCACTGAAAAATATGCCCCGTCTCGAGAATCGAACTTGAGACCTCCGCAGCCGAATGCCAACGACTTAACCTGCTAAGCTGTTACCGCGGGTTGAGAACTACTTAACAACGCTGATTCACTGAAAAGCTCAATTACATCTGTCGATAGGCGTAACAGTTATTGATCTAATACATTGATTGTTCATATCTCTTGCCAATGCCTCCCACGAGGTCTTATGCATAAGGTGATTTTATGGTTTATTAATTATTCAAATCGTCTTTAGGGTTATTTTTTTTCAATTTGTTTTCATCTCAAGATTGGCAGGTTTAAATATACTAAGTAGTCTCCATAACACCCTGTAGCTACGTTTCTATTACCCTAGTAACAATAATTAAAAATAAAATAATAAACTATCTATTCTGTTAAATTAATTTAAAGGGATTGTGAAAATAGGGTGTTGCTTTATTAGGACTTTCATAAATAAAAAAGGCGGCTGTATCAGTAAGTATTACGGACATATTTCACTGGAAATAACAGCCTGTGTGCCTTGTGCGTTAATGATAAGGATTTATTGTAGCTGCAAGAAGGTATCAGGTAATAAAATTTTCTCATTGGAACCAAATTTAATTAAATTTATTTGTGTTTTAACTGAACTTAAAATGAAGCCTTGTATTAAATATAAAGTCGTATTTCCAAGTATATATCACTACTATACACACATTTTGAGAAGTATATTATCATTTATACAAACCACAAATATTTGTCTGTCTATGTTGTCTTTATAAGCAACTGTTAGAATAAGCCAAATAGTACGCTGTAGGCTCAATATAAGCAGCTATTCTTGAAAAATATTTCTCTGCTTTACATATTAAAATAGTTAATATGATAGCTTGCGCCATATTTTAACAGTTGCTAATACAATTATTAAATATAATACAAATAAATTAAAAATTCAAAAGGATAATTGATTCCTTCCATAATCATTTAAGTTAGAGGGCTAGACTTTATTATTTGTCTATTTTTATTTTAATGCCTGCCCCTGTGTTCACACGATTAAAAAGTAATTAAGAAGATTTAATCAGCGGATTGTATCTTCTTGCTTGCCAGGGAATTTTAAGTGCACTTACAAATTTCTTTTCGAGATAGGTTGGTAAAAATAATTAAAAAGCGAGAGCGGAGTAAAAGCTTTTAAGCGATTAAAGTGTGATTAACTATATGATATATTATTGTAATAATGTAGAGAGAAGTTATATGTTTACTTTATTTTGCAGTGAGAGCCATATGCTCTTGTCTGACAACTAATAAAAAAAATGTCAACTTTTACTCGACAAGAACTTTGTGAGCCAAATCCAAATTTCAGTTCTTGAATATTATTACGATAAAGGAACTCATGATATCTGACCAATAGTATATGTTTATCCGGATATATATCATCGATATACAAAGGCTTATGGAAATAGGATAAGCCCTCATCCTTACTTTTTTTTAATTGATCATAAAAAACTTGGGCAAAGACCCCTAATAGTATATTAAGATACAAGTTTCATAAGACATTATCTTAGAGCACGTGTTTAATTTAGTAAGTACAAATGTTCTAATTATTTCATGAGCAGTGTATTTCATAATACTTTTTCTATCTGTGTCTTTAAAGTCTGAAAGACTTTAAAAAATATAGTAGATTTTTTCTATGTGAATTTCTTCTTGAATCTGGGTTGGCAATACTTTTACAATTTAATAAAATGTTACAAGTATCAAATATGCCATGATAGAAACAATTGAACACAACAAAGCTTCTTCCCATCCGTCATAATTAAAAATAAATATATTATTAAAGTTAATAAAAACGAGTCAGCAAGAAATACGAGAAATTGCAGAAAATAATCTAGAAAAACATTTAAAAAGAATATGCAAAACTTTGAGTTATGGTGCGAGCAGAACAAAGTTCAGAATATTGAACAAATTAATAACTAATACTATTGAACCAAATATTGTGTCGACACAGAATCTGACAGGAACAACAATTAATGCCTAGGAAATGTCTGCAGTAACTATAAATATGTATATATAAAGTAATATGTATAATACTATATTGAATTAAGAATAAAAATAGTACTTTATTGAATAAAACTTTAGAAACAGAGCATAAACTGGAAGATATTTCTATTATTTTTAGTTTATGTTGTTTTATAGTTGTGACTAGAAATTAGTTGACGGATACCGTCAGTATGTTATATATTTCCGAGTATAGGTATTTTAGATAAATATATAGTAAGAATGATCTATATGCAAGGCTAAAGGTTAGTATTTTAAAGTTTTCTATAAACATTTTTTGTCGAATCCATAATATCTAGAAACATAATGTCAACGAAATCGAAGTAAGCTGCCAACATAAAAAAATAAAATTTCAGTTCCATAAAGTGGAAGGTTATTAATTTTTTTTGCATTTCATAATGTAGCCATTATGAAACCCAAATAGAAAAAAATCAGACCACATGCGTCGCAGGCATTGGCAACCACATGACAAATGCCAGATTGTCCTTTAATGGAAAAGGTATGAAGACTTTTGCGTCTCAGGTTAGACAGATTGAAATTTAATAACAAATTGAATAATACCATGAATAGATTATCCAACATATATTTGATCCAGAAAATGAACATAAATTAAAAATATTATGGTTAATGAGAAGGTTATCAAATGGATCACTTGTAGCTAATAGTTATTTTTGATGTTTGATTTGTGTTAAAAGTGTAATTTTATTTTTCGAAACTATGATACAATATTTTATCTACATACACTATTAAACCAGACACTGGACAAAAAACCAGAAGATCCTTGTATTTATTTTTAACCCTGCTGTTAAAAGTAATCCAGTTTTAACACAAGTGTCATAATATTAAATTTTAAATACCGACAACAAATTAAAGCTCTATAGGATTTTAGGAGAGGACGCCTCAGAATTTGAAATGAAAATATAGAATTCAAAATTAATTTAGTTGGTAAAGGTAACCCTAAATCAACGAATTATTATTATTCTTAAATTATAACATTAAATAAGAAGTCAAAGTTTCGGGATATAATGGAGAACTGTCGACCTTGAAATGTGTCTGTAGCACGAAGTAACTTAGCATTAGAAAACAAAGAAACATAAGGTTTAAATAAGGCCAAGAACAAGAGTTTGCTTTTAAGCAACAGAACTAAATTCACTTAGCAGCACCGAAATTATTATGCGTGAAAAAAGTTCAATCAGACAGGTATTATGCAAAGGTGTTGAGAAAACACTTTTTTATTTTTTACCGCTAATCAGACAGTTTGAGATATTTTCTACTTTCTGTAGTAAAACATATGTCCGATTCTCATATACAGGGTGGTTCATCGAAAATTGAATAAGAATTTCTTCGGGTATTTTTTGGTTATCGTTAGCCGAATCATTTCAATTCTATGAACAGGTGAGAATGAAGCTCTAAAATTTTAAATAGCAAAGATATCCAAGACTAATCGATTATGTGCATGATTGTCTACCTTCCTTAAGAACAGTTCTGTGCAAGTGGCCATTGACGGATTTCTATCAGATACATTCACCATCAATTAGCGTTTCCACATTTATCGACACGACATCAACACTGCACCGACACGTCGCCGGTTGACGGCAAATATCATGTAATCCAATGAGAAGCTTTCAGACTCACTCAGAGATACTATCGTGCAGTTACCGGCCTAACTTCTCATCGAGAAGGAGTCGTTCCATTCATGTCATCCCCCATTTTAAATGTACTTGAGTTTGTCAACAGTAAAAAATTGCTGTATTTAAGTATGATATGTTCCTCTAACATAGAACTTATAGAAACAAAACCATGTTTTTGGGACAAAACAAATCAATCGAACAAACCAGAGGTCCTCTTTGTCCTCCAGATGCATGGACATCCCCGGTATTTGAAAGACGTGAGCAACTTAAAAAAACTAAGACAGAGTTAGACAGTAATAATATCACAATTGATCAGCTGAAAAAGGAAACTCCACGTAGGTTGAAGGAATTAAAAGCTTAAAACTCTAAACTTCTTATAACCATTCAGGAAAAGGATAAGATTAATTTCTGTCAAGAAGCTTCATAGATCTTGAATCAGAACAGAACTATATTGGCACAATAGATAAATAAATTCCTCCATATTGTCTCCTGCTCTCTTCTTATTTTACATTAACGATCTTCTACTAAGAACCAAACACTCAATATATACTTAGCTCTGCTGATGATAGTAAACTTTTTAACCATCGGCTGCTTCCACAAAGACCTGGAAGAGATTTTATCTTTGGGTGACAGTAACCAAGTCGAAATAAATGTTAAGAGACTCGAAGCACCAGTTTTTTTTTAAAAAGGTAAACATCATTACAGAACAGGATACTCATGGCAGGACACGAAATTCCACTTTTTCCTTCATTAATTTGCTGGGCGTTAATCCGGAAGGAAATATGTCTTGGCATAACCACGTTGTAACAATCATCAAGGTAACCTCACAGAAACTTGGTGTACTTTTCCGGACCAAGAAGTTTTGACACTCTACTAGGCCCAAATTGACTATCACTAGAATAGTGCTCTAATGTCTGAAGGAGAACCTCGATAGCCTAGAACAACAAAGACAGATTGGTAATTTGACTCTCTTTTATGGATATTTCCTTGGCAGATGTTCGGTTGATATTGTCCGCTTAATTCCACCGATAGCGACGAATAGCAGAAATATACCATGAACCACTGATGCCAATCCATACGTGGTTTAAGAATTATTTCATCTAAAATACGTCATCCTTTTGAAACGATCCTCGTGAGGTCGTGTTTGCCAACGAAGAAAACCTCCAACGATTCAAAGTCAACTTTATTCACACCTCCCAAAGTGCCTTAAAGAACTTTTCCTATAGTGTTAGTCTTTGCTTATAAAAGAAAATAGGAACTCTTTTGCTTAAAATATCGTTAGAACTTAGACCTTAGAAGTTACGATCCGTACTTAGGACCCACCCTGTATACTCGTATAAAAATAACTGTGAATTGAATTAAAATGAAATCGTGATTAACGACAAAGAAAATTACATGAAGTCAAAGCGTAAATACTTTAGAGACATTTACTCACCGCTAAGGTAAAATTTACGCATAATTCTGACAAATAATAAATTCAGACTAGTCTTTAGAGCAATTTAGGAGGGTTAATTTTAATGTAATCATAGAGAATATTTCAAGAGCTTACAGAGGTTCCAGCAATTCACATTTTAATTATTCTCGTTTTACAAATTAGACTCGGGATCATATTTCTGAAAAGAGAGCCAGACATGATGACATTTTATGTATAATATGTGAGCGCTAAATCCCAAAACGGCCATTGCGTAGAAAATATCCAACCGAAACTAGGATTATAATATTTAGTATAAACCAAATCTCAAAATCGTTTCATTGAGAGGCAAAAATAACATTTTCTGCGAGGTCGTTCGGATAATGCATCAGGATACTTCGAGGGGTGATTCTACATGTTAAAATAAGAGTGGCAAGTTATATAACAAACAGTCGAAAACTCAATAATATTTTTTGAGTTACAGCCTATCAAAGTTAAATTTTTCCTGGAAATATTCCATTTTCCATGGAAATATCTATAAAAGAGAGTCAAATCACCAACCTGTCTTCGATGTTCCAGGCTGTCGAGGCTCTTTGTAAGCTCGTGGTCTCCGATTAGACGAATGGCTCTACTTTCAATGGAATCCAGTAGCCGAAGAGTATGTTTGGGCGCAGAGCTTCAGACATGAGAGCAGTACTCTAGTGATGGTCGAATTTGGGCTTTGTGTATAGTGTCAAAAGTTGTTGAGGTGTATACAACTTTTCGGTCCGGAAGAGCACAAGAAGTTTCTGTGAAGCTACCCTTGCGATTGCCACAACGTGGTTATGCCAGGACGTATTTCCTCCCAGATTGACGCTCAGCAAATTAATAGATGAAGCCAGTGGAATTGTGTTATTGGAAAGAGGATATGTCATTTTAAAAACGAAAGATTATATACACCAAAAAAGGGTACCTTTTCTTCGAGTTGATAAGCCACACCGATTACGTAAAACTGGAATTATTAATTAAGTTTTGTTAGCAGTGAAATCAGTTTTTCAAATGCAACAGATTGTATTGAAAATAATCATCATCACGCCGAAACAAAGTTAAAGAATTGTATCTGGTCCTTGTTTAATTCGAAAAGATAAGGTAAATGACAAATTTAACTTCTTACTTGCCTAATATTTCATCATTTAAGTATATAGATTGGTTTTAGAGAAAATACATAATTTTAGCAGAACATGTAATAACATGAAACACTTTATATAACTTAATTCCATTGAAATGATTGGGAACTAAATATACTTTTTTTTAAAAACAAGAAAAATCAATATCTAAATTTGTCCGCTATAAATAGAAAAAACAAAACAACTTTACCACATCAATGGAAGTGTAGGCAGTAAATTAATAATTTTTTGTTGTTAAAACACCTACGCGTGTTTTTCTAGATAATAATCCGTTTTAACACCTTAAATATATGTTTATTTAAATTGAATTGCATGTCTAAACCCAATTTTAATCACCAGTATTTTATTTTATCAGGTAATATCGGTGCAATATACTGATTAGATGTAAAAAGTGAATATGTATTTTTTGATAACTGAAATATGATGAGTTTTTTACATTATTTTCATTTATATAATACACTCCTGGAGTTTGGTCCTTTCTCGCGACCCACCCTGTATAGTATAGACTAATAGTTGGTGAGAAAATAAATTATTCTAGTAAATTTTTTTTTAAAGTTTGTAAGTAATAAACTGTAATCGTCAACATGCAATTGTTAAGCCAATAGTGAAATTTCAACTTAATGGTTTTTATAGAGTGCTTGTGGAAGTCTGGTAAGATCGAGGAATTCGTTGCATTTAAATTGCATATTTAACAATTTTGTTGTGTTATTTATATTGACTCTAACCTCAAGTTTTTTTCATTTCGAAATAAAAATGCAATTCGAAGTTTCCTCCGAGATATTGTTGGTAATTTTCAAAATAAATCTATAGGGAATAATAGCAACAACTATTAAGGATTATTTACTTTTCTTGTATAAAAACCTGAAAAATACAACCATTTCATTTTTGCTTAAAAATCCCTTTATTATCTTTAATAACTTTAAATTACAAGCGCTTCAAGGGTGAGGGGCATGGAATCCATTTCACCATTTTTAGGTATTCGATAGAGAAAATTGATGTAAATGTCGGCTTCAATTCGTGATATTCGTCATTCCCAGAAATGCCTAGTCATTTCAGGTATTGCCAGCAAATAGTGTAACGTACGTTTGGTACATCGCGTTTACCTAAGAGTATCAGACATTCCCTGTAATGACGGAATTCTATCAATCAAACGCTGTACTTAACTGAATGATTTTAGTTACCTTGTTTGTCGGTTTTAGTCAATCATTGTAATTAGGACAGTGTTGCCAGTAGTGCATGAAAATAAGGTATTTTACCTTAAAAGGTTCGTAAATAACTGATTATCATCAGGAGTTTCCTTAAAATTGAAAATAATTTTCTTATCTCCTTCAATTTCGTAATATTCCTAGGTTTCTTCTTACTTTGATTGAATTGAATTTCATTTTCAACAAAAAAAATCACTACACAGATGTTAACAACAACGCGTTGGACTAAAGCCGGCAAACAGGGTAACTTAAATCATTTAGTTAAGTACAGCGTTTGACTGAAAGAATTCCGTCATTACAGGGAATGCCTGATACTCTTAGGCAAACGGGTACCAAACGTAGAGTTACACTATTTGCCGACAATGACTAGGCATTTGTAGGAATGACGAAAATTAAGTTTAGAGAGCTCCATTGCAATTTCTCATCATCATCATTATTAGCAACATATTATTAACTTCGAATATTTAAAACAGAGTGATTAAAATAGAAAACTTTCTAATTAAATATAAAACCTTCTCTAAAGCTCTTTACCCATATTTAGCAATTTAATAATGTTTATACTATAAATTATGCAAAACCTTCTTAATTATATTTTAATGGTAAATAATAGAAATTGTCCCGTAAAATATAATTGCATAATTTTATAACAAACATGGGAAAATTTAGATAAAGACTTTTAGAGTAGGTTTTATATTTAAACGAGAACTGTTGTTATTTTAATCCCTTCGTTTTTATATGAAGAATATCTTTATATCGTGGTATTAAAAAACACTAATTAAGCGCGACGACTTACTTAAAAACTATGGCGTGCATCCCCCTGCAATTAATTTCTTGATACCATTGTCTGTGCTTGTCCACAATTGTATTTTGATTTTATCAGAAAGTCATTGTATCAAATGTAAAACTAAGTAAAAACGAAGACTTAAGTATAAATGAAATACATACAGAGTGTCAATTTTATTGTGGATGGAGATGCTTTCAAAAAATATTTGTAGTTTTTGTGGTTTAATCCTCTGGGAGGAGTATAAGTTACAATTCAAATCTTAAATAAGAAGCGGTCAATGGCACTTAATTTCAAAGATCATTTAAATCTCTTTTCAATAATACTTTAATTTATTATTTTTAGAGTAGTAGCCTAGTTACAAAAATGTACGTAATTACAAGTTATCTGCATTGAGAGTTATGGTTTTTAGGTTATTATGTACAAAAGACTATTGTTTTGATTCCTCCCGTAGTAAAATGATTATAGATCCATAGGCAGTCATTCGGGCTGACACCTTTTCGAGATATTTACCAAAGAAGTCAAGTCAAAGTCACCGCTTAAATATTTACATGAATCAGTCCATTTTTGGAAAGCGGTTTCTTGGGACGTACTACACAGAAAATAATAAATTAGGGTATTATTCGAACGAGATTTAAAATAATGTACTTAAAGCTGTATTAGAGTCGGCAATTCTTCTCTTGCGCGTGCAATGGCAATTATAATTGCGCGTATTCATGCGCACTAAACCGTTCTCGATCAGCTGGCGCATTGTCAACAGCCAGAACAACAGTTGGTACTGTCGAAATCCCTAAAATACCCACAGAACTAGAGATGGACAAACCTGTTCCTTTTGATTATCAGTTAAAGCAGCTACTGCTACTTACAAAAAACAGGTCAAAAAAGTTGCGACGAATTAGCAATATAGAATAAAGAATGTGAACTGTTAATTTAAGTGCCAGTTAGTTTAAATAGACATTAGCTATTCATAGCTGGTTCTACCAACTAATAAACAATTAAAAATAACAGAATAATCCATCTCTACCCAGACTTGCACCGGCAATGGCAATTAAAACGGCGCTTGCCCCATTTCTGGCAATGCGAGACAGCTTATCGCGAACGGTGTAGTGCGCATGAATCCGTGCAATTATAATTGCCATTGCTGGCGCAAGAGACAAAAATTGCCGACTCTAATATGGCTTTTACTATTTAAAATATGAAAGGTAATATCTATCCCTTCCAGGAGGGTAATCCACGAAAGCTACTAATATTCGTTAAAGGTGTCCAACATCGCAATAAAATTGACGCGACTTTCCTATTTTTAATATTATTTACTGCAAGCCAAATATTCAAATTGATATCCTGTATATTATATTGTTTTTCTCGAAGAAAACCATGTAGCGTACCGGTGCAAATTAATAAACGAGTAGGTGGTAAACTATAAAACAAATTAAAGGCCTTATTTATTAAATAACCTTTATTTTTTTATGCGATGTGAAATTACGACGTATACTTGCCTTAACGACAAAAAAAGGATTTTTATAATTAAAAATCGCAACAAAGATCTTGCATATACTGATTTAGTTTTAATAAAATTATAAGGCAGTCATAAGTCAGGAGATTTAACCAACATTTTTTACAAATTAAGGTTAATGCAGAAGTAACAATTTTATATTCAAATCTACCTGACGACAATAAAACGTTTAATCTTAATCTCATTCCCACTGGTAGAAGGTTACTGGACCTCATAGAAGGAACAAACATCTTCTAAGACGATCGGGGTACACAATAAGCCAGAAGGCTGCAGTGATAGAAGTTCGGGCCTTTAAACCGACCCCCCGTCTTTAACCAACTAACTAACCAACCAACCACTGATCTCATCTTTCAAAATTTATTTATGAATCACTTGAATCCATCTATATTGGCCATCCTCTATGCGATTTTAATAATTTTATAATAAGTTGGTTAATTAATATGATATTTTTTGTCGTATCCTGAACCATATCCGGGTTTAAAAATAATAGTCAAATGTAGGAACCATAATTATTCGTTTTTATTTTGTTAATTTCTAATATAAATCTCGAAAAAGGGTTTTTGTGTTTTTTTTTCATTTTAAATAACAATCAATTATTTTATTGTATGTATTTCCAAAAATAATTACGAGAGAGTCTCGAGACAGTAATGAAACTTTTCACCGAGGTTGGTTTACTATTTTATTTACAACCACATCTAACATCGACTTCTCATTATTTTGAATTAAAATTATTTATTAAAAGATAAATGTAATTTTGACTTTTTCATTGAAAAATTAGACAGAAATTTCAAATAACCGCAGGTGGTAAAATAACGTAGATAATAATACACATCAGGATGGCAAATATCATTTTTTGAATGTGGTTTCCATGTCACTAACCAATATATTATTTTAAGAACAGAAAAATGCTATCAGATGAGGAATTTGATTTTGCTGCTACTCCACTAAAAATTCGAGAACCAGCAAAAATAGTAGAAGAAGATCATCTGCCAACTAAAAGCCGCCCGACATATGACAAGGCATATAACTGTTTCAAAGAATGGTGTACGGGAAACAAAGTTCAAATTCCTGGTTCTGAGTCGGCGCTACTAGCTTATTTCAGTGAAAATGCCAGAACAAAGAAAATATCAACGATTTGGTCACAATATTCAATGCTGAGGACCACGCTATCAATTAGGTAAAAAGTAGACATATCTAAACACGCAAAGCTATTAGCATTTTTAAAAAGTGTGTTCGTATATTATTTTGAGATATCGATTTTTAAAAAAATTACAAAAAAATAATTTACTTTTCATCTGGGTGGAAAGTGACAGTAAAAAAAACGTTAACTTTCCACCTTTCAAAGATTGATGAAATGTCATTGTTACATGGATGGTTGTAAATAAAAATATTTTCAGTTTAAAAACCATCAGTCTCCTGTCGCTTTAAATACCACAAACTTTTGTACTTCTAGAACAATCGAAAATGACATTTATGTTAAAGTGTTTTCACTTTAAAAAGACCGAATTTATAACGCAAAAAATATTACGCCGCGACAGCAATATAATAAATAGATCCTTGCAGAAACACAGCAATTTTATGGCGAATTATGTCTGTGGCTTTTAGTGTAATATTTCTACGCGAACATCTGTAAGATAAACAAATTTTGTTTCATTAGGGCAGATTTTGTTGCGGAAATAGCGGTTGAATAAATTTACGAAAACAATACATTTTTTATTTATACAGGGTAGTCCATTATCAGCATAATATTCTATACCATCAATAGTATTAATCAATCTCTTCATTATCTTTTAAAAACATGGATAGATCATTGTGTCGAATGATCAGAACGATAACACTAAAACAATTTTTCTATTTTTGTTTCATAATGGCTACATTATGAAATGCAAAAAAATTTAATAACCTGCCACTTTATGAAACTGAAACTTTATTTTTTTTATGTTGACAGCAAGTAGGGTTCGAATTTTAGGCTTACTTTGATTTCGTTGAAATTAGTTTTCTTGGCATTATGGGTTCGACAAAATTTTTTTATAGAAAACTTTAAAATACCAACCTTTAACCTTGCAAATAGATCATTTTTACTAGATATTTATCTGAAACAACGAACAAACCCGAATAAACCCGAGTATAGGTAACTCGGAAATATATAACATGCCGATGGTGTCGGTCAACTAATTTCTAGTTACACCTATAAAACAACATAACCTAAAAATAATAGAAATATCTTCCAGTTTATGCTCTATTTCTAAGTTTTATTCAATAAACTACTATTTTTATTTTTAATTCAATATAGTATAGTATTATACATATTACTTTATATATACATATTTACTGTCGACATTTCCTGGGCATTAATTGTTATTCTTGTCAGACTCTGTGTCGACACAATATTTTGTTCAATAGTATTATTTAGTTCAATATTTTGAACTTTGTTCTGCTCGCACCATAACTCAAATGTTTGCGTATTCTTTTTAAAAGTTTTTCTAGATTATTTTCTGCAATTTCTCGTATTTCTGACCGAGTACAACTTTCTTCCTGGCTCACTTTTATTAACTTTAATAATATATTTATTTTTAATTATGACGGATGGGAAGAAGCCATGAAGAAGCTTTGTTGTGTTCACTTGTTTCTATCATGGCATATTTGATACTTGTAACATTTTATTAAATTGTACTGCCAACCCAAAAAGAAAATATTAATTCAAATGGAAAAAATTTACTATATTTACTCTAATTTAATTTTAAATCTACTATAATTAGAGCACGTGTACTTTAGAAAGCCCCCCGTTTTCGTCGTTTTCTAAATTATGCGCGTGCTCTAATATATTGTCTTATGAAACTTGTATCTTAATATACTATTTTATATCGTAATTGTTATGAAACCGTGTTTTTCATTTTTAAAGGTTGGTAATGTGGTCATGTATGTTTGGTTGCAGAACCAATTACTAAACTAACCTGACGCACATCAAGTTTGTTTTATTTTTAAAGCTGAACACAGCACTATAATATTTTATAAATATATCAATTTATTAAAGCTCTATTAAATCAGGAGGAGTAAAATCATTTGGGTTTATTTTGTTTAATTTTTACTAAAGTTTCTCATTTTCGCGATATTAAAGCAGACACGGATAATTATAATATAAGCTACTTGATAAAATAATAATTTGATACTATTACCAACGTAAAATTTAGACATGAAAATTTACGAAATTTATCGAGCATATATTTTTTAAAATATGGATATTTTTATTAAAAAAGACTTAAAATAGAAATAATAGCGTAAGGTTGTTTATTAATAATAAAATTAATAAAACAATCACAATAAAACAAGTTTTCGATAAATTTAGTAGAAAGTAGAAAAAATACTTTTTAGGCAAACCACAAAATCACAAAATTTATGAAAGGTTCATTTTCTGAATCAGAAGAACATGAATCTCCTGTGCAGGTGCATATTTTTTGATTTCTAGCAGAAAAGAGGTACATAATTTAGAATTTATGAATATTTATGTACATAAATCCTTCACAGTGGTTCTTTCTGTTTTTCATAAATATTGCAACATCAACCTTCCATTATTGAGACGTTCGAAAAGAAAACCTAGGTATACGTTCGAATGCTTTTGGTATTGAATCTACAATGTTTGTCCGACGTTTTTTAAAATCTCATATCAAAAATTCTTATAAAGTAAGACAAAGAAACTGCCGTCAGTTATTTATTGACTTATGTAAAAGGAATCCTATGTTAAAAAATATAAATTTAGTATTCCCAAAAGGAATTGCCCGAGGAAATGGTTTCTAGGAACGGGCGAGATCTAAATGATGCAGAGAGGCTTAGTAACTCAATTTTTCAAAATGATTTTTGTATTTATTTAAAATGGAGAATTTATTTTTTGATCTTATAATTCTAATTATTGTAAAATTAAATAACTATGAACTATACCACACCATACGTTTGCCGAAAGTTTGTGCTGAAAATTACTTTCAACTAATGCGCGAGGTTTAGTTAATTACTCCATAATTTGAATACAAATAGTAATCGAATAAGGACAAGCCACTGGAGTTTGGTGTGTTCCTCCCTGTATATTTAAGAAAACTGATTCTGAAGCGCTAACTATTTAGAAACTTTAGAATTTCCAAAGAAATAAATTATCAGCATCACTTTTATCATTTAAATATGGAAATCATAATGATTACCATTTGAACAAATGCTTTATCTGGGACTCTATTACTTCTTAAGCGTATTTTGCGGTAGTCGGTTATTCTATTCTTTAAGATTTTAATATTCCTGTAGTGATTTCGGTCTAGAGTTCCAGAAATAAATTCCTTGAACTGCAGAAATGCATAAGATTTTTGCATTAATTTGCATGCCATAGTTCACGAATATAAGTATATTAAAAATCAACATGTAGTAAAATATTTCTGACAGCAGCGTTTAGTCACGATTTAGTTAAAATTGATAAAATTCCTAAAATTTTAGTTCTTACAGCGTTATTGAACAGCTATATAAAGAAAGCTGTTTGTTTCAAATGTACAGTTTATTCAAAAAATATTGAGCTACACTGTTTGTCACAGGATGTATTTTGGAAATCGTTGTATTTTGATAAATTTTACATCTAAAGGAATGAACAAATAATAGGCTCAAATAAATATCTGTCTAAACCACAAATATATAATTTTTGCCATTCTCCTTTGGTGAGACTCATCCTTATACGCGTTTCGCCATATTACGGCATTTGATCTTTTCTAGAACACTGCTGTAAACGCCAAGTTTACCATTAAATCGTTAGATGTCGCAGTGGAGTTTTATACCGCCGTAGACATTATTTCTGGGTACTTGATAGCGTTCCCAAGACTTTCGGGCTCTAGCCTTATTGACAAGCCGTGATATAGCGAAACGCGTCTAAGGATGAGTCTGACGAAGAGAATGGCAAAAATTATATATTTGTCGTTTAGATAGACGTTTATTTTTCCTTTTAATACTCTAACCACTGTGAGATTGACCACTAATTCAATCTCAAATAATAGGCTCGTTCGCAAAGTGAAATTGCTAAAGGACACCTCTGATAGTCGGACATCTCTATTATGCGGATATTTTTTCATAGTCCGGAACTAGGTATATGAAATTGCACGAAAATCAACCTCTCTTGGGCGGACCCCTCCTTTGGGCGGACACGGACAGGCTGTTTTAATACGAAGAGTGCGAAAACCCTCCTTTAAACGGCCAAAAAAATTTTTATAGTATTTGGGAGACGAACAATTACGGTGCAAAAACTCTCTGAAGACAGGCCGGCAACCAATCGCGTATGCGTGGCAGAGCGAAAGGACTGCGCCGTATGAAAATATGTATGATTCCCCGACAGCAGTCCCCCGTTTATTTGTGAGTTGTAAAGTTAAAATCGTAAACAATGGCACAAAAATGTCGCGTTTTGAGTCGGAAAGAGAAAGTGGAAGTTTTTAAATTGATAACAATGATTTGGGCGAGTTCATTAACATTGATAGCAATGTGCTATTAGAAGATGATAGTGACTCCATTCCTATCGATTATGTAGCCGAAACTGAAACCACATTAATATATGACGACTCTGATGAAGAAGTTGAATGCAGTAATCAAACAAATGTCACCAGTTTTCAACAAGCCATTAGTATGGTAAAGGAATTATAAGAGTATGCAAAGAATAGAAGTGCCTCTATAGCAATAGGATTGTTATCAGACTTGGAATTACATTTTCTAGATTGCAAGTATAAAATGCAAATACGTCAAACTACGTTATTAGATTTTTTTAGTACTACATCCTAACTAAAACTAGTGTATTTTTGTTATGTTATGTTTAATTTTACATACATATACATAGTAATAATTTTGCATTTACATATCACCTACTAACAAATTTCCCATGGGCGGACTCCTCTATTAGGCGGACACATTTAGACAGTCCCGTAGGTGTCTGCCTAAGAGAGATTTCACTGTATTTTGCTCTACGAATACCGAATTTTTGGTCAGCGATCAAAGATTTTGATTCGTAAATAGTTCAAACTAACTGCGCATGCATCGTGTAATTTGTAACCACTTCTGACTGCTCTGGCAACCAACCTATGCTAAACACTGATAATGTGGTAAATTGTGGTTAACATGCAAAAGTTTTTCTCATGGTCTGAGACGCGAAGAATCCACGCAGACAGGAAGTTTCATCTAAATTTATGAAATTCCCTAACAATTAGCCTAAAAACTGATATGAATACATTATTGGCTAGAATATCCTACTACATACATTCTTTATTTATTGAATGTTACGGTATTAAATATAACTACTTTTTAGTCGAATTTATTGCGAAATATCTAAAAGAATTTTTCGACAACGAGTCACTCATTTAAATTTAAGATAAACAGAAACAAACTGTCCTGGAACGATGATAGCGTATAATTTATTAATGCTTTCTCTTGAAGTTATACGTATTTTTGCGAAAGTTTGCCCTCCATCTGTCGACTTTCTTCTTATTAGACTAGAAATATTTTTAATTATTTTCAAATTTTGATATTTAGGAATTTCAAGATGGAGAAATTATTACTAATATATTATTATAATCCATTAAAATTTAGTGGCTGAATATAAACGATCGTATTTATTATGGAATTAAATTAATGAAAAAGTATGAAAATTTAACTTTTGAAGTTTCAATAAAATTTATGATATACTAGTGTACTTTTTTCGTTGATTAAAATGGTGAAAACGGAAAACAATTGAACGTCGCATTTCTGCATTATTAAAAAAAAATACACTTTTTTAAATAGGTCATCTGCATACTTCCCTACATCTAAACTAAACTCCTGGACAAAATTAACGCAACATCATAAATTTCCCATATTTTTTATGCTATTTTTTTTCTGACTTTATGAACCGATTTGAATGACTTTTCTTGCATTGTAGGTTGGTTCCTTGACAATGTCATAGCTTCCGCTGTTTATGATAAAAATTTAATTTTCGATTTATACTGGGTTTACTAAAAATGCTATGTTTTTCCGAAAATTCGTATCACCCTGTGGAGTAGTAAGTAGGTTTCAAAATTAAAATACTCGTCGGGCAACTGGGTATACGAAACGAACGTTTAATAAGCAGTTTCCGAACAGTTTTTATCAGTATAGCAATTTTATTTTTACTTTAAAATACATCTGCTGACACATCGCTTGCAATGTCAGAAAAAGTCCATAGTCTACTTGAAAACATTTAACAATTAATGTGTTGAATATTGAAGTCTATAAAAACATGTTACGCTATAAAACGGTGTATCTCCTTTAATAACAGAGATAATGAAGTAAACCAAAAAAGATAATGTTGGGGAAAGATGGACCTACCGTTTAATGTCAATTGCAATATGTTTCGCTTGCTGATATACTCCACAGGGTGATGCGAATTTTCGGAAAAAAACCTAGCATTTTTAGTACACCCAGTATAAATCGAAAATTACATTTTTTTCATAAACAGCGAAAACTATGACGTAGTCAAGGAACCAACCTACAACGCAAAAAAAATCATTCAAATCGGATCATAAATTCAAAAAAAAAATAGCATCAAAAATATGGCAAATTTATGATGTTGCGTTAATTTTGTCCAGGAGTTTATTAAAAAAAATGCAAAAACGCGATGTTCCATTATGGTCCTCTTTTGCTATTTTAGAGGAAAAAATGCTACTAATTTAACCAATATCTCAGCTCTAAGAATTAGCCCAGATAGCAATAGTAGCGACTTAATAGGAGATACCATGGATTCTTAAATTTATAACTATAAGGACTAGGTCATTGCCAGGATTATAAAACTACTAATTTTCCGACGCTGCAAAATGGACAAATTTTATTACGCGTGAAATCCCAATTATTTATTTTTATTTTAAAATAATATTCTAATTACATTTTATAAAATATATATTTTAAAACCATTAATTACATAAGATGGGTTAAAAGGTTTGTTCGCGTCGCAGCTCTTCAACAATGTAAATATACATTTAATCTATGATACACCAGCCAATATTTATCCAATTTAGAAGCGAATTCGTTGCGTTTTATAAAGAATTCAAACACCATTTATAATTTTACATTGGTTTTATGTTTATGCTATATATATTATTTTATAGACATAAATGTCAGGCGCATCAAAAAATTTTTAAGAAATTTATTTACTTTTTATTCAAATTTTATTACCGCTCTTCCCGATAACTAAAAAGTATATGCATATTTACTTACACTATTATAACTTTTTCAACGTTTTCTTTAACGCGTTTAAAAGTATTTAAATGATATTAGCATAATGTTTTGAACGTTCTTCCTAATTTGTAACTTTATGTGACAATTTAAAAAGTTTATAAAGTACAAATAAGTTTATAAAGAGTTTGAAAGCCTACACCCACGTTCATCCGGCCTCGATTATTGTTATTTTAAGTTTTTAAAGAAAAGCTTTTTCCCTACATATAAATTTGATAATTTTATTCTCTTAATGCTCGGTTACGTATGAGAAAAAAAATTATTCCTGCTTGTCTTCAATATATTAAGAATTCCTACGCTGAGAAATTGTTCTCGACTCTGCAGGGTTAAGGGTTTCTTTAGATGAGATACTTTGTCTTTTGTTCTGGGAAACCTCAAGTAATATTATCAAAATATTGGATAACAACCCGCCATTATACTTTTGAGAACTAAAAACAAGAGCCATTCTGTATTTATTTTATGTAAAAGCCTATTAGGCCTGGTTTGAATTTTTATCATAAAACATTTGCCTACTTTTTTATTCCAATCTTGTATACCTCTAATCTATCCACATAATTAAAAAATTATACGTCCATTGCGATTTAGTAAACTTTTTAATTAATCCATATTTAAAATTATTCGAACACAATTAGTATATTATTTGATTTTTTTAAATTGTACCATAGTTTTTAACTTTATCACAGTCTTAAAAACCTTTAAAACGGAAACGAGAACAGTTTGAAAGTCTCCGCAAGTTCATCCGACCGCCGATATTAATTTTCGCTGGTCCGTTATTAAAGGGCCGTGTGCGAAGGTATACTAAAAGCGCCCCGACGTTTTAGCGCGTCGAGACGCCGACGCGCCTATATTGTATATTTAAAGCTGGTTTGTAACTTATAGCTACAATATTATGTCGTAGGAATGTTCTTAGAATTAAATCATGAAACTCTTTGATGGAATCGAGAAAATAGTCCATTTTCTCCTTGAGACATGTGCAATAAATTCGAGAAAGTAAACTCCAAGTCACGGTCTCACGACTTACTTATAGGTTTTCAATATTTTACGGTTACGTTTCACCCAACTGAGCATCATCATGCCTAAAACCTTCATTGAAAAAGTTGGAAAAAGGAAAAAAGATAAAAAAACGAAAACACGTTAGTCTTAAAATAAAATTAACAAACAATGCAAACAACCACATAATACACTCATTCCGCCGTCATGAAATTTTGGTCAAGTTTGATATTTTATAACTTTTTTATTTTTTATGCGATTTTCATGATTTATTATCAGTTTGTAGAGCAATTTATTGTGTTTTTCCTTAATTATATTATAAAGTAAAATTTTTTTATTAGGTTATCTTATAGAGGACTAAATCAAACTGTTGTTTTTTGTCTTAAGTTCAAAACATTCTGTAGTAAACTGGAGGTGGATAATTTTATTTACATACTGTTTCTTTGTAATCTTTGATGTAGCAGTTAGAAGATGTTATTTGTGCTTAGAGAATAACGGGTTTGTTCGAATACCTGATTATGTAGTTCCTTACTTACTACTACTTACAAAAAACCCTCGAAACGTCATTAAACCACAATGTGTCATACATCGTTGCATTCGGGAGAAAAAAGCTCTCAAATTCCAATATCAGGAAAACAGAACCGTATTTAAAATAAGAAAGTTGATAATGGCCCTTCGAAGACGACTCGTCGGATTATAAAACAATTAACGCTGTTAGATAGAGCGGAAAAAGTGGCAATGCAAAAGTGCAATTTACTTTAGAATTCGATCTCAAAAAAACCCATGAAAACGATTTTTCAGAATTTCGTTTTTTTCCGGATATCTACGGAACTACTCGGAATTTTGAAACTTTCTAAACGGCATATTATTAGGCACGTAAATGCGCAACTTTACCTCCATTTAACCGACTTCGTATCTCTTACGGTTTCCGAGATCCCTGTACTGGCCCTTCTTATCTTGGACACGTTGTCTATGTTACGTAACAGTTCCACAAATCACATTAGCCGCCATATTGTAAAAACCGTGAATATTTGGAAAATCTATTGATTTTGCTTAAAGTTGGCAATGCGTCGCCGTGGCAATGTAAATGTCAATTTGCAATTTTAAACGTCAACATTATTAATTTGGATATTATACAACATAATTTTAAATCGGATCAAAAAAGGTTTAAAAACGAGTGGATTACAGCTCGGGTGGATCCCCTTAAGCAGCACAGCAATATCATAGAGCAAACTTGAATTAAGTTATATTCGCTATCCTTGTCAGGATGATGTATTAAAGCAATAAATTTAGATAAGCGTAACCATGACGTTAACTAGAAGTTGCTGTCTTGTTTTAAAGTAGGCGAATGTTGTCTCGTGTAAAATTTATTTTTTAAACAGATTTTTTTTTCTACAAATAATAGGAGTCTAATAATTCATCATTCATTTTGGACTGTTTGAGTTACGTAATTCGGTTCATTACCGCACTGAGTTATTACGACATTTTTTTTTCTTAGAATAATTGATAATTGCATTGCTCGAGGTGAAAGGACGTATGGGAGGTTCGGGCAAAACGGTCCCTGGGGGCACTGTGGATTGGTACTATTTTTCCTGTATCGTAAGGGCATCTATATACAGTGAGTCCCAGAAGAAATGTCTAAATTCATTTAAAATTCAGCGGTAAGTTTTTTCAAAAAACGCTCGTACCCGTCGATTTTGATTTTTTAATTTTTTTTTTTGTGGTAATTTCATGTATACAGGGTAGCTCAAAAATAAGTTACGACCATCAACTTAATTTTTTCAAATGAAAACATATATTTCTTATTTCATTTTTGAATTTTGCATTGAATTCTAAGCATGTTTCATGTACCATGTCCTATACATAAACTCAACAGTTATTGAAAATATTAGGATTGAACATATCTATAAGTAAGACCTGTTTATTAAAAAAAACACAACAAAATCAAATTTAATGGTAGGAAACGTGCAAAGAGAGTTTATTGATCGTCTTGGATATTGTCAAGCCGTAAATGGCGCACATTTTCAACATTTAATTTGATTTTGTTGTGTTTTTTTTTAATAAACAGGTCTTACTTATAGATATGTTCAATCCTAATTTTTTCAATAACTGTTGAGTTTATGTATAGGACATGGTACATGAAACATGCTTAGAATTCAATGCAAAATTCAAAAATGAAATAAAAAATATATGTTTTCATTTGAAAAAATGAAGTTTATGGTCGTAACTTATTTTTCAGCTACCCTGTATACCTGAAATTACCACAAAAAAAAAATTAAAAAATCAAAATCGACGGGTACGAGCGTATTTTGAAAAATCTTACCGCTGAATTTTAAATGAATTTAGACATTTCTTCTGGGACTCACTGTATACACAATACATCTTTACGTACATTAATTCCCTTACGCATAATCTGCATTCAGTCCGCATCGTTCCTTTACGTTTAGGATTATTTTTAATCGGTAAATTTTTAGCGCCTTAAATATGGTACTAAAGTTTTTTAATAAAGTAAATGTTTATATTTCTTTTCCACTAAGACATTTTTCCTTGTTTCAACAGGAAGTATTCCTGCCCTTTTAAATAAAATCTTATTCATGGAAATTGTTATTTTTATTTGATCATTAATGCTCACTGTGCTCCCACATATGTATCCTCTTTGCCCCTTATAAGGGACAAAAGGAATACTTTGCAATAACTCACTTTTTTCTATATTATGACATAGTTCTTGCCCAGAATCACCATATATGATGGAAATTTACAACCAAATAATGAAAAAATAAATATTAATCATCCAAAATGCTTCCTGAGTTGTTAAAAAATATTTGTAATCACGAAACCCAAGTGAGATACTTGCAAAGGTATAAAGACACTTCATAAATGACGCACCCACCACCTATAGTTTCCTCTTAGAGGATATCATTGCTAAACTGCCTCTACCTAGTAAAGTGGGCAGTTAGGAAAGCAAGTATGTTATATTTTGGAGTGAATTTTGGACCTTATAAAGTAGAATAGATGATTTGCTTTGCTTTTATTTCAAATTAATGTCTCTTTGTGTGGTCCAAGGTAGAGGTGCTGTCTAGTCCGAGGTACATGACCATATTGTACCTTGGTCCGTTTAGCACTAAGTTACATAAGCCAATTTTTTGTAGCTAATTGACGTTTCATTTAAAATTTGTAATACACGTTTGATTTGAAAAACAATTAGTTACTTTTGCCATCAAACTAAAAAATTACAGCTACTTAACCAAAAAGTGTCCCGAGGTACAACACTCTCCCCTATATATTCAAATAGAATAAATCTGACGCAAAGAAATATATTTTTAGAACGAGTATTTACACAAACAAGTTCAAATACTGTCTCAATTAATGTCGTAGCCAGAAGTTTATTTTTCAAAATAATAATTAAAAATATTCATTCATGTATTTAAATACATTATTTGTTTTTAAAATATATTTCTTTGCCTATTACTTATTGTATTTGAGTATTCTGTTATATATTTATTTTAAGCAAGCAGCAGAAAAACGCAACAACGCAGCGTCGAAAAATAAATTGAGTTATTTCGTGACTGATCACATGCCTGCTATAATCCATCCTAATAAGTATCCCTATGTTAGTAGGCTTTTATAAAAAATATCACTAACGCTGCGCTGGTCTGTTTGGTAATTAACTTAATATATTTTTATTTGCTATAAGAACACACGTTTTTAATCGATCCATTTTCCGGTAATCTTTCGAAAAGTGTCAATAAATTTATTTGGGTTCTTCGATAAAAAAGCGTCGCGACAGCTAGAGATTTGCTGAGCTGATGGGCCCGTTTGATTAATGACTACTAGTTCGTTACCGAACGGTTTCCCTAGACCGATTAACCCACATTACAGCAACTTAACTCTTTGAGACACCTACGATTTTAAAGGAATTCAATTCAATTGAGTCTTTGTAGCAGGGGTGGAGGAGGAGATTGACTTTGTGACTTGATTTTTTTAACAAACCCGAACAACCCCCCCCCCCCCCCTGCTCTGCATTTTTGTTAGTCTTCTTAATTTTAATTCCTCAGGGTCACATGTTTATAACAACAAGTTAAAATGGTTTACAGCTATAATAAAGCATACCACTGCAGCTTATTATATAGGGTGTTGACAAAATGTCGGTACCCCGGAATAACTCTGGTGCATCGCATTGCAACGGAAAATGTCTAGGGAAAAAAGTTGTTTGGTTTTGAAGGAGGAATAGTTTCCCATGAGAAAGACAACATGAGAAAGACAAAATCAGAACCATGCGAAAACCAAGTTTTATCCCGGAAATACTCTTTTCTCTGTCATGTACCAAAAAAATGCCCATGGAATACAAACAACTTTTTCCACGGGCATTTTTTTGTACAAGACAGAGGAAAAGAGTATTTCCGGGATAGAACTTAATTTTTCTGGTTTTGTCTTTCTCATGGTGATTATTGGTGAAGGATGGGCCCAAATTAAAAAAAATTTCGGACAAAAGATGTTTATTTTTGATCGGAGAACACGATACGCCAATAAAATATATGGGGTTCCATTTGAAAATCTTAACTTAGACCCACTCGCGCCTGGGGGTTGGGTGGGCGATTGCACCCCCCCCCCCCCCCCCCCCAGCCACTTCTTGGCATTTTTGTTAGTCTTCTTAATTTTATTCCCTCAGGATCACATATCTATAACAACAAGCTAAAATGGTTTACAGCTATAATAAAACATACCACTGCAGCTTATTATTTATGGTGGCCCATCGAAAACAGTCCAGCAAGGTTTACGGCTGTGTACGTGAAAATTTAAAAAAAACTCGGACCCGTAAACTTGTATTTTCAAGGGGGCACGTTCCACTATTAATTTCATCCCTGTAACTCCAACCCCCCCTAACGGGGGCGGCTACTGCCCTTGTTTTTTCAAATGGGAATGGGTATGTTGTGATACATCTTTTTAAAGGGCATTAAATTTCTTTAAAATGGCGCTCAAATTTACAAAACGAAGCGCCATTGCAAAGAGAATTTAATGCACTTTAAAAATATATATCACAACATACCCATTCCCATTTGAAAACACAAGGGCAGTAGCTGCCCCCGCTAGGGGGGTTGAGGGTACAGGGATGAAATTAATAGTGAAACGTGTCCCCCTGAAAACACATGATTACGGGTCCGAGTTTTTTTCAAATTTTCACGTACACAGCCGTAAACCTTGCTGTACTGTTTTCGATGGGCCACCCTGTATTATAAATAGCACATACACATACAACATAATGCAAAGAGACGATCAAACTGCTAGAAAAGCAGCCGAGATTCCTGGTCCTGATGCCACTTCCATAAGCCGAATATTTCTAATATAATCCCTAAACTCTCAATCCGTAAAAAGTTAAAGGTAAGCTTGTCCCAACCGGACCAAAATAGATAATTTTTTGATACCAAAAAAGGGTTTTGTTTTATTTTATATCAAGGGTTATTGCGAAACACGGAGCAGGTCGAGGAAAACACATTTTCTCTGTCTGTAATAAATTTTTATTAGTTTCAGGATATTACCCGTTCCTCCCGCAGGCGAATGGTCGACGGTTTAATGATTAAATAAACTTCATAATGCTGGCTTTATAATAACAAGATCTATGACTTCATTCAAGCTGTATTTGAAAATCATTAAATCATTTATTATATTATAAATTTTAATCAGAAACCCATTAAACCATTGAAATTTTTTTTGCCATAATATATTGGATGTATCGGGTGTAACGCATTATTTAGTTATTTAAAAAAGGGAAGTAATTAAATGGGTTTCCGTTATTAACAGTCGAGCTGTAAAATGATTACTTGGTCAGCAAAATTTTACAATTGGTCAATAGAAGAAAACATGTCTAGAAGCAGTTTACTTCAGAGGTCCCGGGCACTGTCAATTTATGTAACTTTCTTGTGTTTTCTTTTGCCGAATACAGAAGGAAATCGGCTACAAAAGGTGTAGCGGGGGCGCGTTTTCACTTGTCTTCACAGGGCACTGTCACGATTCAGAAACGTTTGCTGTCCAGCTAGCCATTTTGGCTGACCGATTACATTTTTCTGTTCGCAAGAACAAGAATATTTTGCTAACCAGTTAAATGATACCCTTTAAAAATTGCCTTGTCTAAAGCTCAAAACAGCTTGAGCTATTAAAAAATTTGATTTAGAAAATAAACTTTAACACCCTGTATCTCTTAACGAACAACAATTTAGCTCAATTACAGACCACCCCGTATGTTTGTCAGTATTACAGAGAAATAGAAAATGAAAACAAACCTGACAAATTTGTCACTTTTTAAAATTGACTAATAACTTTACTTTGGTCAGTTGTCAAAAATTTTTCATCCTAAGGTATATCTATCAAAATTATTAAACGAAAATCGATAGACCATATAGACGTCTGTCAATTCAATATATTTGTAAGAGGGGTTTTATTTTTATCTTATGGTCTGAAATAAAGATCAACCAACAATCCTTTTACCAGAAGCATTTTTTATTGACCTTAAAGGCGTCCAGATGTTCAAGGTATTGCCAACGCCAAGTTTTCTAAAAGCTTTGTAATTTGTTACACGTTGTGTAACACAATGACATGTGTATTTACTGCATTGGATCAAGAAATACGGGAGAATAAAAAAAGTTGTCAGTTATTACTGCATTGTTTTTAATTGAATATATATATATATATATATATATATATATATATATTGAAGCGTCTACTGATGCCAATTGTTCGATATGATAGTTTTTAACTGTGTAATGTTTATTACGTGTTTATAACCTTTTTGATTGCAAGCTAGCCCTTATGATGCCTATACAACGTGTCCAAGATAAGTAGGGCCAGGATAGGGATCTCGGAAACTGTAAGAGATACGAAGTCGGTTAAATGGAGATAAAGTTGCGCATTTACGTGCCTAATAATATACCGTTTAAAAGTTTTAAAATTCCGAGTAGTTCCGGATATATCCGGAAAACTCGAAATTCTGAAAAATCGTTTTATTTTTTTCCTGGTTTTTTTTTAGATCGAATTCTAAAGTAAATTGAACTTTTGCATTGTCACTTTTTCCGCTCTATCTAACAGCGTTAATTGTTTTGTAATCCTACGAGTCGACTTCGAAGGGCGATTATCAACTTTCTTTTTTTAAATACGGTACTGTTTTCCTGATACTGGAATTTCAGAGCTTTTTTTCCCGAATGCAACGATGTATGACACATTGTGGTTTAATGACGTTTCGAGGGTTTTTTGAACAACATCAGGAAATTTTTGTGATACGGTTCTGTATTTCTCCTAATTTTATAAATAATATCTCATAAATAAGCTCTAAATTTTTTACTTATGTTGGACTAGTTCAATAAATAACAATTAATTTAATAATAAACCACAAATAAGTGAACAAAAATCATTCCAAAACAGTAATTAAAACGAACAACGAAAAAAGTTAAAACTACATAATCAGGTGTTCAAAATGATTTCCGTTATTCTCCAAGCACAAATAACATCTTCTAAACGCCACATAACAGTTTTTTGAGATAAAGCAAAACATGCGATAGAATATCAAGCTTTTCAGCATTTGTAAAATTATGTTCCATATTTTCCTTAAAATAGAAAACAGTTTAAAACGTTCTCAAACGATCATAATTGGAATGTCAGGTGAAAAAAATCACGCGTCACCATCTTAATTTTTTTTGTTCCAAACGATTACTTTTCTTTTAAATCCGAATCAACAGAAGTTTGAAATAATGTTTCTGTATTTTGTTCACTTATTTGTGGTTTATTATTAAATTATTTGTTATTTATTGAACTAGTCCAACATAAGAAAAAATTTAGAGCTTACTTATGAGGTATTATTTATAAAATTAGGAGAAATACAGGACCGTATCCCAAAATTTCCTGATGTTGTTCAAAAAATCCGAAACGTCATTAAACCACAATGTGTCATACATGGTTGCATTCGTAAGAAAAAAGCTATCAAATTCCAATATCAGAAAAACAGGACCGTATTTAAAAAAAGAAAGTTGATAAAGTCCCTTCGAAGACGCCTCGTCGGATTACAAAACAATTAACGCTGTTAGATAGAGCGGAAAAAGTGGCAATGCAAAGGTGCAATTTACTTTAGAATTCGATCTCAAAAAAACCCAGAAAAACAATAAATCGATTTTTCAGAATTTAGTTTTTTTCCGGATATCTCCGGATATCTCGGAATTTTAAAAGTTTCTAAACGGCATATTATTAAGCACGTAAATGCGCAACTTTACCTCCATTTAACCGACTTCGTATCTCTTACGGTTTCCGTGATCCCTCTACTGGCCCTCCTTATCTTGAACACGTTGTATTAGGGCAAAACACATGTAACCGTTTTAAAATAAACATAAGCAATTTGATGAGATTCCCACTTTGTGCTTTTTGATTTTTTTTGTTGAATTAAATAAACATACACACGGAATTCCTAATTTTCTTCCCGGATTAGTTCATATTTTTCAGGTATATTTAATAAAAGAAACCTGCTTTTAAAATGCCGTACCTTAACAGTCTCATCCAGACTTTAATTAATTAAGTCACACAATCTGAATTCAAGCCCCTATTTTCTTAATTAAGGTTTGTAGGCTTGAGTAATTAAATGTTTTTGCTTATTTAGTTCCCTTACTTTTTTTTTAACAATAAAATTATATTAATTTATGTCAAAATTGGCAACCATAGTTGGCTTCCGATTATTTATATTATAGAGTTTTTTTTACAGAGATAATTTGATCCCCGAAAATGAATATTTATAGTTTTGGACCGATCGAACAATTAACTTTTTTTTTATTTTTGGATAATGTAAAATATCTTATGTAGATAATCATTAGAGAACCTATAATCAGCAGGATATACAGTGTATTATGGAAATGTACAATAATTAAAGAACATTTACGACGGACTATGTTTTAAACAACCCGAAAAAGCATATGGCATAGGAATAGCCACGTACATCACTAGGTCAAATGCCAATGACCTCGTGACGCCTTACATCGGCGGAGCGAAGTAGTTTCATATAGCGCCGCACGCTTGCGTCTGTTAGTTGAAGACCAACCAGCGGCCGGATACGTTGTCTCGTCGATCACCAACACGCTCTCAGCAATCCGCTCTATATTTTCGGCTTACGCGTGTATCTTGCCCGTCCATAAATAATCTTTGAATATTGTTTTTATTGACGCGTTTCTTCTGGACGTCAAATTTGGTCGCGTGTAATAAAATCTAATAATCTGTAGTATAATCTGTATTATTGTATTTTCAAAAGCTAACTATCGGTCCTGTTTCACTATTACTGTGTATACATAAAGTGTTTCCAGGAGTGTTCCCATAAAAAAAAAACTGATTTTGTTTGTGTCTAGATTTCCTCGCTCTTTAGGTATAAGGATAAATACAAGTAGGTAGAAAATAATTTATTTTTATAATTTTATATGGAATTTCATTTTTACATTAAGTTTGGCAACATTGCCATTGGCTCTGGGTGAAATGTTGTACAGTAGCGCGGACTGACGTGTGAGTAAGAGTGTTTATTACCCCACTTTTAAACCAGTCGTTTACAAAAATAATAAAATATGCAGCGCTTCTCTAGGACACCTAAGGAGTCACCCATTTAAATATAATACGTCATTTCCATAACACCCTGTATACATACATATTGCAATCACATATTCATTAGGATTTGAATGTATGTGATACTTAATTTTTAAATAGTCTCTTTCATTTTCTGTGTTGTGTACTATTTGTAGCATTCTTTTTTTGGGACAATCCACGCGCTGCTGTATCTTAAAATATTATTATAAAATCATAACTGCTGTATGTACTAAATAAGGAAACGTCTGCTTGATCCCACGAGACGGCTAGCATGAGCTTGACAGCTAATTGTAAAGCATTATTGGTGCCTATTTTGAAGTCACGGATAATACCACAGTCTTTGAAGAATAAACAATTCACATTCTTAGGTAGGTTGTAAACAATTTTCCAGAAAATCATTATCTGGGCGCTCGGAAAATTAGTATAATTTTTCTTTGTGGTTTTCTGTAAATACATTACGTCGTTGCCTTCGAGTGTTCGGTACTTTTTATAAAACCGTTATTGGAATGGCCGTCTTTCATACCTGCTTTCACGTTTGACGCTATCGAATAAACAACTGTCATGTTTGTAGTTATCGTTAAATAAAATTCTATGTTGCTTTTCAGTGTTTATGTGTTAAATTTAAGTATTGTTTGTGGAAAATAGTATATTACGTACCGAGGTGGAAAGTGTTTCATTCCTGTGGAGAGAGTAGGTAGTTAACCCAGGCGCGAAGCGGCGAGGTTAACTAAATCTCGAGACAGTAATGAAACTTTTTACCTAGGTTTGTATACTATTTTATTTACCACCACATCTAACATCCACTTCTTATTATTTTGAATTAAAATTATTAATAAATGGAGGTAAAGAAACTCATAGTCTGCTCCACTAGTTTAATAACAGTTAATAAAAACATACATGTTTCGAAGGCTTAAGCCTTCATCCTCAGTGAAAAATACAACATCAGAGGGAACCTATGACATTGTTAAACTAACAAAGCAGGAAAAGAAAAACTTTTATATGATTATGCAAAAATAAAGAATAAAAGTAAAAAAAGTAAAAAACTAAAGGTTTCTTCTTAAAACTACTCCATCGAATGCATGATTAAATTTTTTTTTTTTTTTTAATTTTGATCATGCATTCGATGGATTAGTTTTAAGAAGAAACCTTTAGTTTTTTTACGTTTTTTACTTTTATTCTTTATTTTTGCATAATCATATAAAAGTTTTTCTTTTCCTGCTTTGTTAGTTTAACAATGTCATAGGTTTCCTCTGATGTTGTATTTTTCACTGAGGATGAAGGCTTAATTAAGCCTTCGAAACATGTATGTTTTTATTAACTGTTATTAAACTAGTGGAGCAGACTGTGAGTTTCTTTACCTCCTTTTATTAATAATTTTAATTCAAAATAATAGGAAGTGGATGTTAGATGTGGTGGTAAATAAAATAGTATACAAACCTAGGTAAAAAGTTTCATTACTGTCTCGAGATTTAGTTAACCTCGCCGCTTCGCGCCTGGGTTAACCACCTACTCTCTCCACAGGAATGAAACACTTTCCACCTCGGTACGTAATATACTATTTTCCACAAACAATACTTAAATTTAACACATAAACACTGAAATGCATCATAGAATTTGACCTATGTAAACACGCAGTTTACATAGGTCAAGTTATTAGCATTTTCAAATAGTGTGTTCGTATATTATTTTGAGATATCGATTTTTAAAAGAATTACAACGTCAACTTTCCACCTTTCAAAGATAGATGAAATGTCATTATTACATGCATGGTTGTAAATAAATAGTAATTCTTAGTTCAATATGATAATACTGTGCCAACTTTGCCGTAAACTGGTTGCTTGTTTTTCCTAACAAACATATCAGCTGTATAAGAATGAAAACAGAAGCAGACGATAAAAAGAGATGGGGATTCAACAGATCCCAATCTCTTTTTTGTTGTATTTATTTTCGTAATAACAGGCGGATTGACGAGTGCAAAGCAGATAGAAATACCGTGTCCATGTTTCTATCAAGTCGATGGGAATACCAAATAAATTTGTATATGAAATACAGGCATATTAGTACCACAAACTAAGAAACAATGTTTACTTTAAATACAACCCGGCTAAAAATAAATCTGTGATTTATGGGAATGTGTCTGATGTGTTTTTTTCCATTCGTACGCGCGCTGTTTTATAAAAAGTCTCTGAACCCTACTTATACTAAATACCATCCGTTTATGTTACTAATTACATTCTCTCCTATATAGGCTTTCTAAATAGGATCGTTTGCTGATTGATGAGAAATAGTAACTGCCATTTAGTCGAAAACCATCTTAGGTCCCACAATAATTGAAATTCCATTGAAATGACCCTTTGGGAGGTAAGACAATTTATTTCTTCCAAGAATTGTGAAATAGTATATTAAAGTACAATTTTTATAAAGCTTGATATTTTAGCACGCGTCCATGTTAGGAAACGAGCCGCTTGCGGCGAGTTTTCTAAGGGGACAAGTGCTATAATAGCTTCATAAAACATTTACTTTATACAACTTTTTCTATTTTGTGTATTTTTTATTAAAAAAAATACATAATTAAAACTAATAAATGCCATAAAAATTTTGTAAATTTTTATGTTGGCAATAGTCAAATTATTTATCAAGTGAACGTTGATAAATTATACGTGTCCGCCATTTTATCGCGAATATTGAAAGCTTTCTTAAAAGTAATCAATAATGGATCAAGAAGATATTATTAATTTAATTCCTCCTGAGTTAAGGGAAATTGCAAATAATACTTTTACCAAAAAAGTATACGAAAAAGACTACAAGACCTTCACAACCTGGTGTACTGCGAAGGGTATTTCTAAAAGTAGTGAAAATGTTCTAATCACTTATTTTGAGAAGGAAAGTAAAACTAAGAAGTCGTCGACTCTGTGGTCCTTATACTCAAAATTACGAGCCTTGCATTAACATTTATGAAAACACAGATATAAGAAATTATGCAAGACTTCAAGCCTTTTTAAAAAGGCAATCTGAGAGCTACAAGCCCAAAAAATCTTCCATTTTAGATTTAGAGGATATCAATAAGTTTATAACTGAGGCTGAAAATAGCATTTACTTAGGTTTAAAGGTAAGAAAATTGTATAGTACCTACCTATACATTAATTTTTATATACTCGTTTCCTACATACTTGATTTTACTCAACGAAGGTGAAGAAACAAAATTCCAAGCCTTATTGCAAAGTATCTTCATAAGCAAAGTTCAGAATTTTTACTGGGCACTGTTTTAGACGTTCCAATGTGAGCGATCTTGCTAACAAAGGAAGCGATTTAGTCAAAATAAGAAAAACATGGGAGACGGAAGTCTTCAGCCGTTGCCGAAGGGTACATTGAGAGTTCACTTCACAAAATAATGAAAGTGCTACATTTTCTGCTGGAACATCAACAAAAGAAAACACTATTTTACAACCAGTTCTTACTAAAAGTGGATTATTGGATCCGCAAATAAGGATTAATCATGAACAAAAAGTTTCAAACACACAAACTATGCCCGGTCACAATAAATGTTTATAACAACTGCACTTTTAATAATAAATAATTAGTATACAGTGTATTTATTAGCTTTAAATTGATATCTTTGTAAGAGAATATATTACGTGTTCATCTAAACTTGTGATTGTGAGGTTAGTTTAGGAATTGTTTATTATGCAACCAAATATACACAGCAGTACCACCAACCTTTTAAAATGAAAAAAACGGTATCAAAAGAAGCTTATTACGATACTGAAAACGGTATCGAAAAAGCTTTCATATGAAACCAAAATAGAAAAAGTAAGTTTATTAATGCAATCATTAAAACATGTCCATAAACATATTTTTTTTATGTAAATATGACCTGTCATTGCTTCGTACAAATTTATTTAAAAAGCTCAGAATAGTTGTTTTGCCTTGAAAGTAAAATTGCAACTTTTCACGTAAATTTTAGTATTTTAGTAGCTATAAAGTTTCTTTTGATGCATTTCAGCGATATACGAAACAGTAAATCTTTAGTTTGTATGATATTTTATTACTTACATAAACAGATACTCAAATCGAAAATAAGAAATTTTGCTCTATATTTGACGAAAGCATTTAAAATAAATGGCAGCGGCAAAGAACAGAGAAAGAATATTGTAAGAGTATGATTCAAATCGAGATCATAGACGTGGTTAACTATATGAAGGCCGTAATGTCATCTGTGACACTTAATGCATTTCATCCATATTTCGCCAGGCTTGGACTTGGAAAAAGTTTCTGTGCGAATTATTCAAATCCAATAATTTTCATGTTCACCTGACTCATGATCTAGCTTTCATCAATTCATAATTTGCTTTATTGTTTACTGTACATTTTCTTTCCGCATCCTCATTTTTTTTGGCGTTTATTATTTTGGCGGATCGTAGACAGACCTGTCCAGAGGCTGAAACCTATCGCTAACTTGGCAAAGATATATGCATCGAATAGGAAGATTGCTGTAAGAAATTATCTAAGAGAAGAAAAATGGGATGTATAATAAGATTGTAACAACCAGCCCCGCTGCCACTGAAGCAACCTACCCGGACCATTTAATTGCAACGAGAAAGGATCAGAAATGTTTAGATTGATTAGATGTAGCTGCATCTTCTGACAATACAATTCTGTCGCAGTTACACCGCCGATGATATACAACAAATTGTTAGTTTACAAGTGGTAAAGACACATAAACTGAATTTCCTCAACAAATACGCCATTAATTCAATCACAACTGCAGTGAGCCGTTCCGCCCAGTAGACTGAACATGTGTCGGTGATGGCAGGGTCGAATTATTCAGGTGCACATTTTAAACTATAGTTGTTGCAGAATTATACCGTTTACTCTGCCATAAATAAACTACCTGATTAAACCCTATTGTATACGCCTGAACCTCTTCAAAGCTCAATAAATTTGATCAGGGCCGGCTTGAAAATGTATACCATACCACATGATTTATTTTTATAATTTAAAATAAATAGATAGGTATTTTTAGTTAGGTTCCTATAACCAATGTAAAATAATGATAACAATTAATGATAATTGAAAATAATATAGTTTAAAAGTATACTTAACTATTAGGATAACAAGTACAATAAAAATTAAATAAATTCTAAGAAACTTTTGATAATTTATTCAAAATTTAACTCTGTATCACTGTCACTATCTTCATCTAAGCCTAAACTTCTAATTAAGGGTTGAACATTTGTAATCATACAATTGTAAGAATTTTCCACCATAAGTACATGCTGTACACAGTTTTTCCGGCCGTCTGCAGAAATTTTTCTTACTTCGTTTTTAATTAATTCTACTACAGATGCATTTAATGTAGGAGAAATATTATTTCTCCTAATATTGGATTTTAATTGGTGCCATATTAGCTCAATAGGATTGAATATACAATAGTACGAAGGAAGACGCAACACTGTATGTCCAGTTTCTGCTGCAAGATTGTCACACTCGTATTCCTTATTTATTTTAAAAGCTTTTAATACTTTTAGCAGTTCTCGTTTTTTGTAAGTTTCTTCAAAATATAAATTATTTTCAATCATAAAATTTGGAATTTCTGCTTTTGTATTATTAGAATTGGGAATGATTTTTACTTACCGACTATGCTAACTAGCATTGTCCATTACAATGACGCTATTTTCAGGTATATTTTTAAGGAGTTTATGTTTAAACCAATATTCAAAAAGTTGTGCGTCGGTATCTTGATGGTAATCTAAAGAAGAATCTGCTATGGTTTTAGCTGAAAGCAGCAGGCAATTTGGAACAAACCCGTTCTCTGAACCAGCATGTAATATTGTGATTCTTTTGCTTTTATTTAATGGTGCCTTGGTTTGACATTTCATCATCCCAGCCTTTTCTTGGAGTGTCATGGGTATCGAACCATGTTTCGTCAAGGTAAATAATTGTACGATTTTCTTCTCTAAATTGTTTAACAGCTGTTAAATATTTAAGTCTCCATTCCCAACACATGAAGATGTCCCCCTATCAGCACAATTCCAAGGACGCCACATTCTCCCACTAATAAGCCTAACTAAAAATTACTCGCCGGAAAACCACTAAATATTAAAATTATTAAAAATCACTTTGTATTTATATATGCATCAGGCATAGGTATAAATTGAATTTGTATACCTGGTCCGGCTCTGCTCGAAAAGTTTTTAAAATTTGGGATTTCCTTATTTATTTTATCATCGAATGGATAATGAGTTTTATTGCAGTCAAAAGATCAACGATATAATTCTGCAAAAACTATAACTGTAACAACTCCCCTATTCCAAAATACAAATCTAATAATTGTATACATTTTTTCTTATAGATTCATAGCCTAGGCTTCTGCTCCAAAAATAAAAATAAAACAATAGAATTTATTGGTATCTGCTTTATTCAGATTGTAAAAAATTATTGAATGCAACTTGAGCAAAAATTAGCTTTTCCATTCGCGAAAAATAGTACTTTAGGCTATTGTTGCATTTAAAAATTATTCTAGTAGAATCCGCCATAATTACATAGACATTATTTACATACCACATACTTCTCCTAACATAAATTGCGCAGTTAACTCATTTTAATTTTTTGATTGCTTTATGAAACACTACATTAAATAAATAAATTATTCGGTATCGTATCGTTTAAAATATCAAATCACAATTTTATTACATAACTCTGTCCGTAATTGTTATAGAAAATCCATCCGCTCGTTTCAAGATGATATCTGCTTGTAGCTTGAAATCTTCTTCGCCCTTCAGTGATTTAACTTTGTATTTTCTTAATACAGTTGCGAGAATAACCTTCAGTTTCAACAAAGCATATTTTCGTCCTGTAAAATAAAAGCTCTTTTTTAAAAGTTATTTTTAATTTTAGCTTTCCGTGCCAAGAAATGAGGAACGGGACACTTAATGGAATCAATCGAAAGGAAAAGTATGTTTACTTTTCAGGTGATATTAATATCAAATACTAATATGTGAAATAGTATATTACGTACCGAGGTGGAAAGTGTTTCATTCCTGTCGAGAGAGTCGGTAGTTAACCGAGGCGAGAAGCGCCGAGACAGTAATGAAACTTTGCACCGAGGTTTGTATACTATTTTATTTACAACCCCATCTAACATCCACTTCTTACTATTTTGATTTAAAATTTTTAATAAAAGATAAATGTCATTTTGACTTTTCCATTGAAAACTTAGACAGAAATTTCAAATAACCGTGGTAATAGTTTACCACCACTACCATATATTGGTATATGGTATATATATGGTTTCCATGTCACTAAACAATATATTATTTTAACAACAGAAAAATACGGAATCAGATGAGGAATTTGATTTTGCTGCTACTCCACTAGAAATTCGAGAAGAAATAGTAGAAGAAGATCTTCTGCCAACTAAAAGCCGCCCGAGATATGACAAGGTATATAACTTATTTGAGTTGGGTTAAATGCGGTGAAATGACATATTTTCCATTATACGGGAAATAAAAATGATAATTCTTTTGTTAAATTTCACAGTTTTTTATTTCAGTTGCCTGACACGTGTTTCGACCTTCTGAGGTCAGTATCGAAGGAGTACAGATGATACTCCTGTCACGTGTCAGGCAACTGAAATAAAAAGCTGTGAAATTTAACAAGACAATGTATATAAATAACTGTTTCAAAGAATGGTGTACGGGAAACAAAGTTCAAAATCCTGGTTCTGAGACGGCGCTATAACTTTATTTCAGTGAAATGCCAACACAAAGAAGATATCAACGATTTGGTAACAATATTCAATGCTGAGGACCACGCTATCAATTAGGAAAAAAGTAGACATATCTAAACACGCAAAGCTATTATCATTTTTAAAAGAGTATATTATTTTGAGATATCGATTTTTAAAAAAATTACAAAAAAATAATTTATTTTCCACCCGGGTGAAAAGTAAAAGTAAAAAAACGTCAACTTTCCACCTTTCAAATATAGATGAAATATCATTATTACATGCATGGTTATAAATAAAAATTATTTCCTAACCAGCCGAAGATAACCTAATACTATAAGGGCGTATTATTGTCTATATTATAGTACTTAAAATACTAATTCAGAATGAGTGATACTACCAAGAAAAGGAAACCTTCTCCATTGAGAGGAGGGACATCTACCCACTGTACTGACGAGAACTGGAAAGTTCGACACCGGTCTGCAGGTGGTAACATCTTATCAATGGAGAAGGCTTCTTTTTCTTGGTAGTACCATTCAATCTGAATTAGTATTTTAAGTTCTGCAGTATAGACAAAAATACGCCCTTATAGTATAAGTAATTATAGTGTAACGTTTATTTTTGTCAACGTCATCTTTGTTTGAGTGGGTTATATTATTTTCAAAAAAAAATAGTCTTCCATTGTAAAGGAGAAAACTTTTTTAGTGTCCTTCGATAATAAACGGGCAGAGTAACTTTAGAAGAATCGTTGTAAAATGTGCAGAACATGCCGAATTATTGCTACAAATACTAACCTACACAACTCCTTGGGCCTGCGCTAAACGGAATATAAGCATAATAATGTCTCTCTTGGCATCTTTCTGGGAGGAAATTGTCCGGGTCAAAAACATTAGGATTCGTCCAGTATTTGGGATGTCTATGGGCCAAATATTGTCCTAGTATTACAGCGGTTCCGGCTGGAATTGTGTAGTCGGCAGAAGCTAAAAAGAAATTCCATTTTATAGACCAAATATATTATCAGGGATTCACGTGAAACCATCGCTTAAGGAGCTTAGCGCTAGGTTAAACCATATTATATTTAAGGCTATATTTACCTAATTTAACATCCTCATTAACCTGTCGAGAAATCAAGGGTACTGGTGGATATAACCTCAAAGATTCCATAATGACGCGTTCCAAATATTTCATGTGTAGAGTGTCGGCGAAAGTGATTGGTCGTTCCCAGTCATCATGGAAGATTTCCTTTAGTTCTGCAATGACCTTGTCTTGGATGTTCAGATGCACTCCCAAAAGACAAAGAACGAAACTGGAGCCTGCGGCAGTGGTATCATGTCCCTTAAGTAAAAATATTTTTAATCGGCGCATTCAGGAAACATTGTTGAAATATGAATGTAGTTTAGCGATGAAGCGTGGTATTTTGTATTTTATGCTCTATCGCCGGATAGACGCTAGTTTAAATTACAGAAGTTTTAATACCTCAAATAAACAACAATGTTAATGGACTTTTAGCCAACTGTTGTTTGTGACTGTATTGATCTCGAATTGTTCTTGAATATGATACCTCAAAGTGATTAAAGTTTGATAATAGTATTTTTAATAATCCATCTAAGAAATAAAAAGTCTATGCTTGTCAGGTGGTATTAATATCAAATACCAATAGAATTATTATTTCCAGACCACCCGATGATCCTTATACAATAAGGGCGTATTTTTGTCTACACAGTAGCACTTTAAAATACTATTTCAGATTGAATGGCACTACCAATAAAAGGAAGCCCTCTCCATTGATAGGATGCAACCACATGTAGATCGGTTTCGAACTTATTTGTTCTCGTCAGTACAGGGTAAGTGTACATACCCATCAACAGAGAGGACTTTAACTTAACGCCGTAGCGCCATCTCTTAGTAGTCCCACATAATCTGAGCGGACATTATTTGATTAAATCAAGTGTGGGACTACTAAGAGATGGTGCTGAGCGCTTTATTTTCTCGACTACCGTCGATAGTACGGCGCTAAGTTAAAGTCCTCTCTGATGATGGGTATGTACACCTACCCTGTACTGACGAGAACAAATAAGTTCGAAACCGGTCTACTGGTGGTTGCATCCTATCAATAGAGAGGGCTTCCTTTTCTTGGTAGTACCATTCAATCTGAAATAGTATTTTAAAGTGCTACTGTGTAGACAAAAATTGTATAAGGATCATCGGGTGGTCTGGAAATAATAATTTCCCATGTTGGTATTTAGTATTTTTAATACTTAAACCTTTTTATTTGTTATGTTTAAATCAATATTCAAATAATCGACAAATATGATTTTTTGCATCTTCCAAACTTGAATAACCTTTGATGTGCACACCGTGCACACGATATTTATTAAGTTGAAATAATAATGTGGGTATTTAAGCTCTTTGATTAGACATTTAAAAAATCACATACCTCAAACATAATCGTGTCAACTTCTTCCTTAATTTCCTCGTCCGTTAGTTTATTGCCAGCTGTTTGACTAGCCTCAATCATAAAATCGAGGAACGCCAATCGTTTTTTCTCTCCTAAAAAATAAGAGATAATTGTGCTTTCAGGGCTAATTTTCTATCAATTGCGAAAATGATAATTATTTACAACCCGCTTTATAAAAGAAATATTATCAAAGAAATGCTACAAAATATTTTATAAAAGTTCTTTGTCAAATATATTTGATAGTCTAATACCGGCCTAAGATACGTTTATTAGTTTCCGAGCTGCTGTAAGATTATACCGTTTACATGAATTCTAAACTTACCAATATCATTTTCTTCATTATCTTCTAGATCATCATGAATATATTTGTAATTTTCAGTCTTTTCATTCACTTCATTTTCTTCTGCTTTAACTGCTTCCTTATACAAACTGCTTTCGCCTTGAGATGCTCGCGCAAAGTAGTTTTCCTTCTTCCTTTTAATGACCTGAATACAAATAGGTTGAATAAGCAATACTTTTATTGAATTGGCAATATCACTAGAATTTTTGTTAATAAGCGAAATTTCTAAATTGTAAATGTGCGAAAAGAAATAATTCTTACGCTTCTGGTTAGATTGTGGATGATTTCTATAAATTTGCCCTGTTGAGTTGCCATACGAGTCCATTTAAATATGAAATCTGGCCTTAGCCACACCTTGTAGTGTCTTAAGTGGAGAATGTTGCACATACTGAAAATAAAACAAATAATTTCACTATCATTGGTGACTAGTTTCAGAGGGTTATCCGATACTAGCAAGATTCATCTGATATTGAAAATGTGACAATATGCTTATTAAGTAACGAAAAGAATTATATCTCTTTTTACCTTATATCTTATGATTTTTCAGATTAAATATATGCTGTAGAATATCTACTGAATATTTGTAAAGTAGGTATACAAATACGAGAAAAAAAATTAAAATGGGAAAATTCTTTTTAGTAAAATCGGTTAAATTTTTCTAGTAATTTAACTTACTCCATCACGGCTTTCGCGTATGCAAAGCCTGTATTATCTTCGGAAGTTTTTTGTACACCCATAGCAGTTTCTAAAAATAAAATAAATAATTTAAATTAAAAAATTAAATTAAATTGAAATCCAGGGGCGTAGCTAACACTGAAGCAGGCGTATCCATGAAACTGTTTACTCGAACAACAAGGGTTCCACCAATGCTTAACCAAGAATCTGTAAAATATTACGACGCAAGAAAGGCAAGAAATGCCGAATAGCCCTCCTTTCGATGGAATCCAGTAGCCGAACTGTATGTTTGGGTGCAGAGCTCCAGACATGAGAGCAGTACTCTAGTGATAGTCGAATCTGGGCTTTGTATAGTGTCAAAAGTTGTTGAGGTGTGTACAACTTTCTGGTTCGGAAGAGTACACCAAGTTTCTGAGAAGCTATCTTGGCGATTGCCACAACGTGGTTATGCCAAGACATATTTCCTCCCAGATTGACGCCCAGCAAATTAATAGATGACGCCAGTGGGATTGCGTGTCCGGCCATGACTATATCCGGTTCTGTAATGTTAACCTTTTTAGAGAAAACTGCTGCCTGGGTTTTTTTATCGTTAAATTCGACTTGGTTACTGTCACCCCAACCCAAAATGTCTTCCAGGTCTGAGACGTGATACTTCATGCTGTCTGCGAAGATGTGCGTCGGCAGCCGATGTTTACGCATTCAAAGAGAAAGACGGGATTAGTGTGCTATCGTCAGCAAAACTAAATATCGGATTTTTAGTTTTCACTAGAAGGTCGTTAATGTAGAGTAAGAAGAGATTGGGAGACAATATGGACCCTTGAGGAGGAGGAGGCATTGATGGTGAAGGTGTCTGAGAGAAATGTCTGTTGTCTGTTGTTTTTGTCATTTTCAAATAAAATTAGCACACTCAGGGCTTCTTAGGGTTTTAATTTTTTGTTAATACGATCTACAAGTAATTGTTGTACCTAGGTATGTACCTTTTGAGCATTATTGCAACAAGAAATAATTTTTTGAAAAATGCACTGCTTTGTTGAAGTGAATATGGGGTATACCAATACTGCTCTGACCATTAGCATAATAATTGAACATTAAAAGGAGAATTTTTAGAGATTTCTGTTTTCGGAAATCTTAGGGGTTTAAAAAATCATTTCTAAATAGTAACCAAATATATTGTCGATAGTTGATACATATTAGAAAGAATGACGCAATAATAAGCCCTCTTAGCTAAACCATTATTATCAGAAAGTACAATTTGCCGAAAACAAGAAACCCTTTCTGTCAAGTCAATCAACATTTGAGGACTTTAGAGCCTAGAATTCCAAGTCAGTCTCTAAGGTCAGGTTTCTGTTAACAAATTTTTGGATATTTTCCTTCCTTATCACTCTTCAGAGACTGACAACCGTGGTGAAACTATATAGATAACAAAAACAAACGATGCTTATTGTGACAATTTATTTCCTGTAGTTCCATATAGAACGTTTTATTAAAATATTTATTTTTGGAAGCGGCAGATACCTTGTATAGTCGAAGCATAATGTGGGAAAAACAGTTCTGCGTAGGTACATCATATACGGGGTATCGAATAAATAAAAGAAAGTCCGTTTTCTGTGAGTTTTAAAATTATATACAGGGTAAGTAATGGGACATGGAAAAACCACAGACTCCTTACGTAAAAATATTAGGATTTAATTATACTTACCTATATCCGAAAGTTGATATTAACTGAGATACAGGCTGTTAAAGTTAAAACTTCATTTTTGTTTTTCTCTAATAACTTTGACAGAAACGAACGGTTTTTTACAAAATTTGGCAATTATGGTTTTCTTTAGGATGAGAAACTTATTGTTTGATGAAATTTGAATGTACAACGTAGGGGGCGCTGCTTGCGGCATTTTTTGCACATTTATTAGGTCATAACTTTTTTGTGCCTCCGTGTACTTAAGTTTTTAATGAAATAATACTTTTCTCATATTTATTACGTAAAAAAGGTACACTAATTTCAGGTCGCTCAGAGTTAACGTTTCGGAGATATATGCATTTATATTGTTTACCGCCTATTATAAATTTTTTTTAAAAGTAACCTATGAGGAAACAAATGGAATTTAGAGATACAGTTGCTATGAAACCCCATGTTGTTATTTGTTTATTGATTATTGTGTTTCGGCATTGTTACTTAACTTAGGATAAACTCAAAAATGGAACATTTTTTACACAGCTATTTTACAATAATCAACAAGCAAATAACAACATAGAGGTTTCATAGCAACTGCATCTCTAAATTTAATTTATTTTCTCTTAGGTTACTTCAAAAAAAATTTGTTTGCAAATTAATAATAGGCACTAAACAATATAAATGCATATATCTCCGAAACGGTAACTCTGAGCGACATGAAATTAGTGTACCTTTTTTACGTAATAAATATGAGAAAAGTAAGATTTTCATTAAAAACTTAAATGCACGGAGCCACAAAAAAGTTATGACTTAAAAAATGTGCAAAAAATGCCGCAGACAATACATTGAAATTTCACCAAAAAATCAATTCTTCATCCTAAAAAAAACATAATTGCCAAATTTTGTAAAAAATCGTTGGTTTTTGTCAAAGTTATTAGAGAAAAACAAAAATGAAGTTTTAACTTAACACCCTGTATCTCAGTTAATATCAACTTTCGGATATAGGTAAGTATAATTAAATCCTAATATTTTTACGTAAGGAGTCCGTGGTTTTTGCATGTCTCATTACTTAGCGGTATATAGGTCTTATTTTTTTTCCGTCAGAATTAATGCCAAAGGTGGTGTAAAAATGCTTCCTCTATGATGCGAACTTTATACCAAACGACGATAAATCCGGTATTTCTCTTCCTATCCTTTCCACGCGACCTTGGGGGAAGATTTAAAAACTCCTGCATAAATCCATTTAATGATAACAAACAGATTATAGATACTTACCCATAAGAATATCTACTGTAGCTCCGCTCATATAGTCATGAACATCAAATATGTTATCCTTCTCTTTGTCTAACTGCTTTAATAAACTTCTGGCATTTTTGTTAAAAATTGGCATAAATGACTTCAAAATAGATGAATGGAATGTCGGTGCGATCATCTTCCTGTGCGATCGCCATTTTTCTCCTGAAACAAAAATGTTTAATTTTTAATTTTTAATGAAAACATTGATATTCTGGTACGTGAAGAAAATAAAATGTGCGTCAAAAAGATGATAAGTATTATAATTTAGGGCCGACCCTGTGCCTTCTAATTTCGATTTGAAGATGTCGGAACATACACAATAGGGTTTAATCAAGTATAGTTGATTTATTGTGTTAAGGTCAGCGGTATAATGTAAAATTTACGGATATAAATACCTTTACTAATGAGAAGACCATCTCCTAGCCAAGGCTGGAAAAGGTTGTATTCTGGCGATTTTTGAAGATGAACGTTGCTCCCTAATATAAGCTAAAAAATGAAATAATTATAAAAACATTTTACACCATTCGTTTCTTTGCAATATAAGCAATTTATGGAGAAATTATTTAGTTATTTTGCATATATTTTGGACGTACTTATAGTGATGTGTCTAACTATTTTCTGTATTTAAGTGATATACCGGAAAATTGATTTTTATTTTTTTTAATATACTACTCCGTTACCTCTATATCTTTGGGGTCCACAAGGCCCACATACAGTTGTGGACCTATGTAAATTTTGATAACATCGCTTTTCAATTCACTGTATACTCGTAAAACTTTTGTCATCATTTCTAAAATAAAAAAAGATTATCTTAGCAACCAAATATTTGAAAATTTCTTCAATATGAGAAAATGTTCATTATATACAGGGTGTCCGCTAAGTAATGGGATATGGAAAAACCACAGACTCTTTAAGTAAAAATATTAGAATTTAATTATCCTTACCTATATCCGAAAGTTGATATTAACTGAGATACAGGGTGTTAAAGTTAAAACTACATTTTTGTTTTTCTCTAATAACTTGGTTTCTTAGGATGAGAAAGGTATTTTTCCACATTTATTAGGTCATAACTTTTTTGTGCCTCCGTGTATTTAAATTTTTAATGAAAATAATACTTTTCTCATATTTATTACGTAAAAAAGGTACACTAATTCCAGGCCGCCCAGAGTTACCGTTTCGGAGATATATGCAGTTATATTGTTTAGTGCCTATTATTAATTTGCAAACAAAAATTTTTTTTTTAAGTAACCGATGAGAAAACAAATGAAATTTAGAGATACAGTTGCTATGAAACCTCCATGTTGTTATTTGTTTGTTGATTATTGTGTTTCGGCATTGTTACTTAACTTAGAATGGAGGTTTCATAGCAAATGCATCTCTAAATTTAATTTATTTTCTCTTAGGTTACTTCAAAAAAATTTTGTTTGCAAATTAATACTAGGCACTAAACAATATAAAAGCATATATCTCCGAAACGGTAACTCTGGGCGACCTGAAATCAGTGTACCTTTTTTACGTAATAAATATGAGAAAAGTATTATTTTCATTAAAAACTTAAATACACGAAGGCACAAAAAAGCTATGACCTAATAAATGTGCAAAAAATGCCGCAGGCAGCGCCCCGCCCCCTACATTGTACATTAAAATTTCATCAAACAATCAGTTCCTCATCCTAAAAAAACCATAATTGCCGAATTTTGTAAAAAACCGATGGTTTCTGTCAGAGTTATTAGAGAAAAACAAAAATGAAGTTTTAACTTTAACACTCTGTATCTCAGTTAATATCAACTTTCGGATATAGGTAAGTATAATTAAAGCCTAATATTTTTCCGTAAGGAGTCTGTTGTTTTTCCATGTCCCATTACTTAGCGGACACCCTGTATACTTATAATTATAATATGCTTAAAAGTCACCCCCATACAGATTTGGCAAACAAAACTATACAATTAGATACCTAACGTGCAAAAAAACAACGTAATATATTTGCTATAAATTAAATAAAGTGGAAACAGATTTCTTTGTCTTATCCTAATTCGTTCGGAGATTTTCATACTCGTATTCTCCTGTCGCAGACTTTCCAAGGCGACCTATCGTTACAGTTTTTCCAAGTTTAGTAAAATTTCACTAGATCTACTGATTTTTTTAATGTAGTTATGTGGTTGAAACTTTTTTAAAAATCCTATTTTCTAGTGATTTTTTTATTCACATCCAAAAGCTAATTGCTATTATCAAATTTGAATCTATTGCTTTAGTTACCTATTTCCTAAAATATCTTTGTATTGTTAAATCTTCAATGTACTATGCTTAGATCAGTGGCGCATCCAATAACTGATTTACTTAAATTCGGTACTAAATAATATTTTTCGAACTTTTACTTTTTTAGTTTAGGAAATAAAGTTCTAATAGTATATTAAGATACAAGTTTCATAAGACATTATCTTAGAGCACGCGAAGGGGGAAGTGTTCTAAAGTACAAGTGCTCTAATTGTCTTATGAACCGTGTATTTTATAATATTTTTTCTATTTGGGTTTTTAAAGTCTGAAAAACTTTAAAAAATATAGTAGATTTTTTCCATTTAATTAATATTTTCTTTTTGGGTTGGCAATACTTTTACAATTTAATAAAATGTTACAAGTATCAAATATGCCATACGTAATAATTGAAACTAAATATATTATTAAAGTTAATATAAGGTTGTGCTCCGTCAGAAATATGAGAAATTGCAGAAAATAATCTAGAAGTTTTCCATACAAAATTTCTGTGGAATCCATAATGACTAGAAAACTAATTTCAACGAAATCAAAGTAAGCGTAAAATTCGAACCCTACTTGCTGCCAACATAAAAAAAATAAAATTTCAGTTTCATTAAGTGGCAGGTTATTCAATTTTTTTGCATTTCATAATGTAGTCATTATGAAACCCAAATAGAAAAATTAATATTATGTTTCTAGAAACTAAGCGGTACTATTATAATAAAATAATAAAGGATTACATACCTTTTGGTGTCAGTCCCAGTGCTTCAAATGCATTACCTATAATTGGATATGGCTTAGGGCCAGGAATATTCTTACTTATTTTAACATGGCGTAGAGATTGGAACCAGAAATGGTATATGGTAAGAAGCGTGATTACGCCAAGTAAAACTGTTAACAGTGCGCCTGGAAGCAGCGAATCTGCCGAACCTAATAGTTCGGTTGCCTGCAAAAAATATTCGACATATAAATGATTTGTTGCAGTTCTTTCGGTAATCTCATTTAAAAAAGGAAGAGGTTTACTAAAACTCTAACTTTTTATTAATTCATATAACTTATTTTACTGTATTGTCGGGACACTTCATAAAACTAAATAGCTAGGAACAATAACGCTAAGCAACATACAGTGTGTTATGGAAATGACTTATTATATTTAAATGGGTGATTCCTTGGGTGTCCTAGAGAAAGTCTACATACTTTTTTTTTTAAATCGAATATCTAAATACTAAGGTAAAAACCATTTTTACCCACATACTTTCGCGCCGTTCAATCTGGATTCACTTAGCAACAATGTGGGTCACTAGAGTATACTAAAAGTGTTGTCAGATGACACCGCGTGTCTCAATATGTTTCGAGACTCGGAAGTGGAACGACGTTGTCGAGGGTTCCACGTGCTTGACGTATACGAATTTTAAACGTTTTGTTAGTTGTATTGCCCGATTTTTTTTTGTTGTGAAATAATTCATAATAATAAATGTTGTGATGTGATTTCAAATTTGTATGATATTATCTAATGTTGGTTCTGTTGCAAACATACTTTTTGTATTTTATCTTTTTATGGAATTTAATTATAAAACGGATTATTTTAAAATAAGATCGAAGGTAAGAGAGTATGTATCTTAAAATTGTAGTTTTATTTTTCTAAAAAGTTTGAAAAAGCAGTGATAACGCGCGTCAAAGACGTCTTGTTGTCAAAAACTGAACACGTGCGTTTAAAATTCTCTTTTGAGCCTCGAGACTGCGTCAATAAACTATTTATTGCGAAGGTCCTCAGGAGCGGCCACGTCAATTTTGAGATTTCATATAAAGTGTATATTTCGCTTAATAATTCAAAGCGCCATTTATGGTTATTTTTATTAATTTATTTTCATCCCAGGATTTGCCGGTTTAAATATAATAAGTCATTTCCATAACACCCTGTGTAATTATACAGGGTGTCCCAGAATATGTGGAAGATAGATAGAACACTTAAAAATAATAGGAGAAGTTCATATAAATTATTTAAATATTAACGATTTCCAGGGACGTCCGTCATGGGTCCGTATCTCCGTAGGAGGGGCCGTAGGAAGAAAAATGTATAAGAACTTCTCCTGTTATTTTTAAGTGTTCTATCTGAACCCGGGCAAGTGACTACATATACTGGGACACCCTGTATAGTTTAAAATTCAATTCGGAAGGGATAATTTCTAACATAAAATAGTATTTGATATAGATAAAAGCAGATATTAGAAAGTAGATATTATTATAATATTTATTCAAAGAATACACTTAGAGAGCACTGATTTTACTGCTAACAAGAACTTTAATACCAATTCTGTACCTAAACGGTATAGTTTATCGACTCGAATAGAGAGGACCTATTTTATTAAGTAATATTTGTCTTTAGAATGATATCCAATCAAACCAGAATAAAAAATATATCACAAAAATTAAATTTGAATTTCCGGCCTCTGGTTATCTTTATTTTAACGTGTAGAATCACATCTCCGGGTACAAGTCCTGATATATTATTAGAACAACCTGTATATTATTTACTGTCAGTTATAGTAAGTTTTTTTTATTATTGGTCTCTTGAGGAACCGCAAACATGCATTTATGGAACTCTGTTGTTTCGCGGCATCCAAATTAAGAATCACAGTAGGTATATTGAATCCGATATTATTTTGACATTTTGGCGACGGTTAAAGTAAGGTTGGATTTTTAACTGTATAAATATTGATATGTTTCTTTGTGAGAGCTAAACTCTGTTATAAATAAATTATTAAAACACACAAAATAACAACAATAATAATAATGATAAAATAACAATCACAAAAAAGGCGGGGTTTAGCTTAAATAGCTACGCATAGCACTTAACATAATCTTATGATGTAGCCAATTTATAAATATATATTTAAATTATAATCAATTGTATGAACTGGAAGCGAAATAAGAATAATTCGTAATGCACAATGGAACAAAATATCAACCAACAAGAAAGCTAGGAAGTAGAAAAATTAATACAAATAATCCTAAAAACCAACTCTTACTCGTCCATAAATTTTTAACTTTTGGCGAAAATAGATATACATTTTCAATAAGGAAATTCATGAGGAGCTAAACATTTTTTTCGGAAAATTACATTTATACAAAACAGACCTTATAACTTATCGCCGCCATTTTGTCAAGAATGTAAATTAAAATGTTTATTTAAAAACCTTTTTTGAAGACATTAACAGTTTAAAGAAAAATACTAAGCTCGCTTGTAAAAAATTTTTAATAAATATGTCAAATCCTATCGGTTTATCCTGGCCATAAAATAATTACCTTTTCTTTGATTTTGTTCCTAATACTAGACTAGAGATATTGACATAATTAAAAATAAATTATACAGGGTACGCAAACGAAGCGAGGACGGAAGATTAAATCGTTATCGAAGAACTTATCAACAATGCTAAAACAGCTTGAGATATTGGCGAAATGTAGTAGTATTTGTAGTAGTAGCAAAAATGTATTCTTTTAAAATTTATATCAAAATAACTAAAATACGGTAAACTCTAAGAATTAAAGGGAGCTATTTTGAACATGTACTTTAGTTTACAATTATTAGTCTAGTCGCCTATAACAAAATTTCCCAATAAAAACTCTATTAAAACAACATAATTTATGTTATTTACAATGATTTCGAAAACGGCTGGATATAACTTATATAAATAAATAAAATAAAAATAAATAAAATAGCTTTATTTATCTAACAGTACAGAAACATACCATTTATAAGACAATTTAACTTAACCTAACTACAACAGCATACGGCTCGATTTAATTTTGTGTTGCTTAAATTAACATATACTCAACACAGCTCTTTTAATTTCATTTTTATTTGTAAAAAATAAATCTACTTTGTCATGCAAGGAGTCAAAGCTTGCACACATGCTGTATATTGGGGATTTATGAAGTATATTTGTATTTGGGGTATGCAGGTAGAACAGATTGGTTTTTGGTCTTAGATGTAGTATCGGAGCATAAAAGTTAATTTGACCAAGTAAATATGATGACTCAACGTAGTTATTACATATTTTATATAATGTATGTATTTGGTGATGTCTATGTCTGTCTTCAATGGTGTTTATTTTAAATCTTTGAAGTAGTACTTTGCTGTCATAACCCCTTGCAGGATAAATGTTGTCAACTTTATATGCAAGGTATTTTAATAATTTACGCTGCACTGACTCCAATTCAACCATGTATTTGTCATAGTAGGGAGTCCAGACAACACAGCAATACTCAAGCTTTGATCTTACATAAGCAAAATATAGAGTTCTAATGGCTTCCACATTGGTGAAATGTTTGCAGACACGAAATATAAAGCCTAGCATCCTTATGGCAGCGTTACAGATATTCTCTATATGCTCCGCAAATGACAGTGTTGTGTCAAACATTACTCCCAGGTCCTTATAGCTATTGCAGGATGATATTGCGTTAGCATTTATATGATATTGATAAATAAGTTTTGTATGTTTTTTAGTAAAAATCATTGTCTTACATTTGTCTATGTTAAGTTCTAAATGGTTGTTCAGGCACCACTCCACTATTCTGTCAATGTCACGTTGCAGCGCATAACAGTCATTAATGGTCGAGATTTTACGATATATTTTTGCATCATCTGCATATAACAGCATATTGCTATATGCTTGTATTACAAAAAAAATTGTCTATGAATTCTACGTCAAATATCCAAATAACATTCATGGTATTCCATTTGAAAATCTTGAGAAAAATTATTTTAAAATGTGGCGTTTTTGAAAGCTTATTATGAGCACCCTGTATAAAATAGATAAACGCAATTAGATTCATAGTATCTCTAGACCTCTTGTCATAAATTTCATCCAATGCCGAGGTAAAAAAAATAGTTCTGGATTGTTTTTTTTTTGATTTTTTTATTCAGGACTGCAAACCTTTTTTTTTAGTTTTTAATTTATTTCTCCGAAACTACGAAACCAAATTACATAAAATTTGAAGCACTTATAAAGGATACTAATACGAATCTAAATATGCAATAAAATACTTGGTGTCCCGTTTAAAAAAATATAACTTTATGATGTCACACTTTTTTGGGGCCATCCTGTATAATGTAAAATATTTTTAAAACATGCCGCTTTTAATCCAATATCTCAAGCTGTTTTAATATTGTTGATAAGTTCTTCGATAACGATTTAATTTTCCGTCTCCGCTTCGTTTGCGGACCCGGTATTGATAAATGCAATGACGAAGTAAATAATTAGGTACTAGAAAAACAACCTAAACTATTTGATTTGATTAAATGTTTTAATTAACGAGTTTTCATTAAAAACTAAAAATGCGTCATGCGAAACAATAAGTGTATGCAAGTAAGCCTAATAGTAATATTTCACAGGAACATATCGTCGGTTTAAAGGGAAAACTCATTAAGTGCATTTTTAAATAAAAGCGAGTTAAAAGTTTCGAAGTGTTTAACAGTCATAATCCTATAACAAGAAAATTTAATTTTAATGTCTAAAGCTACTCGATCTAGTATGTTCCGAATAGCTTTAGACATTTAATGAATTTTTCCTTTTATAGGATTATATTATATGTTAAACACTTCGACACTTTTAACTCGCTTTTATTAAAAATTGCACTTAATGAGTTTTACCTCTAAACCGACGATATGTTACATAAAATTACAGAAACATTATGTTACATAAGATCCTCAAACTTTTAGTCACCACAAATAAGCACACTTTCAGATAATTTTACATCATAGCACACAAAATTTAAAAAAAATGGAAAAAACATACCATGACCAGTGTTGGATGGCGTAATACGCAACGGTATGACTGAACAGAAAACTTAACATTGTAAATATTTTTATACTAAAAACCGAAAAATAATTTAATATAAGAACAATAGATTTTATGCACATAGTAAACTAGAAATGATTAAAAAATTTATAGATAGGTCATAGGGATGTATTAAATTTGAATATTTTATTTTTATTAAAATTTGAAGGTCCGGAAACTTTGGAGAAGTCGCTCTTTCTATCCGCCAGCGAATGGACGATGTGCGAACGTTTAAATAAACTTTTGGCCTCATAAAAAGATCTATAAAAGGGACATTCTTTAGACTACATAACCTTATATCCTCTGATAAAAAGGCTTTGGTGTCATAAATTTATTGTTTTTCAAGTGATATACGACTATTAGAATGTAAACTCAATGTAGCAATACAGACCAGATACACGAATGTATTTCCCTGAAAAAAACAAAGATACAAATCATTGTCGTTGGCTGAAATTTATTTTTACGATGTATTACTTTTTCAGATCCACATAGTTCTTGGATCTATCTACACTGACAAAAATGCATTTACCAATGTCGTGGGTACACTGAAAAAAAGGATACTTTAAACAAAGAGACACTTAAAATCCGCGCGCTTTTCAATAGGTCTAAATGCGCCGTCTTTTGCAAGAAAACTTTAATTCTTTTGTTATAAGTTCTTTATTTTCTTTCTATCCAAAGGCAGTATTTTTTTAGCCAACAGCGATGGCATTTAGGACAATGTCTTAAGGAGTTAAGTAATGCCGCCATGCAGGCAACATACGAGATTCTATTAGCACAATATCGATAACCTGTTGTCTCAAGTTCTTTGGAATTTAGGTCAAACATAAAGCACTTGCTCCAAGAGAAAAAGTTCCTGAATCAAAATCAATCAAAAAAATGATCTTGACTAATGAATTTTCGGTTTTGGTTCAAAACCCCGAATATTCTGTTTCAGTTACTTTTTATATTGAGTCAATTAAAAGTGCTCTTGAAGCAAAAGCTCGACGTTTTTCGTTTAATAGCAGGTTTCTTGAGAACCGATTTGTAGTTGCGTATTCAACATTTTATTATCTTGGCTCAATTCCTAAGCTGTTGAACTAAAGCCTTAAGTATTTTCTGTCTCCTTTCTTTACATTGATTCAATTGAAAATTCGCTTGGCACAAGCTTCAGCGGTCTCCCATCAAGAACATAATTATTAGAAGCCCGCTACCTAGCAGTGCCCTCGCGCCCCTCGATAATTTTAGTTTTATACGAGTCGTTATATATGAACTTTTAAAATAATCTTGTACAAAACGACGAGAAGCAAAAATGAATTGGGAAACAGTGAAATTTAGAAATTGATTAACTATTTTGGGAACATACATTTATTTCTTATTTCTATTAGTAAAAAATTCATTTTTGCTTCTCGTCGATTTGTATTTATTGTGTTCTTCTTGCTAAAACCAAATATGAGTATTATTATTAAATATGTACCTAAAAAGGTAATGCGCTATGTATAAATTCTTTGTTGCTCGTTTGAAGGTAAGCAGCAGATTTTGTTTAATAAACACCAACAGTTTTGACAGTTGTCTACCTAGTCTAGTTGTCACACAAGTCATTAACCTTAACAAATTTTTAAAAAAACAAGAAAATCTTTAACACCTCGTGTTTTAAAAGTTAAGACGTTTGGGCCATATTATGTTCATATGAAGTTTTTTCTTAAAATGGACCCAAGAATAATCTCCTTAAATATTAGCATGTTATTAAGAAATATCCTTTAGAGTGAGTCGGCTGCAGTTTGTTCATATGTTAAACTACTGCATCCCCAGTGTTTACTTTTTCTTTGTAAATTGCATTTTTGAACCAGCCCCATAAACAAAAATCTAGTGGTGTGAGGTCTGGAGATCTCGGAGGCCAACTAGTAGTACAACCGCCACCAATTCAAAACCTTTTCATCCAAATATTGCTTCATTCATTCAATGAACGGAATCTACAAAGAAAGAACTCCATCGTACTAATAATAAAGTTGCTTCTGATGTGTACAGGAATATCCCGGTCCTTGTATACAATAAGTTCTTGAAGTTTGGTCCCTTCCGCCTCCCGACTCACCATATGTATTTGTAAAAAAGTTGTATTTTTATCTATGGTATTAGAATAAATATCATATATATATAAGATCTCTTTAATGACAACAGGAGTCCGGACCTTCAGATGGCGGATCGTGAAGACGGCCCCCCGATAACAAAACAAGAGACGAAGTCGAGTATGCCATTAGGAACGCAAAAAACCGTAAAGCATTAGGACCTGACAATATACCATCAGAGATCCTAAAAATAATAGTGGAAGACCGATGCTTGAATAGGCTTGTGGAATTCTTTAATTTAATATATAATAGTGGCAAAATACACTCAGACTGGTTAACATCCACTTTTATAGCTACCCCAAAAAAGCAAAACTCAAAATTCTGTGGTGACTATAGGATGATAAGCCTAATGAGCCACGTCCTAAAAATATTTTTAAAGATTATTCATCGGCGAATCTATAGTAAATGTGAAGAACATCTAAGCAACACACAATTCGGTTTCCGTAATGGATTCGGCACGAGAGAGGCCCTATTCAGTATGCAGGTATTAATCCAACGTTGCCGGGATATATCAGTCGACGTGTATGCCTGCTTCGTCGACTATGAGAAGGCTTTTCATTGTGTCAATTATGAACGGCTTGTTAGATTGCTACAGAAGATTGGTCTGGATGGAAAAGACATTCGAGTTATTGCAAATCTGTATTGGGGACAAACAGCATCAGTAACTGTGGAGAATAGTAAGACCGAACAGATCAAAATCAAGCGAGGAGTTAGACAGGGGTGTGTTCTTTCGCCTATACTTTTCAATCTGTACTCGGAGGATGTGTTTGCGGAAGCACTAAGAGATAAGAGACAAGGAATAATCCTAAACGGAGAAACGATAAACAACTTACGCTATGCAGACGATACAGTTTTATTGGCAGCGAGTGCCGATGATCTGCAAATGTTATTGGAATGCGTAAATGAAAAAAGTCAAGAAGCAGGACTAAAATTAAATATCAAAAAGAAAAAAGTGATGACAATTAGTAAACGCGGCGATAAGAGTAAACAGGGAACTAATCGAACAGGTTTCAAGCTTTAAATACCTGTGTACTTGCGTAAATGACCGCTTGGAATCCTCCACGGAAATTAGGGCTCGAATTGAACAGAGTCGAGCTGCTTTCAATAAAATGAAGAAAGTCTTATGCTGCAGAGACCTGCCCTTGATACTAAGAGTGCGACTGCTTCGTTGCTATGTCTTCTCAGTTCTCCTGTATGGCGTGGAGGCTTGGACATTAACAAAACGTTCTAGCGATCGGGTTTGTTATCTTGGGTCGACAGGGTAAGGAACATGGACGTTCTTCAATATCTCAACAAGGATTTGGAAGTGATGATCACCATTAAGGAGAGGAAATTGCAATACTTTGGTCACGTAATGCGTAGCGAAAGGTATAAGCTACTACACAACATTATGCAGGGCAAGATAGAAAGCAGACGTGGTCCTGGTCGCAGGCGTACCTCTTGGCTCAAGAACCTTAGGGAATGGTTTGGAGTCAATACAACCACTTTATTTAGATGGACCGTTAACAGGGCTCAAATTGTGTTGATGATAGCTAACATCCGCCGAGGATAAAGCACCAGAAAAAGAAATTAGAATAAAAGTAAGTCTTTACCAAGAGTATAAGGTTCGTCTGAAAAATATCTTACTTTCTATAGGTTAACGTCAATCTATTAAAATATATTTTTTACTAAATATATTTTACTGATGAAATGTGGGTATCCGTTCGCTCGATTGGAATCGAACCTAGAACCTCCCGTTATCGATTATGCTAAGTTGGTTACCTCAGCCAACTTCCTCTATATAATTTGTTCAATTTTTATATCAGTCGTGTACTGTTTGCGAACTTCAACCAGTTCAAACCTGAGAGACTGTATTGACTGGAAAGGAATCATTCAAGACTATATTGAACGTTCTATCTGAACTATCTTCCATGCAAATGCGTCAGCCAACAAACATTTTTCATGTATTTTTATGATGTTTTTTTTTGGATTTTGCCAAAAAAAATTAGTTTAACTCAGTAAGTCAGCAAGGTTAAAGTTGTCACATAAATTAATAACTTTGTGTGAGTATTACGTCGGCTCGTTTATATAATATGTAATCAGTTGACCAGTTTTTCGATGACATGTAAATATTTTTCGATTTAATTTTTTTAATTTGAAAGAATTGTATAGATTTATAGTAGTGGCCTACCCGTGGCACGTCGGATTTTGAATACAGAATTCACCTGAAGACGACTGGAGATACTTACCAGTTGAAACGTTGTGATTTATAACAAATAAAGACAATGCAAGTCCAAAACTATTCTATCATTCAAAAGGATTACTTGTTAGAAAGAAAACTGAAACTGTCAGCCGATAAAAGGAGATGGGGATTTCAAAGGTAGAATCCTCGTCTCTTTTTCGGTGAGTTTGTTTCCGTAACATAATAACAGGCATCACATTAACGTGTACAAAGCAGATAGAAATACCGAGTCAATACTTGTTTCAAGTCGGTGGTCTACATAATACTTTAGCAATACGCTAATGAATACAACGTCGCTAGAAAGCACATTAATAGTAACGGTTTTGTCTCGATTTTGGAGAAAAAGGATTAACACATTTCACATCAATGCAGGAACTGACAGTGACAGTAACCAAGTCGAATGTAATGCTAAGAAAACCCGTTCAGGACACGCAATCATACTGACTGCATCCTACTAATTTGCTCGGCATCACTCTGGTAGGAAATATCTCTTAGCATAACCACGTTGTGGCAATCGCCAAGATAGCTTCTCAAAAACTTGGTGTACTCTTCCGAACCAAAAAGTCGTATACACTTCAACAACGTTTGATACTATAGCCCACATTCGACCATCACTAGAGTACTGCTCTCATGTCTGGAGCTCTGCACCCAAACATACTCTTCGGCTACTGGATTCCATCGAAAGGAGGGCCATTCGTCTGATCGGAGACCACGAGCTGACGAAGAGCCTCGACAGTTTAGAGCATCGACGACAGGTTGGGGTTTGACTCTCTTTTAAAGATATTTTCATGGAAAGTGCTCGGCTAACCTTGCCCTCTTAATTTCGCCCAGAGCGGCGAATAGTAGAAATACACGTCAAACCACTGCCGCCCATCAATATGTAGTAAAGCTTTGTACTCCTCGAACTTCAATAGTTAAGAATTATTTCATCTGGAGGACTTCATCCTTATGGAACGACCTTCCGGAGGTCGTTTTCCCAACGAATATAACCTACAATGATTGAAAGCCAACGTGAATTGCTTTATTGGCACACTTCTAGAGTGCCCTAAAGGATTTTTCCTATAGTGTTGGTGTTTGGTAACAAAAAAACTACCTACCTAATGCGCCATACTAGATTAAAAAATGATCTATTTTGCAAGATTCAGTCAGTGCTTGGTTTAATGATTTTCAACATGATAAAAAACTGCTGAACTTTCTACAAATCCAATTTTAATTTCTCTGCAAGACTTTAATTATTGTTACACACCTTATCAATTCCAAATCGAAACTTTTGAACCACAGCATCATACTACACTAAAGAATGAATATAATAAGGATCATCTGCAAGTGATCCAAATTATATACAGAATTTTGGAATTTTCCAAATCTAAATGATTTGGCTCTCAGCTATTGTTGTACGTTTGGATCAACATATTTTTGTGAACAACTGTTTTCTATTATGAACTTAATAAAATCAGAATACAAATGCCACATTAATTAAGTACATGCCGTTTAATAACTATTTAGAATGAAGTGATCGCCCGATACATAACATTTTTTCCATCTTTTTTATATGTTTTAGTATGTTGGAGAAGTTGGGAGTGGCACGTATAATTTTGGTTTTTTTGGTAATAGTTGGACTCTTCCCAAAAACTGTGGCTATCCCTGGTTTATAGTAATTCGTCATCAATGTGTTATGTATGTTGATATAAAATTCTATTTATTATTCTAAAGTTAAAATAAATTGGATCTAAAGGACCGTTAGACAAACAGACCGTTTAGGTCTTTTTCAATGCACTGGGGGTTTTTCCATAACAAATCAAATTTAATTATAAGGTATTTTTTGCACCAGGCATTAAATAAAATCATTTATAAAATTTAAACGAACTTAAAACTATTTCTCGCCATTTTGTCATGAAAATACTACCCTGAATTGAGTAATTTCAACTGTATCGTGTAACTTTTTTGAACAATTTTATTCTTCACATATTACTTTTCTTGTTGATTACGTATCAAAACGGAAGATTTGTTTTTAAGACTATAATATTTACAAATTTAGAATTATCCAATATACTATTCTAGATATTCCTAAAAAAACAGAAATTCATGAACGGGTATATCTAGCAATAAAAAATATGTCTGCATATGATACGAAGTAAGCGGTTCGTGGTAATTTTAAATTCAGAATTTGTTTTATTGTTAAATTGGTTTAAAGCCAACAAATTTAAATGAAGTGTTTCCAAAATGGTTATGGATTGACATTTAAATATCTTATATGATGATGATAGACTAAAAGTAGTAAACTCTATCAAATATTATTTAGGTATAACCCCCCCATTATTGTTGGTATTACTTCATAAGAATTTGAAATAAAAAACTGATGATTCTTATGAGAGAAAATTTTTTAATGCTCTTTAGAAACGAAGGTTTATACTAAAAATCACATTTATTATATAATATTATTCCAAAACCCATAAAAAGTGACCACACTACTCTTTTCTGAATTTATGAATAACGTTATTGTTTAAAATTACTTCTAAATTGTATAAGTTCTCCTAAAATTAATTTAAAAATACATAATAAGATCGAATAATAATTAGAATATCACACAGGGCAGTTCCATAAGGACGAAGTCCTCCAGTTGAAAGAATTATTAAATAATGAAGTTCGATGAGTACTAAGCATAGCCACATATGGATGGGCGGCAGTGGCTTGTCGTGTATTTCTGCTATTCGCCGCTCTGGGCGGAATTAAGAGGGCAAGGTCAGGGGAGCACTTTCCATGAAAATATCTGTAAAAGAGAGTCAAATCCCCAACCTGTCTTCGATGTTCTAGGCTGTCCAGGTTCTTCGTCAGCTCGTGGTCTCCAATCAGACGAATGGCCCTCCTTTCGATTCAATCCAGTAGCCGAAGAGTATGTTTGGGTGTAGATCTCCAGACATGAGAGCAGCACTCTAGTGATGGTCGAATCTGGGCTTTGCATAGTGTCAAAAGTTGTTGAGGTGTGTACAGCTTTCTGGTTCGGAAGAGTACACCAAGTTTCTGAGAAGCTATCTTGGCGATTGCTACAACGTGGTTATGACAAGACATATTTCCACCCAGATTGACGCCCAGCAAGTTAATAGATGAAGCCAGTGGGATTGCGTGTCCGGCCATGACTATATCAGGTTCTGTAATGTTAACCTTTTTAGAGAAAACTGCTGCCTGGGTTTTTTTATGATTAAATTCGACTTGATTACTGTCATCCCAAGCCAAAATTTCTTCCAGGTCCTTGTTGAGGCGGATACTTCATGCTATGTGCGAAGATGTGCATCGGCAGCCGATGCTTGTGCATTCAAAGAGAAAAATGAGATAAGTGTGCTATCGTCAGCAAAACTAAATATCGGATTTTTCGTTTTCACTAGAAGGTCGTTAATGTCCTAATACCACTTTGGTAAAATATTTGCCGTTGGCACTCGCGTGTATATAGAATGACTGAACCTGCCCATTGTTTATAATCTATATTTCACAGACTTCCTATATAATACAAGCCGAATTAAGGAGCTCTGTATGTCCCTCGAAATACCGGCAGAAGTTACTGAAAAGGATTCATACCGTGTCTGGCTCTTTTAGTTTGTCGGTGTTATAAAATAAAGTTAAAGCTTTTAGTTAAATGGTTAGCAGATTTCAGTTTAGGGTAATTTATTGCACTCACTCGTGGTTTTTATTTTCCGGAATCAATTAACGGCGTGTCGTTAAAAACAATTGGGTGCGAAATAAGGTTTCTAAAGAGAAATCGCAATAAATCGTTAGTATAATCACTTGGAGTTTTGACCTATTTATCTTTAACTGTGGACCTTATAATCGAAATCCTTAGAACAAGCTAAGAAATTCATAATGTATAGTACAAGTTAAGTAAATTAAAAATCCCAGTAACAACCACCGGGCGAGGCCCTTGTAGGGGGCCCTAGCCTTTTCCTGGTACAGTGATATTCGTATAGTTTGGGGTTAATACAGGGTCCGGAAATACCAAGAACCGCCACTGGTCCCAGATCGTAAATCGTTGCAATGCATATTATCATATACTAAATAAACCTATAGGGGAGTTCTGCCTAAAATTACATACCCTAAACATTGGAGCTTATAGCTAGCCTCAGCTTGATTCAAGCACTACCTTTTCTTTTTTAAAACTTAGCTACAAATATGCCATTTTCAATAAAGATAATATATAAGTACCATAAATTCAACCCATATATTATTTACACCATTTTTTTTAAATGGCCGACTATATCGTTTTAGGCGGAAACTATGGTATAAAATGACATACTATGTCTTAGTTGGAAAGGTGGGAAAAAATGTAAACTAGTATTTTTAACACGTTTATAAAAAATAGGTAAACATTTCCAAATCCTCATATGAACGATTTAGTTTTCGCACTTTCTGCGTGTGCCCATGACGAGCAGATTTGGCATTTTAATCAAAATTCATGAGGCTTAGACCTCGAATAGACGTCATTACAAAAAAGGCATGCCACGTAATTGTCATCGTCAGCATTACTAAATAATTCTGGTTCTTCGTATGCATCCTCTGGAGAAATTACCAAACCCTTTTATGCTTGTCTCGCTGACTTGCGCCGTTCAAGTTCCGCTTTTGCGCCCGCTTTCTGTTTTTGTTCCTCCAAATTAGGAGTGATTGTTAAAATTTGCGAACCAGTGGATTTTCGTTTTCTTTTTTTTTGTGTCCCTTGAAGTTACATGAGGTATTGGTGATATTTCTGAAAGTTTTACTTTAGTCGCTCTCTCTGCAGCTTTTAATGCTGTCTGGAGATTGTTGCTCTCGAAGTTGATTGAATTGCTTCAGGAATATTTTGGTTCTGTTGCGGAGGTTGGACTTCATTTAAATTTTGTTGTGGAGGTTGGACTTCAGTTTCTTCTACATTAGTGGTTTCTACTGGAGCAAAAAGATAATCCGGAAATATTTCAGGGTTCACTTGCCAAATCCCAGTTTTAGCAAATCCATTTTGGGCAACACTAGTTTGTGCAGCTTTACCCTATGCACCTGAAAATAACGAGGCAATCTGAAACTGAGTGACAACTCTTCCAGGGTTTGCCTTCAACCATTTGGAAATTTCCTGGTCATAATATGTATACAAAAATTAGCACCGGGTAAAACGACATAGTATGCCATATTATCCGAGACCATAGTATGTCGTTTTACCCAAATTGCATGTTCAACAATTTTCCAAAATACTAAATTCTCACCTTTAAAATCGTGCAAACCAGAATCTCTATAGCATAGATTATTGGCCAGTTAGTGGCAAAGAAATATAACAACAATAAAATCATGGAAACCCTGATGATAGTTCTACACACCACTTACCTTGTATTATATATCAGACACTTCACCTTGCCACCTGTAAATCCAGGCGAATTGAGCCGCAGGTCACTTGGACGAGTAAGAAGGCTTCAACAGCCACCATGTCATTTTATCAGAGTATGTCATTTTAGGCAGAACTCCCCTACTGTTTATGCTTAGATATTGGCGATTCTCACCAGACCACGTCACCGACACTTAGAAATTATTCTGGCTAATCTAATGTTTAACACGGGCTGTAAAATAATTCCGCATCATTTTCTGGAGGTCGCCACACCTTGAGTCCTTAAACAGCCTTTTTTGGCTTGGTGGTCATCCTAGGTTTACTTATTTCTATGAGATTATGTAAGTTTTGTAACTGCTTTACACGTAGGTAAGTATGATTTTGGGATCGCTACGGCTCTGTCTCTGGATTTTCAGTCTTATAGCCTTGGCAGTTACAAGGAATAAAAGAAATCCCTGCTCAATTGTTGTGCAAATTTCATCCTCTGCAAGGGCGCGTGGCATGGAACGTGTCGACTAGACATTACCCCAGGTAGCCTCGCCCCTCTCTTTCTATCACATATGGACCATTATGTGCGTTGAAAAGAGATAAGTCGAACGGCATTTTAATATGATCCTCGATCCCAGTGGTCTTTTGAAACATCTGGCCGAAATCCCCTTTATATAAACTGCATTTTCGTACGGATACCTAGTACTTATATTAGATTAAAAAAAAAGGAGGAATACTTATCGTACACTGCCGTGGGGATATTTTTAAATTTAATTATATTGTTTGGTTTTTCCGAAATCAAATAAACCATTTTATGTACTATGTACTACCCTATTTTCAGGGAACAAGTGGTAGTTTAAATCCCTAGGGATTTAAAGTAAATTTCTTTGCAAAAAAGTATAAATTTTTTTACTTTTCTAAGAAATATGCTAATAGTACCTTTTCTTCTGTAAATTCTTCTACGTTCCGTTCTTTGCACCATTTGATAAACTCAGATAACAGTTTTTTATATTGTTCTCCAGATTTTCTTGGTAATAATTGGCACTCTACAGCCTCTTGAGCTGCCTTTTCGATTTGTTCCGTCGCGATAAACGTCTTTCAGTGGATGTAGCGTGTTTTACTAATATTTATCGAGTGACTTTTGTTTTACTTAGTTACTTGTCATAACTTGTCATTTGGTCGTTGATATGGTAACATCAGCCGCTTCGATCATGGCATTTAATTTTTTTAACGTTTTACCTATCCTAAAGTACATAAAATAGTATATACACCTCAGGACCAAAGTGTTTTTAAATCCCTTGACAAATTATAGCCCTCCAGTTGGTCGGGCTATAAACTTTTTGTCTCGGGATTTAAAATACCACTTTATTCCCTAGGTGTATAATGTACTATTTGAGCTTGAGAATAAAATCGCTTCTTGTTTTAACTCTACACTGACAAAAATGCATTTACCAACGTGGTGGGTTACGAAATTGGTGCTACTTGAACGCACCTCTCTATGTTGTTCTAACTGAACCTATGAATTATCACAAATTATTTAAAAACGCTACAATAATTCAGGTTCTTTTGGTTCGCCTCAACCCAGAAAGAGATTTTTATCAACATTTTAAACATATTAGGGATTACCACAATCCCTCATCTTGTAACTATTTTATGAGTTACCTGAACTCAGTTTTTGGGTTGGGAAAACTTACTAATTGATTATAAAGTGCTGTTTTAACCCGGACATGCGTTATTTGAACTCATTACCATGTGTAAATTATTTTGAGTTGGAATAATTCAGTATTCATGTAGAATAACCCAGAAAACGTGTTACAATACCCCATATCGAGGGTAAATCGCCGGTCGTAAGGTCACGGAAAGTTCCGAATTCGTGCTCGTGCAGATTTGGCGCGGTTCATTCCATTGTTACTAGTCCATTTTCCTTCGATCGCGCATAGAGGTACCGGTTTGCCGTTGCGCCGTTTGCGGGATTTTTCATCTTTGTTCTCTGTGCGTGAAAATTTGTGTTTTGCATAATTTTGGTCAGTTGGCGTAAAATGGAGGGACAGGAGGGAGATGCATACAAACTGGTTATTATTGGAATGGAGCCTTATTATTTATAAGTATATATTAATATTATAATATTATTAATACGTATTTACTCAAGATTTGTACATGTGTTACACATGAAATGTTATTTTTTGTTTTTAGGTGTATTCTTAACGTAGAGTCTTTGGAAGCCCTTACAAAAGTTTTTCTTTTATTTTATTAATAAACTTATCTACCTAAATTAATAATATGGTTTGAATTAAGTTTCCAAAATCCATCTTTTAACCAAAAAAAATATATAGTATTTTTTAAACCATTGTTCTTATATTTTGTTCAGAACCACTAGTGCAAGAATAAGAACAACAATAGGGGCAGCGTCGACAAAATCGCAAAAAAAATTTAAAAAAGGAAAACGACAGAACAAAAAAATACAGTGCCCAGGTCTGGCTAATAATTTCTATTGACACTAAACAAATGATGTTTTTCTCAGGTATGGACGTACCCTTTAAGATAATTTTATTCAGCGAAGTGATAATCGGGCCCTTCTTTACAGTATATTAAATCAAGTTGCCTTTTGAAGCAATCGTCATCACTTCGTCCACATGGTTTCTTAGCCGTAGTATGCTCTCTTGTCTATAATTCATTTGATTATTTTTTTTTTAATATACAACAAAAATGTCATCTTATCATCTTAAGTCCACAATATGCAGGCGTTAAATCAAAGAAATATTTTGAGTTCCGATAGTCCACAATTTAGGTACTGGTAGCCTAAAATTTGGAGTCTGGTAGCCCAGAGAGTGAGTTATTCCAGCTACCATCGTAAGCTAGAACAACTTAAATATCAAGTTTTGATAGCTCGAATCATGAATTAATCTAGCCCGACTAGTAACGCATCACAATTCACATACTAGTAGCTACAGTAGCCTATCAATAATTTAAGGCCAATGGGGCGTGATTCCACGCATAAAATAACCCATCGTCTGTGCTATCAGAACTTATGAATAGTGAGCTGATTCAATTTCTTCGATTTTGTTGCCGTAATTCAGAGGTCTGGGCCGTTCCCTATTAGCAACACGCCTTGGTCTAGGACAACTCATATTTGGGTTATATCGAGATTTCGCTCAGTGTATGACGTTCACTTATCGTATCTTGTCACTTTTTGAAAATAAATAGGCAACCACCGAAACAAATTAGGTTCATTCGCATTGTGAACTTTCCAATCGGGTATACATCTCGTTCTGCACATTTTGTCTCTGTGACTGACTACAAATGCCATACCTTCAACTATCAAATTTGAGAATTGACATCTTAACTTAACTTACAAGTATTCTTATTTTTGCTCATTTATGTTTTGTTTAGAGCTGCTAGCCTCTCGTTTCGGAATGGATATTTAAAGAATAATGTAAGTTTAACCAATACATGGCAAAGGAAATAAAACGAATCAACAAACAACAAGCAACAAAGTAAACAAACATTAAGCAAATAAGATGAATCCAAACCCACAATTCCGTACCAGGCACGCGGATTATTCTGCGCCTGCAAATCAGTTGCGCAGCAGCAGCGGGCACAGATCTTGCTTCTACGAGCACCTAAACCATCTCCACATGCCTCGGGCAGATTTCAACTATTTTAGACTGCTCTGGTTATTTTTTGGGCCAAATAATCGAGCTAATGTCTTCAGGCTCAAATTTTATAATTTTCTTAATCAATTTCAACTTACATTAAAAAAAATATTATAAGGCAGGAGGCTCATGATATATTATCACCTATACCTTTGGCACAATGAAAGTCAGGAATTCCATTTCATTGCATTTCGCCATTAATGTAGTCCTTTATAGTCGAAATGACCTTAAATAATCGCGTAAGTTAAATTTTTTACCCTATTCACTTAAGAACCTCGTAGAATTAGCTTTGGTTAATTATTTTATTTAATGGTTAACAAGGTAAATGAAATTCTGGCTTCCAAACTACAGCCATTATAAAGTTCTTTGCAGTTCCGAAAGAATACATAGTAAATTACTAATATGCCATCGCTAATTGGAAAACCGGCAAATTGAAAAGGATATATTATGTGAGAAGCCTGCCATATAATCAGACACGATACATAAAACCCCGAAACAACTACTTCTCTGGTAATATGCCACGCAGTGTGTTATATTATATCGGACTTAATGTATTATCCATTCTTATGCCTATTGCTTTTTCTCTGTAACGTTATTTATTATGCCATAACATCATTTCGTTGCCTCGCACCAACATTTAGGAATTTGTTTCCTTTTTGAACGTTCGCAACACGTCAATTAGAAATTTAATTGCGCATTTTTTAGGGTAAAATATTTGGTATATTGGGTGTCCTATGTGGTATCTACGTATGACATCATCTTAGATTTGTTATACAACGTGTCCAAAATAAGGATTACCAGTACAGGGATCTCGGAAACCGTAAGAGATACGCAGTCGGTTAAATGGAGGTAAAGTTGCGCATTTACGTTCCTAATAATATGCCGTTTAGAAAGTTTTAAATTTCCGAGTAGTTCCGGAGAAAAACAGAAATTCTGAAAAATCGTTTTATTGTTTTCCTGGGATTTTTGAGATCAAATTCTAAAGTAAATTGCACTTTTACATTGCCGCTTTTTCCGCTCTATCTAACAGCGTTAATTGTTTTGTAATCCGGAGAGTCGTCTTCGAAAGGCCATTATCAACTTTCTTTTTTTAAATATGATCCTGTTTTCCTGAACGATGTATGACACATTGTGGTTTAATGACGTTTCGAGGGATTTTTGAACAACATCAGGAAATTTTGGGATACGGTCCTGTATTTCTCCTAATTTTATAAATAATAGTAAGCTCTAAATTGTTTACTTATGTTGGACTAGTTCAATAAATAACAAATAATTTAATAATAAATCACAAATAAGTGCACATTATTAGGAACGTAATGCGCAACTTTACCTCCATTTAACCGACTTCGTATCTCTTACGGTTTCCGAGATCCTTGTACTGGCCCTCCTTATCTTGGACACGTTGTATATTATCATAAAAATGTGCAGCTAAAATGACTAATTGGCGTGTCCAAGAGTTTAGGAAAAAACCAATCCCTGAATTTTAAATCAATTTATGCAAAAGAATAAAGTTATTATTAGTATTTGCTGAAGAATTTATAAATATAATTTGATATCACAAATAAAAAATAACCTCCTCCTTGACAGGAATTGAATATTATGTATTTTTTCGTAACTTTGGTAAATCTGAAATAGGAAATAAATGCTTTCAAAAATGTTTGTACCTACGAAAGCTTAACTTATTTTCAGAACACTGATCTTTTTAATCGAAGGAATTTACTAGACATGACAAGCTGTCAATCATTGCAAAGCGATAATTGATTTTATCATTGGCCAATTACGTAATATAATTTGAATAATTTTACTGTTTTTCGGACCCCATACATAATTAAATTCTTACACGAAAGGAAGCAATTTTACACCTATAAATTATTCCCCTCTTTAATCCGTGATATATATTTTTTATTCTACGGTTAAAACGGACCATTTTTTTGTTAAAGATAATTTTTTCCCACATCCTAACATTACAAATTTGATACATTTACGGCCTCAGCTGGATTTTTACCTGAAAAGGAGGATTATTCCCTAAAAAACTGGTCTTTTGTATTCTAAAAAATATTACACAAAATCCGTTATATCTGTAATATCTATTCGTGGGCTCTACACACAGGATGACAAAAGATATTAAAAATATTTAAAAAGTAGGTACATAAAATTGACCTTTTTCGTCTCCAAAACGTCTCTTTAAAATACAAATTCTTCCAGGAAAGCTATGTTCATTATTTTTGCTACAAGAAGCAAGTTACTTTTACATACTTTCATATGAAATTTTTTCTTCAATTTTAGTTGTGAGTATCTAAACTAAAATAGCAACAGAAAAAAATTGTAAATAATATTTTTAAAAGCAGACAAACAATATTCTGGGATAAAGTACTCGATAAGACCTTTAAAATGATGTATCGCAAGACCTCACTTCTTATTTAATTTTTTTTCCGCCATTTAGAATTTGAACACCATCAAATATACAAGAAAGAATAGCTATCTGATTCCTACTATATTGTGGGAAGTTGTATTTATTTTTCTAAGACGGTAAATTAAATAACGGATAATAAAAAAATAACAACTATGCAATTTTTAAAACGCCATCATGATGTTTTGGATGCGAATAGAGAAAAGTAATATTCTGGCTTCGTAGAGTACTCAATATGACCTTCAAAACGGTATATCGCTCTTTATATTTTATTTATTTAACCAAGATGCCGCCTATTCGCCATTTTGACAGTTTGAACTGTCATTCTTACTTCAAGGGACTTACTGTCCCTTAATTTCGGAAAAAAAAATTTGCGCTTCAAAAGTTAGCAGGAGCAGGGGGTTATGTATAGAATCACCTTTCTAAGTATCCTGAGCATTATTCGAACATGATGTAGTACCATGGATGTATTACAATATATTTCAAAGGAATTGCGTAAAGAATTAGAGAAAATACACAAAATTCAAACAATTTGGGCCACTATAGCCAGACGTGAATCCTAAAGGGGACCATATGGGTTCAGATAGTGGTTTCGCTAAGGAAACGCATTTCTTGTTGATTGAATAGCGCTGCAAGCCAAATGTCGAATACACAGAAGAACGGAACGCACTTTATACTTCGATATAAAAATAGATATTTTTGTTAAGTGCCACATGTGCACCTAATTATTATTCTGCAACATGTGGTTTACCTCTAAAAGAATACCATGTAGCGGTAGTTTATTTTCATGCGGGACTTTTAGAAAGTTTTATATAAAATACTGTATATATTGTAAAGAAATTTACAGAAAGTTTTTTTTCTTTATTTAATAAAAGCGTATGAGAGGTACGAAAAGGTTTTATTTAAAACCATAATAATGACATTTCGTCTATCTTTGGAAGTATATTATTTTTTGTAATTTTTTAAAAATCGATATCTCAAAATAATATACGAACACACTTTTTTTAAAATGCTAATAGATTTGCGTGTTTAGATAAGTCTACTTTTTCCCTAATTGATAAAGTGGTCCTCAGCATTGAATATTGTGATCAAATCGTTGATATCTTCTTCACTGAAATAAGCTAGTAGCGCAGACTCAGAACCAGGATTTTGAACTTTGTTTGTCGTACACCATTCTTTGACACAGTTATATGCCTTGTCATATCTCGGGCGGCTTTTAGTTGACAGAAGATCTTCTTCTACTATTTTTGCTGCTTCTCGAATTTCTGGTGAAGTAGCAGCAAAATCAAATTCCTCATCTGATTCCGCATTTTTCTGTTGTTAAAATAATATATTGTTTAGTGACATGGAAACAATATTCAAAAAATGATATTTGCCATCTTGATGTGTATTATTACCTACGTTATTTTACCACCTGCGGTTATTTGAAATTTCTGTCTGATTTTTCAATGGAAAAGTCAAAATGACATTGATCTATCTAATAATTTTAATTCAAAATAATAAGAAGTGGATGTTAGATGTGGTTATAAATAAAATAGTATACAAACCTCGGTGAAAAGTTTCATTACTGTCTCGAGATTTAGTTAACCTCGCCGCTTCACGCCTCGTTTAACTACCAACTCTCTCGACAGGAATGAAACACTTTCCACTTCGGTACGCAATATACTATTCTCCAAAATACTATAAAATAGAAGAGATGTTAAATGAAGTATTGTAAAAATGCTTCTTTAACAATATTGTAAGTCTTAAATCAGATGCAACGGACCACGGGGATTTCGGTCATCGTACCAAATAATGGATGGAGAATTTATACAGGTAACATACCATCGATTGAAGAAGTCAATGATACAACGCGAGGTTATCTTTTGGCTGATTGACAGCTTCGGAGACCGTGTGTCAAAATTTTTACAAAAGATTTTAGTAACTTTTACAAAAGATGTTCTTTCCGTGTGTTAATTAATACAAACTCGAATATCTTCTGTAGGTACTTCCTCGTTGTATCTTCAGTACCCTCTTGGTTTTTATAAACTTAATATAAAATCCTCGTAATAGAATCCCATCAACCCCGCCTGAACCAACTTTACCTGTATGAACGAGCCGTTTGTGTTTACCATACGCAACGTGGGACCCTTATACGAACAGTGGCTTGAATGCCGTTTATTGTCGCCAAAATAAATGAAAATTACCGAATTTTATTAGATTATTTTATGATTCGCAATTGCTGATAACGATGATATGCCGCTGCCAGATGCTGACACCAATTTTTCTTTTTCTAAAGTCGTATAACAGTCCCTTCTCTTGAAGCGGAAATTCTTCTCTTGCGCCAATAAAAATTGCACGAAGGCATGCGCAGTAAACCGCTCGCGATCACCTGTCGCGTTCCCAAGAGTCCGAGCAGCAGGTGGTAGTGTCAAAATCCCTAAAATATCCCCAGAATTAGAGATGGGCAAACCTGTTCATATTGATTAGCAGTTATAGCAGCTATTGCTACTTATAAATAACAGTTAAAAAAGTTGCTATGCAGTATATCATATGCTTAATGCCTTGGTGCAATTTTTATTGCCGCAAGAGAAAAATTGCCGATTCGAATACGGCTTTTATAAAGTGTATAAGAATATTCTTAAAGCAAATATTTTGAGCTACAAGGCTTCAATTTATATTAATATTCCCTGAGAGCATTCTTAAAACCATTAAAAAAGTTATCTTACATTTAGGAGAAATCAGCAACTATACAGAAAGAAATATTTATTGAGGAATAATTAAATGGTTAGCCGTTATTAAAATTGGCTCGCAACAAAAAATAGCCATTAAATCATTTGATCAGTATAAAATGATTTTGCTTGCAATAAATAAAAATCAGACTGCAACACTTGTTCTGCAAAAAATGCTACAAACTGTCAACAATTTAACCGATATCAGTCCGCTTGTAATATCATGTGTTCGCTTAATTAACAGTCGAGCTGCGAAATGATTCCTTGGTCAGCAAGATTCTACAATTGGGCAGTAGAAAAAAACATGTCTAGAAGCAGTTTACTTCAGAGGTTTGCATATTAATAGAATGGTTATCAATATAAATCAGTGGATTGCGTTTGTTTTGAATAATCGGCAAAGTTCGTTATTGTGGGCGGCACTGTCCATTTATGTAACTTTCTAGTGTTTTCTTTTGCCGAATACAGAAGGAAATCGCCTACAAAAAAAGGTGTAGCGGGGGAGGGTTTTCACTTGTTTTCCCAGGGCACTGTCACTATTTCACGTTTTATTGCTTTTTTTATTGATGACCAAGATTAAATATTTCGTTTACCCGCTGATTGCTTACTAATATCTGATTAAAAGTGGATCGATCGCTCATAGCAGCTTATATATTTAATTTGCGTACCAAAATAACTTAGAGCACTCAGTATGATATTAATTACTGACCGATTCAGAAATGTTTGCTGTCCATAAATTGCTGACCAACTAGCCATTTTGGCTGACCGATTTCATTTTTCTGGTCGCAAAAATAAGAATATTTTGCTAACCAGTTAAATGATACCCATATTTAATTACGCGATATTGCTAATAATTATTTTTTATTGTGATATCCTTTATGCACAACTTCAATTCTTGTAGAAAATATATCTTTAATTCTATTTAACATATCAAAGAAGTAGTAGTAGTTAGTTCAAGTAGTAGTATTGAAGAAGCCATATTATACTTTACCAAAACTAAGCAATATTTGATTTTCGATTAAAAGAAAATGTTGTCCTGTCGGTTAAAAACTCTTCACCACTGTGCATCCTGGGTCCCTCATATGTGCCGGCTTTTAACGTGAAATAACAGCTGTTGATTCCGAAACACCCCTAAGAACTAAAAATGGGTGGAGTTTTGTACCGCGCGCTCGTGCCACATGCCAAATGTTAAAATTAGATCGAATTTTCAGTTCATTCTATTTCTCGAATTCAAACAGCACGCGTTCCCTTTAATTCATCAAGTTGCCACAAACAAATTGAAAACATCCGGTTTGAGATCAAGTGTGCGCGAGACTTTATTAGTTTGATTAGTTGATTAGTGAACTTTTGCGACTTTCGTGACTAACATTTAAGTGGAACGACAATGCTTTAAATTCGTTTTAATTACTTTTTCAAGGGTCATTATTAGTTCTTTTAGCCATGTCTCAGGTCAGTGTAGTGCAGTATAATATGTCTCCGCAAAAACTAAACATTCTGCAACAAAACACCAATACGAATTATCCGAAACCGGAGGATCGTCAAATACTAATACTGCGGAAACCGCCTCCAATATTGCCTCAGCCTAAGAATTACTCCAAGGACGATATTTTGATCACCAACCCGGGACGTAAAGGTATTAAAAAAACGAGCGGGAAAGACCTTAAAACCAGTCCTCAACCAATTGCCGTTGCGCGAAGAAATGCACGTGAACGCAACAGAGTGAAACAAGTCAACAATGGTTTTGCAACTTTGAGACAACACATTCCAAATTTCATTGCTCAAGCGTTTGAGACCAGTAACGGTCGCGGTAACAAGAAACTTAGCAAGGTTGAGACGTTAAGAATGGCTGTGGAGTACATCAGAAGCCTGGAGGAGATTTTGACTATAGATGAAGACCACGTATCCACTGGTAGCCTTAGAGAAAGAACCGATATTGCTCCATGCCTTTCCCCAATATCACGAAATGATTCAAATACCTCACAAAATGAAATGACGTATAATTTTGAAATGTCCCCATCTGAAGAAGAAGATGATGACTTCTCTTCGGTAACAACGTCATCTCCTCAGCAGTACATACGAATAAATACCTCCAATAACACTTACGAAATTATACCGAGCAATATCTACGACAATTCCGAAAATATGGACCCCATGTCCGTAGAGCAACACGATCTCCTCGCAGACGCCCATCTGTTGAATTCCGAATTGGAGCTCAACAACCAAAATATCCAGAATCTACAATATCTTCAAGTCAACACTCTACAAACTACAACGGGTTCTCTAAGTCCTGGAATGTATAGTGAAGGATCCTTAAGTCCAAATCACGATTCGTCGAAGCTCGGCGAGCTTGCTCAACAGAACTGTTTCATTCCAGTTTTTGCAACAGGACGATTGGGACAAAATTTTAATGTACACATTAAGACTGAAGGAAATGACTTGCCTGTAATTTCATTGAAGACTGAAAATAGTGAAGAGGGATCACATGATGGACTTGATGTGATTAGTTGGTGGGAGCAGAGTCAAGCTCGTCAGTCAACTAGCTAGCAGAAAAAAAAGATTTATTTCTATTTATGTAAGTTGGTATAAAATAAGGTTTATAATGTTATGAAACTTTTATAAAATATTTGGTTTTACATTTTATCCTGCTTAATTTTAGGAATATTGTTTTTATCAAATATTAGTAAAAAGAGAAGGAGAGGTTCTAATCATTTTTTAAATGTGTAAAGTGTATAATTTGCACTTCAGAAAATGATGAATTTGCGAGAAATTTAATTAATTTCTTCCTGTTAAGTTTGATTCTTAGCGGTTAATCAAATATTTCAAAAATATAACCACTATCCAAGTTTAGGCTGCTGATTTTGAAGGCATTTTTAAAATAACCATTTAAGCATTAAATTTAAATTGCCAGAAAAATGCTGACTCTAGTGAGATGAAATGAAAAATAAATATTTTAAAATTTGAACATTTAACAAAGTATTCGTACGATTAATAGAGTTAACCAGTTGGATACAGGTCAGTAAAAACACTTAGAAGATCGCTTCGCTCGTTTCGATCTCTGTGATGTCATCCTCAGGGCTGTACAGATGAGATCCTCTGTGTTACAATTTAAACACATTAATAATATAAAGGGATCTTTCTATCTGGATTTTGCATATTACATAATAAATATATACAACGTGTCCAAGATAAGGAGGGCCAGTACAGGGATCTCGGAAACCATAAGAGATACGAAGTCGGTTAAATAGAGGTAAAGTTGCGCATTTACGTGCCTAATAATATGCAGTTTAGAAAGTTTTAAAAGTCCCAATTGTTCCGGAGATATTCGAAAAAAACCAAAATTCTGAAAAATCGTTTGGTTGTTTTCCTGGGTTTTTTTGAGATCGAATTATAAAGTAAATTGCACTTTTACATTGCTACGTTCTCCGCTTTATCTACCAAATCCGACGAGTCGTCTTCGATGGGCCATTATCAACTTTCTTTTTTCTGATATTGGAATTTGAGAGCTTTTTTCTTCCGAATGCAACGATGTATGACACATTGTAGTTTAATGACGTTTCGAGGGTTATTTGAACAACATCAGGATATTTTGGGATACAGTCTTGTATTTCTACTAATTTTATAAATAATATCTCATAAGTAAGCTCTAAATTTTTACTTATGTTGGACTAGTTCAATAAATAACAAATAATTTAATAATAAACCACAAATAAGTGAACAAAATACAGAAACATTATTTCAAACTTCTGTTGAATCGGAATTTAAAAGAAAAGTAAGCGTTTGAAACAAAACAATTAAGATGGTGACGCATGATTTGTTTCGCTTGACATTCCCATTGTGATCGTTTGAAAGCGTTTTAAGAGGTTTTCTATTTTCCAGAAAATTGGAACATAATTTTGTAAATGCTGAAAAGTTTGATATTCTATCGTGTTTTATTTTATCTCAAAAAACCGGTTATGTAGCAGTTACAAGATGTTATTTGTGCTTAGAGAATAACGGAAATCATTTTGAACACCTGATTATGTAGTTCCTTACTTTTTACCGTTTTGGTATGATTTTTGTCCACTTATTTGTGGTTTATTATTAAATTATTTGTTATTTATGAACTAGTCCAACATAAGTAAAAAATTTAGAGCTTACTTATGAGATATTAGTTATAAAATTAGGAGAAATACAGGACCGTATCCCAAAATTTCCTGATGTTGTTCAAAAAACCCTCGAAACGTCCTTAAACCACAATGTGTCATACATCGTTACATTCGGAAAAAAAGCTCTCAAATTCTAATATCAGGAAAACAGGACCGTATTTAAAAAGAGAAAGCTGATAATGGCCCTTCGAAGACGACTCGTCGGATTACAAAACAATTAACGCTGTTAGATAGAGTGAAAAAAGTGGCAATGTAAAAGTGCAATTTACTTTAGAATTCGATCTCAAAAAAACCCAGGAAAACAATAAAACGATTTTTCAGAATTTCGTTTTTTTCCGGATATCTCCGGAACTACTAGGAATTTTAAAACTTTCTGAACGGCATATTATTAGGCACGTAAATGCGCAACTTTACCTCCATTTAACCGACTTCGTATCTCTTACGGTTTCCGAGATCCCTGTACTGGCCCTCCTTATCTTGGACACGTTGTATAGCATACAATTAGGGCTCTAACAATTAAAAAACAAAGCAGTTGTATGACCAAAATACGGCCACCTTGCTGATAGCTCATAGAGATTGTAAGTAAATTAAAACGAATCGGTAAAACAATAAGTAAAGTCAATCCAAACCCACAATTCCGCACCAGTATGCGAATCATTGTGACGCTTGCAACTCAGCTTGCAATCGATGGATTTTACTGTACGAATATGGAATTATTGGTCAGCGATTTTGCTTATGCGAACACTTTAAACCAACTAGGTATGCCTCGGTCAGTACTATTTCTGACAGCTCTGCGAACAAACCTAGTGATACGTAGTTATAAGATCTATATATTTTAAGCCCTTTAAACTTGGGTAGTGAATAAGAGGGTTAATTTTTTTACAGCTGACTTCTAAGTTCAGGGGAAGATGTTAAAAATGTAACTTGTTTTAGTTACACTAAAGCTATATTAAGTAAAATACTATTTTGTTTTTCAGACTCCATGGTACTTATGGTGTGATCTCATCGGTAAAAGTTTATTATTTGGTATCCACAAATGTTAGGAGCGAGTTTCTAGTCTCGGTTGCTAAGTTATATGTAAATATTTGTTTAAAATAATAAAGTTATTCTAAAAATTAAGACAATAATAGAAGGCTTTTTAAATTTAAAAACCAGTAGTTTACATAATATTGTCTATTTGTAGTATTTATTCTTTTAGGCTAGTGATTATCTAAGGACAGGTATTGTAAAATAATTGTTAAGTTTATAAAGATAATATATATTTATTTTATATTAAGTTGTTTCATTATATAGGGTGTTGAAAAAAGGTCGGTACCCCGGAATAACTCCGGTGCATCGCATTGCAGCGGAAAATGTCTCGGGAAAAAGTTGTTTGGTTGTGAAGGAGGAATAGTTTGCAATTTAAACCACCCCCCACCCCCCCAACACCCGGTCGCGGTGTGGGTAAGTTAAGATTTTCAAATGGAACCCCATATTTTTTATTGTCGTATCGTGTTCTCCGACCAAAAATAAACATCTTTTGTTCGAAAAATTTTTTTATTCGGGCCCATCCTTCACCAATAATCACCATGAGAAAGACAATATCAAAACAGTGCGAAAATCAGGTTGTATCCCGGAAATACTCTTTTTCTCTGTTTTGTACTAAAAAATGCCCGTGGAATACAAACAACTTTTTCCACGGGCATTTTTTAGTACCTACAAGATAGAGAAAAAGAGTATTTCCGGGATAAAACTTGATTTTCGCACGGTTTTGATATTGTCTTTCTCATGGTGATTATTGGGGGTTAAATTGCAAACTATTCCTCCTTCAAAACCAAACAACTTTTTCCGTAGACATTTTCCGCTGCAATGCGATGCACCGGAGTTATTCCGGGGTACCAACCTTCTTTCAGCACCGTGTATGTCACAATGTGAAACTTTGGACCCTTAAAATATGTCGTTTCCAGTAAATAATATTAATATTCGTCATATAGATGACAATATGTAATTTAATATATACTCACCGTCACAAAATTCCGCCACCCTGAAATTTTGGTCAATTTTGATATTTTATAACTTTTTTATTTTTATGATTTTGTTATCAGTTTATGGATCAATTTATTGTGTTTTTCCTTAATTATTTTAGAAAGTAACATTTTTCGATTAGGCTATATTATACAGGAGTAAATCAAACTGTTGTTTTTTTATCTTAATTTCAAAACACCCTGTAGGAAAACTGAGGTGGATAATTTTATTAACATACTGGCTCTTGTCATCTTTGATGTATTCTAAACATTTCGTTTCTTGATTCATTCCATTATCTCATTTCTGCTGCGAGCTTCAAAATTTTAAATGAAATTTTTAGAAAATGTATGTCATTGGTATTTCTACCGAAGCACGCACCAATCTTGTTTTTGTTGAGCTTTTATCCCCCACGTCACACTGAGGAAATCCTCCAAGAAGTTGTTGTTCCATTTGCTCCTTTCATTAGGAACCAATTTACATTAATGCATGATAATGCTAGACCTCACGTTGCACATGTAGTGAACGAATATCTGGATGAAGTTGGACTTCCAAGATTGGAATGGCCCGCATGTGGCCCGAATCTCAACCCAATCGAACATCTTTGAGATGAACTTGAAAGGGCCGGCCGTTCGTCGTCGTCCTGTACAACCACAAACCTTGCAAGACTTACGACTGACGACCGTCAAGAAAGGATAAGTAACCTTAATCGTTCGATATCACGAAGACTACAAGCTGTAATTGCTGAGAGAGGAGGAAATACACGATATTAAAAATGTTCTTGTTAATTAACGTTATGATATACCCAGTGTTTATTTTTCTTAATAAAAACAGGCTTCAAATCAGTGTTTCATTTAAAATTTTGCAGCTCGCAGCAGATATAAGATAATGGAATGAATCAAAAATCGAAATGTTTGGAATAGGTACATCAAAGATTACAAGGAGACAGTATGTAAATAAAATTATCCACCTCAATTTTCCTACATGGTCTTTTGAAATTACGACAAAAAATAACAGTTTCGTTTACTCCTGTATAATATAGCCTAATCGAAAAATGTTACTTGTTAAATAATTAAGCAGAAACATAATAAACGGATCTACAAACTGATAACAAAATCATGAAAATCGCATAAAAAATAAATAAGTTATAAAATATCAAACTTGACCAACATATCAGGGTGGCGGAATTTTGTGCCGGCGAGTGTCAATTTTACTGTGAAGGAGGATATTTTTAGAGAATATTTGCAGCCATCGTGGTTTAGACCCCTGAAAGGGGTAGATGTGGTAGGTAGGTGGCCGAGTGGCACATAATTTTAAATGTAGTTTAAATATTTTTCCAATAATACTTTACTTTATTTTGTAAGTAGTATTTTCCAAGAAATAGGGTTCCAGAGATGGAAGTGATACTGAGACTCTGGCCTTGGCAAGGAATTTGAAGGGGTGTCACCCGAGAGTTACTATCTGCGCACCCCTAGTCATTCAACTAAAAGAGTCAACATAATAATAAAATAAAAAAAAACCATAAATGCCAGTGCATGTAAGTTCTAATTAGGTACATCCATTTTTGGAACGATATTTGGAAACTAGTACTGAAAAAATAATTTTATTACTCGAAAAAGGTTTAAACGACCTTTAAAATGGTATGTCAGTTGAACAAATCCAAACACGTGTATTTTTTTATATCGTTCAATCGACAATATAAACGTTCTTTAAAGACCTTTGGCTTAATACGTCCAAAACAATTGAAATTAATCTAAAATTTCTACAATCTACGTAAATATGCAAATGTGTCAAGTCAAAAATATTCATGATACTATTTTCGATGGAAATTTTTCCGTTTTTTAGGATGATCTTACGAGGCTACATATTTTTACAGTTATGTAGTCTGTACAGCTTATGATGTAAGTATATAATTAATTATTATTATACATTTGCTTTTTTGGCGGTAGATTTCCTTTTAAGATGAGAATCCAAAAGTAAACGTGCATGAAAATATATATAAAATTAATAATATTAAAATTTTCACCCGTGGCATGGAGGAAATTAAGCTTCGCATGAATATTGCTTGGTCGAGACGATTTAAAAGTTATTCTGCTCATCTCCAGGAACTGAAGATGATAAACTTTATTTGCTCTTGTTACGGAAGATTGGTTCTGATTCGCACATTTGATACACTGTCAACTTGTCTCACTCATTTTCATGTCCAAATTTTAATAATAAGCGATCTTAAAAGTAACATTACTATAGTCAGATCCGGTCTTATCGAGCGGGTCTACGATTGAACAAAGACATACTACTCAATTTTTCATTTCTTTTATAGCGTTTAATCACACTGTCCAAACAAAATCCGTAAGATAAATATGACAGACTTACGCAATTTTGACATGAAAGAAAAGGATATGTATTTAATTTTCCGCCATTCAAAAAAGTTTGTAAAGATTGTTTCACGAAAAATGGATATAACTTAATGTAAAAGTACCTGGGGCCATCCCATTATGTATGACCGTTTGTTATTATTATGTGGAAAGGACCGGATTATAATAATTATAATTAAATATAGGCACATCAGGTAGGTTAGGTTGCTTAATTTATATTTAAATATCTTTTTGTGGTAAAATTTGTTAATTTTCGAGGAATGGTTCAAGAATTGTCTTTTACCAAACATTTCTCAGAATAGCGTGATAGTAATGGACAATGCGAGCTATCGCAGTCGCCAATTACATAAAGCTCCAAGCTCAAATAATACAAAATTGGAGATTCAGAACTACATGGCGGCGAATGATATATATTGTGAAGAAAGTTATAAAAAAAGTGATCTTTTAGAAGTTTTAAAGACATTTTGTATAAAAAAAGTATATGTTTGTGACACATTGGCAGAAGAAATTGGACATACAGTGCTACGGCTCCCACCGTATTATTGCATTTTTAACGCCATAGAGCATATGTGGCACCAGTTAAAATCACTGGTTAGGTCTGAAAATATTTCTCCGACTTTAAGTTCTAGTGTTGTAGAATTAATACGAAAATGCTTTAATGATATTCCCCCAGGTAGTTGGAAAAATTCAGTACGTCACGTAATAACTCTAGACAATTCGTATATTAGTCTGGATCGTATAATTAATCCAATTATAATTAATTTTGATGAGGATAGCGATAGCGAAACAGAACTATCTATAGAATGACATTATAAATGTAAATAAATATGACTAGTAATATTTAAAGAAAATGTGATTTCATTTGATTACATTAATATAATCATATCATTACTTGTTTTCCTTAGTCCGTCCCTTCATACTTCACTTGTTTATTGTCAAGCTCTTGTCGATACAATGGGACCGACCCAGGAAATCATTAAGTCGTATCCAAATTTCGTGAAACGTACTGTACCTACCACCTTCGTCTTGATTTAAAGATGTCCGTTTTGTGACTTTAACAATTAATTTAAAGTGACAATATTAAAGATAATTTATGGTTTTTTGCATCCCCAAGCAAAAAAAAATGGTGCTTAATTTGTTAAACTATTCAGAGAAAGAAAGAAAAAGTGAAAATTCGCCAAGAAACATGCAGGAAAACGTAGCAAAAGCACTGGGAATTAGTTTAAGGGTTGTGCAGAAAATTGTGCATGAAATATAATACCGAAGAATACTAAAAAATGTAAACGAAGAAAGCCAAAGACTGAAGATTTGAGCGAAAATATGAAAATGGGAGTTCGGAATGTGATTTATGATTTATACAGATCAAAAACCCATGTAACTCTTCCAGGTTTAACAGAAAATTTAAAAATTTGAGGTGTTTTGGAAATCGGGCTTGAATCGTTATCAAAATTAATAAAAAAGTTAGGTTTTCGCTATAAAAAAGACTGTAACCGGAGATTTTTATGTGAGCAGCCACAGATAGTGAGTTAGCGTGTTCAGTTTTTTAAAAAATATACGGATAATTACAAATTTCAAAATTTAGAAAAGTAGCGCCGATGATCATTGCTCCATTCGAGGTCGACTCAAATGATGAGGACTTTTCAGAATTTCTAAGTGATGTTGACAGTTTTTAAGATTTTAGTCTATAAACGGGTTTCTATATTTTTTAGTATTCTTCGATATTATATTTTCATGGGACAATTTTCTGTACAATCCTTAAATTGATTACCGGTGCTTTTGCTACTGTTTTCAACTTATTGGTTGGCAAATTACCATATTTTTTCTTTTTATTTGTTGAAATAGTTAATCGGATTAAATTCCATTGTATTTTTAGTTTAGGTAATTTTATTGCTAAAATAAATTACACTATTTATTATTGTCGTTTTTAATAAATAAATTTAGTAGATATACTATTTACGCCACCGATCACAAAGTTTACTATGAATTATTATATTTTTTCCTTAGAAAAATGGCACGTTAATACATATAGGTTCACCCAGTAGCGGAAATTCAAACTTTGGGCCCCCCCTCAAAATTATTTATTAGGCCCTAAAAAATGATTTATTTAGAAAGCTAGAATGCTCTTTAGAAACTAAGTTTTAAACTAAAAATCACATTTATTATATAATATTATTATAATAATATTATTCCGGAACCCATAAATAATGACTGTCTGAATAACTTTATTGTTTAAAATCAAATTTAAACCAAATTTCCAGGAAATATTTACAAAAGTATAAGTTCTCGTAAAATTAATATTATACAGGGCAGGTTAAAATTAGAATTTACTTTAAACAAGTTGCAAAAATAGGTTGTTTCTTTCCTCAAATAATTTAGACTTACATGCTAAATCTTCTTATATTCTGAACAAAAAATATGTTAAAAGGTTATTTGATATCTCACTCGATTAACCATTTATAATATATAATTGACAGATGTGTAGGAACTCCTTTTCTTCATGAGCATTAAATCATAATAAAATTAGTGTTGCGTAAAGACAATTTTTGAAGTGACGAGGGGCCTCGCATTGCGTAACGGGAGGCCACTTTGGGCCATGGCCCCCCTGGACGCCAGGGCCCCCTCGCGTTGCATGATCTTGCTGCATAGGCTGGGTTCACCACCCCTGTACTATTATGTACATAATTTTTGCAAAAATAATAATATTATATGTAGCTATCTTCACGACAATAATCAAACTATGTTTATTTCTCCTGGTATATTGATACCTACATGATCTCACAACATTTTGATAAGCTCTGGAATTTTCGAATTGATTCATATGATCGGTGACCTTTGACCCGCATGATAAGACCAGATTTGACTTTAACCACATTTTTTTAAATAGGAAAACAATTTTTATAAATAAATCCCGACGGGTCCCTGAACATATATAATTGTTAAAATTTATATATCCTTAAATACGATGTGAGCGGTTCACTCCCCTTCATTGTACCCATGTGTACCTGGAAGGCAGAAAGGTAAAAAATCAGACCACGACCTATATTTAAATATCAGATTTATGCTTTCCTATTAAGATTTATTCTAGGGTAAGGTTTTCTGATAAGGATTAGTTGGTGCCCTGGCGTATTTTTTATGCAGCCTACCTGCAAAAAGAAAAAGAGTGAACTCAACCTGAAATTTAATATGTTTGACGACGGTAAGATTAATACTGGTTATTATTTTCGAAAATAGACGTTGGTCCGTGATGGGAGGCGCTATTCTTAATTCTTGGTTTTATTTGAATCTGTGTGAAATTAGACGTAATTTTAAAATCTCTATTTATTACTTGAATCTATTAATATGAAGCAACTGCAGTTACTCATAACGATATTAGATTAAGATTTCTTCAGTCTTCTGTCATCTTTTGATACATTTAAGTACTTGCATGACGGTATTTCTCTACCACATACAGGGTGTCCCATAACTTATGGGCCATAGAGCAACTGGATATACTAAACATTAACCTAGACCGATTAAGTCATATAAGATTTTTCGATATGTTTTTCGTTCTAGAAATATAGCGTCAAAGTAAAAATGAAAATATCTCGAAAATGGCTAGAGATTTAAGATCGAGCTTATATCTATCTAGTTTACAAATTGCTCTTCTTTGAGAATCTTGGATTAAAAATACTTAATACCCGCCCTCTAATGAGAAATCAAAAAAATGTCTACAAATTCTTTTTTCTTACTCATAAAAACATCATACCGCTAACTTTCAATCCCAAACATTGAGCCGTTTTTATATTGTGGCCTATTTTCGAAATTAAAATTTCTCTTTCAACACCCTGTATTTCTAGAAGGAGAACCATTCCGAAAAAACATTCTACTCAATCGATCTGTTTGATGTTTAGTATCTCCAGTTACTCTATGGCCTATAAGTTATGGGATACTCTGTATACATAACGTCTTTTTTTTATTATCAAACACAAGCACTATAGGAAAAATCCAAAGGGACTGGTGTATGCGCGCAAACAGCGATTCACGTTGGAGGTTATATTCGTTGGAAAAAACCACATCGGGAAGGTCGTTCTATAAGGATGAAGTCCTCCAGATGAAAGAATTTTTAAATAATGAAGTTCGAGGAGTACTAAGCTTAACCAAATAGGGATGGGCGGCAGTGATTCGTCGTGTGTTTCTGCTATTCGCCGCTCTGGGCGGAATTAAGAGGGCAAGGTCAGCCGAGCACTTTCCATAAAAAATATCTGTAAAATAGGGTCAAATCCCCAACCTATCTTTGATGTTCTAGGCTGTCGAGGTTCTTCGTCAGCTCGTGGTCTCCAATCAGACGAATGGCCCTCCTTTCAATGGAATCCAGTTGTCGAAGAGTATGTTTGGGTGCAGAGCTCCAGACATGAGAGCAGTACTCTAGTGATGGTCGATTCTGGGCTTTGTATAGTGTCAAAAGTTGTTGAGGTGTGTACAACTTTCTGGTTCGGAAGAGTACACCAAGTTTCTGAAAAGCTATCTTAACGATTGCCATAACGTGGTTATGCCAAGACATATTTCCTCTCAGATTGACGCCCAGCAAATTAATAGATTAAGCCAGTGGGATTGCGTGTCCGTTCATGACTATATACGGTTCTGTAATGTTAACCTTTTTAGAGAAAACTACTGCCTGGTTTTTTTTAGCGTTAAATTCGACTTGGTTGATGTCACCCCAAGCCAAAATTTCTTTCAGGTCTTTGTTGAGATGTGATACTTCATGCTGTTTGCGAAGATGTGCGTCGGCAGCCGATGTTTGTGCATTCAAAGACAAGGATGAATGTCTGAAAGATGTCTGTGTGCATGTGTGATTTTCCACGCAGCAAATATTGCACCATCTGCATTAGAATCGTGGGCATAATTATTAATTAATTTCTTTTTGGTTTCGGCACCGAAAACACCCTAGGCGTGCCACTGAAAGGACATAATTCAGATACATGGTAATATTTTTAAACCTAATATCTGTGAGCTTCCCTCTATAAATTGCGGAAGCTGACAAACGTTTTATAGATTTTTATTAAAATTAACTATAAAAAGTAATTTGTTACTTTAACTTGGCATATAATGAGTAGGTCAAATGATCTGATTATCCTTCATTGTATCGCATAAATAGTTATCTATAGCGCATCACCATTGTTATCAAAAATAAAACCAAACAAATATAGTTGCTCACAAGGTCAAGTGGAACTTTTCGATGGGGATATTTGCATTTAAGAATATTTTTTTAATATCTTATAGGTAAGTCATTAAATCATAGAATACTTTCATACTTTCCAGACACGTGACTACGAGTGGGTCAAGATGGGTTCCGTCAACGTAAAAAAAATTATGGGGCCCACCTTAGAACCCATCCAAAAAAAAACTTAAGAGAACCCATCAAAATTGTTTTTCAAATTATGCCAAATATATGGTGCCCACTTTTAATTGTCAGGAGACCGTTAAAAATTTAGGTCTAGTTACATCACTGATATAGTTAGAGAGACGGTGACAATAGGGGGTCTGTGAAGTGGAATAGCAGTAATTTGGTTTTCGTGGAGTTTAGGTCCCCTTCTACAACTTTTATATCCGATGAAATGCCGTAGAGCGTTGCTGAGAGGCACTGTACCGCTTTAGATAGGAAATTCTCAATAAATTCAAAATTATATCGAGCCATGTCTGAAAATGAATTTACAGCAAGCATCTGCGTTATCCCAAAGTCACCGGAAACATATTTTCTGACAAGTCAACCCTTGCATATACTTTTCCGAGCGTGTCAAAAAAATGAAAATTAAAAAAAAAAAGAATCTAATTTGAAGTTGAAACTTTCTAGAATGGAACATTATATTTCAAAGATTATGTGAAAAAATTTTTGTTTGCTTTGTTAGCTTTTGCTCGCTCGTCATTTTATTATTGGAATTTTTTAAAAATCTCCTCGAGGAAATTCGGAAAACGATCGTCACATGTCAGAAAATTATCACACTACATTCCTTGACAACCAAATATTGTGGAAAAAAAATGTCAGAAGAATCGCATCTAGTTAGGCGGAATTCTGACAATATTACGCAGAGATACCGGAAGGCAGGTATCGTTCAGTTGTATGACGGGAAAAATGATTCGCTGTATTCATTTTATCAGAAAATTGTTTACGTGTCATCTCCATGTGAATACAAATCGATTATCATGTCACTTGAGATTTTATAATTTTTTCATTAATTTTTTTTTGACACGCTCAGAAAAGTATATGCAAGGGTTGACTTGTCAGAAAATGTATTTCCCGTGACTTTGGGGTCCCGCAGATGCTGTAAATTCATTTTCAGACATGGTTCGATATAATTTTGAATTTATTGAGAATTTCCGATCTAAAGCTCTACGACATTTCATCAGATATAAAAGTTGCAGAGGGGGACCTAAACTCCACGAAAAACAAATTACGGATATTCTACTTCACGGACCTCCTATTGTCACCGTCTCTCTAACTAATACCTCCGATATTGAGAATATTAATTAACAGCTCAATATCATTTTTGGAACTAACAAATTTGAAAATGACAAAATATTACTGAAAGCGTATGTAGTTAAATATGTGGCCAATCTTGCCAATAGGCCATACTATTTGATTAGTTTTTGAAGGTCTATAACTTAAAATTATGTCTAGGAAAGTTACATAATATTTTCTTTAGGCTATACGAGAATCGAATTATTCTCAGCAAAAATTCTTAATTTCCAATAAGTAACACTACTACCGTATTGTCCTATACAATACGTCTGACATTGAACTTCAAGTAGAGTTGCTCTTTAGATTTCAGAATAAAGCTTATACAGACTCCTCTGACTTGATCCCGTCTCGCGGACTACCATTCATGAATCTCAGACGGAGTCTCGCATCTCGCGAGGGTCTATTATTTCTTTTCGTTGCCGGCAAAATATGTCCGGAATAAAAACGTGTTTTTTCTTTTGGTTCACATTGAACCGAGTCGTTTAAACTGCGGCAATTGAATGACCGGCTGAGTGGCCAGTGACGTGACAGAGTTTATTTTCTGGATCATTAACGAAACGTTATAAGTTTGGTAGAGTCATGACACGATATTACCTCGATGATATCATGTTCGTTCCCAGAGCGAATTTTTCAACCGGTTGAAGATTTCGTTTTGCGCATATTCCATTGTAGATGAGTTTCTTACTGGTTACTGGTTTTTGTCTCTATGAACGGGTACAAATCATCTATGGATAGCCAAACTCTAAGAGCAAAGGTGGCAAATTTATGGCCTCGCGCATGTAAACAAGGATGGTCGTCAGATATAATATGCAATGTCTACTGATAATCTATTCATCTTATCCGACGAACTTAATGACAATGATTACAGGGCAATATTTTGGCACATCAAGACCTTCTTTACTGGGAAATAAACAATCTATTTTCTCGCATAAAGGAAGGCCTTGTGGCACTGAAGACTTGATATCTATTGTCCACGTATCCATAGATTTTTAATATCGTGATCCCTACGACTCATTTCGATTCTGGATTGTCGTCGTTGGTTCACGTCGTTGGTTTGTTCATTACGGTGGTGCCTATATGACCGCGACAACATTGTGCGCAAGATAACCGACGACCAAAGTTTAAAAATGTGACCGGTAAACCGTGAGAACCCATTTGTTCAAAGAAAAATAACTCTCAATGATATAATATCAATATTTAATGATAAATTTAGCCATTTGATGAATTTAAATGATATGTGTGGCATCGATGAGAATATAATACCGTAGTCGGAATATTTTCATTGCGTTTATTCGTATGTAGTAATAATATGGGTATCATTTAACTGGTTAGCAAAATATTCGTATTTTTGCGAACAGAAAAATGTAATCGGTCAGCCCAAATGGCTAGTTGGTCAGCAACTTATGGACAACAAACATTTCTGAATCGGTCAGCAATTCATAGAGTGCTCTAAATTATTTTGGTATGCAAATTAGATATATAAGCAGCTATGAGCGATCCACATTTAATCAGATATTGGTAAGCAATCAGCGGGTAAGCAAAATATTTAATCTTGGTCATCAAAAAAAGCAATAAAACGTGAAATACTTAGTGATAGTGCACTGGGAAAACAAGTGAAAACCCGCCCCCCGCTACACCTTTTGTAGCCGATTTCCTTCTGTATACGGTAAAAGAAATCACAAGAAAGTTACATAAATTGACAGTGCCCTGGGAAAACAAGTGAAAACCGGCCCCCGCTACCTTTTGGGCCTTGACTGCTACACCGAATGAAAACACATGCATGCAATTAGCTACTCGTATCACGCGACTGCTTTCGCTCCGCCCACAATAACGAACTTTGCCGATTATTCAAAACAAACGCCATCCAGTGATTTATATTTATAACCATTCTTTCATATGCAAACCTCTGAAGTAAACTGCTTCCAGACTTGTTTTTTTCTACTGACCAATTGTAAAATCTTGCTGACCAAGTAATCATTTCGCAGCTCTACTGTTAATTAAGCGAACACATGCAACACATGCGAACACAATTACAAGCGGACTGATATCGGTTAAATTGTTGACAGTTTGTAACATTGTTTGCAGAAAAAGTATTGCAGCCCGATTTTTATTTATTGCACGCAAAATCTTTTTATGCTGATCAAATGATTTAATGGCTATTTTTTGCTGCGAACCAATTTTAATAACGGCAAACCATTTAATTACTTCTCTTAATAATATGATTTTTTCAAGAAGTATCATTATTAAGAAATAAAATTTCATTAAAGTATTTTATCTCTTCCCTCATATTTTTCATGTTTAAATATTCTACCTGTCCACCTGCTTGTTATCTACACCACTGTATCTGTATGGTAGTACCTTGCCATTAGTATAGTGTAGTACCTTCTGGTGCGGACGTAACCTATCCTACGCGCCCTCAGTATATGGCGACACGTGACTTTGAATGTTTCCGTTATATTCCTTTTTAGTTGAGTAAAATTACTATTGGTTAATGATGGTATATAACATTCGATTTCTGAAATGATTAATACCAAAAAAAAATGATAATGGAATTAGAATGTATTCAGATAAAGAATGGGAAGAGAGAATTTGTACAAATATATGTATCGTGGAAAATCTCAGAAGCAACACCCAGTCAAGCAATGTCCTAAAATACGAAACAACCATTCTCTTGGGAATGCGATTTTTTTTATGATCAAACACAAGCACTATATTAAAAATCCTTTAGGGCACTCTGGGAGTCTTGCGTGTGCGCAAAAAGCGATTCACGTTGGTTTTGAATCGTTGGAGGTTATATTCGTTGGGAAAAACGACCTCGGGAAGGATGAAGTCCTCCAGATGAAATAATTATTAAATAATGAAGTTCGAGGCGTACTATGCTTAACCACATATGGATGGGCGGCAGTGGTTCGTCGTGTATTTCTGATATTCGCCGCTCTGGGCGGAATTAAGAGGGCAAGGTCGGCTGAGCACTTTCCATGAAAATATCTGTAAAAGAGAGTTAAATCCCCAACCTGTCTTCAATGTTCTAGGCTGTCGAGGTTCTTCGTTAGCTCGTGGTCTCCAATCAGACGAATGGCCCTCCTTTCGATCGAATCCAGTAGCCGAAGAGTATGTTTGGGAGTTCCAGACATGAGAGCAGTACTCTAGTGATGGTCGAAGCTGGGCTTTGTATAGTGTCAAAAGTTGTTGAGGTGTGTACAGCTTTCTGGTTCGGAAGAGTACAAGAAGTTTCTGAGAAGCTATCTTGGCGATTGCCACAACATGGTTATGCCAAGACATATTTTCTCCCAGATTGATGCCCAGCAAATTAATAGATGAAGCCAGTGGGATTGCGTGTCCGGCCATGACTATATCCGGTTCGGGTTTGTTCGACTTGGTTACTGTCACCCCAAGCCATGCGATGCTGTTAAATGCGGAGTGTTCCTTTAAAAAGAATTATTCCTCTTCGATCTTAAAATATATATGGCCGTCTGCAAAATAATGTCCCCTAGAGGTCCAGTGAGTAGCCAAAAAATCATAGAATGATTAGCAGTAGATCAAATGTCGTTGTAATTTGGATGTTACCACATTAAACGTCACGGAACAATGCAGGAAGCTGTTAACTTACTGGGATAATAAGCAACATTTCTAATTATGATTTTACAAGTCCAGTATTGCACATACATTTTCATTATTTTAGATTTATTGGTCTCTCTCGAGCGGTTATATCATTTCTACTAACTTGTTTCTTGTTATACTACTAGAATAAATCCAAAACAATATATCATTTCATACGTCTTTCTACGAATATCTTCAGGCGAAATAAACCCGACCATTCGAAAATTGTAGTCATTGTTAAAACTTGTGACAGATTGGAAGTGGAAGCTTCTATACAAGTTGATATTTCTGAACATTGTGATTGGTTTATATTATCTAATATAGATAATTTTATAACATGTGTGGAATAACATTTCTTTTTACGATATTTTACAAGTACGGCTATAAATCTCTTGAATCGTTATATCTTAATATTTTTCCATGTACCCTCCTTCACTAAAATATCGGCGTTATTTTATCACTATCACTATACTAGAAGTCGTAATCAACTTTAGCATTTTAAAAGACATACTTATTTGGAAACGAAATACAATTGCAATGTGAACAAATGAAATGGCAAAATTATCATCATTATTGACACACGAACACGACCAAACCCGAACAAATTTATTTGCTTCTCTATAAGTAGTATGAAATATACTGTACAAGCAGTGCTGGGAACCAGGACTGTCTAAACTCATATCGGCAAGGACAAACATTTCATCTTTAAGAGCTGGTTTTCTACAAACATATTTTAAAATGTTATTGATAAACGTGAAATTATTTTTCTAGATTATACGTAGATCTATTCCAAGGGAAACGAAACATTTTCTTTGTATATTTTGAAAGCAATAGGTTACCTTCGTGGGGAAATATTTTCAACAATAAGTCATATTTAAATTGATATAATTAAATAAAATTTCAAATATGTATAATGCACTTCCATTTTTTAAATTATAATGTTTTACTTTAGTACAACAAAGAATTGTTTTTATATCTATCCTTTATAATGTTACTAACGTCCACATTAGCTGCTGACGTGGGTTTGCCTTATTTGATTTACATAATCTCGATCATACTATTATAGGTGATGATGCCCGTTCATTCTTTCTCCGGTTCCACTGTATACTGGGTGGCCCATCGAAAACGTACCGCAATACATTACAGGCTGGAAAAGAACTTTTCGACAAAATCCAAAAACACGTCGTTTGCTTAGTGGGGACGTCATCACCTAAATTTTTCCAAATGGGAATGGGGTAAAGTATTACCTCATTAAAAAGTGTTTTTAATTCCCTATACAGGGTGATTCACGACGAGCTTGCATTAGAACTTTATAGAGAACTACTGAATATATGTTTCTTCAACTTTGGGGATTCAGGTTTATCGATATGCTCTCTTTAACTAAAATATTCACATGTTCTTGTCATTTCCGGTTATACCGGAAGTACCTGTCAACTTTCGTTTTTCAAATACAACATACTAAGCACATTTTATAGAACATGTTTTTGTCAGACTCTGTTAATTTTTGAGATATCTGGACTTTTTTTAATTATTTGGCAAATGCATGACGATGAAATTATCCATATAATTTTTTTACCTTAGCTCTTAGACTAAAAATTCTTTCTCCCCGAATAGTTAGGAGATCATCAAGTCTCAAAAACATTTCAAATTCGGCAGAAAATGTATAGGGTGGTCACAATTCAAGGTTCATTGTAAAAAAATTCAACCATTAAAAACTTTCTTATTTTAAGTAGAACACCCTGTGTATTTTTGTTTAATTTGATGGCAAATTAGTTGTTCTTTATAAATAGTATTTACTGTCCTATACCTATATCAAAGCGTTTTCTCAAAAAATCAAATTTATTCAGAAAATGCTATTTGTTCAATTGTCCTTAGGGGATGATCTTCTAGCTATTCGATGAGAAAAATTTTTTAGTCTAAGATCTAAGGTAAAAAAATTATATGGATTATTTCATCGTCATGAATTTGCCAAATAATTACAAAAAGTCCAGATATCTCAAAAACTAACAGAGTCTGACAAAAATATGTTCTATAAAATGTGCTTAGTATTTAACGCTTAATCAAAAAATGTAATAAAAATTAATATGTTATATTTAAAAAACGAAAGTTGACATGTACTTCCGGTATAACCGGAAATGACAAAAACATGTGAATATTTGGAGCATATCGATAAACCTAAATCGCCAAATTTTCAGTAACATATATTCAGTAGTTCCTCATAAACTTCTAATGCAAGCTCGTCGTGAATCACCCTATATATTGCTGCTTAGTTTTTGAAAATCGATCTACTCGTTTAGAAAATATGGAGCTTTTGAAATATCAACAAAATGTTTGATGACAAATTCCAAAATCGATTTAATTTCACTAATACTAAATTAAATCGATTTTTGAATATTTCGTCAAAAGTTATATTTAAACGCTCCATATTTTCTAAACGAGTAAATCAATTTTCAAAAAATAAGCATCAATGGATAGGGAAATAATAGCCTTCTTTAATTATGCATTACTTGACCTACATTTCAATTTGAAGATTTTGCTATGCTTTTTGGGTCAAAAGTTGTCCCGCTGACAAACAAACCTGACGTGTTTTTGGATTTTGTCAAAAAGTTCTTTCTCAGCCTGTACTGCCTTGGGTACATTTACGTTGGGCCACCCTGTATATTTATTTGTTTACTAATCAAGGATATGGTAAAATAGTAATTACTTGAGTACCTACCTAATGTATATCAAATAACCACGAACTATTCATTGTTATTTTTGTAAAGTCATTATTGGTACAATAAATTTTTAATACAATGAAATGTCGATTAGATGATTGTCCGATCATTTATAATACACCTAGAGAGAAATATCGAAACAAGAATCACTCTTAGACATTCCTACAAGTCGCTCTTCACGTATAAAATGTAATATAAATTGCGTATTTTACTTTTGTAGTACCTACTATGAAATGCACGTGGTGCCTGCGAATCTGAGCAACCGTATTTAATCCCTTTACAGAACAAATAGGTAGAAAAAGGGTATCGACATAATTCTTAAGGAATTAGAATGCTTTATTTTGTGTGTGTTAAATAATGTTTAAAAAAAAATATATAAAAATTTATAATGTTGTCAAAAAAAAAATAGGAACCTTCTATTTCATTAATTTGTCGACGATATCTTTCACTGTATTACAAGAATCATTGTACCCCGACCTGGTGCCACCGGGGGCCTCAAATAATTGAATTAATAATTCGCAAAGAAGGAAAGTTGATTTTGGCAGAATTCATTAAAATTATAAATTACCTATAATTCCTGTAGTTCTTTCAATAGTTGGACGTTGCCCGTTCTTACCCTCGTTATTTTAATCCAAGACGTTAAAGCGAAACTGTCGCAAATCAAATAGAGTGACATAAAAGAATTGTTCCCGGCAGTCCTAATCAAATAAAAGCACAAAAAAGGACCCACAAAATAAAGAAAGAAATAGTTTGTAAACACTGCATTAAATATTTGCTAGAGTTTTTAAATATTTGTTCCTGTACATACAGAGACTCGAACATTACTACTGTTAAAAGGAAATGTTATGTCCTGGTTGTAATGGACATTATTACAATAAATTATTTTTTATTAAAGTATTTATTTATTGTTATATTTACCAAATTTATTCGTTTTTCATTGATAGGCAAACAAACATTTTAGTGAGGTTTGTTCTGACTAGGGATATTTAAAAAATATTTTAAGCCACTAAATAATATTATTAAGAAACTCGAAAATGAAAGGTGAAGAAATGATGATGAATCAGTGGCGGTTCAGCACATGCGCACGTGCACCCCCATTCATTGAATATTATTTATCGTATAAAGTCCGACCCTCCCTAATATTTTATCGTATCCTCAAACTAAAAAGTCCGACCCTCCCTAATATTTTATCATCCCGTCAATCCAAACCATATAGATCCGGCAACCGTGCCTCGGTCGAGGTAAATGACGATTATGACGAGACTTGCTCGCACGTGCGATTAAGTACTACAGTTTCTCTGTAGTAACAGGTGGCCGGTGGCAGCAAGGGATAGCGGGGCTATGGCGATTTAACATGGAAAGTGAAGAATGCGGGAAGACCTAAACCCGAAGTTAATTTAACGCAGACCACAAAGGGTAAATCTAGAAACTTTATTAGAAAGTTTAAAAATTAAATATATAAAAAAAAATTTATAGAGGTTATTCCAAACTTAATGAGTCTGTTATTGATCAATTTTCTACAATTAAGAACCGAAAAATGGACTTTACGTTTAAGCACTATTGTGTAGGGTCGATAAATGTTGTGTATTTCGATAAATGATACTCGATATGATTTTAAACCATTTTATTTAAGGATTTAAACTAAAAAACACTCAAAATATGAAGAATGCCAACTTATCAGTCTCGTGGCTCGATTCGTTCTCATCATAAAACAGTTAACTATTGTTCTCGTCTTGATTGCGCCTAATGACGTTGCCGTAGATGGCGTAGTGGTATTAGACACCATTCGTTTTCTTGATAACTCGTAGATGGCGGTAGTAGTATTGGACATCATTCGGTTTTCTTGATAGCTCGTAGATGGCTTTAGTAGTATTAGTAATGGACTGTATAAATATTGTTACGAGGGTTGCATGTGACGACGTTAAGATCCGACAGCTATACACACTAAGAAATCCTTTCTTATTTTCCAAAAGTTGTATTTTGTATTTTCTTGTGTAAAATTAAAAAATACCGACAAACCCGAACAAAAATATGTTTTACCTAACGCATTTTTTTATTACTTTTTTTCTTCCTACATTTAAAACTCCTAGAAAGTAATTGTTTGGTCGTTACACAAAAATAAAATTTTGAAAATAAATTCACCATACTTGTGAACCCCCTCTATCATAGGTCACAAGCCGCCACTGTGATGAATACATACCTCGAAACGCGTAGCTGCCAAAAGAAGGATTAATTTTTTTTAAATTATTTTTTATTTGGTTTCGGCATTAGATAACTGCAATATAGTTCATTTTGATATCAATCGAAGTAATTGTGAAGAAGTGAGGTCCCTACTAGATAATTATCATGCATATCGTATCAACATATGTATACCATCTTATTAAACTAATAAAGACTGATACAGTGTTTCTTTTAATTTTGCCATATCAAGGCTAAGATCTGAAAAGAAATTCTTCTCCAGTCTTTACTGGTTTCGTTAGTTCCATTAACGGATAATCTACTGGTTTACTACTGCATCGCTTTACGTGATACCTTACAGGTGCTGTATTGTTAACATTTGATAATTATTTTGATAAGTTCTGGTGGTCGCTGCGAGTTATTGGCTGCTTATTGCAATTAATAGAACATCAGTTACCTTTATTCCATCAGATTAGTGTCACTAAGAAGATCTACGGGTTTAGCACTGCATTGCTTTACATGCTCCTTTACAGTTGATGCTTATTTTGCTAAGTTCACGCAGGTCTGGACGCTGGTACTTTCTGATTTCCTTTACTTTTTTAATAACTCCATATAACGTGGACACACACAACAGCAGTTTTATATTATATCTTCTAATATACCATGCAGACATCAGCTATCTATGAAATTAGAGGAACCAGGATAGAATAAATTATTCCTGTAAACCGCCTGTATCCAAAAATAGCAAAGTGACATCCCTAATAATTAAGGAATGGTAAACATAAGGTGAATAACACTTGCAAGACGTATTTTACCCCGCATATGAGGTACTTCCGCCAAAAGGTAAAATATATAACAACCACATGTGCTGAATTTGACTGGTCCCAACTACTTGTCTGGTAGGAGTGACATATGGCACACGCATAGTGCTTTTGGACCGAAATAGGTGACGGTGCCACTTGTTTTTCTTTTGAAGCTAATTTATTGACCCTTTCCGATGCTGTAAGAATTTGTCTGAAAGGTTATACAGGGTGTCCGGTAAGTATAGGGCAATGTTTTACCAGCGTCGTCAAAATAAGTGTAGTAGTTAATTTTTCATAGTGTCCCATCTAATAACGGTATCGTGTCCCAAAGGAGCTCCCGAAGATTTGCATTTTCGATTATAACTTTTACACAGCCATGTATATTTTACTGAAATTTTTGAAATTTTGTAACTTTGCACTACAGTAGGAGAGGTTCGGAAAAAGCAGTCCTTGGGAGCTAATTGGTCTCGTGCGATATTTCTTGTACTGTAACGACATTTACGTGCATCACTTTATTTATGCATACAGGGTGTTCCTTAATGACGTGCTAATATTTCAGGGTGTGATTCTTTAGGTCATTTTATAAAGAAAAGTTCATATGAACATATGTCCGCAACGGCTTAACCCGAAATTTTTTTGCTTGAATTTCTATTTTTTAAATGGTAATTTTTTAATATGTCCGTTCCATATTATTTTCAATTTTCGTATGTGTTAATAGGATATAGAGCAACAAATTTGAGTTAGAAAACGTATTCAAGTGTTCCACCAGTTGCATTACTGCAAACATGTCCTCTGATATTTTTTACAAGAAGATGGTACGCCACTGATATTTTTCCGGTTAGCCTGGCCAATTCTACATGAAAACGGTCTCTTGAGTTTTTCTCGTCAGATGCACAGTTCTTGATTAAAACGACTAAATTCATATTGAAACTCATTATTATTAACATTGATAAAATATTAATGATAAATTTTGTTTCATAAAAATTGTTGGAAATGGCCACCTTCACTTAAAAGGCATGCTTCCGCCCGTCTTCGCATCGAATTGCCCGGTCGTTCAAATATTGAAATTTTAATAAAACAAAATTTATCATTAATATTTTATCAATGTTAATAATAATGAGTTTCGATATGAATTTAGTGGTTTTAATCAAGAACGGTGCGTCTGACGAGAAAGACTCAAGAGATCGTTATCATGTAGAATTGACCAGACTAATCAGAAAAAATCTACATGGAAATATGTCAGTGGCTTTCCACCCAGGTGGAAAGTAAATTATTTTTTTGTAAATTTAAAAAAAATCGGTATAACAAAATAATATACGAACACACTTTTTTAAAAATGCTAATAGCTTTGCGTATTTAGATATGTCTACTTTTTCCCTAATTGATATTGTGACCATGAGCATTGAATATTGTGACCAAATCGTTGATATCTTCTTTGTCTTGGCATTTTTACTGAAATAAGCTAGTAGCGCCGACTCAGAATCAGGATTTTGAACTTTGTTTCCCGTACACAATTCTTAGAAACAGTTATACGCCTTGTCATATCTCGGGCGGCTTTTAGTTGGCAGAAGATCTTGTTCTACTATTTTTGCTCCTTGTCGAGTTTCTGGTGGAGTAGCAGCAAAATCGAATTCCTCATCTGATAGCATTTTTCTGTTGTTAAAATAATATTTTATTTAGTGACATGGGAACCATATTCAAAAAATTATATTTGCCATCTTGATGTGTATTATTACCTACGTTATTTTATCACCTGCGGTTATTTGAAATTTCTATCTAATTTCTCAATGGAAAAGTCAAAATGACATTTATCTTTTAATTTTAATTCAAAATAATAAGAAGTGGATGTTAGATGTGGTTGTAAATAAAATAGGATACAAACCTCGGTGAAAAGTTTCATTACTGCCTCGAGATTTAGAGATTTAGTTAACCTCGCCGCTTTGCTCCTTGGTTAATTACCGACTCTCTTGACAGAAATGAAACACTTTCCACCTCGGTACGTAATATACTATTGTTTCCTTACCAATAAAAAATACAGTCTAATATACACAATTACATTCTAACCGATTTTAAATCGGGTTTGTTCGTAGTAGAATAGAAAAAAGTAGAAGATTTAATCGAACATTCTGGTTGTATATATTATTCTAAAATACCTTTCCTGCCAGAAATACTACTTGGCTATTCGTTAAAAACGCAATAATGTGGCCATCAGGCAATATAGGTTTTTTTTAATTGTAATATGTAACCTTATTTATATATTTCATTCAAATCCAATGGTACTCGAATAATCCGAATGCGGATAAAAAGGACATGTTTTGGCCAAAATTCTTGTAAAGATTGTTTCACGAAAAATGGATATAACTTAATGACTGCAGTAAAAGTACCTGGGCCATCCCATTATTTATGACCGTTTGTGATTATTATGTGGAAAGGACCGGATTGTAATAATTATAATTAAATATAGGCACATCAGGTAGGTTAGGTTGCTTAATTTATATTTAAATATCTTTTTGTGGTAAAATTTGTTAGTTTTTGAGGAATGGTTCAAGAATTGTCTTCTACCAAACATTCCTCAGAATAGCGTGATAGTAATGGACAATGCGAGCTATCACAGTCGGCAATTACATAAAGCTCCAAGCTCAAATAATACAAAATTGGAGATTCAGAACTACATGGCCGCGAATGATATATATTTTGAAGAAAGTTATAAAAAAAGTGATCTTTTAGAAGTTTTAAAGACATTTTGTATAAAAAAAGTATATGTTTGTGACACATTGGCAGAAGAAATTGGACATACAGTACTACGGCTCCCACCCTATTATTGCATTTTTAACCCCATAGAGCATATGTGGCACCAGTTAAAATCACTGGTTAGGTCTGAAAACATTTCTCCGACTTTAAGTTCTAGTGTTGTAGAATTAATACGAAAATGCTTTAATGATATTCCCTCAGGTAGTTGAAAAAATTCAGTCCGTCACGTAATAACTGTAGAAAATTCGTATATTAGTCTGGATCGTATAATTAATCCAATTATTAATCTTGATGAGGATAGCGATAGCGAAACAGAACTATCTATAGAATGACATTATAAATGTAAATAAATATGACTAGTAATATTATTATGTAAAAAAAAGTTATTTCATTTGATTACATTAATATAATCATATCATTACTTGTTTTCCTTAGTCCGTCCCTTCATACTTCACTTGTTTATTGCCAAGCTCTTGTCGACACAATGGTACCGACCCAGGAAATCATTAAGTCGTATCCATTTTTCGTTAAACAATCTTTATATATTATTCTAAAATACCTTTCCTGCCGGAAATACTACTTGGCTATTCTTTAAAAAACGCTATAACGCGACTATTATAAAAGAGAACAAACCATTACACTATTGCAAGAAGTACAAGCTCAACTAGGTATATGTAATCTATAAAATGTGCCACTATTAATCATGACGCCCTGTATTTTAAAAATTGTAAACCAGTCATATTCAGAAACGTAAAGAAATTTCCGGTTTTAGAAAAAAACTTTGCACTGCTTCCCCCAATTACGCTTCCAAAAAACTCGAAACTCATCGAACCGAGCTTAATGTTCATATACATTTTAACGGTTATTCTTCGCTACTAAATTCAAAAATTTCCAACAGATCGGTGGCAGAACGTTCGGAGGGTAAAGAAGCTTTAAAAACTTGATTTACAATGGGACACCTTATTTATTCTCCAAACGGTCAAAGTAGCGAAAGGTCCCATATGAGGATCCCGGTTCCCACGACGTCTTTCACAAACTTGTTTTTCAATTTACAGGTAAAATTAAAGGTAAAAAGGGAGGGGAATAGAGCCGCTTATATTCACTTGTGCTCTATTTTTGTATGAATAAGAATAAAGCTCATCATTCATCTCGTAAGGACGGTTGCGATATTTTAGAGAGGCCTCTAAGGTTCATATTTTTGATTGATTGGCAAGCATAATATTATTTTGAGTATGACTGAGATTCCGTATCTCGATTTGTATGGTTGTCAAAAATATAATTTTAAGAATTTGTTTTTTCTTATAAGTTGAAACCTTTCCTTTTTTATAACTAAGAGGATGAAATTAAGAAAAGTCCCAGTAGCATTTATTTTACAAGTTACCATATCCGACCGAAATTTCATTTCTAGTCTAGTTTTACGAATTAAGGAGTTTTCACGAGACATATATTTTTTCCCGCATAAAGATAACTTTATCTTACCCAAAAGGAATGATTTATAACAGTTTTATAGAAGCTCTTGTTGTATAAAGGTCTTCCGTAATAAATTTTTGTTTCTAGCTACCTACACTAATATTTATTTACAAAATAGGGATACTAAAGGCACTGAGCCCAATATAGCATTCACGTTGTGCTATTGGCTATTGGGAGTTATTAAAGTAATTATTAAATAATATATACAGCGTGTCTTCGGAAGTTCTTACCAAATGGAAAACTTTTTAATTATTAACTCTACGAAAAAAAGTGCCTCTTCCTAAAAAGTCCTGCTTTGCGACAAAATAAATTTGCACAAGAATATTTGTATGTTGGACATGGCTTCAAAAAGTATAGTAAGTTTAAAATTTATAAAAGACGTCGGCTATATTTACAAAACTAAAAACTTGGAGAGTGCATGTATAAAGGCTAACAAACTATAACAATTACACAATAAACACTCTACTTAAGAGAAGTACTTTTATGACGGATAAAAATTAGTTCACTAATTTCTATGAGGTGGCCAATTTCTAATTTCCCAATAACAAATAAAACTAAATGACTCCAAAAATAATCTAGGCCTCCACATGGCCCCCGTCTTTTTGCATACAAATGAAAGCCTACTTATCCAGAAATACTTATTATCAAATCTTTGCGACTATTAGTTTTGTAAATATAGCCGACGTCTTTTATAAATTTTAAACCCGGTACTTTTTGAAGCCCCCTGTATGTCTAACATACAAATATTCTTGTGCAAATTTATTTTCTCACCAAGCAAGACTTTTTAGGAAGAGGCACTTTTTTCGTAGAGTTAATAATTAAAAAGTTTTCCATTTGGTAAGAACTTCCGAAGACACGCTGTATATAAATAATTTATTAAAGTAAGTATATACATACAGGGTAGCCCAGAAGTACGGAATAAAATTAATATAGCCATCATCTGTAACTTTTGAGAAAAACGCTCGGACACGTCAATTTAGTTTTATATATGCTCACAGTTGGACGTTATTCGTTTGTTTTTTTATAGATATTGAGATTGTGATACATCATTTGAGAGCTAAAATATCTCGTACAGTATGCTTATAAATTTTAGAGCGATTCTGTCAAGCTGTTTGAAAATGGCGACTGTTAGATTTTGAAAAAATCTCTATTTAAATAAGCGGAAATGATAAATCATTGATTGTTTTTTTACCTTTCAAGGTAAGAAATCTTCCTTGTTTCACATTCTGATATTTTGTGACATTGTGAACTTGTCAAATTAGGTATTTCCAAAGTATTATTTTGCAATTTTCTAACCAAAAATGGTTTTGTCGGAAAGACAGCGATCGAAGTCTTGATATTGTTAGGATGTGGAGATAAAATAAGAAGTAAAAGTGAAGTGTGCACTTTATTTAATGCTAAATATCCGGATAATCAAATTTTACAGGGTTTCTTCGGCTTTGTTCGATGTTGTTTGATGAACATGGCACAGTAAAGGACTTTACAAAATAAATAACAAATAAACCATAACTATTGTTAACTCACAAAATGTGATGAAACAATGAAGATTTCTTACCTTGAAAGGTAAAAACCATCAATGATTTATCATTTCCGCTTATTTAAATAGAGATTTTTTAAAAACGTTTAACAGTCGTCATTTTGAAATAGCTTGACCGAATCGCGCTAAAATTTATGATCATACTGTACGAGATATTAGCTTTCAAATTATGTATCACAAACTGTATGTTTCTATTTTAAAAAAAAGATCGATGTCGTCATATCTTTGACAAATATCTATAAAAAAACAAACGAATAATGTAAAACTGTGGGCATATATAAAACTAAAATGACGTGTCCGAGCGTTTTCCCCAAAAAAGAAGGCTATATTAATTTTATTCCGGACTTCTGGGCCACCCTGTATATTAATTTATAGTAATCTAAAATTTATGAATATTTACAGCATTGATTTTACACGTATTTTAAATCTAATTATAGACAGTATTACGTTGTAAGCATCTCTATCACTACGCAACTAGATGAAGCATATTGGCCATCACCGAATAGCCAGGCCGGCACGATAGGCGTGTCACCAGACACGTGTCACATCCTCTGTCTGGCATATAACCTATCAAATTAGCTCTAGCCACTGGTTACCCATGGTTACCGTTGATATTGCACCATGTTGCCCTATTATTAGATTAGAAATTACTTTAATAAAAAAATATTTTATTTTACATTTAACTATTAAAATAAATAGTATGAAAAGAAAGCATTGAAAGAAACTATAATAGAATATTAATTTCTTATGTACTTACGACAATTTACTTTAAATCTAAATTTAATTTTAGAGTAACATGATATTAAATTAAAATTTAATATATTATGTGACAACATTCTTAACCCAAGAAATTTTCTTGCCCGCATTCCTTTTATAGCTACAGATAAAGTTATCGACCTGTAGGTAACAATAAACAGTTTATAAGTAGGTTCTTACTAATATAGGAGTAGAAAAAATGAATAACAGAATGAACAAACCACTGTTCTACACGCTAAATTAAAACCATAATACTTCATCGAGATGGAAATATTTTCAGCAAATTAGGGTTATTTCATTGGGAAATTGTTTTCCCTGCTAAAATTTATTGTAAAAAAATAGTATCCTTTCTTACCTTAGGGGTCCATATTTTAGGTATGTCCTTTCAGGGCAGGAATTTAATTATCCCTAAGCAAGACAATAGAGTTTCTTTTAAGGCAACCCAAAAATAACACGCTTGGTTATCACCTTTACCTACTTCCCAGCACACACATTTTTTTTTGCTCCATCTAAGAATGTTCCCATATAAATTAGCATAATTTACGCATTACGTTTCTTCTTGTCAGTTTAGTCCCTGATTATTTTCTTTGGTACAAGCACGGATGGAAGGTAAATCATCGAGGCGATGACGCTACAAGTTCGATTGTCAAAAAAACAATGACATGGTATGGATTAATTGACCATTTGTCATGGTACGGTATTTGGAATAATCGGTAGGAAGATAGTTATATTGAAACGGATTTTTGCGACAAGGAAATGTGTATGCCGAAATTTATGATTTTTTTTATTGTGGTTCCAAATCTTAAGATACATATTTTTTAAGAAGCTATAATTCATTAACTGCAACTTCTTGTGAACTCAATTTACGAATTAGAAAATTTTCTGATGATTTAAAATAAATTACTTTTTCTACATAAAAAAACTGATAATTAATTTAAAATTAGGGGGGTTGCTCACAAAAATCAGTCCACATTTATTGATTTTCAGGTTATGGTGGCAAATTGCTCTTTATTTCCCTCAAGAACGCGACAAGTCCACGGGATTTGTAATCGACGAAGATTATAATAGCGAAGGCTGCGATGAGTGACAAAGAAGAAAAGAAAATGACTAATCCATGTTCTTATAGATAAAAAATTGGCTAGCAACTTGTTTACCCGATTACCCAAATATGCCTAAAATTTCCACAAGAATCAAACAAGTCCAAAAATCTTTTTACTTTTTTTTTGTAAAAACTGTTTCGTAAATCCAGTATCTTTTGCTAAAAGTGATAGTTTATATTCACTAGAAACCATTTATAAACCAAAAACACTGGCATAAAACAGCTTTAAAATAAAGAATTTTTTTCTGTTTTTTTGACATATTTGGGTTTTATAGAATCCTATCAATTATTTAGGTATATTATAATGTTTTTAGACCTATCGGTCCTAAGACTCTGAACATTACGTCATAGTAAGTGGCAAACCAGTTTAAAAGAATCTTTCACCATTTTGTCAGGATGTACATTAACATTTGCTTGCGGGTACCTATGTCTAGAAGAATAATTATTAAATTCGACAAATTATTAATAAGTAATTGAACCTTTAATGTTGTGACTCTTATAAGTAGCACAAGGACAAATAACTTTTGACATGTCCAATTATCTGATTAATATATTTATTAATAATAATAATAATAAACGTCTTTTATTTGAGGATTACATAAGAATTTACAGTAGAATAACACAAAAATAATATCTACCAGAAGGAAAAAAAAATAGTATCTAAAAAAATAATATCTACCAAAAGAAAAATATAAGGGGGCATAAAAGTCTGGCGCAGTCTAGCTACTTCACTTGTACTACTAAAAGCAGCCCGGTGAGACTGCTTATAGGGGGATCGAAACACGTAAGAAGGCCTTGGAAGTGATGCTAAGCCTACTCTGCTCCATTCGCTCACAACTAATCTACTTTTATATATCTGTTTCACTCTATCATTTAAGCGTCAATATCAGACTTACGTAGAGTTAATATGGAATGCCTAAAAGTGATTGTTTATGCAGGCGACTTGATCCTGGTCATATTTGTCCCACTTTATTGAATTAGGGAAGGTTGCTGCAGACAGAGACAGGCATAGAATGCGAACAGCACGAATTGTTAAACAAGCTAACTTCCTTCGTCGGGCGGGAATGAAAATCAAGCAACATCTGATGTGATTTAAAATGGTGGAGAAGACGCAGCATCTTTAAATTTTAAAATAATTTTTAATTTTCTAAATATTCATTTAGTCATCTTTACTGGAAGTAAGCAACAATAATAATTTCTTTCCTAAATCATATGGGGCCCAAAAATATGCTTGGACTTGAAGCTTGAAATATTTGCTAGGACCTAGAGCCCAGTTGAAGATGGTAAAATATTTTATGTAAATTATGATTTACTGCCTATTTTTTTAATAAAACTACTTACAAGCTTATTTCTGAAGTTTAATTTTTCATTTGTAGTTACGTTACTAGTTCAAAAAATGATATAAGAGTGTGTAAGGATTATTTTAAAGTGATATTTACAGCTTAAAACATGTCAGAATCATAATATTGATTTTCACCACTTTAGTAAATCAAATAAAAGGGGTTTGAATGTTTTTTGTTGGTTAAATGTCACTTTAAAATATTGACAATAATGACAATTTGGACAAAAGTGACATTTGAAAAGCACCTGCGTTTGTCAGCTGATGCCAGACGTAATGGATGCCGGGTTTGTTCATACGTGCTTCGATTTGTTAACACGGCTGTTTTGTCTTCTTCCTGTTTATAAGTATTCGTTGACTGAAAGTGAGCGTAATCCTTTTCCAGGTGTGTCCACATATCATCTGAATTTCTATTATTAATAAGAATATGAATCTTGGTACTAATATATGATGCCTCAATTTTTTGTTTCAGTTTTACAATTAATTTTTGTTTGATATGCCAATAAATACTTAAAACAACAAAACATTAGTTATAGATCGATTAAATAAATTAAGCAACTTTTCATAATACCATTCAACAGATTCTTATATCTTATAAATTCCAACAGTCATATTCACTACAGGATTTTTAGCTAAAATCTGTTGACGGTTAAAATGACAACTGATGTAAGAATAAGTGAAGTGAATCAAATTTATTAAGAAATAAGGATAATTGTCATTTATTGACTTAGTATGCGTCCACAACGGCGCACCGCCCCTCGCCCATAGCCTTGTACTATAGCACACAGCATCGTTTGAGCTTCGCATAGTAGTTCTTCGACATTGAAATATAAACATGGACTGTGCGTTGTTATGTTCTTCCGATGAAGAAGGTAATATTTTAGACTCTAATACAATAAAGTGGTACTTGTATGCTTAAACAAAAATCTAGTATTTATATGCATTCTCATATATTCACAAAAGCATTGGGGATCTTTCCTTAGATCTTTATAAAGGTGATCAAATTCTCCATAGAATCTTGATTTCTGTTTAAACATATACCACTTAGTTATATTAGCGTCTAAAATAATACCTTCTTCATCGGAAGAACATGACAACGCACAGTTCATGTTTATATCTCGATGTCGAGAGACAAACTGATAGACAGGCAAGGTAATGAGCGAGGGTCGGTGCGCCATTGTGGACAATACTGTACGGAGCTATGGTACCAGGCTATGAGCGAGACCGCCGTGCGGTGCGTCATTGTGGCCATACACTAAGATATATGTCAAAAGATATTTATCGGGAAAACGAAATAACTCCAAAAAAATTAAAGAATATTATAAATATATTCGGAATAAGAAATTAACGACTACATATTACTAAGTTTGGTACAATTTAAAAAACAATAAAACACTTTTAATCATTATCATACAGTTTTTTTATAAATAGATAAATGATTTGAAAGTACACATCTAATAAAAGAAATAATTGATATTGACATCTTTATTGGACCTCCTAGTATTTCTGGTAATTTTTTAAAATAAAACGATTACAAATTTTCATTAACCTCATACCGCGTTCGTAGCCAGAAGTATGCGGGTTTTACCAGAACTTCATCCCTTTATCTTAATGCGTTTTTCAGCATAAGTAATTAAAATTTCACAAAAACACAGTCGGGAGTCAGCCCTTTAGTCGGTCTGGTACGTTATGATTCTTATAAGCCATTGCTTCCCATATTTTTACAGACTTTTGAGTCCATAAGTAGGGCTTTTGTACTTCTGCTGTTTTTCTATAGATTCTGTTCATTGTTTTTAATAGTTATTCGTAGATCGGATGGTTTATTATATACTCGCCGGCACAAAATTCCGCCACCCTGAAATTTTGGTCAACTTTGATATTTTATAACTTTTTTATTTTTTATGCGATTTTCATGATCTTGTTATCAGTTTGTATATCAATTTATTGTGTTTTTCCTTAATTATTTTATACAGTAACATTTTTCGATTAGGCTATATTATACAGGAGTAAATCCAACTGTTGTTTTTTGTCGTAATTTCAAAACACCCTGTAGGTAAATTGAGGTGGGTAATTTAATTTACATTCTGTTTGTTGTCGTTTTTTTTTTTTTGAACAAACACAAGCACTATAGGACAAATCCTTTAGGGCAATCTGGGAGTGGTGCGTGTGCGAATAAGGCGATTCACGTTGGTTTTGAATCGTTGGAGGCTTTATTCGTTGGGAAAAACCACCTCGGGAAGGTCGTTCCACAAGGATGAAGTCCTCCAGATGAAAGAATTCTTAAATAATGAAGTTCGAGGGAGGAAGCTTAATCACATATGGATGGGCGGCAGTGGTTCGTCGTGTATTTCTGCTATTCGTCGCTCTGGGCGGAATTAAGAGGGCAAGGTCGGCCGAGCACCTTCCATGAAAATATCTGTAAAAGAGAGTAAAATCCCCAACCTGTCTTCGATGTTCTAGGCTGTTGAGGTTCTTCGTCAGCTCGTGGTCTCCGATCAGACGAATAGCCCTCCTTTCGATGGAATCTAGTAGCCGAAGAGTATGTTTGGGTGAAGAGCTCCAGACATGAGAGCAGTATTCTAGTGATGGTCGAATCTGGGTAGTGTATAGTGTCAAAAGTTGTTGAGGTGTGTATTCTTTCTCTTATTATTCTGTACTCTTTCTATATCTTTGATGTATTCTAAATATTTCGTTTCTTGATTCATTCCATTATCTCATATCTGCTGCGAGCTGCAAAATTTGAAATGAAACGATGTTATTTTTAGAAAATGTATGTCATGGGTATTTCTACCGAAGCACGCACCAATCTTACTTGTTGAGCTCTAATCACCCACCGTTACATTGAGAAAATTATCTAAGAAGTTGTTGTTCTATTTGCTCCTTTCATTGGGAACCAATTTACATTAACGCATGATAATGCTAGACCTCACGTTGCACATGTAGTGAGCGAATATCTGGATGAAGTTGGACTTAAAAGATTGGAATGGCCTGCATGTAGCCCGGATCTCAACCCAGTCGAACATCTTTGGTACCAACTTAAAATGGCCATTCGTCGTCGTCCTTTACAACCATAAACCTTGCAAGACTTACGGCTGGCGCTATCCCTCAAGAAAGGATAAGATAATGCTAGACCTCACGTTGCACATGTAGTGACCGAATATCTGGATGAAGTTGGACTTAAAAGATTGGAATGGCCTGCATGTAGCCCGGATCTCAATCCAGTCGAACATTTTTGGTATCAACTTAAAATGGCCATTCGTCGTCGTCCTTTACAACCATAAACCTTGCAAGACTTACGGCTGGCGCTATCCCTCAAGAAAGGATAAGTAACCTTATTCGTTCGATATCACAAAGACTGCAAGCTGTCATTGCTGCGAGAGGAGGAAATACACGATATTAAAATTATTTTTGTTAATTAACTATATGATATACCTAGTGTTTGTTTTTCTTAAATCAGCGTTTCATTTAAAATTTTGCAGCTCACAGCAGAAATGAGATAATGCAATGAATCAAAAATCGAAATGTTTAGAATAAATCAAAGATTACAAGAAACAGAAAGTAAATAAAATTATCCACCTCAATCTTCCTACAGGGTATTTTGAAATTACGATAGAAACAACAGTTCGATTTACTCCTGTATAATATAGCCTAATCGAAAAATGTTTCTTTATAAAATAATTAAGGAAAAACACAATAACGGATCTACAAACTGATAACAAAATCATGAAAATCGCATCAAAAATAAAAAAGTTATAAAATATCAAAATTTACCAAAATATCAGGGTGGCGGAGTTTGTGCCGGCGAGTGTATATTTTATACTAGGTACAGAGAAACAACCCTCTCCCTCGTAGATCTATAAGTCGTTCTTAGATAACGCTAAAATGTATACCATGTATATTTAGATATAGTACAATAGGATCGGGTGATTCATCGTGGAGTTAAACATAGGAGTATTTTTGGCTCCCCGGTATATTTTATAGAAAAACTGCATTATATCTTCTTGAGGTGGTCAACATTATAAACCCATGTACCGAGTAATTTCTATGACGCTCTTGCCAAAAATTGACATGAAGCTTACCATATAATTATAATGAATAATGAAAATATTGTCGCTGACACAAATTTTCGATTTGTGAATGTCAAAATGTAATTTGCTGGTGTTTGCTGTATTAACCTGAACTATGAGAGTTTCGTGGTTTTGTCATCACGTTTAATTGGATAGCTTTGTGTCAATAGTGTCAGTAATCGAGGTTTAAGAAGTTTTAAAAAATTCCAACTATATAACCGAAATACCAGAGCAAATTTTACAGAGCGTCTCAAAAAGCACGACGGGCAAATCCACGAAAACAATCGACACCTGCCAATAAGCACGCACCTTTCGTACTATCGGCAAGGTTCATAAATATTAATGAAGAAAGTGCATTTAACCAAATAAATATCCGCATTTAAAAATGGCAGTTGATACGTGGGTCATTCTTAACTAACTAATAAAATTCGTATATCAATATTTTTATTTTTTTTTCATTCTTTCATTAACATTATTTTGAAAACTTATTTGAAAGCTTATTTAATGGGAATTCCAAGAAGACCGTAACAAAATAATCGGTTCGTTGACAAAAACAGTAATTCCTCATGATTATTTCCCTCATTGTAAAATAGACAATTCAGACATCACAATTTTATTTAAATTTTTTTATAAAATTCATTGTTGTTGGCTTTAATTTAAGTTATTCTGGAAACAATCTAGCCGTATACCACTTGACCTATAAATTTAAATGGATTAAACAATCGAAATATTTTTTGCATGATTATGCTTTTTGGAAAGCAGCTTCATGTACAATCATGCTCAAAATATTTTTGATAATTTAGTCGATTAAATTTATAGATCTTGTGATATAATATATGAGTAAAAACTATAAATGATAAAGTTGGATTTTTGGTTTCGAATAATATTTTCGCATGAACTTGGGAATAAAATCCTAAAATTTGGAGTTTTGCGGTTGCAAAACTTCTTATACAAAATTAAATAAATACATTTTACTAAACATTAAGGGTTTTTAATCAATTTTCCATAAATCATCTATGATTAACCAGGAGTGTCATATGACACGAGACGCTCCAAGATAAGGAGGGCCAGAGCAGGGATCTCGGAAACCGTAAGAGATACGAAGTTGGTTAAATAGAGGTAAAGTTGCGCATTTACGTGCCTAATAATATGCCGTTTAGAAAGTTTTAAAATTCCGAGTAGTTCCGGAGATATCTGGAAACAAACGAAATTCTAAAAAATTGTTTTATTGCTTTCCTGGGATTTTTTGAGCTCCAATTCTAAAGTAAATTGCACTTTTACATTGCCACTTTTTCCGCTCTATCTAACAGCGTTAATTGTTTTGTAATCCGACGAGTCGTCTTCGAAGGGCCATTACCAACTTTCTTTTTTTAAATACGGTCCTGTTTTTCTGATATTTGAATTTGAGAGCTTTCTTTCTTCCGAATTCAACGATGTATGACACATTGTGAATGTTTGAACAACATCAGGAAACTTTGGGATACGGTCCTGTATTTCTCCTATTTTTATAAATAATATCTCATCAGTAAGTTCTAAATTTTTTACATATGTTGGACTAGTTCAATAAATAACAAATAATTTAATAATAAACCACAAATAAGTGAACAAAAATCATACCAAAACAGTAATAAAACGAACAACGAAAAAGGTAAGGAACTACATAATCAGGCGTTCAAAATGATTTCCGTTATTCTCTCAGCACAAATAACATCTTCTAGCTACCACATAACAGTTTTTTTGAGATAAAATAAAAGACTATTATATTTTCTGGAAAATAGAAAAGCTCTTAAAACGCTTTCAAACGATCACAATGGGAATATCAAGTGAAACAAATCACCCGTCACCATCTTAATTTTTTTTGTTTCAAACGCTTACTTTTCTTTTAAATTCCGAATCAACAGAAGTTTGAAATAATACATAATGTATTTTGTTCACTTCTTTGTGGTTTATTATTAAATTATTTGTTAGTTATTGAACTAGTCCAACATAAGTAAAAATTTAGAGCTTACTTATGAGATATTATTTATAAACTTAGTAGAAATTCAGGACCGTATCCCAAAATATCCTAATGGTGTCCAAAAAACCCTCGAAACGTCATTAAACCACAATGCGTCATACATCGTTGCATTCGGAAGAGAAAAATCTCTCAAATTCCAATATCAGGGCCGTATTTAAAAAAAGAAAGTTGATAATGGCCCTTCTAAGATGACTCGTCGGATTACAAAACCTTTAACGCTGTTAGATAGAGCGGAAAAAGTGGTAATATAAAAGTGCAATTTACTTTAGAATTCGATCTCAAAAAAACCCCAATAAAAACAAGAAAACGATTTTTCTGAATTTCGGTTTTTTCCGGATATCTGCGGAACTACTCGGAATTTTAAAACTTTCTAAACGGCATATTAGGCACGTAAATCCGCAACTTTACCTCCATTTAACCGACTTCGTATCGCTTACGGTTTCCGAGATCCCTATACTGGCCCTCCTTATCTTGGACACGTTGTATATGTAAGGCAACAAAGTCGCAAAGCAAGCAATCAGTAATTTTTGTGAAATTACGTCACAAAACTCACTTATTGCTGATAAGCAAATAAGAACAATTATAAAACAGGGACGTAAATACCATATTAGTTTAGAATGACCCACGTGAGGCTTGGGTTAAGGTGGCAGGTGAAGCACAGCTCAAGACAATTTTGTTATTAAGCCAATTATTTTAATTTGTATTACGAGTGACCGCTACTAAAACCTAAATTTCTGGTTATGTGCAAGTTTTTTTAGGTAAAAATTTATATAATTAATATTTCGAGAAAAATTTAAATTAAAATCATTGATTTATTATGCCGCTTCAATTAAAACTGTCTTATCTAAATATATCAATAACTTAATAATTAATTAATCCCATATATTGTGAAACAATATTTTCTTCTTATATAAGGGACAAACGTGATAGTTGAAATAATACAGATTATGTCAAAATATTTTTCACAAATAATAGACACATTTTCAAATTTGTTCGTTATTACTGTATATTTTATGGAGTATCCTCAGAGTTCTGTTCATGGACCATTATTTATTCCTAAATTTAATAATAACTTTACTAATCTTTTATTATTTACAAACTTTATTGACATAAACAAATATTTTTATTAATTCTATTTTCTAGTTTTAGGGTTTTCAGCAATCTGCTACAAAAATTACATTTGTAATAAAAATTGGAACAATTTTGATACGAACCAAAATGGGACACCAATACATGATAGCACACTTATCTCATCTTTCTCTTTGAATGCACAAACATCGGCTGCCGACACACATCTTCGCAGACAGCGTGAAGTATCACGCCTCAGAAAAGACCTGGAGGAGGAATTTTGGCTTTGGGTGACAGTAACCAAGTCGAATTTAACGCTAAAAAACCCCAGGCAGCAGTTTTCTCTAAAAAGGTTAACATTACAGAACCGGGTATAGTCATGGACGGATACGCAATCCCACTGGCGTCAATCTGGGAGGAAATATGTCTTGGCATAACCACGTTGTGGCAATCTCCAAGATAGCTTTTCAGAAGCTTGGGGTACTCTTCCGAACCAGAACGTTGTACACACCTCAACAACTTTTGACACTATACAAAGCCCAGATTCGACCATCACTAGAGTACTGCTCTCATGTCTGGAGCTCTGCACCCAAATATACTATTCGGCTACTGGATTCCATCGAAAGGAGGGCCATTCGTCTGATTGGAGACCACGAGCTGACGAAGAACCTCGACAGCCTAGAACATCGAAGACAGGTTGAGGATTTGACTCTCTTTTACAGATATTTTCATGGAAAGTGCTCAGTTGACCTTGCCCTCTTAATTCCGCCCAGAGCGGCGAATATCAGAAATACACGACGAACCACTACCGCCCATTCATATGTGGTTAAGCTTAGTACTCCTTGAACTTCATTATTTAAGAATTCTTTCATCTGGAGAACTTCATCCTTATGGAGCGAGTTTCCCGAGGTAGTTTTTCCCAACGAATATAATCTCCAACTATTCAAAACCAACGTGAATCACTTTTTGCGCACACGCACCACTCCTAGAGTGCCCTAAAGGATTTTTCCTTTAGTGCTTGTGTTTGATCATAAAAGAAGAAAAAATGTAAAGATGACTTAGGTTTTACCTTTAGCTAAATTTAAACAACTTCGACAACGATTTTTTAAAATCCTGTTTCCGTTTATGTTTATTATAAAGACATAAAGCGGGGGCGGTAATAAAAATCCATTTATCAGAATACCTACTTACTTTTGTTCAATTATCAAAACTTCAGTATTAAACTCCAAAAAACGACAACGTCAAAACATTGTGACACATATTTCAGTATTAAAATCGTAAGAAAGAAATTACAAGTCTGAGGCTCTCGAGAGTACAACGAATTTTTTTCTCGCGGCGTCTTTATGCCTTTTTGAGCAACTTTTACATAATAAAAAGGTTTGCTTTTCAAATGGGATTCCTTTTTGAAAAGAAATGCTTTTCAAGCCGATGACTTTATTATGGAGATTCATTGTTAATGAACGAGTCACGATGACGCTAGCGTCTTTGGCTTTTTTAAATTTATTGGAACTGCCGGACAGGTTTCTGGTAGGATTAAGGATTTTATGACTTAATTTAAAAAATACTGTTAATTAAGGAAGAGATTTCTATGTATATGCATTTAAGCAATTTAAAAATGTCTCACTAGCTTAATAATTCCTCTAATGCCTAATATCTTCATACCAGACGACGAAAACACATTTTACTGTCTCTATAACATAAATGTATTTAAAGGACAACAGGTTTTATTATTAAACAAAACTTAGATAAGTTATTCCTACCCTTGTTATTATTATAAACTATTAAATTATCTAATTACACTAAAAAAACTACCCATAATTTATGGCTCTATATATTATGACTGGAACGATTTTTATTAAGAGATGTCATTGAATTATAGCAAAATTTTAACCCAAATTTTTACTAATAATTACAAAAATATAAAGTAAACCTAACCATTTATATGTTATAGGATATATATTTGTAAAATTTACTAAAATCTTTTGTAAAATTTACTGAAATCTTTTGTAAACATTTTGAAGAATACACGTCGTAGTCCTAATCGGTTATCTATCTAAGTGTTAACCTCGCCTTACCTTAGCCTTTACTTCTTCGAACGATAGTATATTCGTTCTATAAGTTCTCCAACTATCGTCTGTTACGAAGATCGAAGTTCCAGAGATCAGATGCATCTGATTTAATCTAAAAATATACTATTTTAAATTCTCCTTTCAAATATATAACACACCATGGATGATATTGGTTTCCTAGACGATTTATTAAACTTTATTACTTTAAACCAAACTAGGCCATGAAACAAAAACTATTATCCTAGAGACAACTATGTTGCATTCTAGTTGATATTAACATTTAACGTCAATTTAATTTTTTACATATTTGTGAAAAATACTTATCAACATTTTGAAAAATTTTATGATATCTATCATACATGGTGTGTTATAAATTTGAAAAGATAGTTTAAAATGCTATCTTTTTAGATTAAAATATACAGGGTGTTCCATTTAAAAAATACCGGTTAAGTCAGATAAATTTCTTACCTGACCCCGTATACTTATTCTGAAAACGGTAGATTATTCAACAATCATTACAAATAAACTTTTGTAGAAAACATTTTTCTGTATCCCTTTTGACTAAGAAAATAAAGGGTAATTTAAGAATTGCCAATGTGTTGATTTTCCCCCGTATCTCTTAAGCGAGCGAAAATTTTCAAATTTTGATTTTACCATTTTAAGTTTGACCCAAAAAGAGCACATGGCACCTACATTACTTTTTTGATAGCACTAACAATAACGGAGATACCCTATAAAAGTGTCGAAAATAGGACACCCTGTATAATAATAGTCAGTAAAATGTACATACATTTTAAAATATTTAACTGCTGCAGTTGTAAATAAATTATTTTCACTTATATTCATTGTAAAATTTAAAATATATTTTAGTATTTACTCGCTTGTACTAAATTTATTAGAAATTCTAACCATACTTTTTTAGAAATTATTTACAATATTAAGAAGCAATTAAAACATACTAAATTTGGAAAGAAAATCGTACAATAGAATGTTTACTATAATAATTAGACTATAGTGTTTTCCATGTAGAATGGTTTTAAATTAAAACTATTAAATATTCATACTCACTAAAGCGTTATTAATTTAAAACCTTCCTAAATTGACAGTTGGCGATTTAAAGGACAATAAGAATAACTCGACTAAGTTTTGTGTTTTATTTACAATTTTGTGTTTTCTGCAAATGGCTGTTGCTTTTGTTACAACCAAAAACTTTCTTTTAGTGGCTAGAATAACAAATATTGTTTTGAATTTTTATATTCACATGGTAAAAGTGGATCAAATCAGATAATTTTTTTAAATCGGTTAAATGTTAGCATCAAGTTTAAAAAATGTTGTAAACAACTGCTCCAAGGTAACTATTGTGATATTGATTAGACTATCTATATAATCTTATAAAATGTATTGTAATTTCAATAGGCGTTTTAATAACTCATTTTAATTTAATAGTTGTTTGTAGATATTGTTGACATTACCTGATGATACCCCTAAATTAACGAAATGATTGTAATGAAATAATTTTATAATTGTCTGTGGTGGAGCCTATGGCACAGTACTTAATAAGTTAAATATAACACAAAAATATATTCTTAATATTATTTTTTTTTAAAATAAAAGATTTCCAACAAATTTATTGTTTTCCGAGGATAATGTAAATATCAGAAGTTTATATATTAGCAGTACCTATATGTAATTTTGTTTATCGGTGTAAGACCAAGTTAAACTATGTACATCACTCTACCGAAACAAGGACTAAATCTAATAAAAAATTTAAGTTACCAAAAAAATTTAACAAACCGCCAATAAAAAGTTTATGGATTAGTTAGCACCAAAATCATTAAATTTATTCCCAGATAATATAAAATCAATTGAAAATATAAAAACTTTTAGTAAAAAGTGTAATCAGTATGTTTATCGGAATACAGAAAAGTTTTCAATAATTTTTCAGTAATTCACTAAATCAATAAGGATGGTGGGCATGTTTCAGTAACGTGTGTCACATAGAATTATAATATAGATAATATTAATAATAATACAGGTACATATGTCTAATTTTAGAATTCGACACATACCGGTGTTTTATTCCTAGGTGTCTATTATTGGTTTTTGCTTATTATATTATACACGGTGTTGAAAAAAGATCGGTACCCCGGAATAACTCCGGTGCATCGCATTGCAGCGGAAAATGTCTAGGGAAAAAGTTATTTGGTTTTGAAGGAGGAATAGATTGCAATTTAACAACCCCCCCCCCCCCCCTCAACCCCGGCCGCGGGTGGGGGTAAGTTAAGATTTTCAAATGGAACCCCATATATTTTATTGGCGTATCGTGTTTGCTCGAACAAACCCGACCAAAAATAAGTATCTTTTGCCCCAAAAATTTTTTTATTCGAGCCCATCCTTCACCAATAATCACCATGAGTAAGACAAAATCAGAACCGTGCGAAAATTAAGCTTTATCCCGGAAATACTCTTTTTGTCTATCTTGTACTAAAAAATGCCCGTGGAAAACGATGGGCATTTTTTAGTACAAGACAGAGAAAAAGGGATAAAACTTGATTTTCGCACGGTTCTGATTTTGTCTTTCTCATGGTGATTATTGGTGAAGGATGGGCCCGAAAAAAAAATTTTATGTTTATTTTTGGTCGGAGAACACGATACGCCCATAAAAAATATGGGGTGCCATTTGAAAATCTTAACTTACCCCCACCCGCACCCGGTGGTTGAGGGGTGGTTTAAATTGCAAAATATCCCTCCATCAAAACCAAACAATTTTTCCCCAGACATTTTCCGCTGTAATGCGATGCATTAGAGTTATTCCGGGGTACCGACCTTTCTTCGACACCGTGTATATTAAAAATGTTAAAATGTTAAATATGTAAAAATGTTTTCCGCTTTTTAAATTATTCTGCCTTTCTGGTATATGCATAGTAATAATTTAATACATTATACTATGAATTAGAACTAATTTTTTAATTTATGCATCCAGTGGCTTGTGCCAACCAAACCCTAATTCCTTAATTCGGTACGACACGCTTAAATAACGGTGAGAATGACGAACGTCATCCATTCCCCGGATTGAAGTGTGTCCAGGGTTGGTCCGACTTCCGGTTTTTTTACCAAAAATGCCACGGTAGTGCGCAACACCCCTTAAAAGAAGCGAAACACGTGCACAAAATTATTTGATTCGATAAATTACGTCATGTAACAGGGGGGTGTTTGTATTACAAAAAAATGTGTCTGCATCCTGGGTGTTAGACATAATTTTGTTGGAAATTATAGGCGAGATAATTACTCTAATGAATTGTGGTAAATTTAAAGATATGCATAAATGGAAGAATAGAATAAGATATAGGCCTTGTAGACAATTAAAACATATAACAATAGCCGATTAGAGTTAGTGAAGCGTTCGTCATTGCAAGAAATTTCGGCAAAATTGGGCAAATTTTTTCTTGAATTATTTTTAAATTCATTGCAGTTCTCTAGTAATTTTTTTTGGTGAAGAGCTTAACTGCGGTAACGCCGCGTTGCGTCGCTTGACTTCTTCGATCGACGGTATGTTCGAAAATCGAAATCCCAGCGATCCGCTGCACCTGATTTAGCCTTTCATTCTGGTAAAAAGCATTTTTACAACATTTCATTTAAACTTGATAATTTTTACAATAAAAAATACTAGTAATAGTCATCAGTAAAATGTACCATATATTTAACCGATGGAGTTATGAATAATTTATTTTCACTTTTTACAGATTGGTTTTAAAATTTAAAATATATTTTAATATTTGCTTGATTGTGCTAAATTTATTAGAAATACTAACCATACTTTTTTAGAAATTATGTATACAACGTGTCCAAGATAACGAGGGCCAGTACAGGGATCTCGGAAACCGTAAGAGATACGCAGTCGGTTAAATGGAGGTAAAGTTGCGCATTTACGTGCCTAATAATATGCCGTTTTGAAAATTTCAAAAATTCCGAGTAGTTCCGGAGATATATGGAAAAACCCGAAAAGTCGTTTTATTGTTTTCCTGGGTTTTTTTGAGATTGAATTCTAAAGTAAATTGCACTTTTGCATTGTCACTTTTTTCGCTATATCTAACAGCGTTAATTGTTTTGTAATACGACGAGTCGTCTTCGAAGGGCCATTATAAACTTTCTTTTTTTAAATACGGTCCTGTTTTCCTGATATTGGAATTTGAGAGCTTTTTCTCCTGAATGCAACGATGTATGACACATTGTGGTTCAATGACGTTTCGATGGTTTTTTGAACAACATTAGGAAATTTTTTGATACGGTCCTGTGTTTCTCCTAATTTTATAAATAATATCTCATAAGTAAGCTCTAAATTTTTTACTTGTGTTGGACTAGTTCAATAAATAACAAAAAATTTAATAATAAATTACAAACAGGTGAACAAAAATCATTCCAAAACAGCAATAGAACAAACAACGAAAAAAGTAAGGAACTACAAAACTTCAAAATGATTGCCGTTATTCTCTAAGCACAAATAACATATTCTAACTGCCACATAACAGTTTTTTTGAGATAAAATAAAACATGCGATAGAATATCAAACTTTTCAGCATTTGTAAAATTATGTTCCATATTTTCTGGAAAATAGAAAACCTCTTAAAACGCTCTCAAATGATCACAATGGGACTGTCAAGTGGAACAAATCACGCGTCACCATCTTAATTTTTTGTTTTAAGCGCCTACTTTTCTTTTAAATTCCGAAACAACAGAAGTTTGAAATAATGTATTTTTTTGTTCACTTATTTGTGGTTCATTATTAAATTATTTGTTATTTATTGAACTAGGCTATCATAAGTAAAAATTTAGAGCTTTCTTATGAGATATTATTTATAAAATTAGGAAAAATACAGCACCGTATCCCAAAATTTCCTGATGTTGTTCAAAAAACCCTCGAAACGTCATTAAACCACAATGTGTCATACATCGTTGCATTCGGAAGAAAAAAAGGTATCAAATTCCAATATCAGAAATACAGGACCGTATTTAAAAAAATTAAGTTAATAACGGCCCTTCGAAGACAACTCGTCGGATTACAAAACAATTAACGCTGTTAGATAGAGCGGAAAAAGTGGCAATGCAAAAGTGTAATTTACTTTAGAATTCGATCTCAAAAAAACCCGGGAAAACAGTAAAACGATTTTTCAGAATTTCTGTTTTTTCGGATATCTCCGGAACTACTCGGAATTTTAAAACTTTCTAAACGGCATATTATTAGCTCCATTTAACCGACTTCGTATCTCTTACGGTTTCTGAGATCCCTGTACTGGCCCTCCTTATCTTGGACACGTTGTTTTTAGAATATTATTTTGATATGGATTATGAATAAAGAATATAATTAATACTATATTTTATAGGAAATCGTACAAATTAAATCTTTACAATACTTAATAATTTTAATATATTATTTTTTCAGTGCAGTAAAGCAAAAATATGTATCAAGTTTCATCATATTGTTTTCAAGGGTTTGCGTTGAAGGAATACGTCCATTCCTAATCAATCTCCCAAATCTGGCACATCAAAACTAATCTATTTTCATTTTAAATTTAATTGTATTCATATTCACTAAACGATAAAAAATATATATTTCATTATTTTTAAAATTCAGTTTTATTATCAAATCTACAAAACATGTAATAATTTAAACTGTTTTTTTTTATTTCGCCATAAAATTAATTCGAGAAAGACATATACATAAATTGATTATAAGGAACGAAAACTATTTACTTCACGAATTTTTTAATTCAGCTTTATTGAAAGACTCCATTGAACTACCATCAGGACCGATGCCCCAAACTGCTGGAACGTCAACAATAAAACCGGACTTTTGTGAGTTTCGTGAAAAACTTCGTTTATAAGAAGCGAACTGTACAGATTCTTTCACTCGTATTTGCGTTTCTGTTATGGGAATTGCCGCTAGTACCTGCGATGCTGCAAAACCAAGTGGTGTAATAATGTCCTCAATTTCTTCATCACGTTTCATGTGCTCTTCTTCTTGTATATCCTCTGATATATTAAAGGACTGAAGAGGCATTGTATCATTTATCGAATTTAAACCTTCATCTGCAGCAGATCTTTGCATTTCTAAAGCTATTGGCAGCTGGAAACCAATTGGTCTAACGATGTGTCCAGATTCATGATTTGTTTCAATAGTATTACTCTTTGATATCTTTCGAACTGGTAAAGTGGTAGGTTCAGTATTTGTTGACGTTGAGGGTGTCTGCAAGAGGACTTGTGTTTCCTTGGCTGGTAGTGAGGTTGCTATTTCATTTGATTGCTTTAGATTATGCGATGAATTCTCTATACTTGCATCATGCTCTCTATGTATATCAGCTACACTCTTAGAAGATTGTGATGTTGATGGCAATGAATGAAGCAGATCATTATCTGTTCTCAAAGGTGCCTGAGTTGGCAAAGATAATCTTGATGAAGATGAAGAAACGTCGACTCGTTCAGAGCTACCTTGTCTATTAAAATCAACTTGAGTATCCCCTCCAAACTTTCCCAACTTGTATTTACGACGGGATTTTATGCAAAAACATCCTGTCATCTTGTATATTTTTTATATGTTTCTTACTTACATCACCATATTATGTCGGCAAACTCATTTTCACAACTAAATGTTTATATCACGTTTAAGGCTTGTCATTGGACATTCGTAGTACTGTCAAGTATTATCCTAGAATTTGATAAGATTATACTCTCATAAGTCATGACATTATTAACCGGATATTCTCGGGTCATTCTATAGGAGAGTGTAATGTGGGAATTAAAATTATCTTCTCTTACAAGTAATATTTTTTTTAAGTAATTTTTTTGACGAATGACTCTAAAATCATTTACCTTATCTCGCTTATCAGAGCGGTAAGATGATCTTTAAGTAAATCACTTAAGTAATTAGCTAATTCCAAAAAGCTATATAACTACTAATAATAAAGTATTGCTAATGCATCAGTCATGCTCATTTTGTAAACAGTGTTAACTATTAATGAATTGGCGCCATGAAATTAGACATTCCATTCCCGGGAACGGTAAGAGATACGAAGTCGGTTAAATTGGGGCAAAATTGCGTAATTATGGGCCCAATAACATGCGACAAAAAATGAAGGCTTTCGATATATTTGGATAAATCAAAAACTTTGCGTTAGGTTTTCATTTTTTCTTGACCTTGTTCTAGAAGATATCCAAAAATAAGTTCCACATTCTTATTGCTACTTTTTATTCTCCACAAGATGACATCATCAGTGCGACGTTTCGTCTATGGGTCTCCATCATCAACTTATTTTTTTTAAAGATGGGCCTCGATTTTTTTTGTTTAAATTATGACCTTCAGCAATATTCAACCATTATTGATTTTTCGACATTTTTTTTCTTAAATTTTCAATCTTGTTTAAAAAGCTCCTAGTGCGTTCCTGTAACTGCTGAAATTGAAGTTTCTTAAATTGTTAATTGCTATTTCTGTCCTTAATAATAATTATTATTACGTATTACTATGGATGGGACAGCTGTGGTTCGTCGTGCATTTCCGCATTCGCCGCTCTGGGCGGAATTAAGAGGGCAAGATCAGCCGAGCACTTTCCATGAAAATATCTGTAAAAGAGAGTCAAATCCCCAACCTGTCTTCGATGTTCTAGGCTGTCGAGGTTCTTTGTCAGCTCGTGGTCTCCAATCAGACGAATGGCCCTCCTTTCGATGGAGTCCAGCAGCTGAAGATAATATTTGGGTGCAGAGCTCCAGACATGAGAGCAGTACTCTAGTGATGGTCGAATCTGGGCTTTGTATAGTGTCAAAAGTTGTTGAGGTGTGTACAACTTTCTGGTTCGGAAGAGTACACCAAGTTTCTGAGAAGCTATCTTGGCGATTGCCACAACGTGGTTATGCAAAAATATAATTCCTCCCAGATTGACGCCCAGCAAATTAATAGATGAAGCCAGTGGGATTGCGTGTCCGTCCATGACTATATCCGGTTCTGTAATGTTAACCTTTTTAGAGAAAACTGCTGTCTGGTTTTTTTTTAGCGTTAAATTCGACTTGGTTACTGTCACCCCAAGCCAAAATTTCTTCCAGGTCTTTGTTGAGGCGTGATACCTCCTGCTGTCTGCGAAGATGTGCGTCGGCAGCCGATATTTGTGCATTCAAAGAGAAAGATGAGATAAGGGTGCTATCATCAGCAAAACTGAATATCGGATTTTTCGTTTCCATTAGAAGGTCGTTAATGTAGAGTAAGAAGAGAGTAGGAAACAATATGGACCCTTGAGGAACAGAAGGTGTCTGAGAGAAATCCGTCAATCGCCACTTGCAGGGAGCGATCCTTCAGAAAGCTAGACAACCATGTACAGAATCGACTGGGAATACCATAGGAACGCAGTTTACTAGAAGTCCCTCATGCCAAACACAATCAAAGGCTTTAGAAATATCCAGTGCAACAGCCCGAGACTCCCCATGATGTTCGATTGCGTTGTTCCAAAGATGGGCGACATAGACTAGAAGATCTCCAGTTGATCTGGACCATATTGATGATCGTTGATAATGTTGAAGAAGTGCGATGACAACCGATCAAAGTTTACTAAATACTCAAAATTGGCGAAAATGTTGGAATTTAAACGAAAGCAACTAGCCCGAGGGATAGATTTCGCCTGATTTATTAACGCCCTTGGTACATAAGTAACTATTGTTAACAGTAAAATCAGTTTTTCAAATTTCCATGTAGAATCACCTCTCGAAGTATACTGTATCCGAATACCATTTAGGATATATTCTGAAAATTATAAAGTTAATAACTAATTAATATCGAGTTTCTGGGGAGCCTGTTAGGTATACATAGTTTTTTTTTTCTCTTAACCCTGGTATATCACGGCATGTTAAGGTAGCACCCACCTATGTGGTGAATGACTGTCCAACTAAATTTATTTAAGTATTTAACCCGTCTAGTAGGTAGCTAATGCCATTAAAATCTTAATTCACACAAAATTTATTTTTAATGTAGACATATTTTTTTCTTTAAACATTTATATATCCCCATTTCGACATTCTACGCCGGTGTTTTTCGTATAGATGCGTTATCTGTTAATTAAATATAATAAATATGTCGACGTTGATATTAAATGTTATTACTATATGGGATGTCTACTGTTGAAAGTTAGGACCACATATCGCTTTATGACGACCGTCATAATTAACAAATAAGGAAAGGAACCAAATATATTTTAATGGTATAAGAACCTGAAAGTTTGGTGATCAACTGATGATTAAGGTACTATAGTTCGCGACCAAGACTGATGACAGTGACGTAGCAATCGAAACCATGGGAACCAGTGCAAACCACCAATGACAACACAGCATTTTGTTAGTTTCCATGGTTTCGCCTGTTATGTCACTGCCATCCGTTTTGATCGCGAACTATAGACTCTAGTAACTAGAGTAATAAAAAAATTAGTATTTCATTAATTGTTTAAAATTAAGTAATATTTATATAATATAGTTATATAATATACAGTGATCGGCAGAATTCTCACTCAATATGCAAAACTAATAATCAAAAAGTTTTGTCAGAAAACTTGTTCTTTATAAAAGTTTCTGCGCCGTCTTAATTCATTTAATTTTCCTGCAATTAGTAGGTTTAAACCAAAATTAAATTCATAAAACTTAAATTAATTTTTATAATTGGGAAGATAATGCATTTTTGAAGAAATTTAAGTAGATCCTGTACATTAATTTTGATTTAAACCCAATTGCTCCAAAATTTGTATTTTTTTTATGATCAAACACAAGCACTATAGGAAAAATCCTTTAAGGCACTCTGGGAGTGGTGCGTGTGCGCAAAAAGCGATTCACGTTGGTTTTGAATCGTTGGAGGTTATATTCGTTGGGAAGAACGACCTCGGGAAGGTCGTTCCATAAGGATGAAGTCCTCCAGATAAACGAATTCTTAAATAATGAAGTTCGGGGAGTACTAAGCTTAACTACATATGGAAGGGCGGCAGTGGTTCGTCGTGTATATCTGCTATTCGCCGCTCTGGGCGGAATTAAGAGGGCAAGGTCAGCCGAGCACTTTCCATGAAAATATCTGTAAAAGGGAGTAAAATCCCCAACCTGCCTTCGTTGTTCTAGGCTGTCGAGGTTCTTCGTCAGCTAGTGGTCTCCAATCAGACGAATTGCCCTCCTCTCGATGGAATCCAGTAGTCGAAGAGTATGTTCGGGTGCAGAGCTCCAGACATGAGAGCAGTGATGATCGAATCTGGGCTTTATATAGTGTCAAAAGTTGTTTAACGAATCTTGGCATAATTTGTTTGAGTGATTTAAGAAAAATTTAGAAATAATGAGATATTTAAAGTTTGACCAATATTCTAAAAGTAAATATTAAACAGCACATTAAAAAATAATTTGATGAGGTAAGACAACAAAATAAGTATTTATCGTATTTTGAATAGAAGACCGTGATTTCGGACACTAATTCTAAATAACTTTTACAGGTAAAAATTAAATTGAAACGAAAAACAAAAATACCTACTTTAGTCTCGTGCAACTTCCAATCCCATTGGCTTCATCTATTAATTTGCTGGGCGTCAATCTGGCCAGAAATATGTCTTGGCATAACCACGTTGTTGCAATCGCCAAGATAGCTTCTCAGAAATTTGGTGTACTCTTCCGAACCAGAAAGTTGTACATACCTCAACAACTTTTGACACTAAACAATGTCCAGATTCGACCATCACTAGAGCACTGCTCTCATGTCTGGAGCTCTGCGCCCAATCATACTCTTCGGCTACTGGATTCTATCGAAAGGAGGGCCATTCGTCTGATTGAAGACCACGAGCTGACGAAGAACCTCCACAGCCTAGAACATCGAAGACAGGTTGGGAATTTGACTATCTGGTACAGATGTTTTCATGGCAAGTGCTCGGCTGACCTTGCCCTCTTAATTCCGCCCAGAGGGGCGAATAGCAGAAATACAAGACGAACCACTGCCGCCCATCCATATGTGGTTAAGCTCAGTACTCTTCAAACTTGGAGCAAGGATTCTCCCGATCATTGTATATAATATCTGATATCCCTAGTATCTAAAGGAAAGAAAATCAAATCATTAACTAAAAATATTCAAACAGAAATGCACCGAGATCTGACTGTAGAAAAAGTATCTAACCCTTAAAGCGGCTCCATTGAAATTGGAGGAAATGTTACGGGTGGATTCGGTATGTAGTAAGCTGAGACCGACAGCAGTGTGACATCAGGTAAGTTAAAAGGTACCTGTAACTTTCATATTCATTCGTCATTTACCGAACTATAAAATCGGTTCTAAAATCGCACCATTAATTTCGGTTTCCAATTTTGTCAGCCGAACAATAATAATTACTCAAAAACTCAACAGTTCCTAGTATCTTTTATAACCAAGTTAAAAATAATATTTACAAGTGTTAATAACGAGTTTATTTATCCCTTTTTTACAAAATTGACCGAGAACATAAAACACATTAAGCAAGGAGCCTTCTCGATTAAGTATAATTTCCAGAATACGTTACAATCTTTATACCGCTTAATTATCATTAATATCATCCCAACTTATTTTCCTCTTATTTTCTTATTGTTAATTTGGCTAATTACAATGTACGAAGGGTCAAATACCTCTTTCTTGGCGCATGCTGCCGACTAACTGGCTTGTCAGGGCAGACGTGCGGTTACGCCCATAAGAAGACGCCAAAAAATACGCTTTTGCTGTGGTTCCACGTGCCTCTACTATGTTATTTTAAAAGATCTGACGGGTACCCTTATAGTTAAATAAATATAGGTAAATAGGCACGGGTTCTGCATACGAAATTAGAAGGACGGCTTAAGGAAACTGGTATTGCCTTTTTAATTCTCGCTTAATTTGACTTATGGCCGGGCGATCAATTTAAAGTAGTGATGGGAGCCCAATAGTGAAGCTGATCCGTCAGATCAGTGGACCTGATTCATGGCTAATATACATATTTTCTCCTTGACTATTAGTAATTTTTTACAAACCCGAGTCTGGTACCAGTAAAATGCCATTTACAAATTTTGCATGTCAACATAGATTGTCACTTTATCATTAACTTGTCATGCAAATTTTTCTTTAAAAAATATGCCACAATTAACACCCCAGCAAAAGGCTATAATTTACAGTCGGTTGCGAGATGGTGCTTTTATTAGGGATATTGCAGACGAACTGGGAGTAAACAGAAATACCGTTTTGTTGGCAAAACAAAAAATTGCAAGGCATGGGATTATTATTAGGAAAGCAGGTTCAGGTCCCCCTAGAATGTCTACTAAACATGAAGATAGAAGACTAGTTAATTATCTAAGGGATCATCCATTCGCAACTGCAATAAAGGGAAAGGTTCTGCAAATACTGCTAGAGACAAGGTTCGAATTTCCGATATACGAAGTCGTTGTGCTACTAATAAAATATTTTTAATGGAAAGAAATAAACAAGGCAGGTTAGAATTTGCACATGAATATTTAAATCGGAATATTTTCTAGGAAACAGTTATATTTTCTGACGAGAAAACTTTTCAATCGTGTAATAATAGAGGAATTCGGGTGTATAGGCCTTCCGGCATGCGGTATGGTGAGATATACACTCACAAAATAAACGAAAGCGGGCGTTTCTCTATAAATGTCTGCGGTTGGATTAGCGCTAGAGGTCCAGGAATTTGCCAAATCGTGGAAGGAAGACTAACCGCACCTGAATACGTTAATATCCTAAATGCAGTGATGATACCATCGATAAACGCTGTATATGGTTAAAATTTTACATTTCAGCATGATAATGCTCCAATACACACAGCACGCATTGTGCAAAATTTTCTCCTGGAAAATAATATAGCAGTTGTTCCGTGGCCTTCGAAGAGTCCCGATTTGAACCCGATCGAAAACATTTGGGGTAAAATGGTGAAATCAATGTATAAACATGATTTTCGGCCAAGAAACAGAGATGAATTTACAGGATAAATGAAGCTTGGGTTGGGCATGCGAGCAAGTCTCGTCATAATCGTCACTAACCTTGACCGAGGCACGGTTGCCAGATTGAGAGCCTATAATATACAGTTTGGTTGACGGTACGATAAAATATTAGGGAGGGTCGGACTTTATACGATAATTGACGGTACGATAAAATATTATAGAGGGTCGGAATAATATTCAATAAATATAAAGTAATATTTTTTTATTTGTTTTGGGGGTGCTCGTGCGCATGTGCTCCTGTGGAAGAACCGCCACTGCTTAAGCGATGAGTTGGGAAAGCGGGCATAAATAAAATTTTTAAAACTGCATCAAATTTTAAATAACTATTATTGGACATCAAATATTTACCAGAAGAAGTTAAAGATGTTGCTATCGGAGGAAATACTAACAACATATTTTAAAAACCTTTTCTCGGAGGTTTTTCAAATCTCTTCAAATTTCGAAGAAAATCGAACATCAACGTACATTATCACAAATTCACATCGCTTCCTCTCCTAATTTCACCCATATTACAAAATACCTTATTCTCTAAAGTATATAAAAAAATGTTGCTCTACCCGACTTTCCTATGTCGGTAGAAATTCTATAACATAAGATTCTCGCGTTACTAAAAAGTATCAAAGTAACTGATGTTTATCTGGCTACTGAAATTTTATTTCCCACAAAGGGGTAGGCAACAGGAATCAAATTTCGTTAAAGTCAAAGTCACGAAAGGCTTTTATGGTCAATAAAGCGACAATTAACTTAAACTGTATGTAAAGATATTTATTTGATGTATGGCGGATAAAGTTGAACTGAAATATTAAATTTGAGAAGATGCCGATGTATAGAAAGAGTCCGGGCTGAGATTCTGACGATGTAAATATGTTTGATTGAATTTTGACAATATCGTTTGTTATTCGTATTATCGTTCTATATCTCAGCCCTGGTTTTATATTTTATCGAATCTATTTGCCTGTAGATACATTTTATTCTCATTACGTTTTTAAAAGACTTATGTGGTTCACTTGGATATATCTAGCTTATCATTCAATTTATGCTATTTTAATGATATTAAATAGATCTTGGATTTCCAAGATTTTAGAAGATTGTAGATAAACTATAGATTGATAGTTTTCTCTAAATAGGTTAACATTACAGAACCGGATATAGTCATGGGCGGACACGCAATCCCACTGGCTTCATCTATTAATTTGCTGAGAGTCAATCTGGGAGGAAATACGTCTTGGCATAACCAGGTTGTGTCAATCGCCAAGATAGCTTCTCAGAAACTTGATGTACTCTTCCGAACCAGAAAGTTGTACACACCTCAACAACTTTTGATACTATACAAAGCCCAGATTCGACCATCACTAGAGTACTGCTCTCATGTCTGGAGCACTGCACCCAAATATACTCTTCGGCTACTGGATTCCATCGAATCGTCTGATTGGAGACCACGAGCTGACGAAGAACCTCGACAGCCTAGAACATCGAAGACAGGTTGGGGATTTGACTCTCTTTTACAGATACTTTCATGGAAGTGCTCGGCTGACATTGCCCTCTTCATTCCGCCCAGAGCGGCTAATACCACTGCCTGTGCTTAAGCTTAGTATTCCTCGAACTTCATTATATAAGAACTCTTTCATCTTTAGGACTTCATCCTTATGGAACGAACCCGATTCAAAACCAACGTGAATCGCTTTTTGCGCACACGCACCACTCCCGGAGTGCCCTAAAGAATTTTTCCTATAGTGCTTGTGTTTGATCATAAAAAAAAAATGAAGTCATTGGGCGCTTTTAGCGAACGTCAATGATAGTCAGCAACTGAATTGATAACCTAATCAAATCGCCAAAAACGACAGTTTTCAAAAGCGCTTACTTCCATCCGAGGCGAGACATCTTCGCTTCATGCCAATAATTAACTTGCAGCAACAAAATTGCAAAAGTATTGCAGACTCTAACGCGAGAAGTCCGCTAGTTATGATGCGAATATTTTTATTATGTGAGTCAATTAATATGGAAAATACAAGGTAATTTTTTATTCCGCGCCATAAATACAAATTTATTATACCTATATAATTAAAACATAAAATAAATTTTAAAAGAATTGACTGATATAACCGTCACTTATCGGCTATATTCATTAAGTTAATATTGATTAATACACCTGGTAATACATACATGGGTCATTCTTATACAAACCGCGCGCTTTTTAATGTTGAAATTTTAACTTTTTTGTTATATGCATAAAATTAGTTGACATGTATGTCAGGATTTTGCTGAAAAAATTTCTTTTTCGAAAATATCCACACATAAATTTTTGATAATTTGCTGGATTTTCTCCAATCATTTCATATTTGAAATTTAATATCTCCTGTTGTACTGATCGGATCAGTATCGGGTCATTTTTATGTTATTTATTTATGGTGTTCGTAAGTCCAGATCAACTGGAGATCTTCTAGCCTATATCACTCATATTTGGAACAAAGCAATCGAACATCATGGGGAGTCTCGGGTTGTTGCACTGGATATCTCTAAAGGTTTTGATCATGTTTGGCATGAGGAGCAAGTGGCGATAGACGGATTTCTTAGACACCTTCACCATCAATGCCGGTGTTCCTCAAGGGTCCATATTGTCTCTTCTTACTCTACATTAACGACCTTCTAGTGAAAACTAAAAATCCGATATTTAGTTTTGCTGACGATAGCACACGTTCGTTAGATGCGCAAACATCGGCTGCCGACCCATATCTTCGCAGATAGCATGAAGTATCACGCCTCAACAAATACCTGGAAGAAATTTTGTCTTGGGGTGACAGTAACAAAGTCGAATTTAACGCTAAAAAACCCAGGCAGCAGTTTTCTCTAAAAAGGTTAACATTACAGAACCGGAAATAGTCATGGCCGGACACGCAATCCCACTATCTTCATCTATTAATTTTCTGGGCGTCAATCTGGGAGGAAATATGTCTTGGCATAACCAGGTTCTGGCAATCGCCAAGATATCTTCTCAGAAGCTTGGGGTACTCTCCGAACCAGAAAGTTGTACACACCTCAACAACTTTTGACACTATACAAAGCCCAGATTCGACCATCACTAGAATACTGCTCTCATGTCCGGAGCTCTGCACCCAAACATACTCTTCGGCTACTGGATTCCATCGAAAGGAGGGCTATTCGTCTGATCGGAGACCACGAGGTGACGAAAAACCTCGCCAGCCTAGTACATCGAAGACAGGTTGGGGATTGACTCTCTTTTACAGATATTTTCATGGAAGGTGCTCGGCTGACCTTGCCCTCTTAATTCCGCCCAGAGCGAACAAACCAGAGCGGCGAAAAGCAGAAATACACGACGAACCACTGCCGCCCATCCATATGTAGTTAAGCTTAGTACTCATCGAACTTCATTATTTAAGAATTCTTTCATCTGGAGGACTACATCCTTGTGGAACGACCTTCCCGAGGTCGTTTTTCCCAACGAATATAACCTCCAATGATTCAAAACCAACGTGAATCGCTTTTTGCGCACATGCACCACTCCCCGAGTGCCCTAAAGGATTTTTCCTATAGTGCTTGTGTTTGATCATAAAAAAAAAATTGTAAACAAACGAAAAAAATAGCAATTTAATTGTTTAAATGGTTTTAAGATTGTCTTACCCCATCTTAAATTAATTTAAAAAAAGGGTATCATTTAACTGGTTAGCAAAATATTCTTATTTTTGCGAACAGAAAAATGTAATCGGTTATCCAAAATGGCTAGTTGGTCAGCAACTTATGGACAGCAAACATTTCTGAATCGTGACAGTGCCCTGGGAAAACAAGTGAAAACCCGCCCCCGCTACACCCTTTGTGGTCGATTTCCTTCTGTATTCGGGAAAAGAAAGCACAAGAAAGGTACATAAATTGACAGTGCTCTGGGACCTCTGAAGTAAACTGCTTCTATACATCTTTTTTTCTAATGACCAATTGTAAACTCTTGCTGACCAAGTAATCATTTCGCAGCTCGACTGTTAATAACGGCAAATAATTTAATTACTTCTGAGAAAAATAGCGTCTTATAATTTATTCTCTGTGGAGAGCGCTGGGAATGCACCATCGCGACGGGTCGAGGCCTCTACAATCGTGCTCCGTGCAGAATGAATCATTCATAATTCAATCTTATGCGTCGTTCGAAAGCATAATTCTGTAACTATTCGACCCCTCGTGCGCTTCGTCGTGACTTGCTACCGAAAAAACAAACCCGAACAAACCCGAACAAACCCGAACAAACCCGAACAAAATGATGTTTTAAAAATTATTTAAGATGAATTATAAGCATGTTAACAATTTAAACAAATAATTGATATTATTTTTCATTTGTTCAAAATTACAATTTTTTTTAATACACTTCGAAAGCTAACGTAACAAAGAATAAAATAAAAAAAACCGATATTGATCCAATCAGTACAACTGAGAAGATTGGGGAAACGCAGCAAATTATCAGAAATTTATGTGTGTATAATTTTTTTTTCAAGAAAATCCTGAAATGTCTAGAAAAAAATTTGTTTGGTTTTGAAGGAGGAATAGTTTGCAATTTAAACCACCCCCCACCCCCTCAACCGCGGGCGCAGGGTTGGGGGTAAGTTATTTGGGCCCATCCTTCACCAATAATCACCTTGAGAAAGACAAAATCAGAACTGTGCGAAAATTAACTTTTATCCCGGAAATACTCTTTTTCTCTGTCTTGTACTAAAAATGCCCGTGGAATAAAAACAACTTTTTCCATGGGCATTTTTTTTCCGGGATAAAACTTAATTTTCGCACGGTTCTGATTTTGTCTTTCTCATGGTGATTATTGGTGAAGGATGAGCGCGAATAAAAAAACTTTTCGGACAAGAGATGTTTATTTTTAGTCGGAGAACAAGATACACCAATAAAAAAAATGATTTATGATTTAAAATGGGGTTCCGTGTGAAAATCTTAACTTACCCCCACCCGAGCCCGAGGATTGAGGGGGGTGGGGGCTGGTTTAAATTGCAAACTATTCCTCCTTCAAAACCAAACAACTTTTTCCCCAGACATTTTCCGCTGCAATGCGATGCACCGGAGTTATTCCGGGGTACCGACCTTTTTTCAACACCGTGTATAAGTTCTAAAAAAAAATGACGGACAATTCTAAAATGGCACGGTTAAAAAGTGTGCGGTTTTTAAAAGAATAACCCACATGTAGTGTAGACTTCCGAGTAGGTAGTTCGTATGTTATCAACGTTTCGGTAATGATCTTCTTCCCTTTTCGGCAAGAGACCACTTCGTGAACTCCTGAAATTTTAATACAAGATCATAAGAGTTTAATAACGTTTATATCTGATAGCGTACCAGGGTACTTACATCATATAGCACGCCATACTCCATGTTCGTTCAATCTGACCGTATTATTCATTAAAGCTGTTCGCATACTTTTAAAAATATAAATTTGCAATAATTTCGTACATCGATGTTCCGTTATGTTATTTCAGGCGAATTTTTTTCCTTTATTTTTGCAATTTAACGTTACATAGTACTTCCTATTAACTTTTTTAATCGGTAAGGCCATATAGAGGTAATAATTTGGGTTAGACTAAAAATTATTTATGGAAGGAATCGTAATTTATTTATTTTTTTGGAAATATTGTTCCGAATAAATTTAAAACTAATTATTTTTAATGCACTGATGCAATTTATTTGGCAAATTTAATTATTCCACACAGTAGGGTAAACTACCCCATCGTTGGCACTAATTCATGCGACTTTATTTAAATAACTAAGGTAATATGTACATTTTCCCTTATTTAATTACATCTTGGGCTATATGGCATCATGTGTAACGCGGAAATTCCAATCAAATTTTAGTTTGACATCAGTTAAGTTACATGGTGGTAAAGATTGTTTCACGAAAAATGGATATAACTTAATGACTGCAATAAAAGTACCTGGGCCATCCCATTATTTATGACGGTTTGTTATTATTTTGTGGAAAGGACCGGATTGTAATAATTATAATTAAATATCACACATCAGGTAGGTTAGGTTGCTTAATTTATATTTAAATATCTTTTTGTGGTAAAATTTGTTAGCTTTTCAGGAATGGACAAGAATTGTCTGTTACCAAACATTCCTCAGAATAGCGTGATAGTAATGGACAATGCGAGCTATCACAGTCGCCAATTACATAAAGCTCCAAGCTCAAATAATACAAAATTGGAGATTCAGAACTACATGGCGGCGAATGATATATATTTTGAAGAAAGTTATAAAAAAAAGTGATCTTTTAGAAGTTTTAAAGACATTTTGTATAAAAAAAGTATATGTTTGTGACACATTGGCAGAAGAAATTGGACATACAGTGCTACGGCTCCCACCCAATTATTGCATTTTTAACCCCATATAGCATATGTGGCACCAGTTAAAATCACTGGTTAGGTCTGAAAATATTTCTCCGACTTTAAGTTCTAGTGTTGTAGAATTAATACGAAAATGCTTTAATGATATTCCCCCAAGTAGTTGAAAAAATTCAGTCCGTCACATAATAACTGTAGAAAATTCGTATATTAGTCTGGATCGTATAATTAATCCAATTATAATTAATATTGATGAGGATAGCGATAGCGAAACAGAACTATCAATAGAATGACATTATAAATGTAAATAAATATGACTAGTAATATTTAAAAAAATGTTATTTCATTTGATTACATTAATATAATCATATCATTACTTGTTTTCCTAAGTCCATCCCTTCATACTTCACTTGTTTATTGCCAAGCTCTTGTCGACACAATGAGACCGACCCAGGAAATCATTAAGTCGTATCCAATTTTCATGAAACGTACTGTACATCTATTCGTTTAAGGTAAGATTCTTACGATTTTTATAAGAAACAGCGTGAATGTTTTAATCGTTTTAATGGGATTAGTGCTCCAGAGAAAGTGTAATTTATTTTTGGACCTCTCTTCGAACAAAGTCAGGAAAAAATAAAAACCGGAACACAAGATCTTTCCAAATATTTTGAAAGCCCCTGTATTTATCTTTTATTTTTCTGCGGCATATTTACCCAAATTTGCCCCAATTTAACCGACTCTCCGAAGTCCTAATGGTGAAGAACAAATTTATTACACCCTGGATATCACTGTCACTAAGCGAACTCAAATGATTTTACTATTTTGACTCTTCGCACTAGTCCTGTGTTTTCTAATAGACGAATTGTTTTAACATTCAAAGGTTCTTAAAGTAAGTATATCTTCGTGACTCTTGTCAATAATACCAAGGAACATTTACGATATTGCAAAGTATTTTGTTCTGAAACTTTTGGATTATTTTGGCATTGCACTGTTTGGTATAGCCCAATAACTGGATACTATAAGTTTATATGTTATATGGTTTCTGTTTGGATTTGTTTTCTGAAAATTTAATATCGCTGGTTTACAGTAAGTAAAATGCCGGGACTAGTACACTTCATTGTGATACTTATTTCTTTCAGTTCTAAATTTATTTCTAAACCATCCATCGGGGATGTATGGCATTTGTGAATATTATTTTTACAGGAGCGATTAGAGCTTATATTTATCCATCATGACACCTTGTCAAATGCCTGGGGTATCTAGAAACATTGTCGAGTGAAATTTTTTCTTCTAGCTATTTTTAATAAAATAAAATGGGTTTGCTCGATGGAGTTAACAAGCCTTTTGCTAAAATACGCTTCTTGTTTTTCAAATAATTTAATTAACAACATGTAGGGAGAAACTTTAATATATTAATTAAGTACATTGTTTCAAGCTTTTTTAAACAAGTATGAGAAAAACGGTATAAGAAAATGAGTTTTAATGTGTGGTAACCGCGTGTCAAAGTGCCATAAAATCCTTTAACAAATTGAACACATATCGGTTGTAGGAGCAATGTTCTAAATTAGTCTCATTTTATATAAATTAAATTAAAATAATGAGGCTTCAACACGACACGGCCTACTACTTTATAAATAATACCAACCTACAATTTTACGTGTCTCACTGGGTGAGATTAATTTGTATTAATAATACGCCGTAAAATAACTTTAATGATTTTTGCGGGCATAAATTAACGATACTATTTGTATAATTATTTGTTATTAATAGTATGTATCTTCCTTTGCAGCTGGACGCGTGCTGTTTTTTAAAAGACACTAACACTGCTAATAGCTGAAGTGTATGTGAATGAATCAAACCCACAACGATCAAATTTCGAAATAAATTAGTCAAAAGTAAAATCAAACAAATGTCAAGAAATTATATACGGAAAGAAAAATTTACTAAATTTACTAAAAAAAATAGTAAAACTAAAAATATTTTATGGCTATGTGACTGAAATATCTTTTCATAAGAACTGCCATTAAACTATAGCAAGATTTTATCTAAATTTTTAGTTAAAATTACAAAAATATTTAAACCATTTATAATTTACTTTTAGAAAAAAATCTTTTGTAAACTTTACTAAAATATTTAGTAAAATTGACTAAAATCTTCTGTAAAAATTTTGGCACATGGCATTCTCAATCAGTCTCCATCCAAATACTTATCGTGACTTCGTCGATCGACAGTATATTTCCTGTTAAGTTCTCCTCATTTCTTTGTTACGAAAATGGAGATCCTAGGAATCCATTGCATCACATTTATGCCATTCATTCTTGTATTTTTACAACACTTTATTTAACTACTGGAATTATAAATAACTTGTTGTGATTCGTTACTTGATTTCACTAATCGCCAAGATAGCTTCTCAGAAATTTGGTGTACTCTTCCGAACCAGAAAGTTGTACACACCTCAACAACTTTTGACACTATACAAAGCCCAGATTCGACCATCACTAGAGTACTGCTCTCATGTCTGGAGCTCTGCACCCAAACATACTATTCGGTTACTGGATTCCATCAAAAGGAGGGCCATTCGTCTGATTGGAGACCACGAGCTGACGAAGAACCTCGACAGCCTAGAACATCGAAGATAGGTTTACAGATATTTTCATGGAAAGTGCTCGGCTGACCTTACCCTCTTAATTCCGCCCAGAGCGGCGAATAGCAGAAATACACGATGAACCACTGCTGCTGGTTAAGCTTAGTACTCCTCGAACTTAATTATTAAAGAATTCTTTCATCTGGAGGACTTATCCTTATGGAACGACCTTCCCGAGGTAGTTTTTCCTAACGAATATAACCTCCAACGATTCAAAACCAACGTGAATCGCTTTTTGCGCACACGCACCACTCGCAGAGTGCCCTAAAGGATTTTTCCTTTAGTGCTTGTGTTTGATCATAAAAAAAAATCAAAAAAAAAAATGTTGTTAGGAGTTCTTTTTAGAAATTATGTGTATGGAAAATGTTATTTTGGTACTGATTATAATGAAAAGTATACAATATTTTATAGAAAATCGTACAATAAGACCTATACTATAATAATTTACTTTAGCGATTGTTCATTTCACATACATTCGCTGTAAAATTTACAATATATTTTAGTATTTACTTGATTTTACTAAATTTATTAGAACTTCTAACTATAGTTTTGAGGAAATTTTGTTTACAATACTATTTTGAATCGTAATACGAATAAAAAATATAACTAATACTATATTTTATAGGATATTTTACAATAGAATCTTTGCTATAATAATTTTACTATAGTCTTTTCCCATGTAACATTTCAGATTTATCGCTCAACTCGGCAACACGGCGAACCACCCAAATCAGAAAAAGAATCTGAAAAAACCGTTCCCGCTAGTTTTCCGTCTCGATTGCCACGGCCAATGGTGGTTTTACTAGTTGCGCCGGAGGGGTGCGTGCCGTCGGGGGGTGAAAGTGGCTCGACGGCAGCTGCCGACACCTGGAGGATATCGGCTCCCCGCCGTCCCCTCGATTTGATTTGTGGCTCGAGCCACGGTCAGAGGAAGTACTCTATCGATAGCAGTACTTTGGTCACTATCGCCCAAAGCGGAGAATTAACCTATTTCTGCTAAATATTTGTGAAGACGTTGATTTAAAAAAAAACTCAATAATTAAAAAAACACATAAAGGTATTATAAAAATTATTCTAAATAAAAACCTTTTTAATCTCCTGGGACATGTCATTGGTTGTTGATTGGGATAGCCTTGGGCATGTCTTAGAGAGCGATACTTCAAATTTCATTCCCATTGGTGCCATCTTTGGAAACTTATTTATAGTTTGTACTACTTTTCAAGATTTACTTGTATCTAAGTTATGCCGTAAAATACAAAATTTGTATATTCAAATAAGTGTCTCAAAAGTAATGATTTTTACTTAGATCTCTTGCCTGCTGACCTCATTTAAAACTAATTTTATTCTACAAATTTATGTTTGTCGAAATGAGAAAGAGTATTTTTGTTTCATGAATCAGCCATTTCCATTGAAAGTATGTACTGTTGCCCCTATACTTTCGGTTACTAATACATTATAGTCAAAATTGTACGTATGTTGTACCTACTTTAAAAACGTTTTACATTGTTGTCATTTTTTATATACCTATAGAAATATTTAAGTAATTAAGTAAAACCATTGATTTATTTTGAAATAGGGTTATTTGTCATGAATGTACTTCTTTCATCTATTTTTGTTTAAGTTTAGTTCGGATTTTTGCGGCCTATTATTGCTTAGAAAACCAACTTGAGAGACCTCCGGAACCTGTCGGCGAATATTCGATAAAACTTTGAATGTACTGTGGCAGTATAGAACGAATTTCCAAAAATATGAAGTAAAATATTCTAAAGCACCAAAAAACGCTTAAAAGTATTTTTTCGTGAATACATCCATGTTTTAACAAGGTAGCATTTTAATTATTGCTTTATAATGATAGCTGATGTGTGGACCATACCCTTTTTGGCACACGACCGCTCTCGGCATGGGGTTGAAAATTAATGAAGTTATGTTAGGGTAGATGAATCGCCAATAATATATAATAGAAAATTGGCATTGTTAGAGCTTTTTTATTTAGTGAATTTTGATGGGTATATTTATATATTCTTAAAAATGCTTTTAGAAACTAATACTGCGGAGTGGAAATATTATGCACCTTATATGACAGTTGATGAGCGAATTTTCTGCTTCGTAATCTTCATTTTGGAGTACAATTAAAAAGCCAGCTTAATGAGCTAATGACAATAGAAAATTCATTTAAAAAAGATTTGAGGGCGGTGTAACCATCGCTGAACTAGCTAGCTCTTGAATCAAATGACTCAGGTGACAAATAAGCGGTTTGTTTATTTTATTAGCTATTTGTATAGTACATCCCAACGTAATTCTTTGTCGTTTGCGAAAAATCTCAAGAATTTTACAAGTTGAGTAACAGTTTCGAATTTTTTTAAAACACATATATGTCTGTAACACACCGAAGTATGCATGCTTTGCTTGTTAGGTGGTAATATCATATTATAACTATATATGAAAATATTCTAACCACCTGAACATATACCATACGGATAAACAAATAATATCAAACAGCTATTTTCTGCCCAACATAGTTAGATATTAAAATACTCGTTTAGAATGAATGGTACTACCACCAAAAAGAAGCATTTTCTATTGGTAGGATGTCACCACCTGCAGATTGTATACGATATCTTCAGGTGGTTAGAAAATAATTTTTCCATATAGTGCTATGTTCAGCTTTAAAAAAATAAACTTGACAGTTGTGAGGTTAGTTTATGAATTGCATCTGCAACCAAACATACGTGACCGCAACCTATAAAGAGAAGATAATGGTTTCATAATAAGCTGTATCGAACTAGCTTTGATATGGACCAAAATAGAAAATAGTATATTAAGATACAAGTTTAATAAGACATTATTTTAGAGCAAGCGTTTAACATAGAAAACGATCCGCGAAGCGGGGAGTTTTCTAAAGTAAAAGTGCTCTAATTATCTTATGAACCGTGTATTTTATAATACTTTTTCTATTTGGGTCTTTAAAGTCTGAAAAACTTTAAAAAAATAGTAGATTTTTTCCATTTGAATTAATAGTATCTTTTTGGGTTGGAAATACTTTTACAATTTAATAAAATGTTACAAGTATAAAATATGCCATGATAGAAACAATTGAACACAACAAAGCTTCTTCCCGTCTGTCATGATTAAAAATAAATATATTATTAAAGTTAATAAAAATGAGTCAGGAAGAAAGTTGTACTACGAGAAATTGCAGAAAATAATCTAGAAAAACTTTTAAAAAGAATATGCAAAACTTTGAGTTATGGTGCGAGCAGAACAAAGTTCAAAATATTGCACAAAATAATACTATTGAACAAAATATTGTGTCGACACAGAATCTGACAGGAATAACAATTAATGCCCAGGAAATGTCTACAGTAACTATAAATATGTATCAAGTAATATGTATAATACTATATTGAATTAAAATAGTACTTTATTGATTACAACTTTAGAAATAGAGCATAAACTGGAAGATATTTCTATTATTTTTAGGTTATGTTGTTTTATAGTTGTGACTAGAAATTAGTTGACGGACACCGTCAGCATGTTATATATTTCCGAGTATAGGTATTTCTGATAAATATCTAGTAAAAATGATGCAATGTTAAAGGTTAGTATTTTAAAGTTTTCTATAAAATTTTTTTGTCGAGTCCATAATGCCAAGAAAACTAATTTCAACGGAACCAAAGTAAGCCTAAAATTCGAACCCTTCTTGCTGCCAACATAAAAAAACTAAAATTGCAGTTTCATAAAGCGGCAGGTTATTAATCTTTTTTGCATTTTATATTGTAGCCATTATGAAACCCAAATAGAAAAAACGTATTTTAGTGCACTACTGTAAGAAGAAATAAATGTTGAGACCTGAAGTTTAAAAATTATCGTCTTGCAAGAAGCACAATTTTTGATAAATTGTTTGTTGTCAGTAAACATTATGGGCGATATATTTTGTAATCACTGTTGCGGGAATATAAAGTAACTAAAAACAATAACATAAATTTTGGCCGCCACTAAAGCAAGGCACTAGAAGAATCCCGAACATAAAATTTGTTCTCGTCTTGTTGCACTGGTAAAACCAATTTTATGAGGTATTAAATATTATTAATTAATTCTACGGGATAGTTGCGTGATGCATAAATATTTTATGCTAAAAGCAAGTTATTATGTGGATTACCTGTAAAGAGAAACTTTTACATTTTACAAGCACTTTTAATTAAGCGAATTCGTGCAATATTTCTGAAGTCTTCCCCCTAGGCATTGTGTTATTAGTCGGAAATTAATGGATTTATCGTCGCACGCCGATCGGATATCGTCGTTACTCTTCTAACTCAATAATACATGATCTTTAGTTGATTTTAGAGATAAATATGGCCTGATTGCAAATTCGTTTCTTTTTAACTTTTTGAAACAGCTCAAGCCATATTCTAAGTATTTTTTTTGTGTGCTGGATGGGAAAACCTTCAAAAGGCGCTTGGCATGCAGGTTAGTAGCCGCCAAATAGTGTGGGTTGTTGTGGTTACCTCACTAAAAACCAACGCAGAAAGAGCATAGGGTCCTTAGCTCGTAGAGTCTCTTTTAGATAAGTAGTTTTAACTAAATATCACAGATGGTAAGTATCACATAGTAAATGCTCGTGGGCGCTCTTTAGTTAAGTGTATTTTATGTTTTCCATAACATAATGTAAATATCACATTATTTTTAAATTTTGTCAAATAACTCTATACATTTCATATAGTACTCTAAAGTATTTTTTATGTTTTGTTTTTGCAAATTTTATTCAGTATTCTCTTTCAAGCTATATTGCTATCTTTGTGCATTATACACTGTACATTCACTGATAATATGTACTACTGACAGAGCTACGTTACACTGATCACACATTGGTGCTGGTTCGCCTTTAAGAAGATGTTGATGAGTAAAACTTGTATGTCCTGTACGAAGTCTAGATGCTTTTGCGATTTCCAGTCTACTTAGTCCTATGGAATCGAAAGTCTTTTTAACCATTGGTTCTACTTAACGAAGAAATGTATTGGTTCGATCCCATATGGCTTGCCATTGATCAACAATTTTCTTCTTTAATTTGTTTGTGAAGATAGTTTTCCTAATAGCTCTATCATTTGCTGTTGGATTATGATCAACTTATAGAATATCAGGGAATTCTACGTCGATATCTCTTAAATACCCTAGGTATCGTATTGCGAGAGGGCGAGTATAGGTGTGTGAATAATCTGCCGTTCTCAGTCTATTCTCGTACTCATTTTGAACAGGAAATATGGATTAATTGTTTGGATTTTTGGGATAAGATTTAACTCCTGCAAGGTAAGTTGTTTTTAGAATTTTTCTTCTTTGGTCTAGCAAATTATAGCAGATTCACAATAGAGACTTTGGACAGGAGTCGTTGTGAATGCATTTAGGCAATAGCGTATTCCCAAATTTTGTATTTTATCTTATCTGTTCAGATGACTTTTTCTTGCTGAAGAGTACACAATGCTGCAATAGTCTATCTTAGACAATATTAACGCCTTGTATATCATAAGAAGACTTTCAGGTCAGCTCCCCATTTTGTATGTGCTAACACTTTTAAAATGTTTAGGGATTGTCTGCATTTTGTGTTCACTAGTTCAATGTGCTCTCGTCAGGTAAGTTTGTTGTCGAATGCTAATCCTAGAAATTTGATAGTATTAACGCATTCGATGATTTTTTCCTTTAAATATAACACAGGAACATAATGAGGTTTTCTAAGTCAGCAGAAATGTACGCATTTTGTTTTCTCTTCTGAGAATTGAAAACCAATTTTTCTCCCTTTGCAATGATTTTATCTATTGCCTGGGTTGCAATATACGTGTAGTGTCTCCTACTATTTTACCGCTGAGAAGAATTGCTACATCATCTAAGTATTTTTTTAACAAAACTGAATACTAATTTTTACCGGTTAATCGAACAAACGAACCAATCCGCATCTTTCAATCTGTGTAAAAAATCATAAAACGTGGTTAGTTTTTTTGTAAATTTGGCTAAGAAAAAGTTTAAAAAACATGCAATTTATTAGCCCGGTCGATCCCTCTTAATGAAGTAGAGGAATAATGAAGGACCATTCTCTTGAAAATACATACAAAACTTAATATGACTTTTAATACATTTTTAAATAATTACAGGTCGACCAAAGTTTCCTATAAAGTGTAGTTTTTCATAAGCCACAGTTTGCTCTAGAGCATTTTCGAGAAATTTGTCGCCTACGATATTTTGTCAAAAACCCATCGATATTATTAGATGGGGAGTAAAACTATCAGTCTCCTCCACAGTGTAAATGAAAACTGTACAGGGTATCCCATTTTCGACACTTTTATAGGGTATCTCCGTTATTATTAATGCTATCAAAAAAGTAATGCAGATGTCATTTGTGTTCTTTTTGAGTCAAACTTAAAATGGTAAAATCAAAATTCGAAAATTTTCGCTCGGTTAAGAGATATGGGGGAAAATCAACAAATTGACAATTTCTAAGTTGCCCTATATTTTCTTAGTTAAAAGAGATACAGAAAAATGTTGCATACAGAAGTTTATTTATAATGATTGTTGAATAATCTACCGTTTTCAGAATATTATACGCGGTCAGGTAAGAAAGTTATCGAACCAAACCTCATTTTTTAAAATGGAACACCCTGTATATTTTAATCTAAATAGATAGCATTTTAAACTCTTTTTTCAAATTATAACACACCATGGATGAAAGATATCATATCAAATTTTTCATGTTGATAAGTCATTTTCACAAATGAATATGTAAGAATGAAATTGACGTTAAATGTTAATAACAACTAGAATATCAACATAGTTGCCTCTAGGATATTAGCTTTTGTTTCATGGCCGACTGTGGTTTAAAGTAATAAGGTTTAAATAAATCGCCTAGGAAACCAATATTATCCATGGTGTGTTATATATTTGAAAATAGAATATAAAATGCAATCTTCTTAGATTAAAATATACAGGGTGCTCCATTTAAAAAAATGGGGTTGACCCTGTATACTTGTTAAAAAATTAAAAATAAAATTAAAATTTTCAATTTTTATTATTGAGCCAAAAAATATTTCCTTGAGGTAGAATTTTTTCGGACAATGCATCATGATACTTGGGGAGGTGATTTTATTGTTAAAATTAAAGTTGTAAGTCATAAAACTTGATTTTTTTGCTTCCATTTCAGAAACTGATTTTACTGATAACTGCATTCTAATGCATTATATATTAATTTATAAGTTGCTGTCGGATGATTACCTTTGACATGAGAATAACCCAACTATGGAGATTATGACAAATATTTATAGTAAACGGTTTAACAGTTTCAGTGAAAGGGTAAAATATTTTAAAAACGGTACGATCGCTTATATGAATTCTTTAAATATTCGGCCCAGTTTGAAAAATGTGCTTAAAATCGTTATAATCGTAATTACTATCAAAAATTAAAAATTGTCTTAGATTAAAATTAAAATCCGTTTCCGCAATATAATACTGTACTGAAATTATTTTCCGTCTAATAAAATATTTTCAAATTTTGATAACTTCATAATACTATTATAATTTAATTTAAGCTTTCTATTTAATGTAATATGCCCTTTAAATGTAGCCCTCCTCCCCCTTAATCGAGTACTGGCCTATATACTTACATATAGAACTTATATCAAACAAAATTACGAACCAAAATGAGCTCATACACAAATTGTACATACTTAAGTTAACAATTTATTAAAGGAAATGTGAAGATCAGTCATGTAAAAAAAACCATAACGTGATCTCACAATGCTGATGATCCGACTTCTGGCCTAAAATAGTTTACAGCTACTTTTTTGTGTTTTCGAGTCACAAAATCTGATCGTTAGGAAAATATTGTCGACTAAAACCGAAAGTTAAACATTTTTATATGTCGATTTCTTCCCCCTTGTCTTGTTCTGCCTGTAAGAACATGGATGTTTTGTGTAAGATAAGAACCCTTAGTATTTTTATTACCTTAGGTCGGTTCAGAAAAATATTTGAATGTTCCAACTGATGGTCATTTTCAAAATTTAAACAATATTTTTGATGCCTGGGCAATCAGTTTTTTATACATTTTAACTAAACACTAAAGATATTTCATATTCCATAATAATAACAGCAAGAATTCCTACCCTATATAGGATAATAACAAATAATAGTAAATTTCATGTAAAAAATGATCTGAGAATTTTAACCTCATATATTTTATAGCTGGGTAAAATTTAAAGATTTTAACGATAATTTCGTGTTCTGTCAATAGATTTACATCAAGCGCCCTTGATCTAGTTTAAGGGCTCATACCTTTTGAAAAAAGGCCCTTTTGGTTTTGTCGACAAACCTAATAAAACTTAATAATTGGATGTTTTACTAGTTCTTGGACATATAACAAGCATTCGATCTAGACATAAATTTCGGTTAATGAGCAATAACATCGATCGAAGATTGTTCTGTAAATATTTTATCTTAAATCTAACAAGATGTAGGTTAACCAAAAGAACAAAAGACGGTTAGTGATCGTGATACAACATAGTTTAAATACAATATTGTTTTAAATTTTGTTATTAGAAAGTTGTTGTTATTGATGGTTAAACTGAAGATGAAAAATAATTGGCAGAAATATGTAATTTATTGCTATTTCTATATAAAATAGTTGTTTTTGACACGTTCCTACAACTTCAGAATCATATAAAGGGACAAAGAAAAAAAATATTTCTCCTAACTGTAGGAAATATCATTTTATAGCTGAACTTCTAACTGAAACTATTGCTGTTGCTTAACCAACTATTCCCATTCCATAGGGCGATTCTGCATTGGTGTTTAAGTAAAAGTCTCCAACAGCCCTAAAAAATAATCGTACATTTATTGCAGAAAGTTATTTTCTTAATAGCCTTTGTAATCCATTTTTCTTTAAAACTTCTTCTCATAATATAAGGGTGTTTCTTAATAACATGCTAATATTTAATTATTCTTGGGTCCACCAGAAAAAACTTCACATGAACATATGTCCTAGACGACTCAACTTTTGAGATACAGAGTGTTAAAGAATTTCACGTTTTTTAAATAATTTGTTAAGGCTAATGACTTACATACGTGAAAACTAGACTAGGTAGACAACTGTCAAAACGGTTTATGTTTACCGAACAAAATCTGCTTCTTCCCAACTAGATCCTTTTTAATCTTTATTAATACCTAATTTCATAACAGTGCTCCCACTGGCTTCATCTATTAATTTGCTGGGCGTCAATCTCGGAGGAAATATGTCTTGGCTTAACCACGTTGTGGCAATCGCCAAGATAGCTTCTCAGAAACTTGGTGTACTCTTCCGAACCAGAAAGTTGTACACACCTCAACAACTTTTGACACTATACAAAGCCCAGATTCGATCATCACTAGAGTACTGCTCTCATGTCTGGAGCTCTGCACCCAAGCATACTCTTCGGCTACTGGATTCCATCAAAAGGAGGGCCATTCGTCTGATTGGAGACCACGAGCTGACGAAGAACCTCGACAGCCTAGAACATCGAAGACAGGTTGGGGATTTGACTCTCTTTTACAGATATTTTCATGGAAAGTGCTCGGGTGATCTTGCCCTCTTAATTCAGCCCAGAGCGGCGAATAGCAGAAATACACGACGAACCACTGCCACCCATCCATATGTGATTATGCTTAGGACTCCTCGAACTTCATTATTTAAGAATTTTTTCATCTGGAGGACTTCATCCTTATGGAACGACCTTCCCGAGGTCGTTTTTCTAAACGAATACGTCCTCCAAAACTTCAAAACCAACGTGAATCGCTTTTTCCGCACACGCACCACTCCCAGAGTGCCCTAAAGGATTTTTCCTATAGTGCTTGTGTTTGATCAAAAAAAAAAAAGAAAAAGTGCTGTAAATGAATGAATTTAATTTTTTTATACAAAAACTGTACATCAGACGACAAAAAAATCAAGAGACGAAATTTGCTCAGAAGGAATGAAAATTTCAAAAACAATTTTAAAGAATAGAAGTGGCGTTCCATTCTTTTCTTCAAAAATACTGAGGGCAATTCCCGCACGAACGTCACTGGTCGGAATAAAAAAACATGTTAAAATGCCTCTTGATGAATTGAAAGTGTTTACCAAATTTTACAAAAATATCTAGGACAGTATCACAGATATTAATAAAAAAGAAGATTTTTTGAAAAAATCTTTAACACCCTCTATCTCAAAAGTTAAGACGTTTAGGACATATGTTCATATGAAGTTTATTTCTGAAAATGGACCCAGGACTAACATCCTTAAATATTGGCACGTTATTAAGAAACACCCTGTCTAGTAGCAGAGCTGTAGACTGTCAAAGTGTAGAAAAAGATAAATATTTCAAAAAAAAAATTGGGTCAATTGTCAATTATATGTAATTTTCTCACGTAGCCTTAATACTATCTATAATAATAATAAAAATTAGATTTTTCCAAAAATCAATAAGGAATATTGACATTTTTAATAACATTTTTGAAAGAAAGTGTTAATATTTTACTACCCGTAGTCGGAAAATAGCAGGAAATATTATTATTGTACTATACGGAACTCAAAAATACTTACGTAATATCGATGTTGAGTCCTGCCATTAAGGTCTGGGAGTTTTCACTGCATTTATTATTTACAAAATTCTCATAGCTATCGCATTGCCTAGCAACGAATGTATTGTTTGTGATGGATTCAGCATAGTAATACCACGCTCTTAGATGCGAACAGTTGGGATCGAGTCCACAACCGTTTTGGACATATCCCCCATTTGGCCAATAGTCTGCGTGGCCGATATTATAATTTAGTCCTAATAATATCGTGTTAGTGTGGACGCCTTGGACATACTTGGCATCATTTTTAGTTAATCTTCCATCTGGTTGATCTAGTAGAAGAACAAAATTGAGTTGCTAGATAACTGCATTGCACTCTATATTATAGACTTTCTTTTCATTATTATTAATTTAGCAAAAGCCAACAGTGATAATACGTCGTATTAATTGTTTACGAAACGTATTTTCGACTACATATTTAGAATAAATGACCATTTTATGTTACCATCAGTGTCATGGCAATACTCTTGGGTCAGCATCTTACCCAATTATATCTCTAATTGGTTAACTTTAAAAAATAAATTAAATTCAACTTTTATGTAAGATATTAGTCAAATTTTGGAAATTTACATGCGTCTAGATATTGTGTGCTACCCCATAGAGGTCGACAAGTTTATCTGTAGCTACGAGAGGAATGCGGGCAAAAAAATTTCGGTTGTTAACAATGTTGTCACATACATATATTATATTTTAATTTAATAGCCTCTTACCGAGTGAACCGTAAAATTACACTTACGCATTCAAAATAAATTGTAATAGGTCTATAAGGAACGAATATTCTATTATATTTTCAATATTATTAAAACTATCTTTTCACACTATTTATTTTGATATTCAAATGCAAAATTCCATATTTTTGATTATAGTACTTTTAATTTAAAAATATGGCAACATAGTGCATTGTCAATGGTTGCAGGTAGCTAGGGATAATTTGATAGGTTATATCTCAGACAGTTGGTAGCGCATGCGTCTCGTGAGAGATCCGATGGGCGATCAGGCCGGCTCGGCGATCTCCGATATTAGATGGATGTACCCACCCAGTTGCGTACTGATAGGAAGGGAAATAGTTATTGTATTGTGTTAAATTGTGTTTTATAAATAAATATAGCTGCTTTTTTCCATGTTGATAAATTTTCATTTTTTAAAAAGTAATTTTTTAAACCTTCATAAAAATAGTTACCCTCCTTGCATAAAATAATGCAATTACTGAAAAATTTGCATTATTTAAAATAATAATAGCACGCCCCATCACCGATACGTCGGAGACACAGATCCACTTGTCGACCTGTACAATTAGACGAATGAGAACGTAAACTGCTCTGCCCTAAAGTCTAGAATCTGTTCCATATCAGTTAAAACCAGTTATTAAAATTAAAATTAACATCTTATTAATTTGGATGTATTTTTGAATATTCGATAATTAATTGGGGTAGTGTCGAATACAAAAAGATGGCTACACATTAGTAACAAATTCTTACCTTCGTAATAATTAGGTCCAGCCGGATCAAGTCCAACAATGATGCCTAAGCTTCCGTGGGTATTTTTACCAATATGTCCCGCAATATGGGCTCCAAGACTATGTCCGACAACTGTCACGTCTGATAGGGAGTAGTTATATACCTGAGCTATAGTCTCGAGAAATTCACCGACATATTTTCCTACATAGGGTACACACCGTACACTAATAAAATAATCAATGCTATTTGCACAGGAATCCCAACTTATACTAATAACGTTAATATTTTCAACCTTTAACACTGCTTCTGTTACTGTATGCCAACTATCTTTGTTGACACTTTCATGCCATCCATGCACGTAGAACACCGTTTTCAACGTAATGTTAAATGGGCTAACATTAGTTATCTGACTGGCATCTGTTAACTGGACTTCAGTTCCATCAGACTGAGCTCGAGTGTAGACGAACAATGTGACCTCATCTGGACTTATTGCTTGTAATTCTAAAATTAACCAAAAATAGTATTAGATTTTGGGTTATTTCTTTCAAGCTTTTCAACAAATTATAGAATAGTTATTCCCTATAGGTATTATAATTATCAGAAAGATTAAATTTTGCATGCATTTGTAAAACTATATAAAATGTTTCTTAATAATGCAAACATTCTTGAGGATATTTTATAACGAAAACAAGCAACCAAGCTCGACCTCTCAGAATGCAAGACTTATCCCCGAATTAAAAAAAAACTCGAAAAGAACTACAACATCGTTAAATTTTAAACATTCAACACATTTTGGACGAGTGGATTCTAAACAGAAGTCTTCGGGTATTCTAATTAAAGAAAATAGAGATTAAACAAAGAAGAATTTATTTTATCATTTTATCATTGCACGTACTAAATAAAAAAGGAAATATCAAAGGAATTTCTGAATCTAAATCACAACAACATATGTACATACCTGATCCCAAAGTTCCACAAAGCACATATAAATATACGCAAAAACTAAAAATTATATTTTTCATATTAATGTTTTCGCAGTAAATAATAAACACTTTAAACGTATTTTATGGCTCAGATTATTCGATATAATTATGTTTTTGCCGATGGAATTCTTAAGATAATCAGATCTCGTCAATAGTAAATCATTGTTTAAATTAATTGAAATCTAATCAATATAATTGTAAGGTTGTTATTCATAGAGAGTTATAATAATGGCAATAGTGATATTTGGCACGGTTTAAAAAATAAAATGGTTATGTGAAAATAAAAAATATCTTTAATCATTTTATAAGAAATTTACAAATATACAAGTAGATGTTTAAGGTTTTAAAACAATTCTATACAGGGTAACTTAAACAACGTCTCCCATTCCATATGGTGATTCTGCATTGGTTTTTAAGTAGAAGTTTCCAGTAGCCCTAAAAATGAAACGAGCAATTAATATATCGTAATATCTAGTTCACATGCTAATAAAAATTATTCCATAACCAACTGCACATGCTTTGTTGAGCGATGATTTCCAACTATTTCTTTCTATTGTGACCCTTTGGTTTCTTACTTCTATTTATAATGTTTTGTTTATAGATCAAGTTATGTAAGAAAACTTACGAGGTATCGACATTGACACCACCAAGTAAAGCCTTGGGGTTCTGGCTACATTTTTGGTCTTCAAAGTTACTGTAGCTGTCACACTCTCTGGCGTAGAAGGCGTTGTTGGTAAGGGATTCAGCATAGTATCTCCATGAGTTTAGGTGGGAGCATTTGGTATCGATTCCACAACCATTCTGATTATATCCGCCGTTTGGCCAAAAGTCGGCATCTCCAACGTCATAATTTACTCCTAATAAAATTGCGTTCGTGTGGATGGCTTGGACGTATTTTGCATCGTCTTTCGTTAATCTCCCATCGGGTTGATCTAGAGAAAGTGAAAAAGTAGAAAAATATAATATAGTAAATTAAAAAATGTAAATGTATGTATTTAAAAAAAAAATACCTTCATAATAATTTGGTCCTGCTGGATCAAGTCCAACTATAATCCCTAGTTCTCCATTAGTATTTTTTCCAACAAATCCAGCAATATGCGCTCCTAGACTGTGACCGACAACTGTAACGTCCGATAAGGAGTAGCTGTATGTCTGAGATACAGTTTGAAGAAATTCCGCTACATATTTCCCGACATCGGGAACACATCGCTGACTAGCAAAATAATCTATGCTGTTGGCGCAAGAATCCCAATTTATAGTAATGACGTTAACATTTTCTGACTTTAAGATTGCCTCTCTTACTGTTTGGGAACTTGGTTTCGTGATACTATCTTGCCATCCATGTACGTACAACACAGTTTTCACATTTGTGTTAAATGGGCTAACACTGGTTAACTGATTCGCGTCTGTTAACTTTACTTCAATTCCATCAGATTTAGCTTGAGTGTAGACTAATAAGGTTATGTCATCGGGACTAATAGATTGTAACCCTAAAATTAACAAAGGATATTAATTTATTGGTAATTTCTTCCCATTGACGCTTTTTGTATATTATGTATAATGCATAGGTTCCAACATCAAATTGAAGGTAAATAGTAACAACTCGCAAACAGGCAAATATGCACATAATTTAATTTTTTCCTTTTGAGACGGGCTAATCTAAAGGCGGGTCTGTGGTATCCACGTGCACTGAAGCCTTATTTTAATCCATGTTTATGATCTATATCTGATGTCATCACCAGTAATGGACATCTGTATCTGTATCCCATTTAATGCGCAACAAACTTCAATGGTAAAGGATATTGTTATGCTAGGATTATTTCGGTAACATGTCTTATAGAGTAGGAGACCACAAGTTCTTGTATTCATAAGTTATCATTTTCAGGTGATCTGTTTTCCTTCTAATTATGTTACCTTGAAACAACCACATTTATTGGAAGTTATTCAGAATATGAGGTTGATCCTATAGATAATGAAGGTACAGGCCCATATGATATTTGCTATGATAAGAAGGCATCGTTGCATTTCTTTATAGCCATAAACAAAGTAATAACCAAGAAAAATTAAAGTGAATCTAATTACAAACAACCAACTTGAAATTCATCTGACATAGAACTGATGACATAGAATTAATGATGTTTTTAATTAGTCAATAAATAGATATACACTGGATACATCAGAGACGTGAAGTAAAAACTATGTGGTTTTACCACTTACCACCAAAGGTCTTCAGTGTAACCTACTTGAATTCGGTTTCAATTATATGATGTTGTTATATGTATATTATGGATCATTGAGATCTATTCTTATTTTCCCCAACATTCCAAATTGTACAAACTGTAAGGCAAAAAAGAGGCTCTGGGTAAGAAGGGTAATTTATTAAATACAAAGGTTCTCGGATAAATAAAAGCGCACATTTTAAAAATATTTTTGGATATACAGGATGCTCCAAAAAACGGGGCATCATATAAGTAATTTTTTTTAAATAGTACCACCCATTTCTTTTTATCTCATCGAATTCGGCATAACATTTTACATAAGATATGTTATTTTATTTTGGTGATTTATACGACGTTGTCAGATTATTCAATTTTTCCTAAAATTTTCTCGAAAAACATCATATAAAAAAAAATATTTTAAAATATTACTAATTTAAACTAAAAAAGAAATTTTTATATTTTTATAAACCTTAGAGGTGTCCGAATAATTTTACTAAAAAAAGCAATCTTTAGATAAATATTACTCGATTTTTTCAAATGGACCCCCCTGTATATTATTATGTCAGTTTAGAGATAATTTCAACCTCTTTAAATAGGCAATTATAATAAATGCTCTAAAACGTAACGTTCTTTTAATATTTTATGTTTTATTTAAAAAATGTAAAAATATCGGCAATTTCAATAAGTTGGCCATGAGTTAAACAAAAATCAACAATTCGTACTGTCATCATAATAATGAATTCAGATTTCTGGCATATTTTGATTAACAACTTTGTGGTGTTAAGGTAATTATTGTAGATCAAAAAGTATTTTTTGTTGACACGCTATGAATTTTTTTACAGACGAATTAGTCGATATGGTTTTCATCCTAGGAGCAAGTGACAGAAAGTGTCTACTTGCTACAAGGCTTTATCGTGAAACTTATCCTGATAGAAGGGAACCAAGAAAAGAAGCATTTGATAAATTAATGGATCGTTTCTCTCGGACGGGAAAAGTAGAATATGAAAAAACTGAAAGAACTAAAAGTGTTAATACAGAAAAAAATAAATTAACCGTGCTGCTGAAAGTAACTGAAAATCCCCATATCTCCCAAAGAACAATTTCCAATGAAACAGATGTAAAACGTTGGGCTGTCCAAAATATTTTGACTAAAAATAAGATGCAGCCATATCACATTCAACTGATGCAAGAGCTGAATGATCAGGACTATGGAACCAGAGTTACTTTCTGTGTATGGGCTCAATAAAAATACACAAAGACACGTATTTTTTTAATTATGTATTGTTTGTTGACGAAGCTACATTTCATAAAAATGGAAATGTCAATAGGCATAATTTCCATTATTATGCAACCGCCAACCCACATTTTATTAGAACTCACAGTCAAACTAGATGGTCACTAAATGCGTGGGGTGGAATTGTTGGAAATTATGTCATTGGTCCTTATTTCTTTGAAACACCAGTAACAGAACAAGTCTATTTGGATTTTTTGCAAAATGAGTTACCACGCTTGTTAAATAATTTGCCAAATTTTGTAAAGACAGAATGTGGTATTTGCATGATGGAGCTCCAGTCCACCATACGGCCGCAATCCATGAACATTTAAACAATGAATTTCCTAATAGATGGATAGGTAGAGGTGGACCATTTCAATGGCCACCTCGATCTCCAGATTTAACAAAAATGGATTTCTTTTTGTGGGGATATGTCAAAGATAAAGTGTATAAAGTGCCTCCAACCACAAAAGAGAATATGAAGAACCGCATTACAGAAGTTTTTCGGAATATCAACAACAATGTATTAAATGAAGTTAGTAGATCATTTCAAGAACGCGTAGAGACCTGTTTAGATATTAATGGAGACTACCTACTGAATTGACCACTTTTTTTATTTAGTTTATTATTTTTTTTGTCAATTTTTTAAGGTCAACTTATTGAAAGTGCCGATATTTTTACATTTTTTAAATAAAATATAAAATATTAAAAGAACGTTACGTTTTAGAGCATTTATTATAATTGTCTATTTAAAGAGGTTGAAGTTATCTGTAAACTGACATAATAATATACAGGGGGGTCCATTTGAAAAAATCGAGTAATATTTATCTAAAGATTGCTACATTTGTACCGATGTAAAAAACACCCTGTATACGATATTGATGCCTTTTTAGTAAAATTATTCGGACACCTTTTATTTATCCTAGAACCTTTGTATTTAATAAATTTCGATATTTTTAAGAACAACGGAGATATTTGACTTCCTCGCACTAATCAACCACCCTGTATATTAACCCGAAAAGTGTTGTAACGACATACCTGTTTCCAAATTTCTACAGAGCACATATTGAAGAACGCAAAAAAGCAAAATTGTTCGTTTCATTGTAATATTTTGCCATAAAATGATATAAATTATAATATTATACGCATTTTTATTCGAAAAGTGTACATTAATTTACAATAGGTGACGATTCTTATCAAAACTCTTCAGAAACTAATTGTTTTAATTACTTCAGATTTTATAATCCTAATTGTGACGTAACACAATGCGCAGGTGTATTCTAAATTTATACCAAAAATTAAAACATGGATTTCACACAAATGGTCGGTAACAAATTGGCTGAAAGACATTATTCAACTTGCTGAACATAAATATAGGGTGTAATGAAAATGGCTTATTATATTTAACCGAACACACCCGAAAATCCTAAGATGAGAATGCAATAACTATAAATGGCGCTTTTAGTTCATAAACGAGGAAATTCACCTTAATGTACTGCCATCAGGAACGGCCCCAGGGTAGGGCGATCCGGGCGGCTGCCCGGAGCGCAATGATCTAGGAGCGCAAAATCATGGAAAATGAGAATTAAAGAATATTTTTTTTAATTCCGATATCATATCAATAAATTATTTTTCATAATATTGCATTGTCATCGGACCCTTGTAAGTATACCAAATTTCATTGAAATCGGTTCACGGGAATTTTTTCAAAAACGCGTTGCAAGATTTGACTGATAGTTGACAAGTTTAAGAGGCGGCAGGCAGACGCAAAATCGTCTCAACGGATTGGCAATGATAGCTATAGAACACCAAATTAGTGACAAATTAGACTTGAAATCACTGGTTCGTGAGTTGGCCGAAAGAAAAGTTAGAAAAAGGGCATTTTAATTACTTTGGTTGGTTAGAATTTATTTATAATATGGGATATTAGTTTAGTTAGCATTACTACATTTTAATTTTTGTTATTTTGCCTTAAGTGCTAAATTGCTTATCTTGTTATCTGATGATTGACTTTTTAATAAAACGTTTTTTTGTTATTTTTTTTTTCAATGTTTTCTTGACTTTCTGATATGGTCGCATGAGATTTACTTAAAAAAAAAGGGGGGGGGGCGCAAAATTAAGGTTTTGCCCGGAGCGCCAAAATGTCTAGGGCCGGCCCTGCTGTCATAAAAACACAAGGCATCTTTTAACGTACTTTTGAGTATCCATTTGGATACCCAGGCCTTTTATTTGGATACCCAGTAAACATCAAATGGATCCAGATATTTTTTAATTACTTATTAATTTAAAAACTACTGAACTGATACCAGTGATGACTGATACCTAAAAATGCTTTAAAATGACCAGACTCAGAAATAGTATATTATGATACAAGTTTCATAAGACAATATCTTAGAGCACGCGACGCGGGGAGTTTTCTAAAGTACAAGTTCTCTAATTATCTTATGAACCGTGTATTTTATAATACTATTTGGGTCTTTAAAGTCTGAAAATGTTTAAAAATATAGTAGATTTTTTCCATTTGAATTAATATTTTCTTTTTGGGTTGGCAATACTTTTACAAATTAATAACATGTTACAAGTATCAAATATGCCATGATAGAAACAATTGAACACAACAAAGCTTCTTCCCATTCGTCATAGTTAAAAATAAATATATTATTAAAGTTAACAAAAATGAGTCAGGAAGAAAGTTGTACTCCGTCAGAAATACGAGAAATTGCAGAAAATAATCTAGAAAAACGTTTAAAAAGAATATGCAAAACTTTCAGTTATGGTGCGAGTAGAATTTTAAAATATTGAACAAAATAATACTATTGAACAAAATATTGTGTCGATACAGAATCTGACAGGAATAACAATTAATGCCCAGGAAATATCTACAGTAACTATAAATATGTATAGATAAACTAATATGTATAATACTATATTGAACTAAAAATAAAAATAGTACTTTATTGAATAAGACTTTAAAAATACAGAATAAACTGAAAGATATCTTTATTAGTTTTAGGTTATGTTATTTTATAGTTGTGACTAGAAATTAGTTGACGTGCACCGTTATCTTATATATTTCCGAGTATAGGTATTTCAGATAAATATCTAGTTAAAATGATCTATTTGCAAGATTAAAGGTTATTATTTTAAAATTTTCTATTAAAAATTTTTGTCGAACAAACTCGAAATCGAACTAAGCCTAAAATTCGAATCCTACTTGCTGACAATATAAAAAAAATTAAATTTCAGTTTCATAAAGTGGCAGGTTATCTATTCAATTTTTTTGCATTTCATAATGTAGCCATTATGAAACTCAAATAGAAAAAATATTTAAAAAATAGGGCCGTTTAAAATACATGGATTCGCAGCAAAAATTCACTAAAGACAGGGATACGCACTAAAAAATTACTAAAAGATGCCTTGTAAAAACCCCATGCACTACTGCCACTATTAAAAAAATACTATTTACTTTCTTCCTATCACTGTGTTATGGATGACCTTTGCCTTTTAAAATGCTTAAAAATACTGATCATAAGTGGTGTAAGTAAAAATAATAAATATTATTTAAAATATATTACAATTTTTAATAACTATTTGCAATAGATAAAGATACTGACTTATCTTAAGCTAAACTATTCCAAACAACTGTCAAATAAACTTGGCGGGGAACTATGGAACGTTTAAACGACGTTTCCCTGCCCATATGGAGGTTTATCATTGGTATCTAAGTAATAGTTTCCATTTATCCTAAAAATTTAATAAGGTATTGATAGGGAATAATTTTACATATTAGGGAAAAGCACAGTGCTATATTAAGCCCAATTCCGTCATAGTTATCGTACTATTAATTACATAAGTTAGCATAAGCACTTTATTTATTTGACATCAAGCCTTTTGGTAATGAAAAATTAATGTACGAGAGCAATAGGTGTATTTCCATCCCTAAAACTTACGAAGTGTCGATGTTGATACCACCCATCAAAGCCACGGATTCTCCGCTGCAGTAGCCTCTTTTGAAACTAAAATAGCTATCGCACTGTCTTGAATAAAATGTGATATTTCTGATGGATTCAGCAAATAAACAATTTGCCCTCATATGTGAGCATTTGCGGTCAAGGCCGCAGCCTGGTTGAGATCCCCCATTAGGCCAGAAGTTGACATGTCCTATTTCATAATGAACTCCGAATATGAATATATCCGTGTGAATGGTTTGAACAAACAACGCATCGCCGATATATAATCTTGTACTTGGGCAATCTATACAGAAAGAAAATAATTATGGTTAACAATCAAGGAAGTAGAATTGTACTACTTATTCAAGAGGCCATGGTCATTAAACATTTGAACATTGACTGATTCTAAATGCTTAATATATAACCCTGGAATTTTCATATTTAATATTCTCTCCATATAGTTAGAGAGTTAGAACGGTGACAATAGGGGGTCCGTGAAGTGGAATATCAGTAATTTGGTTTTTCGTAGAGTTAATGTCCCACTCCTCTAGAACTTTTTTTTTATCTCGCCACCGGTGTAATTTAAATATCTGCCTAACAGGAATATTCATATTTTGAAAAACAGATCCCGAAATCGAAGATAATCTTTCCGGAACTTGCAACAATAAAAGCAGGAATTCAAGGCATTTGCATTAACTTTCTGCCTAATAGTGCATACGAGACGACAATTTCTGGTTTTGCATCTGAAATTATCTCTAATCAATCCTATGTATTGTAAATATTTTGTAAAATCCACATCATACTTGCTTGTAAGTGCGTAAACATTATCTATATTTGTTATTTCCATTTTTATTTTGATTTGTTCTTTCTTTTTCCTTCAACGCAAAAGTATAACTGTTCTTGGCAACAGTGTTATGCAATGTCAAATTTGTGTTCGATTTAAAAGTGACATTTTTAACAGAGTTGCCAGTTGTCTTTTATTAGCTACATAGGAAAAAAATATTGCACAATAACGGATATTTTTGGGCCTTTCTATCTCAGATAACCCTCTTAAAAGATATTGCTAAGTCGTGACATAACTACATTGACAATAAACTGCGGTCTTATATCGATATAAACAAACCAGAACAACCTAAAAACTGTATTATTGCAGAAAGCTTTCCTATGTGGCAACATTGTTAAAATACCAAATTTTGCAAATATACAATATGTTCGCAGCGTAAATTTTAAGAATCAACAATTTTAGGACCATTTTTGCATTTAAACTGAAATTTTATGAATTAATGTGTGTTTTCCGCATCTAATTTTACTTAAAAGTATTAATATTACAAAATTAAACGAAAAAAAAGTAAAAATACAAGTAATTATTGTGTACGAATAGTGTAACGAAACCACAGGGCCAACACTCCATTCATAAATCTGTTGGAAAGTGAGTTTGTGATTGTTTGAAATGTTATTGAAAATCAGTAATGAGTGGAAGAGTGACAAAACATGTTGGTCTCGCTAATGGCAACAATGTTGAAGTCTGGTTAAATCAAAGATCTTACAAGGTTAAATCCAATAACGTTTAAAAGGTTATGGAGCGGTATTTATCGTGTCGGAGCGGAGCTAGTCTGGGCAAAAAGCCCAACAAGGGCGTATAATTTACTTTGAGATTCTTTACGTTTAACTATATTATCTATTCAAAAAGTGTAGTTTCGAATATTGGATATTTATAAAAAAGATAGAAATATTGATCCAGTTTTTATATACAGTGTATCCAAGGATGGATTTAACTATTTATGCTTAGCATCAATATTTTTTTGGTGTATTCATTACTGGATGATACTCTCCAGATATAAAAGTGTATATTTCTAGCCAGATTGTCATATTTATCACTAAGACATCTTGCAAAATCCCAATTAAAAATTTGTAAATTTGACAATTACAACTGGTTTAAGGCCACTAAGGCATATTGTACACTAAGGTGATTAATTAAATAAGTAAATTAAAATAATATGTACCTAAACAAGTTAGATCAAATATATAAAAATAAATAAATAAATTATATAAAACCTGTCTTCACGTACTTGTTACACTGCAAACGTTGGTTAAATATAGAAAAATAAAGATGTAAAATATTTTGACGGGACTGTTCCTGTATTTCCATGTACATTACCTACATAATCTTCTTTTGTGAAGTGTTTCTCACAAATAACTGTTGTATCACCTGGACTATAATTATTCCTTCTAAGGGCATGTATCCAAATTTGCCGTAGGCTACGGCCCTTTAGTATCCTAACGAAGTGGATAAACATTTGGTACATTCTTAAACAAACCGAATTTTCATAGTGATGCAAACTCAAAATCAAATTTCTAAATATATTTACTAACCTGTGAAATTTTAATTTAACACCATTGCATCTTCTAGTGAAGTATTTTATGGCCGCACAAGACTCAACCATCTTGTAAATGCAAGATTTATATTAAGAAATAAACCAACTCGACTGGTTTTTGCCCGGACTAGCACCACGGACCGGTCCATAACCTTTTAAACGTCAATGGTTAGTCAGAAATCATATCAATACAATCATATTAAACATAACCATACTTACCGAAGAAAAGATAAATCATTGCTTAAATGATCCACTCTTTTACAAACTATACATGAATGCACCATTCTTTATTATAAACAATGATGGTGCATTCATGTAAAGACGATTTTTCACCAATACTCACAAGAAAAAATAAAAACAACCAAGTATATCAACACTCCCTTAAAAGCGGTTAGCAGCGAGTAGCAACAGTGTATTATTTACTATAATCCGATACATTGATAAAGTTTGATCGTTTGCCATCGAGCGTAGTAACTTTTAACTTGATGTTGTCAGAGTGCAGTCGGGTTTGTTTATTTCAAACTTTTATGTATAATAATCATATTTTTTTTATATATTAAAATTATTGGGAAATAAATTTATTTTAAAAGCAATTGCGGAGTAACCTTAAACCAGTTGCAATTGTCAAATTAACAAATTTTTAATTGGGATTTTGCAGATACCTTAGCGATAAATAGGACAATCTGGCTATGCTGCAAGCATATCAGCAAGGTGGGGAGTGCACGTTTACAATCCTTACGTCGACTTCAAATGTAAACAATTCTATCTGGAGTTTGTAAGATCTTTGAACGAAACCAAGTTTTCTACTAATAGTCAACTCCTTATTTAATACAAGGCAAAACATATTACTCTAATTTGGACGTAAATAATGTTGCCGATGCTACATACTAAATTACCTTCATAAAACAGTGGTTTAGCAGGATCAAGTCCTATTATACATCCTAAACTTCCATTGTTCCTTTTACCTATATATCCAGCAATATGGGCGCCCAAACTGTGCCCCGTAACTATAATATTTGATTTTGAGTAGTTATATGCCTCACACATTGTCTCAACGAATTCGCCGACATACTTTCCCACATCGGCCACGCAACTTTGACTAATTATATAATTTTCATTTTTGGCACACGAGGTCCAATTTACAATGATGACGTTGACATTTGCAGAACTTAACAGGGCTTCTCTTATCACTATCACAAAATCATTGTCTACAGTACCTTTCCAGCCATATACGTGAATGAGCGTGTCTAAACTTTTATTGAATTGGCTAACTTCTGTAATATTATGTGCGTTCGATAAGGCGATTTCTGTTCCAGTTTGATTAACTTTTGTATACACCACCAAAGTAATATTATGTGGATACATTTTTACCGAAGAAGGAAAAATACCTAAAATTTTAAGAGATCAAATTTAGATTAAATTTAAATAAGTTTGTAAAGTGTATTAAAAAAAAATCCAAACATACCACATACATCTGATTGCTCGCTTTTGAAAAATTTGGAAAAAATGTATATAAAAATATTAAATTTTAACAAACACTATAGTAAAATTATTATAATAAAGATTTAATTGTCATATTTCCTATACAATATTGTATTAATTATAATTTTCATTTTTAATCCATATCAAAATAATATTGAAAACATATAATTTACAAAAAACTATAGTTAGTAAAGTAAAATGTATTGTAAATTTTACAATGAATGCAAGTGACAATAATGTATTTATAACTCCAGTAGGTAAATATTTTGAAATATATAGCACGACAATTTAAGTATTTTTTATTTAAAAAATGACCAAGTTTAAATAAAATGTTGTAAAATAGTATATTAAGTTACAAGTTTCATAAAACATTATTTTAGAGCACGCGTTTAATTTAGAAAACGACCCGCAAAGCGTGGAGTTTTCTAAAGTATAAGTGGTCTAATTGTCTTATGAACCGTGTATTTTATAATACTTTTTCTATTTGGGTCTTTAAAGTCTGAAAGACTTAAAAAAATATAGTAGATCTTTTCCATTAGAATTAATATTTTCTTTTTGGGTTGGCAATACTTTTACAATTTAATAAAATGTTACAAGTATCAAATATGCCATGATAGAAACAATTGAACACAACAAAGTTTCTTCCCATCCGTCATAATTAAAAATAAATATATTATTAAAGGTAATAAAAATGAGTCAGGAAGAAAGTTGTACTCCGTCAAATATACTAGAAATTGCAGAAAATAATCTAGAAAAACTTTTAAAAAGAATATGCAAAACTTGAGTTATGATGCGAGCAGAACAAAGTTCAAAATATTGAACAAAATAATAAATAATACTATTGAACAAAATATTGTGGCGGCACTGACAGGAATAACAATTAATCCCCAGGAAATGTCTACAGTAACTATAAATACATATGTATATATAAAGTAATATGTATAATACTATATTGAATTAAAAATAAAAATAATACTTTATTGAATAAAACTTTAGAAATAGAGCATAAACTGGAAGATATTTCTATTACTTTTAGGTTATGGTATTTTATAGTTGTGACTAGAAATTAGTTGACGGACACCGTCAGCATGTTATATATTTCCGAGTAAAGTTATTTCAGATAAATATCTAGTAAAAATAATCTATTTGCAAGGTTAAAGGTTAGTATTTTAAAGTTTCCTATAAAATTTTTTTGTCGAATCCATAATGCCTATGAAACTAATTTCAACGAAATCAAAGTTAGCCTAAAATTCGAACCCTACTTGCTGCCAACATAACAAAAATTAAATTTCAGTTTCATAAAGTGGCAGGTTATTCAATTGTTTGCATTTCATAATGTAGCCATTATGAGACCCAAATAGAAAAATGCTTTTTACAAGAAGCGGTTAATCGATCACCGAAGTCAAGCGACGTCGGGCACGGTTAGTACTTGGATGGGTGACCGCTTGGGATTACCATATGTTGAAATTTTTTCAAGAGATTTTAGTAAATTTCACAAGAGGTTTTAGTAAGTTTTACAAAATATTTTGGTATCTAATATAAAAATAAAAAAATGGTTTACTAAATATTTTTGGAATTTTTACTAAAAATTTTTGTTAAAATTTTACTATAATTTTATGGCAGTTCTTAATAAGTTATTCCAGTCACATAAATATAGAACCATAAAAGGTGATTCGTTTTAGTACTTTTATGGTAAAGTTAACTAAGTTTTTCGTTCCGTGTGGGGTATTATGGAATAAAATTCTATTAATCAACTTACCAGTTTCCAAATCTCCACAGAATGCATTATTATATTGTATTAGGCAAAATATTAAAATAATTTTTTTCATTATTTTTTTTGCGCTAATGATAATACTTAGCAGTTAGTAGTTTACTCGTTAGCAATAACAATTCTTATCCATTTTTTAAACAAATTTGTACAGGGTTAATCAACGATTGCGCGGAGTAAGTTTATGCATTCAAGATGAGATTTGTCGATAATGAGCTATTGTGTTGAGGTATGGTTGTATATTCTGCACATTTTAAAAATATTTTCAATTATACAGGGTGCGTTCAAAAAGTAGGGTGGCAGAAAGTTGTATTTTTTTAAATGGGACACCCAGTATTTTATTGTATATTTAGGTTCATATTAGTGCCCTCTATAAATGTCTAAAATATTATTTAATTTCCTTGGGTAGTTTAAGAGCAATAAATTAAAAACTAGAGAAAAAAAGTTTTGTAGTCCAGTAAAGAAAAATCAAAAAAACATTCTAAAATTATTTTTTTAACCACAGGATTGGGTGAGGTTTATAACAAGGGGTCTAGAGATACTATGCAATCAATAGTGTTTATGAATTTTATACAGTGTGTTCATAATAAGGTTCCAAAAACGAAACATTTCAAAATCATTTTTCTCAACATTTTCAAATGGAACACCCTGAATATTTTTATGCCATCTTATAGCTAGTATAATATTCTTCAACTTTTGTAGGAAGTATCCAATTCCTATCTCTAATGGTTTTCGAACTATTTTGGTTTTTCTGGTTTTTACCATTTTAAATAATTTGTCAATCGAACGAGGTAGCCATGGAAAACAAATTGAAAAATGTAAATGTCACTTTAATCAGTGCATAACATCAAGAATCATAATTAGATCGGTTTCAAAGTCAAGGGTTTCTACTGTAAAGTTTATTATCCAGTTACTTTCCTTGAAAAATGAATTTTTCGAAATATAATTAATTGATATGATTTATGTTTTGGGCGAGGCAGATAGAAATAGTCTTTTCGCCGAAAGATTATACAAGATGAAATATCCAGAGCGGCGAACACCCAGTCCTCGGTGTTTCCATAATTTAATGGAACGATTCAAGCGACGTCGGGCACGGTTAGTACTTGGATGGGTGACCGCTTGGGATTACCATTTATGTTGAAATTTTTTCAAGAGATTTTAGTAAATTTCACAAGAGGTTTTAGTAAGTTTTACAAAATATTTTAGTATCTAATATAAAAATAAAAAAATGGTTTACTAAATATTTTTGTAATTTTTACTAAAAATTTTTGTTAAAATTTTACTATAATTTTATGGCAGTTCTTAATAAGTTATTCCAGTCACATAAATATAGAACCATAAAAGGTGATTCGTTTTAGTACTTTTATGGTAAAGTTAACTAAGTTTTTCGTTCCGTGTGGGGTATTATGGAATAAAATTCTATTAATCAACTTACCAGTTTCCAAATCTCCACAGAATGCATTATTATATTGTATTAGGCAAAAAATTAAAATAATTTTTTTCATTATTTTTTTTGCGCTAATGATAATACTTAGCAGTTAGTAGTTTACTCGTTAGCAATAACAATTCTTATCCATTTTTTAAACAAATTTGTACATAAAATATTAGTGCCTGGCAAAATTAATGTTCAGTTAAAAATACATTTAATTTGTTTTCTAATTATATTATAACATAATTATGATAAGCTAATAATATACATAGTTTGTACATTGACAAGCATTGTAACCAACCGAGGAAATGAGGGTGATTTAGTCAAGATCGGTTTAATTTGGAGGCTCTAGCAAATTGAAAACATATTTTAGTTCAATTTTCGTCAATTTTTCTGCGACAGGGAACTCTGGCAATGGATATTTATTCAAATTCAAATTGAGAGTCTAAAGATTTACATATACGTTCATTTTTGGTAGACGGATTTGTTGGAAGCAAATTATTCACGAACACTCCGCTTCAACATCTGTAGATCTACAAAATAAAACGCAAAGGGGACTAATCTTCAACACGAATTTTACAATTGGTTGGTTGATTAAAGGCGGGGGTCGGTTTACTGTAACCTACCGGTTGATTGTGTACCCCGATCTTGTTAGAAGATGTTTGTTCCTTCTATGAGGTCCAGTACCCTGCTACCAAGCTTGTCATGTGGGAGGTTATCACCACGTTGTTGTTCCCGAAGGTAATTTGTCTTCTAGGAGACGGCGCTACGTAGCGGTATATTATATGTGTGAGGCGGTTTCATCCTCTTCGCCGCAGAGTCTGTATTCAATGGATCCGTTGTTGATACCTATCCGTTGAAGGTGTTTTCGCAGGTGGCCTGTTAGCATACCCATCCTCTCTTTCAGCTGGGGCCGCGTCAGGGTTAGCATCCCATTCGATAGTATTTTCGATGGTGTTCCAATTACGGCCCGTGCGTGTATTTGACCAGGTAACCCTTGCCATCCAGCGAGGTGTTAGTTTTTCGACCATCTATCTAATGTTAATTTTGTTGCCTGTTTTGATATCCTAAAGGCCGGTTCGGGGCACCTGAGACTTTGAGCGGATCCGGCTCTCGCTAGTTGATCCGCTTATTACCTAATATCCCGGTAAGTATATCTAAAAAAAAAAGCATCGTTCATTACACGTCCAGGAATGGATTTTTCCGTTCTTGCATCCTTTCCATGCGTTCGGAAAAGTCCTCAATTCCGCACTGGTAATAGAGACTTACTATTTCTTTTCTTCGAGTCGAAGAATTCTTATTTCAACGTTAAATCTGGGAACTTTTGAAATATTTGATCTAAACGCCTTTTATCAGTGGCTCATGGCATGAAACGTTGGCACGTGCGCCAGCATTTACTTCGTACGATCAGTTCAAAAGCTACCCCTGTGATTTTTAATGACTCTTTCTGCATTTCTTTGCATTACAACTGAACAATATAGGTACGCATACTATAAGGGAGGGTGTATATGGGGTGGAAAGCAGCGGCGGTGCATGCAGTAAGTGTTGGGTGTGGAACCAATTAAACTTATGATTAGAAAATATTTACCTTGTATCAAAGGCAAGGTTTAACAAGATTCTATCGGACATAATAGGTGCGCAACGGCTTGATTTTTTTTTTGCTATAAGTGTTGGTGTTTTTTTCATAAATCGTTATTTTTTATAAATATATTCCTAAGTACTTTAGATCTTTTTTTTCAGTGGTATTGTATGCGCTAATAGGATATAAAACCACATCCGGGAGCACCTTACTTGATAAAAAAAATCAAAATTTAAATTGAATCTTATTTATTAATATAAATCCACTCATGTAATAAAATGCCTAGATACCGTACCAGATCAAAATGCTTCAGCTTCGCTGTCGCGCTCGTTAAATTTCTAAGCAATCTAGTTTTCGCAAAAAATAATAGTTTATTTGATAAAAAAATGCTCTTGTTCTTTTACGTACGATAAAGTTTTCATAAAAATATGTTGTCCAATTTTCGACTCTTTTATAGGGTATCTCCGTAATTGTTAGTGCTATCAAAAAAGTAATGTAGGTGTCATGTGCTCTTTTTGAGGCAAACTTAAAATGGTAAAATCAAAATTTGAAAATTTTGGCTCGCTTAAGAGATATGGGGGAAAATCAAAAAATTGACAATTTCAAAATTACCCTATATTTTCTTAGTTAAAAGAGATACAGAAAAATGTTTCATACAGAAGTTTCTTTATATTGATTGTTCAATAATCTGCCGATTTCTGAATATGTATACGGGGTTAGGTAAAAAAGTTATCGGACCTGACCTCATTTTTTTAAATGGAAATTTTAGTCTGAAAATATACTATTTTAAATTCTTCTTTCAAACTATGGATCACCATGGATAATATTGGTTTTCTATGCGATTTATTTAAACTTTATTACTTTGAAACGAAATTAAAGGTTCAGATTTAGGTAAAAAATAATGGGAATCATCGCAAATATTCGGAATATGACCTTAAATGGTTACTGTCTTTCCGGATAGCGAACAAAATATTCATTTTGCGACATTTCTTCGATTTTTTCCACTTTCAATATAAACTGATATCGTATCAAATTTTTCAAAATGTTGCCAAGTCATTTTCACAAATGAAGATGTAAAAAAGTAAATGTTAATAGTCAACATAGTTGTTTCTAGGATATTAGCTTTTGTTTCATATTCTACTGTGGTTTAAAGTAATAAAGTTTAATAAATCGCCTAGGAAACCAATATCATCCATGGTGTGTTATAGATTTAAAAGGAGAATTTAAAATAATATCTTTTTAGATTAAAATATACAGGGTGTTCCATTTTAAAAAATGAGGGTTCGATAACTTTTTTACCTGACCCCGTATACTTATTTTGAAAACGGCAGATTATTCAACAATAAATATAACGAAACTTCTCTATAAAACATTTTTCTGTATCTCTTTTAACTAAGAAAATATAGGGTAATTTTGAAATTATAAATTTTTTGATTTTCTGAGATCTCTGAAGCGAGCGAAAATTTTCAAATTTTGATTATACCATTTTAAGTTTGACCCAAAAAAAGCACATTACACCTACATTACTTTTTTGATAGCACTAACAATTACGGAGATGCCCTATAACAGTGTCGAAAATGGGACACCCTGTTCCTGTAACCGAGATTTTGGCTCTGGAAGTTTCTAAAAACCCATTTTGTTATTGGAACGACACCACTGATTTTTACCGGTATACATGAATTATATCCACACACATGTGCGTATGTACGTGTATATTAATGCATGTGCAATGGGGTGCCAACCCTTAGTGAAAGGGGTGTGGGTTCAGATTAAAATAATCATTGAAACTTGTTTGCGTGCATGCATATGTTAAATTAACTAGCACGGGATTTATGCTTTAGGTAAGGTGGAGTGAGCAAGGTTTTTCGTTTTCGATGTGGGTTACAGTGGTTCTGAAACGTTTTTGGAGATTTGCTGGTTTTTAACCGCTTTACATCCAAAAATATATCAATCAAGTTTAACCTATTTTGGCGACTACCCACCAATATCATACTATATACTCGTGATGTCACATTAAGGCGGCATAATCATTCGTCAGTATATTTCCTTCAATACATCATTTTTATCTTTATTCATGTGCTGCAATTACCAATTTAATAACATATTAAAACATTGTAGCAAATTATACTTTAACATTTAATTTCTCGAAAAATAGCCCGAAAACAATTACCCGAATGAAAAATTCGGTCCCTTGAAGACAAATCAATCTCGAAAACTCTATGAATGAGTTATTTAAAAATTAACTTGTTTTTAAAACTACCAATTTTATGGTAAATTATATTTTATTAAAAAGTCCTCTAACTTGGCAACATGGTTCGATAGAGGGATCACTAAAAAAGAGAATTAATTAACGTCAAATGAAAACTACTAACCACTAATGGATGTTTGGGATATCATTTTCCATTGCTTTCCTGTCTCTCGCTAGTGGAGTGGTTCTAGCAAAATAAATAAACGGCTCGAAAATCCCTTAACGAAATCGAGTAATTTTTTGTTCCCAATCGATACAGTAGGATTCCCGCGTCCCGTAAATCAAACCTACAACGGATTTTCCTAAATAACTCAGCCGGTTCTGATATGGCAAAAAAAATTCAAGAGCTTGACAGAGCGCTTAACCTCGAACAAACCTGATCCCGATATCTCAATGAGTTCGCGATTTATCGCGATTTTTAACTGCAAAAACAATAAAATTCAATTAATTATATCTCGAGAACGGGTGACACCGGGTACTTTGATGGGCCGGAGGCTGGGTGTGGTGGGGCAACGAGGAGGAGAGTTATGGAGGGGAAAAATATTACATAAATGCTAATAAGTAGTTTATTAATCGAGCTGCGGGGATTAGGCCGAATTCAATTTTTTCATTTTTTTATCAGCTACGAGCGGGGATAGGCGAAAAATTTTTATTTTCGCAAATGCGCTCTTGTCGCGTCATACAAGAAATGACCACTATTTAATATCTCCGAAAATACTTTAGATATTATGTTCAATTTTGGTATGTGTTAATAGGATATAGAACCACACATTTTAGTTAGACAAGTTATTCAATTGTTCCACCAGTGACGTCCCTGTAACCATGTCCTCTGATATCTTTTACAAAAAATATGGTACGCCACTGACTTTTTTTCATGTGGATATTTTTTCTGAATAGCCTGGTCAATTCTACAATAAAACGGTCTCTTGAGTTTTTCCCGTCAGACGCATCGAATTGCCCACTCCAACAATTTCGTCAAGGAATTTTCGTAAACCGGATCGACTCCACTATGCGGTATGTATCAGCGACTGAACATCGTGTATCCCTGTCATTGCCTGACTTTTCTCAGTCAAGACATCTTCTTCCTTCCGATCCCTATTTTGCCATCAATCTTGCCCTCGATCATCAGTTGCAAGAATCGATATCTTTCACTCCTCATAATATGTCCCAGGTATGCTGTTTTCCTCCTCTTAATTGGCTCAAACAGTTCGCGTTCTCTGTTAACTTATCTAAGAACTTCCTCATTTGTCACTTTCGCCGTCCAGGATATCTTACACAGAGTACAGACAGCTGGTATATAATGCTATATCAAATATTCTCACAAACCCACACTCTTCACTACATTTTTTAACTCACCATGACAAATTCATTACATATAACTTCCTGGTCAAAATAAAATAAGATTCTATATCAAATTCATATTTTGCTTGCCTCCCAATAATCCAGATTTACTCCCTATACAGCCATTTTGAGAACCGCTGGTGGCAAAATTCTAAAATCGCGAAACGCGTGTACTAGCCGTAAAAGCAAAGTTATTGTTGTACTCGTCGTGCATGTGTGTTTCTAGTTATACTTGTTGGATTAGGGGTGGTTTTGAACGCTTTGTCGTTTCACGTGCGCCGCCATTCAACATTAACTCTATTGTTGCCACAGCATTTATAATGATAGTATTCTTTATGTCAATAGCGTAAAAAAACGTTAGCGGGGTTACAAAAACCCACCCCGTAGTTTTAAGAGCTTATGAAATAAGAAGCTTTATTTTCAGATTTAATTTTTGGTTCTTGGTTTAGGCGTTGCTGTATAAAATAAATAAAAAAAATGGTTTAAAACTTATTTTTATATATTAGCTAACAGCAGCTCAAACGCTGCACGCAGCATATTTAAGGTAGGTAGGTCTTTTGAAAAAAACTATAGCTAGACTAAGTTTATCCCTTTTTGCTACATCTCAAAATCCGTTTAGGTTCGTTTATAGAGCAGTCAGAAATACAGGGTGTTATGGACGAAAAATACCCATAAATGACGCTTTCAATTCATTCAGCGGTAAAAGTGATCTGACGTCAAACCAGAAAAACACCTGTGTGGCACTGCGATACATGTAAGCAATCAAGGAATTTTGGCCGGTGTTGTCATAGGTACACCTTAAACTCTTTAGACAAAATGAAATAATTTGAACAGTTTTCCATTCTGTAATACCTTTTTGTACAATTAATTGAAGAACATTTACGACGGACTATGTTTTAAACAACCTGAAAAACATATGGAATAGTAATAGCCACGTACGTCACTAGGTCAAATGCCAATGACCTCTTGACGCCTTACATCGGCTGAGCGAAGTAGATTCACATAGCGCCGCACGCTTGCGGTCTGTTAGTTGAAGACCAACCAGCGGCCGGATACGTTGTGTCTCATCGATCACCAACACACTCTCAGCAATCCGCACTGTTTTTTCGGTTTACGCGTGTATCTTGCCAGTCCATAAATAATCATTCAATATTGTTTTTATTGACGCGTTTCTTCTGGACGTCAAATTTCGTTGCGTGTAACAAAATCTAATAATCTGTAGTATAATCAGTATTATTGTATTTTCAAAAGCTAACTATCGGTTCTGTTTCACTATTACTTTGTGTACATAAAGTGTTTCCAGGAGTGTTCCCATGAAAAAGAAGAAAAACTGATTGTGTTTGTGCCTGGATTTCCTCGCTCTTTAGGTATAAAGATAAATACAAGTAGGTAAAAAATAATTTGTTTTTATAATTTAAATGGAAGTTTAGTTTTACATTAAGTTTGGCGACATTGCCATTGGCTCTGGGTGAAATGTTGTAGAGTAGTGCAGACTGACCTGTGAGTAAGAGTGTTTATTACCCCACTTTTAAAACGGTCGATTTAAAAAAAATAAAATATATAGCGCTTCTCTAGGACACTCAAGGAGTCACCCATTTAAATATAATACGTCATTTCCATAACACCCTGTAGTTACAACCAGTCCCAGGCATGCGCAGTTGGTTTAAAGTGTTCACAGAAGCAATATCTCTGACCACTGAACAAAAATTCGGTGTTTGGTGTATCGGTTGCCATCTGATTTGCAACAGCAATTTTGCAGTATGGATTTAGTTATTTTATTATTCGTGTATTATAATAATACCATATAAGATGTCACTGGATCCAGGTTATAAGTTTCCACTCTGGCTACTCCAAGTGATTGAAAACATATTTCTTTCCTTAGCTTTTATCTTCAGATCATAAGCAGTGTTGTGAGAAGAATTGTTAAAAGTAAAGAAAACGATTTAACTATATTGAATTAAGGAACCAATGTATTATTCAAAAATCCTTTATTATGTCTACATACAGCATCGATAATAAATAAGAAGTAAAACATTCGGAGATACTAAAGTACTATTTTAGCTAAAATGTTAAATTTGTACAATGTTAAACACTTACAACACAACTTAAAAATATAGCCCAGCAAGAAAGACGAGTATAATTTCTAAATTAAGCTGCTATCGTAATTATTTTCTATATGCAAAAAAGACAAACGCAGAACACCCTAGGCCGGAATTTGACGAAATATTAGAATTTAAATACTGTACGTTGATATCTAATGACATATATTTTCCTTACTATATGTCACACTTAAAAAATGATTAATCTGCATACAAAAAATTCTTATGCAAATGAAAAATTTCTAGTAGAAGAACACATAATTAAAAATACATTAGACTTAATTTCCGAACCCATGTATTCTTAGAGCTTTTAGTAATAATATCTTTATTTGATATTTCTAGCAGAAACAGAATAATTATTAAATTTTGAACATAAGAATGAATAGAAGCACAAACTGTAATGTTAGTATGTCACAACACATAATATACTGTACTGGTATAATAATGTATTTGCTTGATATAGCTGAAGCTTGGATACATTCTGTGAAAGCTAGGATCTGTATAAAGAATTCAAGAAAATATGAATCATATTGTAGTTACACAAACGTATTACGTTAAAGCTATAACCAGCTTCTTGACTTACTTATACGATATGTTTTAGTGCCTATGAATCATATATTGTAAATTTTATCTTGGTAATACTATAAAATTATCTACCATAGGAGCCTTCAATAAATTATCTGTGTCTGCCATTTAGTTGTGAAAATTGAAAACTTTTGAAAAGTAATTAAACAATATGAACCAAGATGATTTGAGTTTAATTCCGCCTGACTAAACGGAAATTACAAAGCTTTGTAAAGTAAGTTTAATAATTGTTTCTGCAACCAAATATACATGAACGCAATACCAACCATTAAAAAAGAAAAAACGGTTTTATAAGTAAGTTGAGATACCGAAAATTATATCGAATTAGGTTTGATATGGAACCAAAATTTAAAAACACACATTATAACACCGTACTGGTTACTTTTGAAATGTTTTGCGGCAGTATATAATTCATTACTATATGACTAAATACCTATCGATATCGCAGGTTTATCAAGAAGTCACCTCTCTTATTTTACATTTTTTAGCGACACAGTGTTCAAAATGACAACCTAACATGCACAACTCGTTTATCAAAATGTTATAATTATCTTGGATACATTTCAAACTATTAGCTAACACTGTATTTTTCTTGATTTTAATTATTCGAAATATTCTTAGTTGCTTTGTGTTCAACTCACACAATGCTTTTTCAAAGCACAATCGTAACTTTTTGGCTTCATCACCGTACTTCAAAACACATTTAGTTTTTTCTTCAGTTATTGACATGGACAATTTTTTGGCTTCTAACAGGTTGTCGGCTATATGGTAAGGCATTCTCTTACACTGATGCAGGCCATATAAATCTAAGTTTTTGGATAAAATTTTTAATCCTTTTATGCAATGGTTGATTGAATGGTTTAAGGCCTTTGCCTCTAACTTTTTATGTTCAACTGCCCTTTTCATTTCATGAGCTCGTATTTTTATTATGCCGTGAAAGTGGTCTAAGACTGCATCTACCTTATTAGCTTCTCGACATATCTCTTCTCTCTGGATTGTTATGCTAAATTCAACTTTTACTTGAAGTTGTAAAAATTTTGCCTTCTGGCCTTCTATAGTAAGTAGTTGTCCATGTGATAACTAAAAAATAAAATATATTGCTTTAAATAATGACGATTCAATATTAATTGTGAAGCAATAATTAAATAAAGATCTTCAGCATTATTTTTATTTTTTGGAACAATATTTATACATAGGAGTGTCCTTAATATTAATCTACAATAAAGGTTGGTTAGTTTGTTAAAGGCGGAGGTCGGGTTTGTTCGGGTCCGAACTTCTATCACTGCAGCATTCTCGCTTATTGTGCATCCCGATCTTGTTAGATAAAATTTCCTATGAGGTACAATAGTCTTCTACCAAGTTTATCATGCGGGGATTATCACCACGTTGAATGTTCCCGAGGAGTCTACTGCGAGTCAGCGCTTCGCATGATGAGAGAGGCAGATTCATCCTCTACACCGCAGAGGCTGAATCCATTGTAGATTCCAATACGTTGAAAATGTTTCAATTGGGTTCGCGTTTTTAGTAATTCGATAGTTTCTTCGAAGGTTTTTCCAATTGCGGACCATGCGTGTGTTTGACAAAGTATCCCGTACTGTCGAGAAATATGTTGTCTTTACGCTCATCTATCTAATGTTGTCGATGCCTGTTTTGATATCCCTGGTTCAGGGTCCCTAAGATTTTTAGCAGATTCAGCTCTCGTTAGTTCTTCTCCTCTTTCATTTCCTTTTATCCATGAGTGACCAAGAACTCACAAGAGTTCTATCTTGTTTCTCTTGGTTATTAAGCCACTCCAGCCTGAGTTATTACAATAAAGGAGGATTAAAGGGAGGTTATTGCTAAATAATGTCTATAATCTTTTTTGTATTTGTCAAAATAAATAAAATCATTTAGCACATGAGAGTAAGATAATTGCTTTCGCATTAAAAACGAGTTTGGTTATTTTTTTGTGTCACTCGTTCTGATATTGTGTTTATTTTGATGAATATTATTTTACCTAGTTATTTGTAAAATGTATGTCGTACCAAGAAATTAGAACTGTACAAAGAAATTAGAACTGAATTCTCATTACTTAAATATTTGTTGTATAATTATAATACTTTGTACAATATACCTACTTTTTTATAATTAAATGGGTCACCTGAGCAACACAATAATACTATAAAGATCGATTCTCTAATGTTGCTATTTACCTAACTCAGCTAGTGGTTAATGTTGAGTCGCCAAAAAGATTGTATTTAATAATTAACAAGCCAGGAAACTGTGACCATGACATGCATGAGATTGGCTGGATTGATTTCCTGACGTTCAAAGTCGCCTGGTTAATTAACTATTGATTTACTAACCAAGCAACTTCGAATGTGAGTGAATCTTTACTGCCAAAGTTATTATTGTCACAATCTGATTTGATAATTATTTCTTTATATCTTATTACAACTCAACATAATATGCCTGACCAATTTAAGGCTTAGTTAATAAAGCATGTTTCATGTTGTTTTACAAATGAACTTCATCACAGTTTTGTATTATTTTCATAATTTTTCTTTTTGGTTTTTATTCATTCGGTACAGTTACAAAATTATTAAATATTTTATAGTGGCATCGAAAAATAAACACTTCAAAATATAAGTCGTACTTACATTGACGAAAATCAACGCAAATATCCACATTCTTCGTAACATGCCGATATAAATACTTCACTTTCCATAAGGATAAGATTTCCTGATAAGACAATTCTTTCGTATCATTTAGTGCATATCTTAGCATCGCACGTTTTAATAAGATATGTTTTGGCAACAAAAAGTTGAATTTATTTATCTCCCACGCAGATTTTTCAAGGAATTAATTTAATCTCTACTTTTCAAATATTAAGGAATTAGTTCAGTTCCTAATTTGTTTTTTGGCAATTTATTAAATATTTTTAGATATTGGAGATAAATAAGACAGACAAGTCCAAGCAAAATACTATGCATAGGTATATCACAAAATTATAATTTAATAAAAAATAATTTTGAAATTTTAAACAACTTTGTAAAGTTGGGTTTGTTCTTGTTCTATATTGGGAACTCGACAACTACAGGGTAAAAAATATTTTCTTGTCTATTAAAGTGTAGACTTCATCCTTAAACGATTTTCTTGAATATTATATTAACGTCAGAGAACAATGTTATCTGCAAGTATACAAACATATACTTAATTGTGCAATTGTGCAATTAGGATTTAATATATACATTCACATATATTTATACAGTGAGGACAAATATAAATATTTTTGGGAAAAGCGCTTAGATTTTTTAAACTTATATTCATTTATGGTGACTAAAAAAAAGTGCAATGTCTAAATTAAATTGTTTAAATAGAGTCAATTTTATTTACAAAAAAAATTAGACTGATAGAACTCAAAGGATGTTTCTGGTAGTCAAGTTCAACATGTATTAAATAAATATTTGACAATTTCGTTTTTGAAACATTTATTAATTAAAATTAAACTAATTTTTCAATTATTCTAATATCGAACATTTCTTAACATACCCATAACAATATTGTTAATGCCTTCAATGCCTTAATTTTATTGCTTGCTTGGTTCTAAAGTTATGATTTCGTCCCACATTGTAATTTAAATGGTTTACGACTATTTTTTTAAATATACTTTTAAAAAATATAAATAGCAATATTTCATTAAAAATTATAATTTTTTCCCCATTTGAAGATCTATAAGTATCAATTTAATAGATTTTATGAGCTAACTGTACCTTCGTTCCTATAGGGTTCCATTTGAACATAACCCCAAAAGGTAATTTTAGAGAATTTAATGAAAAATCTTCCAAGTGATTAAAATAACACATTATTTACTTAAATTCTGTTCTAAAACAAATAAGTAGCCGCCTCCATAGACGTCATTTGAAAAATGATTCTCATTTAAATCTTCTTGGGAGGTACAAATTAGATGTTACGCCTTTGAAGTTAAATTCTTACTACCGGCGCTAGTCCCACTCAAATTAAAGGAACAACGTTTTTAATTAAAAATAAAAAAAAGATACAGTCAGAAAAATTAGTTTAATTTTTAGCTTACTTTAAAAAATCTTCACTCTAAATGAAAGGAAATTTTCTAGCTTATTTTCTTTAGTTAGTTATAATCCTTTTCCGCTCCTCCATAAAAAATGAAAGAAAAAAGTTTGATTATAAAAAAAAATGCTAAAATATGAATAAAAAAAAGATGAAGAAGAAGAAACTCAAAGTCTGCTAAAGCTAAACTAGTGGAGCATACTTCGAGTTTCTTGAAAAAGAATAAAAGTTTAAACGCATAGAGGAAAATGGTATATTCCACACTGATAAGATAATTATTTTATTTACAACCATGCATGTAATCATGACATTTCATCTATCTTTGAAAGGTGGAAAGTTCACCTTTTTTTAGTTTTACTTTCCACCCGGGTGGAAAGTAAATTATTTTTTTGTAATGTTTTTAAAAATCGATATCTCAAAATAATATACGAACACACCAACATACAACTCATTACACAAATTTAACGACAATGAATTTATTCTTTTATTTTTTTAAATAAACCTAATGACATTTATAAAAAATAAACATGGTTTTTGTTTTACTTATTTACATTAAATATTCCATTGGCATTATTGTAGGCAGTCACTGATATGTTAAAGCATTGAATATTATGACCAAATCGTTGATATCTTCTTTGTCTTGGCATTTTCACTGAAATAAGCTAGTAGAGCCGACTCAGAACCAGGATTTTGAACTCTGTTTCCCGTATACCATTCTTTGAAAGAATTATATGCCTTGTCATATCTCGGGGTGGGTTTTAGTTGGCAGAAGATCTTCTTCTACTATTTTTGCTGCTTCTCGAATTTCTGGTGGAGTAGCAGCAAAATCAAACTCCTCATCTGCATTTTTCTGTTGTTAAAATAATATATTGTTTAGTGACACACAAAAAATGATATTTGCCATCTTGATGTGTATTATTACCTACGTTATTTTACCACCTGCGGTTATTTGAAATTTCTGTCTAATTTTTCAATGGAAAAGTCAAAAGGACATTTATCTTTTATTAATAATTTTAATTCAAAATAATAATAAGTGGATGTTAGATGTGGTCGTAAATAAAACAGTATACAAACCTCGGTGAAAAGTTTTATTACTCTCTCGAGATTTAGTTAGAACTGCCGACTCTCTCTACAGGAATGAAACACTTTCCACCTCGGTACGTAATATATTATTAAAAGAAGGTTTTCTAGTAACATTATTCGTGGTTGATTTGTTTCTTAGTTATAAGAATATTAAAACAAAAAAATTTCAAAATTATAAAAATAACTCGGCAGCCCTGTAGAATTTTCGAAATTTGCAAATAAAATCCAACCAGGGACAAACAACAATAAACCCGAATAAATAAATAATAAATAAACTTTCCGATATTAATAAACAAGACAGTCCTCAAAAATGAGATCAATACATACAATACATTTATCTTTTATTAATAATTTTAATTTAAAGTAATAAGAAGTGGATGTAAATAAAATAGTATACAAACCTCGGTGAAAAGTTTCATTACTGTTTCGAGATTTAGTTAACCTCGCCGCTTCGCGCCTTAGTTAACTACCGACTCTCTCGACAGGAATGAAACACTTTCCACCTCGGTACGTAATATACTATTATTTTATGTTTTATAATTATTAAACCATATCTGACTGATTCTCGTATAAAAATTCGGATACTCATTGCAACATAAATTTTGAAAATAAGAAAAATAAACATCTGTCTTTGTCTGGCCACCAAAACTTTTTGCGATTATAATTACCAAGTTTCTTATTGCCTTAATTTATTTTTTCTGTGGACACCGCTGATGGTTCTTATTCCTCCATTATGCTCTGACGGGCATGGCTAAATTTAAACATAACATTCATGATCTAATTACGTCAAAAAATATACGATAAAACGATTAAATTATGTCTTAATAAACGCAGCAGAATCGACATGGTCACCATTTTTTCTTGGAGATTAAGCGTCTTAATGAAATCGTTGGTTTTATCAAGTAATAAGCACCGCTTAATACGAGGTCTGATAGGAAAAATTTTGCACGACTTAGTTCTCAACATTTTATTTAAAATTTTTGGAAAATCCATTAGCGGTTTGGCTACAATTGTATCGGGGAAAGAATATGCGTGTTTCATAACTTTATCGTGATATCAAAGACCTGTTACGTTTAATATTTTTTTGTTTCATCAGCTAATGAAAATTGATAACCAGATAACGTTTCCCTTTCCTTCCCGGCTCACCTGTAAGTTGGTTGAAGTACTAGTCTACTTCTTTCCTGACTCGAATTAAATCTCTGGTGAGATCCAATCCTTCTAGAGTTTACTTTGACATTGCAGCATCTAAGTATTTCATATGCTATCCTGTATGCACTAAAGACTGATCATGAGTTATCATCTCTGTACCAGAAGGTAGCGTATTCCTCTTAAAAGCAAATTTATTTTTGATCAAGTACAGATGACTGTGCATCAGAGGTTAAGTTAGGATGTCGGTATCGGGTTGGAGGTTGATGAGCCATGAACCACATCTGAGTAGGTGCTTAGTTAAGTCCATTAACCAATATGTTGCTTCTTGGATTAACATAATAACGAAATAGTGATTCTACCTCGTACACAGATATATTTTTCCGTTTTGAACCAACTCCTTACCCAGTGATCTAAATTATAGTATCCACTTTAAATAAAATGTTTGATTCGATTTATGTTTGGTTGTTCGGTTTGCAATTCAAATTAAGTCAGCTACTCAAAAGAACCACAGCTCACTCGAATAAATAGCCACGATCGGACATAAACAAAGTCACCTTGATTAGGAAATAAATGCGCGTGCAACGGACTCGCGGTGGTCCAAACCGATGAGACAATTCAATTAAAGAGGGCCCGGCCCGTTTATTATTTTATTTTATGCTTGTTGTTTGCAATTTTCTTTAAATTTGTAAAAAATAATTGCTGATTTCGGTTTTGTGTTGACTCTTTTCTTCTTCGTCTTCGTAATCAAATCTGTACTTAAAAGGCAAATTAAATTTAAATGGTATTTTTAAGTAAATAGTAGTGCCTAAAATTTTTTGTTTCTGAAAAATTACGTGGGTACTTACTCTTTCTCTGTTTTGGAACACAAAATTATTAGAATGATCGATAAGAAAATCGAGTAGGAGAATTGACAAAAGCTATAGCTTAAATTTGTGATCATTCCGTGGGTGTGATCTGGTATGTCCTATTTTGTTCTTACTTACAAGCTGGTGGGATTTTTTTTTTATAATCAAACACATGCACTATAGGAAAAATCCTTTAGGGCACTCTGGGAGTGGTGCGTGTGCCCAAAAAGCGATTCACGTTGGTTTTGAATCGTTGGAGGTTATGTTCGTTGGGAAAAACGACCTCGGGAAGGTTGTTCCATAAGGATGAAGTTCTCCAGATGAAATAATTCTTAAATAATGAAGTTCGAGGAGTACTAAGCTTAACCACATATGGATGGGCGGCAGGGCAAGGTCAGCCAAGCACTTTCCATGAAAATATCTGTAAAAGAGAGTCAAATCCCTAACCTGTCTTCGATGTTCTAGGCTTTCGATGGCCCTCTTTTCGATGGAATCCAGTTGTCGAAGAGTATGTTTGGGTACAGCGCTCCAGACATGAGAGCAGTATTCTAGTGATGGTCGAATCTGGACACTGTATAGTGTCAAAAGTGGTTGAGGTGTGTATAACTTTCTGATTCGGAAGAGTACACCAAGTTTCTGAGAAGCTTCTTGGCGATTGCCACAACGTGGTTATGCCAAGACAGTCATATTTCCTCCCAGATTAACTGCGTAGTTTTTACTGTGTTGCGTATAATCCCGAGCAAACCTCGAAGAATCGCGATCTCATGCATTTCCATCGTAAGTCGAGCGATGTTGCCGTAGATCTCATCAATTCATTCCTTCATTTAGTCCTGTCGCTTACGATCATTGTTGATAGATAATTATAATCGAAATGTTTTTGCCGATCGACATAATTTATTATACAGAAATAAGAAGAGGTCGAGACCTGTATTCTATCAATATCCACCGATACCCAGTAACAGTTCAGATTAAGGTTTTTCAAAGAAGACCAAAAAAATGAATGCTCTCTCTATGGATCATTCATAAGCCGTATTGCTATACAAAAATTAGTTCAATATTATAAATCCAAAAGTAATCTAAATATTGAATTCCCAAATTTTCTATGGTTTCAGCTGTTCAGCTATTCAGGCAGCAAGATATTCTCAATAATATACTTGCAAAATGCATTAAACTTTCTTATAAGAAAAACAATAAACAGTATATTAAGATACAAGTTTCATAAAACATTATCTTAGAGCACGCGTTTAATTTAGAGAATGACCCGCGAAGCTCTAATTGTCTTATGAACCGTGTATTTTATAATTTAAAGTCAGAAAATATAGTAGATTTTTTCCATTCGAATAAATTTGTTCGGGTTACCTACTTGGTGTTTGTTTATAAATTAAGTTGGTTTTAAATAGGCCGAAAAGGTAAATAAAATTGCACTTTTTGCACTTTTTTTTTCTAAAGGCTTGCATTTGTAAACTTTTACTTTTCCATAATTCCATTCCATTAATCCATATAATTCCATAAAATGTTACAAGTATCAAATATGCCATAATAGAAACAATTGAACATAACAAAGCTTCTTCCCATCCGTCATAATTAAAAATAAGTATTTTATTAAAGTTAATAAAAATGAGTCGGGAAGAAAGTTGTACTCCGTCAGAAATACGAGAAATTGCAGAAAATAATCTACAAAAACTTTTAAAAAGAATATTCAAAACTTTGAGTTATGGTGCGAGCAGAACGAAGTTCAAAATATTGGACAAAATACTAAATAATACTATTGGTCAAAATATTGTGTCGACACAGAATCTGACAGGAATAACAATTAATGCCCAAGAAATTTCTACAATAACTATAAATATGTATACATAAAGTAATATGTATAATACTATATTGAATTAAAAATAAAAATAGTACTTTATTCAATAAAACTTTAGAAATAGAGCATAAACTGGAAGATATTTCTATTATTTTTAGGTTATGTTGTTTTATAGTTGTGACTAGAAATTAGTTGACGGACACCGTAAGCATGTTATATATTTCCGAGTATAGGTATTTCAGATAAATCTAGTAAAAATTATCTATTTGCAAGGTTAAAGGTTAGTATTTTAAAGTTTCCTATAAAAATTTTTTGTCGAATCCATAATGTGAAGAAAACTAACTTCAACGAAATCAAAGTAAGCCTAAGATTCCAACCCGGCGTGCTGCCAACATAAAAAAAATAAAATTTCGGTTTCATAAAGTGCCAGGTTATTCAATATTTTTGCATTTCACAATGTAGCCATTATGAAACCCAAATAGAAAAAAAATTGTGTAGCTCTATTTTCTTGAAATATGAAGTGTTGCAAGAAAAACAGCATGTCTTATACCACTGAAAAATTAAATATTCTTAACTTGACTATAAAGTTACTAATTAGGCACTGAACCTATTATGGTACTTGTAATATGAAAAGGCAACAGATGAGAAAAGCGTTATAGTATGGATAAATTGGAGGGTGAGTAAACACACTTACCGGTTGAGTAATAGACCTTGAAATTGAAGTCGTCTAGTAGACATGTTAAACACCACAAGTGTGCCTTCTTGGGCACCATATGACTTATTATTATGTGAAAATGTTCTTCTTTAACATTATTTAATATTATAAAATAATATATTGAAAAATATATCAGCTATTTTAATTTTTTTTTTAATCAGACACAAGCACTATATTATAGAATAATCCTTTAGGGCACTCTAGGAGTGGCTCGTATGCGAATAATGCCATTCAGGTTGGTTTTAAATAGTTGGAGGTTATATTCGCTGGGAAACACATCCTCAGGAAGGTAGTTGCACAAGGATGACGTCCGCCAAATGAAAGAATTTTTAAGCAATGACGTTCGAGGAATACTAAGCTGAACTATATACGGATGGGCGGCAGTGATTCGTCGTGTATTTCTGCTATTCGTCGCTCTAGGTGGAATTAAACGGGTAGACGAATATTTCCATGGAAATATCTGTAAAAGGGAGTCAAATCACCAACCTTCGATATTCAAGATTGTCGAGGCTCATGGTCAGCTCATGGTCTGCGACCAATGCCTATCCTTTCGATAGAATCCAGTAATACCAATAGAATTTTCTACGAAATGTCAAATGGAATGAATTTGTACAGGGTGTTATGGCAATGACTTATTATATTTAAACCGGCAAATCCTAAGATGAAAATAAATTGAAGAAAAATAACCATAAATGGTGCTTTGAATTATTAAGCGAAATATACACTTTATTTGAAATCTCAAAATTTACGTGGCCGCTCTTGAGGACCTTCGCAATCAATAGTTTATTGAGGCAGTCTCGAGGTTCAAAACAGTTTAGCGCATTATAGGCGGTGTTGTCATATAGTAACACAGAATTGTAAACGCACGCGTTCAGTTTTTGACAACAAGACGTCTTTGACGCGCGTTATCACTCCTTTTTCAAACTTTTTAGCAGAATAAAACTATAATTTTAAGGTACATACTCTCTTACCTTCAATCTTATTTTAAAATATTCCATTTTATAATTAAATTCCATCAAAAAATAAAATACAAACAGAACCAACACTAGATAATAGCACACAAATTTGAAATCACATCATGTATTATTATGAATTATTTGACAAAAGAAAAAAAATCGGGTCATGCTGCAACTAACAAGACGTATACGGCAAGCACGTGGAACCCTCGACAGCGTCATTTCATACCCGAGTCTCGAAACATACTGAAGCAACAATAGTGGCGCGCGGCCGGTATCCTAGCAATGGCGAGACACGCGGTGTGATCTGACATCACTGTTAGTATACTCCAGTGACCCACATTGTTGCTAAGTGAATTCAGATGGAACGGCGCGACAGTATGTGGGTAAAAAGGGTTTTTACCTTAGTATTTGGATATTCGATTTAAAAAAAAAGTATGTAGACTTTCTCTACGAGACCCAAGGAGTCACCCATTTAAATATAATAAGTTATTTCCATAACAATCTAAATCAATTTACTGAACTGAATTTCTTAAATAAACGATCATTTTTTATGACAAATTTGTAATTAAATTTTAGTCTATGATGGGTTCCTGAAAGAGTAATTTGTTGTACCGGTTGCTTTAAATATAAAGAGCGTAATTATTTCAATATTAACAGCAAGCGAATGGGGCGTTTTGCACCGTAATAATATATATTAATTAAAACGTTTCGAAGTAAACATGACCCATGAATAAGTAAGTTTTAACGGATTTTTTAGCACTTCTCTTAATTTCTGAAAAATGTTTATTGCGCCCGGTTGCCATTTATAATCGTCTCGTCAAAACCTACAGAGTTAATCAAGCACAACAACTTAATTTAAAAGGCGTCGTAAATTTTAGTTTTTTTAAATCTTGTACTTTATGCAGGCAATGGAGAAGTAGGTACTCCATATTTTTTTATTAACGGCATTCTTATTAATTAATTATTATATTCCCGCTGACTGATCGTACTTGAAGAATTTCTTGGGAATTTTTAAAAACATGAATAAATCCGAACAATCATTTTTTAAATTTAGTGTCCCATTTTCGATACTCTCTGGGGGTATTATTAGAGTCATTAGTAAAGAGTTTTTCTCGAAAAAGTTTATTTGTTTAGATATTAGCAAGAGTAAAATTTTTTAAATGGAACAGCGTTTTTTAAATTAATTTAGCATACTTTGGGATTTACAAAAATATATAGTTGTTCATATTTCTAGTAAGAAATAACCTACACATGCGATATTTTTAATAATTTACGTTAGTTGTAACAGTAGGCCCTAGTCACATATATATATAACCATTCTATTGCCAATACAATACAAATACAAAAAGTGTCCCCGCTATGGGAAATGGCGTGGTACTATTGAGTTTGCGCAGTAGGGTGGAAATTTTATCGATCGTGTCAGAGCCGGCCCGACATAATTTGTTTTTTGTTATTCGTCGCCATCTTTGGTTTTGGATGCTTTTTCAAATTACAGAATAAAAAGTGGTTCATCCACATTATTGTCGGTATATTAGTGGTTATATACTTTCATTACCTAACAACAATTGTGATGGCTTTTTTAATTTGTGGTGATTCGCTATTTGATAGGTTAGTGGCTTGTTTTGTTTAAGATGAAAAGACACCAGTGCATGGTGTTTTTTTGCAATAGTCGTGGATAAATACCAGGTATTATCCGATCTTCCAAACCGAATTTCACTAAAAAGCTTGTAAGAAAAGAAGAGAGTGTCAATCGTATACAATATAATATATATGACGTGGCCACTACCTAAAATTAATGTATTTTTAATTTGGTGCATTATTAGCTGATAACAATTCCCCAAATAGTCAATATAGTCATTCATTCTTAATTTATGGTTTAGAAAGAAGTGATGTTAAGAAACATACGACGTCGGATGAAAGTTAAAATAAAGCTCATCGTGTCGATTGTTACAAATATTCGGACGGAATTTTGCACCAAAACTTTACACCAATCAGGGCACCGTCGGATCATCATATGGTCAGAAATCGTATGCATGGAACTCCGTCTTAATTCGAACTAATCGAAATTTTGATTGCATTATTTTTCCTAACTAACCAGTGAAATTTACATTAAAACAGTTGAAATCCGGTCCTGTCGAACCTTTACTTTCACAAGGAAATTTCCAAACTGCGCAAACTCACTATTACCCCTTCGATGCCAATAGCGGGGACATAATTGCAGATGGTATCAGCAATATAATGGTTATATACAGGGTTGCCCAGAAGTCCGGAATAAAATTAATATAGCCTTAACCTGTAACTTTTGGGGAAAACGCTCGGACATGTCAATTTAGTTTTATATATGCTCACATTTTGACGTTATTCGTTTGTTTTTTTATAGACATTTGTCAAAGATATGACGACATCGATCTTTTTTTAAATAGAAACATACAGCTTGTGATACATCATTTGCAAGCTAATATCTCGTACAGTATGCTCATAAATTTTAGCGCGATTCTGTCAAGCCATTTCAAAATGGCGACTGTTAAAAATTTAAAAAAAAATCTATATTTAAATAAACGGAAATGATACATCATTGATGTTTTTTTGGCTTTCAAGGTGAGAAAAGAAATCTTCGGAACGGGAAACAATGAAGATTTCTTACATTGAAAGGTAAAAAGCCATCAATTTATAATTTCCGCTCATTTAAATAGAGATTTTTTCAAAACTTTTAGCAGTCGCCATTTTGAAATAGCTTGACAGAATCGCGCTAAAATTTATGAGCATACTGTACGAGATAATACCTTTCAAATGATGTATCACAATCTGTATGTTTAAATTTAAAGAAAAGATCGATGTCGTCATATCTTTGACAAATGTCTATAAAAAAACAAACGAATAACGTCAAAATGTGAACGTTTTCCCCAAAAGTTACAGGTTCAGGCTAAATTAATTTGATTTCGGACTTCTGGGCCACCCAGTATATGTGGCAATAGTTCTCTCCCCCTGTATCCTCCCCTCTTATCTACGGCGGTGAGTATTGGAGAAAGTATAGTCTAGAATTCGTATGGAATGGGATTTCTGCATTCGGGAAATAATAGACCTCGCCTACGGCTCGGCGTATAAACTTCTCGTTCGTGTGAAATTTATCCATTCCAAACTTGTTAAAGAATTTAATATTCTTTATAAAAAAATTCTCTTGGTATACAGGTACGTAACATAAAACCCTGCGATACGATCATTTTGCACAATGATGTTAGAAAAAAGATCTGTTTACGAAAATGTGGTCAAGACCCAGCGGTCAGCATATTCATCTATTGAAATCGAAAAATCTTTGGGCATTATAATATTTTTTCACATATACAAGTCTAACGTATATCATTGTATGAGATATTATTGATTGGTCTTGCGTAAAATATGGCACAAAGAAGTCCGAAAGCCGAATTTTCTATTGTCGAACGTTTCTTGATGTTTATATTCAAGTGAGCTTGAATAATGCTCTTTTCGAATAAATGTCATCAGTTATGTAAGATGTAAAGATATACCTTGTAACGTTAAAGATCGTGCGAAGATTAGTAAAATTTCTGGTCTTTGTCCACATATTTCTTTGACTTCTAGGGATTATAAATGCAACCGTAAAATTCTGTTCGAAAAAAATATATACGTACATATAATTAGGAACTGTATTATTTTAGGCCTATATCTCACGAATATCTCTTAAACTTACACTATACGTACATAGGAGCCTTAAAAATATGACCGAGTACATTTTATTTTTGAACTAATATATGTATAGAGCGCTTGATTACATTATTTGTTGTCCTCTGCTCCAATTTCGTGAGATATTATGCCGTTGTAGAGTTTGCGACTTTCCAAATTACGGAACCTGGACTCCTGGACATGACAGTTTATTCGAAGATGATCATTTTTCAAAAAATTTGCTTTATTAAGAAATATTTTAGGTGTTGGGATATGATATATTGATCCATTAAATTTTAACAATAATATAAAGCTGTTTTTTAATGGAACCCCCATTAAAAAACAGCTTTTTAGAAACATAATTTTAAGTTCCCCTGTGTGATATCGAATCGATTTTTCTGTGGGAATTGACTACATATCTTTTCCTTAAAATATCATTAAAATCTCGGAAACAGTAAAATAGGTAGGTATTATAGAAAAGTTATAAGAAAATATATTATAACAAAAAAGTGATTCCAAAAGCTTAATAATATCGGGGGTTTATTTAAAATAACAAAATTGCGAGAATTTCTTGGTAGAAGCGGCAACACCGATGCAGATCGATGTAGGAGATGCCCATATACAGGGTGTTCCTTAATGTCGTGATAATATTTCAGGGTGTGATTCCTTAGGTCATTTTATAAAGAAAAGTTCATATGAACCTCTGATATTTTTTACAAAAAAGATGGTAGGCCACTGATATTTTTCCATTTGGATATGTTTTTTGATTAGCCTGGTCAATTCTACATGAAAACGGTATCTTGAGTTTTTCTCGTCGTTGATTAAAACCACTAAATTCATATTGAAACTCATTATTATTAACATTGATAAAATAATTAATGATAAATTGTGTTTCATAAAAATTGTTGGAGTGGGCAATTCGATGCGATGACGGGCGGAGGAAGCCTTTTAAGTGAAGGTGGCCACTTCTAACAATTTTTATAAAACAAAATTTATCAGTTATTATTTTATCAATGTTAATAATAATGAGTTTCAATATGAATTTAGTGGTTTTAATCAAGAACGGTGCATCTGACGAGAAAAACTCAAGAGACCGTTTTTAAGTAGAATTAACTAGGCTAATCAGAAAAAAATATCCACATGGAAAAAGTCAGTGGCGTACCATATTTTTTGTGAAAAATATCATAGGACATGTTTGCAGGGGCGCCACTGGTGGAACAATTGAAAAACTTTGATAACTAACATTTGTGGTTCTATATTCTATTAACACATACCAAAATTGAAAATAATATCTAAAGTACTTTCGGGGATATTAAAAAATAACCATTTAAAAATCAAAAATTCAACACCCCGTAACAAAAAATTTAAGCCGTTGCTGACATATATTCATATGAACTTTTCTTTATAAAATATCCTAAGGAATCACACCCTGAAATATTAGCACGTTATTATGAACACCCTGTATAAGAGGTCTAATTTTTAAAATATTTTGACCCATTAGTCAAACCTAAATATTGTTCTATTCCATTCGTGACATGTCGCCGTGTAACAAAAAAAAATTGTTCCATATTGACCGTATTCTCAATATATCCCTATCGAAACGGTGCCGAAATTTCGTATGCATAATTAATACTTCAAAATTTAATAAAAAAGAAAAAAACAAATGGAAGAAATGAAGTTCCTGATGAATCCTTTCCAATTAAAAAGCGTCTAAGCAAAAAAATCTATTAACCAAGATACATAAATCATTCGTTGTTTGTGTGAAGAATTTTTGATAGACCGGTAGGCAGACTGGTCATTGATGCCTTCAGTATCTGTCAGTCTTGTATGTAAGGATCATCGCTCACATTAGTGGCTTTGTTTTGTTTGTAACGCTGTACTCTTGTTTTCTTTAATTTATTGGTAGTCGGTTTTGTTAGAGTTAAAAGGTTTCGCTGAGTTTTTTCAGTTACTAAGTTAGTTGGTGAATAAGCTCTCACAAACATTAACTATGTAATGGATTTTAATTTTTGGTCACCCTTTAATGCATACCCATAGTTTTACAATGGATATCAAAGTATCAAAGGGTACTCTCCAAGTATTGAATCTGATGAAATCAACCAGTGGATTCCATTTATAATTAATTTGAGTTGGATTACATTCTTGGTGAAACCTGACTTCCATTATGTGAAGAACTACTTGTAACGTACAGGGTGTCCATTTTTGGGTAGTTTTACGGGGTATCTCCGTTATTAGTAAAGATAGAAGGATGCGGTTTTCGCAGCACTTTGCTACTTTTTTTGTCAAACAGAAGATGCCGTAATCAGATTTTTTCTAGGACGCCTTGTTTTTGTTATACGGGATGTTTTTGAGAATTGTGCATTTTGGGACAACCCGCATATCTCGATTACCTCGTAACGTATCAAAAAGAAATAAAATGTTCTTTTTGTAGTTTTTTACGTAGAATCCAGTGACGTAGTCAGATTTTTTCTACATTCAATAGTTTTTAAGGAAAATAAACAATTTGCTTTTTTTAATGGGTCACCCTATATATTTTTTAATAATATAATTCTCTCTTTTCGTCGCTTTCGTCGAAACATTTGGTGAAACCGGCATCTTTACGCTTCTTTCTAGATTTAATGGGATTTGACGCGATTCTTTTCAGTGTAGTCACAGGTATCTTAGTCAAATCAGACGTTTCAGTCGCAGCAGCACTAGCATAAAGTCCTCTGTTGAGTAAAGAAGTATATACTCTTTTTATAATTTCTCTAGCATCGAGAGATAAATGCATTTTCTTCACTGCAACACTAGAAGAAGCACCATCAATGTTTTTCCATGGACGCCACATACTGTTTTTGGTAAAATAATATCGGTAATACAACTAAACTCTTCCAGCAAGAAATAGAAACTAACAAATTTTACCACAAAAAGATATTTAAATATAAATTAAGCAACCTAACCTACCTGATGTGCCTATATTTAATTATAATTATTACAATCCGGTCCTTTCCACATGATAATAACAAACGGTAATAAATAATGGAATGGCCCCAGGTACTTTTACTGCAGTCATTAAGTTATATCCATTTTTCGTTAAACAATCTTTAACTCTACAGCAATGGAATTGTTATCAGACTTGGAATTAGTTTTTCTAGATTGCAAGTATAATACGCAAACACGTCAAACTACGTTATTAGATTTTTTTAGTACTACATCCTAACTAAAACTAGTGTATTTTTGTTATGTTATGTTTATTTATACATACATATACATAATAATAAATTTGCATTTACATATTACCTAATAACCTCATTTCCTACCTAATTTCCTACCTAAATTCCCATGGGCGGACACCTCTATTAGGTGGACACAGTTACATTGACATTTCCTTAATTCTGTTAAACTACGCTTTTCTAGGAAAGATGGGGTTCTTACCCTACTTATCAATTTGTATTCAATATGGGTTAAGGCAATTCTTACAACCTTTAAAAAAATGTTTCTTGGGCTGTTATAATTTTCATCGGCAAGCACAATCAAATTCCGATTCAGTCCACCTACGCTGCAACATATCAGGCTTAAGAAAAATTCAGAACCATAAACAAAAACAATGTGATGTACTCGGGACATCACAAAGTAGCTTAGGGCATTTTGTTTATTAAACGAACTTTAAATTACTCCGTGGCTTTGTGTATGAAACGCAAGAAGTAATAAAGCACACCATTATGTGTGCACAAGTTGACAAGCTGTAATTATTAAATTACATAAGGAACAATGTTGCCACGAGGGACTTGGGAATCGGCCAGAGAAGGAAATGAAATTAAACTGATGTTATTTTTAAATACATTATAAAGAATTATAAATAATAAAATCAAATTGAACATTAATAAGTTGAAATTATTTAAATTTAGTGCATCGATCTTATAGTCGCCCCAATGCATTTTCACAGCGCACAGAAAAAATACTATAGTGAAATTATAATAGTAGGGTCAAAATTTTTTTACAGGCAACTTGTTAAAATAAACTATTTGCATGTAGAAACCATTATAATTTGCGAAATATATGTCACTTCCTGCATTAGAAAGCAATTTTAAAAGTATTTCTTTAGATTATAGCTGCAGTATTCAAATTTGAATTTAAAAATGTATCGCCAGTCACGTGTCCCCAGTCAATAATTTCTTACTTTACCCTTTTATATTTCACGTCATTTTACTAAAGTTACTTTTACATGTAAATAATTTACACTCCAATTACAATTTGTATTGAAAAAATAATGTTCAAAGATCAACAGTTTAGTTTCTCTAACGCAATTATTAACCAGAAGTTCCGGCCACGCAGCTGCATGTATCGCCGGTCACGGCAGAAATTGCTTATAAATAACGCCACCACAGGTCGGCCTAATAGTTTTACAAATATGACGGTATGGGTTTGAATTTGTCTGAAGCGTGCTCATGTTTAGGTAACTTCCTTATTATGTTTTTTTAGGTATAAACTAGAACATTGCCTAGCCTGGAGCCTGGAGCTCTGCACCCAAACATACTCTTCGGCTACTGGATTCCATCGAAAGGAGGGCCATTCGTCTGATTGGAGTCCACGAGCTGACGAAGAACCTCGACAGCTTAGAACATCGAAGGCAAGTTGGTGATTTGACTCTCTTTTACAGATATTTTCATGGAAAGTGCTCGGCTGACCATGCCCTCTTAATTCCGCCCAGAGCGGCGAATATCAGAAATACACGACGAACCACTGCCGCCCATCCATATGTGGTTAAGCTTAGTACTCCTCGAACTTCATTATTTAAGAATTCTTTCATCTGGAGGACTTCATCATTGTGGAACGATCTTCCCGAGGTCGTTTTTCCCAACGAATATAACCTCCAACGATTCAAAACCAACGTGAATCGCTTTTTGCGCACACGCACCACTCCCAGAGTGCCCTAAAGGATTTTTTCTATAGTGCTTGTGTTTGATCATAAAAAAAAAAAAAAAAAAAAATATTTACCAGGCGTAGATTTTTATGTTGTATCGCCGGTCACAGGGTTAACTCAGACCTAGTAGTCTTAATTAATGGGAAAATACTATACGAAGTCATTCTCTTGAGTACTGATACTCATTTCTTTAAAAAAAATAGCTTGTATTAGCTGATATCCACGAATTTGTGCATTTTTGTATCGCCGGTCGCACATGAAAATGTTACCCGAGATACATTGATGTGACGGTTTGTCATCCGAAGCTATATTCAATACTTTTTTATTAACCATTTATAGACCATTAAGGAAAAATATATTTTGATGTGCAAGTTCCGTTTACACCTTAGCTAGATTAACCACTTTTATAGTTTTCCGTCGGAAAGTCGTAGGAACGACCGTAGCAAGTTTACAGGGTCAATCAAAATCGTATTTGTCTGTCACATGATATTTAGTAAGTATAATTTTAATTTATGCCATGTTCCTTGCAGATATTTTTAAGTGTACCTACTGTTAATAGGCGTTGATACAAAACACCTATTTGGAGCGACAGACCCGTTATAGCTATTCCAAATTTGTTTTTACCATTGGAGTTGTAGCGATTTTGGTTTGTTAACAGGGCAAATGAAAGGTTAACCGAGGTTATAACCACATATAACCGAGATAATTACCGGTTCATCGCTCCAAATCGACAATAATCACAACAAAATAGAGAGCAGAAGAAAAAACAAACAACGGAACGTCATTCGACCCAATCGGGCTCAATATATATAAACCTAAATGAAGAAATAAATTGTAAGGTAATAGCAGTAATTACATAATGGCGACCACCGAGACTTAATAAAATATATCATTTCTTTATTGACTGGCGAAGAAATAAGATACACGAACCAACCGGGGCAATATGCACATGATAAACGTAATAATATCCTTAGTAGTTCAGTGCTACTTGATTAACATTAACAAACCCGATATCGATCTGAAATCCGATAAAGCATTATGCTGTTTAATTACAGCATGGGAGACCCTGCTTCGGGAAAGATGCACTTTTGATTTACGCGGTGTGATTGGGGAAAATACCTTTTTTATAACGATGAAGGTGTAGGTTGCATAGTAGTTTGTACAGTACAAAATGTAATGTAAAACATATTTACTGTAAGAATTTAGGTATTACAATCTACAATAAATGTTTGTTTTGCAACTACGAACTTAGAAGGGTATTTTGACAACCATTTTACTACTTAAAAAGTCTAGTAGTCTCTAAATAACTCACCACATGCATATAAATTTAATTATACTTTTCCTTCTTCTTTGATCGCCTAGCATGGTAATTCCCGAGGAGATCTACAGCTTAACGTGGGCTTCGAATGACGATTCCCGGTCATACACTCCCAAGGGCGATCAACCTTTGGTTTCTTGCATTGCGATATAATTGAGTATATACCGTCCTCCAAACGACTTAGGGGAAGTCCCTATGTGTGTGTATAGTTCATCATTCAATCGAGGCATAGTATGTTCACTATTAAGAATTCCATGTAGTTTTCTACATCATTGTGTTCACTGCACTGGATAGTTCATTATACAGAATGTTCACTATATCAACACTCTACTGTAATTACAAATATATTTAGTAAACCATTTATATTAAAAGCTTTTGTAAAATTCACTAACATTCTTGTAGTTATAAATAAATTATGTTCACTTACATTTATCGTAAAATTTAAAATATATTTCAGAATTTACTTGATTCCAAATAAACTAGTATTGTGATCGCTCGAGCGAAAAACCGCATGATCACTCGATTATAACCGACATTGCTCGATTATTAAAAAAGCCGCTCGAGTTATCGCTACCTGAGCTTCGCTTGACGCTGTCGGAAATATACCGCTGTAGTGTGATCGAGTTAAAAAACTGCTCGTATATTCGAACAGTTTTTTGCTCGATAGGAAATACTCTAGTTATAAATTTAGGCGAAAAACCGAAAAATATCGCCTATCACTTCATACACGACCTTCGGTCTACGCGCCGCTCCATCCGATTGACGACGTTCGAGTTTGACGCTGAGCAGGTAACACGACATATGTCTTTCTTAAAGGCACATAAACTAGAAGGTGCATATAAAAAAAGTATGTCAAATCCCTTAGCGGAGTCATCGCGACATGGGATTTGTAAAGCTTTGTTTTGACTGGCTAGCCAGCGGCGTAGTTTAGGTCTCCGATTGTAAATATTAAAAAATTAAAGGATATAATTTTTAAATTTTTATTTACTATAAACTCGAGAAAACTTCTCAAAAATAACATAATAATATAAATTGTTAATGAAAAATAACAAAACGAACAAAATGGTTAACAAAATATATAGAAAAATTCGGTTGGTAATCTTATAGTAAACATTTTTAAATCTAACCAGGAACTTCTTATTATTAAACTCAAGAAGACTTCTTAAAATTAACATACATTATAGAAAATGTAAATAGAAAATAAGAATACGAGCAAAATAGTTAACAAAACATAGTTATCGACAAATTTTTTGGTAACAAAAGTAAACATTCTTAAATTTAAACAGGAACTTTTAGGTAACTATAAACATGAATTTTAAAAAATAATCACCTATTTTCTTATTTTGCCAGTCGCGTAACTATTTTGAAAGGCACACAGTGGGCACCTGATAATTTAAAGTGGAAAGAATTTGACAAGCTATTTTAAATATCTACTTATTTTATGCTCGGAGATTGAGAAAGATGTGAAGAAAAATAACTCTTGGTAATACTTTTTGTTTTAAAAAAGCACAAAAATAAACCCGAACAATAAATATATATTTGGGTGATTTTTTGCAGGTTTTTTTGTTTGTTATCGAGACACGTGGTAAAAATTCATTATTCACAAATAAATAAAATTCTGGAATTTTTTTGGTGGCTACGACAATTTTTTAGCTAAACCTGTGCCCACCTGTAGTTACGTGCCTGCTAAATACTCTACCTGATCACATGTAAACGGCTAGGCTGCCGGTCGAGCAGTCGGTGACGTCATCGCTTGGTGAATTGGAATTTCAAGCGATTCACTCGAGCGATTCACTCGATTATTAAAATCGCTTGAGTGTCAAGTACTCGATTATTAAAATCATCGGTTTTTCCCAACACTAAAATAAACTATAATTTTTATAAATTATGTGTATATACAATATTATTTTCGTACGGATTATTAGTAAAAAAATGCAATAAATACTATATTTTATAGGAAATCGTACAATTAGATCTTTGTTATTGTACGATTTCCTATATAATGTAACTATAGTCTTTCTTCCGTGTGGCAAATAATAATAATTACATCCCCTCTCAGTTACGGACACATACTTATTTTGCTTAAGAATGTACCTTTAAACGGTTCTTCGAAGTAACTATATTCAAAAAGCTAGCATCATATGTGCATAAAATCATCTTGAACGATAGAAGGCAAAAGCGCGCAATATTGATATTTCCAACCATTTTAAATCACAAGCCATATTATGAGGAACCCCCGCCAGGTCATTAAATATATCGCAGTAGAATTATTAATTCTATTTTCTTCTGAAAAAGGTCAAGGGCACTTCTCGAGAAAAGCAATATATGGCTCGCACGTACCAACATATACAATTTTTATAGAAGTTTTGTTAGATGCGGGCAAGGTACCAAATAAAAACAATACAAGTTGACTTCTGTCGCAGTACACAATGCATTATTACCCAAAGGTGCAGGGTGTCACTTTTCACTTTACACATGTCGGCTGTCTACTTGTAGAAGCAGGGGCGTATCTGAACCAGAGGGGAAGAAATTAAATAATTATTTAGATTCTTCGTACCCTAAAATGGGTGCACGTACAAGAAAAATTAGAGATTTTGTCAAAGAAAAGGCATTGGCAGCTAAAAATAGGAACTGAAAGTACATCGGTTAGTTTGCTATCTGTCAGACTAGGCGCGGAACTACTATGCAGCAAGATCATGCAACCAGGGGGGGCCCTGGCGTCAAGGGGGCTCAAGGCCCAAAGTGGCCTTCCGTTACGCAATGAGAGGCCCCTCGCCACTTCAAAAAGTGTTTTTTTTCTTACGCAACACTAATTTATTATGATTTAATACTATCATCAAGAAAAGGAGTTCCTACACATCTGTCAATCGCCTTAGATTTTAAGAATAACTTACTAGTAATATATTAATCTGCAAACAAAATTAATTGAAAAGTTGTGCAATGGTTCAATTTAGGGAAAATACATTTACAGAAATGCATTGAACAAACTAGAGGTCATATTGAACAATTTTTCAAATAATGTTTTTTGTAGATTATTATTATTAGTAAGCTGAAATACATTTCTTTCATTCAAATATCCTTTATATTTCAATTTATACAATAATTGTTTCCATGGCTAACTGATGACTAAACATTGTGATATTCAGTTATTAACAGAAAGTTATAAATGGTTAATCGAGTGAAATATTAAAAAATCTCTTAACACATTTTTTGTTCAGAATATAAGATTTAAAAAGTCTAAATTATTTGAGGAAAGAAAGAACCTGTTTTTGCGACTTGTTTAAAGTAATTTCTAATTTTAACCTGCCCTGTATGATAATAATTTTATGAGAACTATTTACTTCTGTAAATATTTCCTGGATTTTTTTTTAAATTGATTTTAAACAATAAAGTTATTCAGAAAAGAATAGTTTGTGGGTGTTTGTGGGTTCTGGAATAATATTATTATAATAATATTATACCATGTGGGGCAAAAGTCCCGCAACGGCCAAATATCTCCCGAGGGGAAGGTTTTTTAAAAAAATGTTTCGGGCAAAAGTTGTATGGGCTTTGAAAGAGGAATCATTTGCATACAAAACCATCTCCCACCCCTTCACCCCGTCCTGAGGGGTGGGGGTAACTTGTAAATTTTAAATGGCCAACCCTATTTTTTTTTGCTGATTAATATTCTCTAAGAACAAACAAGAAACTTTTGTCCGAAAAATTTTTTTTAAAAAGACGAAAAATTTTTTTTAAAAAGACGAATTTCGCGGTTGATCCAACGAACAAAATTTGGATATTCCATTTTTCTGAAAACCCCGTCATTTTCGCGTAAAAGAGTCGGAATATTTTGGAATATCCAAATTTGTTCGTTGGGTCAATCGCTAAATTCGTCTTTTTAAAAAAAATTTTTCGGACAAAAGTTTCTTGTTTTTTTTTAGAGAATATTAATCAGCAAAAAAAAATAGGGTTGGCCATTTAAAATTTACAAGTTACCCTCACCCCTCAGGAGGGGGTGAAGGGGTGGGAGATGGTTTTGTATGCAAATGATTCCTCTTTCAATGCCATACAACTTTTGCCCGAAACATTTTTTTTTAAAACCTTCCCCTCGGGAGATATTTGGCCGTTGCGGGACTTTTGCCCCACCCGTATAATAAATGTGATTTTTAGTATAATCCTTAGTTTCTAAAGAGCATTAAAAAATTTTCTCTCATAGGAGTCATTAGTTTTCTATTTTAAATTCTTATGGAGTAACATCTATATCTATAATTTACCATTTTACGTTATTCTAGCTTAACTAAATAAATCATTGTATAGGGCCTAATAATTAATTTTGCGGGGGGGGCCCAAAGTTTGAAATTCCGCCACTATGTCAGACTGTCATTATTTGTTGTCAGAAGTCACTGAATTATTAATATTTTTGAAATAGATGTAAGAACATCAGTTCAAGTTACGTTTTACAGCAAAATAGTTCTGTAAGCTTCCTTGCAGTATAACTTTGTCGTTGATATTTTCTAAATGCTGTTACACAACTATTGTGTAGCGCAACTTGGGCTTGTTCAGTTATACAGGTTGTCAATTTGAAAACTTCACACCCTTAATATCTCGCTGTTTGGCTAGCTGGTTGAGGTTGATGTTACCCTTAATATCTTAAATGGGAAAGTCTAGTGGCTCTTAATTATTAACGCAACTATCTGCACTGACATTTATGGTGGTACGAAACATTATTATATTGACTCCTCTTAAAAATTACTCCCTTCCCATTTAAGATTTTAAGGGTAAAATTAACCCCTGTCAGGCGGTTAAATCATGAAGGTTGCAATGCTTTAATAGCCTCCCCATTCACAATTATATTGACGTGCCTTTTCGATTTTTATTATTATTTACTGGAAGTGAGGGAGGGTTGGAAGTTTTCAAATTGATACCCTGAAGGAGGTTATCGGGGAAAACTTGGAGCAAATACCATGTACAAATCTTCTTAAAACCTTTTTAAAGAAATAAATGCTAGCTGGGACATATTGTTTTTCATATCGAAAGACATATTCGCTAAGAATGAAGATATGTCATTGATTAGCCGTCTTCACGTCTCGAACAGAACTGAAGCCGCGCCGGCGATTAGTTACATGTGCCTCAATAGTTCTAATAATAAAATAGCGTTACGCCCCTGTTGCCCTATACTTATATAGGTCGACTTACCCTTAAGTTTAATTGCAAACTTTATGGTTTACGTATGGTCAGTACCTAACCATGTTACTGTTGTAGTTTAATGCTTGAGACCGATTCGTAATCCAAGACTGAGTCACGTAAGTCATAAACGGCGTAAAGGTAAATATTTTGGAGTGCGACTTGGTGGGTGGTGGGTATTTTTAGTCTAATTACTGCCCGGGACTTTTTATGTAATGGAAGTTTATGTACGAAATTGCAGGTGAACCGTATTTTTTTAACTGTCGCAAAGTAACGAATATCTGGTTACCAAGGAGCGCCAGAGCTATTTTAAACTTATTTTCAACCATTAAAATGCGTCTCCTATAACTTTTTATGGATTCATTAGAGGAATAATTCATGCATTTTGTGGAACCGATGCCGATGCCGATGCATTTAAAAACTGATTGTTATTAGTGTAGTTAGTTGTTAACTAAAGAATTTTTTTTTGAAATATTAGGTACATCTCAAAATGGAGTGAAAGAATGAGTGGGGAAAGAAACTCAAAATCTCTCGTTTGATAACAATATTTAGAAAATAATCATTCCATACATATTTCAAAGGCATAGACCTCTATCCTCACTGGAAAGTTAATTGAGAAAACTTGAACTTTGACATTGCAAAATTAAAACATTTTCAGCAAAAAAAGAAAAAATTGAAAATAATTTTCATGATATGGAAAATTAACTAAACTTGGGAAATTGCATTTTGCAATACCACCTTTCTACCTTTATCCCTGCACTCCAAGTCACAAACGATATTTTAATATTTCATTCCAGCCCCTCCTTCCTCCCAATAGTATTAGCATCAACTTCGTGGGGCATTCGATCAGCTAGTAGACAATGTCATCGTAATCGATCTCTGATCAATCAAAGTAGGGCCGTTTGTTACCGGAGTAACACATTTCGGGACCGTCCTGTCTTTCCTCTGTGACACCGTTATGTATTTGCTTGGCCGGTTGTGTAAATAGTGGTAGTTCGAAACTTGTAAAACAGGAGCGACATCTTGTTTAAGATGACATTTTTCCTGCTTTAACTTGGGAATTTTAACAATAACGGCGCACCTACTGATCTCAATAAACTTCGATTGAAGAAATTAAGCTTCCTACTAGAATCAGCTTAGTTAATAGATATTATTATGAATCTTGCCGATTCTTAACATAAGAAACATGTTTTTAAAGCGCTATTTACTTTCAGTAACAAACGGCAGAACCAATTTTATTAAAGCCTCTTTAACTTATTCTGTAAGAATAACGTAAAATAGTTTTATGTAGTTAAAACCGTACACGCCAGGACTCGTGAAAATACTCACGGCAAATTCGCATTTAAAATATTACAGTTAAAGAAGTCCAACCATTAATCGAGGAAGAATAGATTTTCATAAGCTAAATGAAAAGGAACGTTTTGTAATCGACCTAAGAAAAAGTGAAAAGTTATAATGATTTTGCAACGATGTAAGTACTTTAACGTAAGAAACGATTAAGTACCAGTCGACGCGGCTCTGTGGAATATAAATGATTTCTATTACAGTTATTTCATTCATCTACCATCATTTGTTGATAGTAAACGTTAGTAAATAATTCGTTTAGCATTCCCATTTTAATATTACATTCGGTCCTGGATTAAGAAGGGGGGGCGCTAGGGACGCTATAACCCCGGGCATAGTCAATTCAAAAGGTCCTAACCCCGAAATGACTCCTATATAACTCCAATAAATTGCGTCGAAAACTCAATATTGTTTTTTTTTGTTGAAAAACTGATTTCACTGCTGGCAAGAATTTTAATTTTGCGCATAAACGGTATAGTATATCGACTCAAATAAAGAGTACTTTCTTTATTATCATTGACATGATCGTTTTTCGAATAACTGCCCAAACAAAGAAGATATGCCAAAAAATAAATTTGAATTTCAGTTAAAGTGGAGAATCCTTTTTATAAGAGAGTGATAGAAGTCGCTAAGCGTAGTTTATGTGCCTGTTTAAAGCAAGATGTAACTCGAAAAGTATTTAGTTTTCTACTTTTATTATTTATATAATTTACTACCTTTATTTTAACATGTAAGAAATCCCGAACAAACCCGAACAAACACCCTATACAACGTGTCCAAGATAAGGAGGGCCAGTACAGGGATCTCGGAAACCGTAAGAGATACAAAGTCGGTTAAATGTAGGTAAAGTTGCGCATTTACGTGCCTAATAATATGTCGTTTAGAAAGATTTAAAATTCCGAGTAGTTCCGGAGATATCCGGATTAAGCCGAAATTCTGAAAAATCGTTTTATTGTTTTCCTGTTTTTTTTTGAGATCGAATTCTAAAGTAAATTGCACTTTTACATTGCCACTTTTTCCGCTCTATCTATCAGCGTTAATTGTTTTGTAATCCGACGAGTCGTCTTCGAAGGGCCATTATCAACTTTCTTTTTTTAAATACGGTCCTGTTTTGCTGATATTGGTATTTGAGAGCTTCTTTTCTTCCGAATGCAAGGATGTATGAGACATTGTGGTTTAATGACGTTTCGAGGGTTTTTTGAACAACATCAGGAAATTTTGGAATACGGTCTTGTATTTCTCCTAATTTTATGAATAATATCTCATGAGTAAGTTCTCAATTTTTTACTTATGTTGGATTAATTCAATAAATAACAAATAATTTAATAATAAACCACAAATAAGTGACCAAAAATCATACCAAAACAGTAATAAAACGAACAACGAAACAAGTAAGGACCTACATAATCAGGTGTTCAAAATGATTTCCGTTATTCTCTAAGCACAAATAACATCTTCTAACTGCCACATAACAGTTTTTTTGAGATAAAATAAAACATGCGATAGAATACTTTTCAGGGTACTTTTCAGCATTTGTAAAATTATGTTCCATATTTTCTGGAAAATAGAAAACCTCTTAAAACGCTTTCAAACTATCACAATGGGAATGTCAAGTGAAACAAATCACGCGTCACAATCTTAATTTTTTTTGTTTCAAACGATTTGTGATTATTTGTTATTTATTGGAGTAGTCCAACAAATAAAAATTTAGAGCTTACTTATGAGATATTATTTAGAAAATTAGGAGAAATACAGGACCGTGTCCCAAAATTTCCTGATGTTGTTCAAAAAACCCTCGAAATGTCATTAAACCACATTGTGTCATACATTGTTTCATCCGGAAGAAAAAAGCTCTCAAATTCCAATATCAGAAAAACAGGACCGTATTTAAAGAAAGAAAGTTGATAATGGCCCTTCGAAGATGACTTGTCGTATTTCAAAATAATTAACGCTGTTAGATAGAGCGGAAAAGTAGCAATGCCAAATTGCAATTTACTTGAGAATTCGATCTAAAAAAAAAACGAAGAAAACAATAAAACGATTTTTCAGAATTTCGTTTTTTTCCGGATATCTCCGGAACTACTCGGAATTTTAAAACTTTCTAAACGGCATATTATTAGGCATGTAAATGCGCAACTTTACCTCCATTAAACCGACTTCGTATCTGTTACTATTTCCGAGTACTGGCCCTCCTTATCTTGGACACGTTGTACACCTTGCCCAGGAATATATGTTATTTTTGTCATTACTGCGTGCTTTAATGCCAAGGTTTTTGAATTTTTTCAGCATATGTCATTTATTTTAAAAAGTATATGCTCTGCTTTAATATAACAAGCCAATTTATTTGTAATTTATTGATTACATGTCTCATCACTGATTACCTAAAAGGTAATAGAAGATAAATCATCTTGGTATCTTCTTACTTTAATTGAAATAGATTCTCATGCTTATCTGGCATATTCATTTTAGCATTTTCCCAAGATATTAATGACTTTGATCAACGAATCTAATTAAAAGTACCTGTGTGTGTGTAATATGCATAAATTAAGAAATTTTTTAATGAACGATTAATATCCCATTTAATTTACAATGCATATCAATAATTAAACGGAATATATTAATTTAATCGGGATCCATCAACGTCCTTGGTAAAGTCAAAAGTTGAGTGTTGTTCTGTAGTCCCTGGGCGGACGGCGGAATTTATTCTTTTGGGACCTCCTGCACATCCGAAGCAACTTTATCAATGGTCAAAATAGTATCCCTTAATAGGATGATTAAATAAAAATTAGATGAAGCCAATTGAGTGGTTGGTACATACAAGTCAAGGAATTTACACTCACACAGGATAAGTTGGAGTTTATCGTAAAGAAACGGCACATTTGTGTAGAGCAAAGCAGGACCAGGACAATGACAACCACTTAAAATAAGAGTTTAATTTTTTTTTCTCAATTTTTTCCTCTTCATTCGTCTGGCAAATATTTGGTTATACTCCAGGTCAGTGCAAAATAGTTTAGCATATTTTTATTTCTTAATTGTTCCCACTATATGTAGATTGCCATATATTGATTAAAAAGTAAGAATTAAACAAGAAGAGAGCAAACATTAACAACGTATTTGGACTTCAAATTGGCAATGGAAAAAAAATACCTTATAGGATTCCAGGTTGCCATATCAAATTTCTGGGATGCTGGGTAGAATTACGAAATTTTATGACTTTTCCATGTTTTTATGACCAGTTTTAAGTTCCATTACTATTCCAGGTTTTCCAGGTCAGTCCGAACACTGTCCGAGCCACGATACTCGGTTATACGCTGCTCCTCCACGAGCATAGTTCCCAAGAGATGCGTCGATGAACTAACACCAGTATTTTGTAGACTTTTTAACTTATCCTACAAGCAAGGAATATTTCCATCGTGCTGGAAGACGGTGCGAGTCCAGCCTATACCAAAGAAAGGTAAGAGAATCCTGCCTAGCAACTATCGACCAGTCGCATTGCTTTCAGTTCAAAAATAATGGAGGAAGCTCTTAACCAACATCTTCTAAAGTACCTGGAAGGCTTCAACATTATCAGCGATCATCAATATGGTTTTCGGAAATCCAGATCAACTGGAGATCTTCTAGCCTATGTCACCCATCTTTGGAACAACGCAATCGAACATCATGGGGAGTATCGGGCTGTTGCACTGGATATTTCTAAAGCCTTTGATCGTGTTTGGCATGATGGACTTCTAAGTAAACTGCGATCCTATGGTATGCCCAGTCGATTCTGTGCATGATTGTCTAGCTTTCTTAAGGACCGCTCTCTGTCAGTGGCGATTGACGGATTTCTCTCAGACACTTTCACCATCAATGGCGGTGTTCCTCAAGGGTCCATATTGTCTCCAACTCTGTTCTTATTCTACATTAACGACCTTCTAGTGAAAACGAAAAATCCTATATTTAGTTTTGCTGACGATAGCAAACTTATCTCATCTTTCTCTTTGAATGCACAAACATCGGCTGCCGACGCACATCTTCGCAGGCAGCATGACGTATCTCACCTCAACAAATACCTGGAAGAAATTTTTGCTTGGGGTGACAGTAACCAAGTCGAATTTAACGCTAAAAAACCCAGGCAGCAGTTGTCTCTGAAAAGCTTAACATTACAGAACCGGATATAGTCGTGGACGGACACGCAATCCCACTGGCTTCATCTATTAATTTGATAGGCGTCAATCTGAGAGGAAATATGTCTTGGCATAACCACGTTGTGGCAATCGCCAAGAGTTGACGATGAACCTCGACAGCCTAGAACATCGAAGACAGGGGATTTGACTCTCTTTTACGGATATTTTCATGGTAAGTGCTCGGCTGACCTTGCCCTCCGATCTTCCCGAGGTCGTTTTTCCCAACGAATATAACCTGCAACGATTCAAAACCAACATGAATCGTTTTTTGCGCACACGCATCACTCCCAGAGTGTCCTGAAGAATTTTTCCTATAGTGCTTGTGTTTGATCATAAAAAAAAACAACCCCACGAGATATCCACATGAGAATCGGTTTACCGACCGTGCGGTTAAACCCACGACCTCTCATCTTAGAGTTCCCAGTGACTACCGCTTTAATCACGGGAAAGAACATATTGATGCCTATTTTAAATGCCAACGGGACTATTTGTTTCAGATGGATTAAAATAGTTATTCCGATTTATTTTTAGAGCGAAAGCTTTCTTACTATTACATTTTTTCTTCTTGGATACGATAATGTCATAATTTCCGTTAAATTAAAACAAACAACAAAGTCTTTTTCGCCACCTAGAAGCCGGTACTAATCAAGTACGACTTATTGTTTGAACGGCTTGTAATCCATCACAAGATCCATCCAGGATTTACTAAAGTTAGATTTATATCAGGCGAATGCGTCAAGAGTTAGTGATTTTGCCTTTCCGAATACGCCTCCGAACGGGTGCTTTTCTTCATTATATATATTTCTCGTTATTTCGTAGGGTTAAAAGGATTGTTTAGGCACAGATAAACTGATCCAATATTTTCGTAGTCAACCATTATATCTAGAATACAAAATCCTTAGGAAACTAGATATTTTTTCAAATTCCCTAGAGTCCTAAACAAGACATGGAAATGTCTTCTTTGTTTCTTTTATAATCAAACACAAGCACTATAGGAAAAATCTTTTAAGATACTCCTGGATAGTTAAATAGACGTTGACTGAAGATTGATTGGCGTCGTAGGTATTGATATATCTAAAATCAACGTTGAATAGATATTATAGAAGGAACGTAATCACTAACAATAAAATTATTCAATGTTAAATAAAAGTTCCAATTTTGTAAAAATAATTGTAACCCCTTGATAAGTACTTAAGTATCTAAATTAGTTATAGCAACTTTAAAATAGGTATAACACTGGTGTTCATCGTTTTTACTTAGTCGATTGCTAGACGTTGTATCAACGTCGAATTGACGTTAAAATTGTTTTGCTGTTGTCTGATTTTTGATATAAAGTGTGTTATGGAAATGACGTATTATATTTAAACCGGCAATTCCTGAGACGAAAACAAATTGAAGAAAAATATCCAAAAATGGTGCTTTAATTTAATATGCCCTGTACATGAGCTTATGTCGAACCAAAAATTACCACGTGGTGCCCCTGTTCGGAAGGTAAACACAGCAACATATGGCAGTGAATCTTGAACAGTGTTGTCATATCTTCAGGGTAAACTCTTTAGAAAGTCAATAACCGTTTGACAGATTTCAAGTTGTTTATTTTTCAGGGTACATTATTAGAAACTTTTACGTTCAGTTCGCTGGGAAACAATCTCTGATTTATAAACTTGAACTGACTCGAACGAACCGCCGCGGAGTTTATAAATGGTCAGGTATGTTCTCATTTGTTCAATTCGAACGACACCCATCCGATCTGGACAACTTAAAAGTTTATAAATGCCACTTACCCTTTAGAAAAAAAATGCAATTTTATTTACCTTTTCGGACATATCTAAAACCAACTTAATTTATAAAAAACACCAAGTACTCACATCACAAAATGACATTAGTTTTCGCGTCACAACACATCTAAGTACCGTTCAATCTGAATTAGTATTTTAAAGTGCTACTGTGTAGACAAAAATACACCCATATTGTCTGGGAAATAATGTATTTAACATCTAAAAATTTTAAAAACAAATAACACGTTGGTTCTCTCGATCGATATCGGCCGGCTTCTTTCAACAGCTGATTGTAGATAATCGGGCTAATATTTAGCAACACAGCGTTGCCACTTTCGATGTTTTATAAGCGACTATCATAAATTGCCGAATTTCCTTCTATACTATTACTTTCCTATATAATTATAGTCTCGGAAATGGCAACCGCGCTGGCTCTAGTAGCGGAGAGTTCTCGGAAAGAAAGTTCAATGACTAGTCCGAAGATCGACTAGACCATTATTTCAAAGGGTAGTTCCTGCCAATTGTTAACATAATTGTTTCATTTTATCTATTTAGTAAAGGGTTAATGGCCCATAGAAATTAGCGTTTTTATTATTTCTATTGCGAAATGATTAAGTGCTCTTGTTCTATGTGTGTTATTGTAAAGTGTAATTATGCGTTAGTGTTGGGGTTTAGTGTTAAGCTTATTATGAACTCCCATACTATCATCAGGACACATGATGAGCATAAAGTTTTTCCCATAGAAAAAAGAACTGAAAGTGTCTGTGCTCTGGATTCCTTAGGCGCGTCCTGGATTTACTTTCTAAGTAAGCTAAATATTTATTTTTATAAGAAATTAAAGTTTTACACTTTTAAATATTTTGGAAACATTGTGCCCGAACATCTGTTGATTACCCAGCTGAGCAATGTAATATGTTCATATATGAATGTGCCGAGGAGTTGTGTGTGGGTTTAGGGGTGAATTACCCCACTTTTTAAACGGTCGATTTAAAAAAATATATATGTAGAGCTTCTCTAGGGCACCCCAGGAGTCACCCATTTAAATATAATACATCATTTCCATAACACCATATATAAATGCCTACGACACCAATTAACAATCAACATTTAGCTAACGTTGATTAAGTTATCCCTTGCTGCTTGGGACTGGGAGTGAATGACGTCATCCAGATGAAAGAATTCTTAAACAATGAAGTTCGAGTAGTACTTCAGTACACAATATGTACATGTCTGCAATCTTTCTTGGGATAAATCCTTGGACAATAAACTTATCTCACTTAGTATTGGTGTAGGTCGAGTACGGCCTCACCATAGGGGCCAATTTGTCCGTCATTTTCAGGAAGCATTAGGGCAAACCTAAAAGGTTCAAAATATGCCTAAAATTTTAAATTGAATAAAAAAACATTAAAAACGGGTAAACTGTAAGTCCAAAGAGGTGTTTTTTCATTATCTTGAATTTTAAAAAATCATCAAAAACAATTTAACAGTGATTAGTGAAGCACAAAACAAAATTAGGTTAGTTTAGAAGTTTTCAAAAAAGAATTAAGTTCAATTATGAGAATTAATGGTTTTTTCGAGCACCGACAAACGGGCATGTTGGCCTATTACAATTTTCATAAGCACGTGCGATTCAAATATATAAGATCATTTTCCAAAAATTGTATAATAGTAAATGATAAATAAATTCGGAAATTGGGGACATCAAAAATCGGAATGACTCGTCAACTTTATTGTGACGGGGGGCGCGTTTAAAACATATTTGCAGCGTTCGTCGTATAACCCCCTGAGAGCGGTAGATCTTAAAATCTTAAATGGGAAGAGGAGTCATGTGGTACATCATTTTAATGGTAGGTTAAATCTCTTTCTGAGTAGTAAAGGGTTTTCCAATAAGAACGATATGAATTTGAAACGATATGGTAATAAAATTATACCTGTCATTAGTTTAAGTTCTGTTAGTTATTTATTTATGTTCAGTATACCTACTCTATTTTTTTTTATGATCAAACACAAGCACTATAGGAAAAATCCTTTAGGGCACTCTGGGAGTGGTGCGTGTGCGCAAAAAGCGATTCACGTTGGTATTGAATCATTGGAGGTTATATTCGTTGGGAAAAACGACCTCGGGAAGGTCGTTCCCTAAGGATGAAGTCCTCCAGATGAAAGAATTCTTAAATAATGAAGTTCGAGGAGTACTAAGCTTAACCACATATGGATGGGCGGCAGTGGTTTGTCGTGTAATTCTGATATTCGCCGCTCTGGGCGGAATTAAGAGGGCAAGGTCAGCCGAGCACTTTCCATGAAAATATCTGTAAAAGAGAGTCAAATCCCCAACCTGACTTCGATGTTCTAGGCTGTCGAGGTTCTTCGTCAGCTCCTGGTCTCCAATCAGACGAATGGCCCGCTTTTCGATGGAATCCAGCAGCCGAAGTGTATGTTTGGGTGCAAATCTCCAGACATGAGAGCAGTACTCTAGTGATGGTCGAATGTGGGCTTTGTATAGTGTCAAAAGTTGTTGAGGTGTGTGGTTATGCCAAGACATATTTCCTCCCAGATTGACGCCCAGCAAATTAATAGATGAAGCCAGTGGGATTCCGTGTCCGTACATGACTATATCCGGTCCTGTAATGTTAACCTTTTTAGAGAAAACTGCTGCCTGGGTTTTTTTAGAGTTAAATTCGACTTGGTTACTGTCACGAGTATGCAGTGCTTACTACGCATGGAGTATTTTGGGCCTGGAGCTTCCATCATGCTATTTTGGGGGGGAGGGGGGGGGGTTGTCCCACCCTGTTAACCGGAAACATCGGTACAGCGACGAAACGTCAACTCAATGAGCAAACGTTAACTCAAGAGCAAACTTCACGCCTCCTAAACCGATGCAATGGTATCTCACCGGGCGATGCCGGGTGGGCCAACATCTTCCATTTACAACATCTAACAATTTACAACATCTAATAATTTATTATGGCTAAATACGCACTTCAAAAACGTTTTGTTATAATCCAAAAATTTTACTAAAATAGGCGTTCTTTTGCGAACACTTTGCAAAACCTTTGGTCCAAATAATCGCCTTCCTTTGATTGCCATTCGTCGCATAAATGAGAAATTTGAAAATAATTTTATTCTTCACCATGTAAAAACAGCAGCGAAACGTTCAAATGCCAGAACTGTTGAAAATATTGCTGCTGTGACAGAAAGTGTTGGAGAGGATCCGAATTTGTCAATTCCTCGTCGTGCTCGGCAGTTAGAGCTTGAAAACACGACAACTTAGCGGATTGTGCAAAAAGATTTGAAATTACACCCATAAAAAATTGTTTTGACTCAAGAACTTAAGCCACTGAACCATCGTAGACGCCGAGAATTTGCTGCTTGGAGTTTAGAACAATTTGAAAGGGATCCGAATTTTTCAAAAAATTATCCTTTCAGAGGAAGCTCATTTTTTGTTAAGTTCACGAGATGCCCTTGTATCCGCTAAAAGTAACTGTATGGTATTGTTTATGGTACGGTGGCATCATCGGATAATTTTTTTCCCATAATGCGATAGGAGATTCAGTTAGAGTGAACAATACCGACCGATGTTAAGAAATTTTTGTGGCCAAATTTAGAAGCACTTGACTTGGAGGATATGTGGTTCCAGCAAGACGGTGTCACATGTCACAAACAAACTATCGACGTATTGTAAGAAAAGTTTGATGAAAGGATAATATCAAAGGAATGCAACTGTTCACTGGCCCCCAAGAAGCTGTGATTTAACTCCTTTAGATTACTTCTTGTGGGGCTATTTGAAATCTAAGATCTATGCAAACAGACCACAAACACTTGACGCATTAAGATTGAACATTGAACGCTGCACTTGTCAGATCACGCACGATTTATTGTACAAAACCAACGAAAATTGGCGTCGAATTCGCTCGTGTAATAGAACTCGAGGTGGACATTTAAACGATGTGTTATTCAAAACATAAATGTTATCGACTCTACTTTAATATAATATAAAAAGTTTGGTTTTATCTGAAATAATTTTAATTTTATTTCATTTTAAAATCATATCGTCCTTATTGGAAAACCCTTTAGTTTCCAAGACATCTCGTTCCAAAAATGGTACTTGACGTAACATGCATGCAATAATGGAAAAGGCAGTATCCACTCACTAAAGATTACGATAATATTGGAGAACAAATAAAATAAATTGCATTCGGTTTTAACTAAAATAATACCTGCAAATAATATCCCTCTAGTTTATTACACACATTTCAAAAGGACCGCACAATTGAATATAAAACACATTAGCACTGTCGTTTCAAAAAAATTGTAAACATTAAAACGATCACAACTCTGCAATTTCGACGATGGATGTCTTTGCCCACTATAATTTTGGACGAAAGAGGAAAAATTAGGAGGTATAAAAATAATTGCCCCAAATTTTTGCTAGACTGTCCCAAAATTAAATGTCGTTTGTGAAATAGTTGGATTTGTTTCTTATAGTTCAACCCTAATGACTAGGGGCCGGACATTGTTTTTTTTAAATTTTAATAGCGCATCCGCCGTCGATTAAATTTTAGCACTTAAATCGTGATCCTTTATGTTTTGTAATGAGTGCCATGATGAAAACGGTAGTCACTGATACCTTTTAGACCGATGATACTGGTGGATTTTAGAGGTATACGTCATAGTGGTAAGACAGGTAAGAGTGAAAAATGTATTATCTCAAGAGTTGATACCGCTTAGCGGCTGCGTCGTAAGACTGAGGGGAGTGGTCCGTAGAATACGTACGAATACTTTAGTGTCTATTTATTTGTCTACCTGTATATCAGATATTGTTCTAACAGAAAGCTGAAATCTAGCATGACTGTAGGCACTTATTGCTCAACTACAAAGTTACAAATACAATTGACATACTGTTTGTGAATCCATAAAGCAAAATTTGCAAAAAAAAATTATAAATATGTCATTCAATGCGCGCTTGGTAGGAAAGAAATAATACCCGAGCTCTATAAACAAAATCCGGTCTCTTTTAATGACATACTCGCTGATGGATTTTTGTGAGAATGTGAAGCCATTAGAAAGAAATCAATGGACCTAACTTAATAATTGGTAAAATAGTGAATGGGTGGATATGTGCTTGGCTCTTTGGCAAATGTGGGCCTGTCTCGCCTATTTGATGAAAGAAAAATGCTCTATTAATTCTGTATCTAGAAATTTATATAATTCCGTTCTAGACGTAAAGGCTTTTTAATATAACGTTGTGAAAAAGCAGGTAGATGGATTTATATTTACTTTGTGGTATGTTTGTCTATTATATCAAAGTCGGCTGTAGAAATGAACAAGAATGATATTTAAAGTAACGCAGGAAGTAAATGAAATAAATAAAATTTAGGAGAAAGTTTAAAAATAAATTCAGATAATAAAGTCACTCGTTAAAATTCTTAACGAGCATATGTTTATGAACAAGAAAACGATTACAATGGTACCTCGAGATACGAGTGCCCTAACATACGAGTAATTTGAGATACGATCTGTCGAGCGAGCGAAGTTTTGTTCTGAAATGCGAGCGAGATTTGAGATACGAGGAACGGTCAGCTGTGACACGATCTCTACAAGTGAGATAAAAGAGATCTTAGGAATGTAGGAGAGAGTTTCACAGTTCGTTGAAAAGAACAAACCCGAACAAACCCGAAAAAGTTGCAACTGGTCGTGCATCGGAGCTATTTAGTGACACTTGCCTAACTCATTTCTGCAGCATTCTGAAAGGGAGGAAGAAACAAACCTCCTTGGACAGCTTTTTTTTTAATCCGGCGAAAAAGGCAAAGACCAGTGAAGAGAAAAGCAGTGATAAAATTAAGCATACAGTAGCATTTAAGTTGTGTGTAAGTTATTATGTTTTCATACAATATTTGTCATGTTTCTTATTCAAAAACACGTAACAAAGACAATTGGTGGTAGCATTTTTGGGACTGAAACGGATTAATGGCATGTCAATTAATTTCATTGATGAAAATTGCTTTGAGAAGGTTACGGAACGAATTAAACTCGTATCTCGAAGTATCACTGTATTAGGCAAATATTAAATATCATTTAAATATAGTCGGATTGAATAGTATGATAGCGAATTTGTTCTTTTTGTCTTTTAAAAGCCGAGACAAGAATGCAGCTTAATGTTTCACTACTCAACATTCAAACAAACCCCGAAATATCACCTCTTTCTTGTTCCATAAATCCCTGCTGATAACCTTTGTTAATCTATTTCCGACTCCAATATAGGTACCTTTGAACAACATCCGACCTTGCTTTTTACAACTGTGTTAAAGTGATAATCTCTCCCAAAAATAAAACAGTAGATCTTTTGTAGCCCAGATCCGCTATTTAAAATCTTAAAATCACTTTGTATACTTTGTTTATTTGTATGTACCGGAAGCAACCCCCAGATAAGGTTAAATAGAAACGGCGCAAGCCAAAAGATTTAAAGAGACAAAATATAACACTAGTTAACAATTAGAGGGTACACGGTGGTAATATAATGGTTATGGTTTGAAGTTTTCAAATCTCGTCCCATTATCACCGATGTCACGCCTTTACTCTGGCCCTTTTAATTTTTGACATGGTTTATAGCTTCGTCGAAAATAGAAATGGGTGTTTCGTTGTACTTTTAACCATTGAAAACTGAAAAATATCTGTTCGTTTTACTTTTAGATGCATCAGCCTTTATGAAAAAGCACTGCCTCGGGACCGACAGCTAGATGCTGCATACTTCGGGAGAAGAATGGTCTTTTAAAAGCTTCATCATCTAGTTAAAGTTTACTTTACGCATATTAAAAAATAATTAGAGGTTCCGAGATGACGCGCTGTGGTTAATGTAGAAATAATGAACTCGGGTTTATTAACTCGCGCAATTTGCGGGAAGCGAATGTCGCAAAAAAATTTCGTTCGCATTTGCTTGCAGCAAAGATGTGCGAGGAGATATTTAACTAAATTTTGATTTGATTCACTGTTGTAAGAAACACTGATATTTAATAATTAAATATTGCATTATAAGTTCTTGAAGAGCCCGATATAGTAAACCCATATGATGAGTTTGAATACATTTTGGTGGGCCAATAGCTATTTAATTAAATGTGATGGCAAACATGAAACTCTAGTGCCTGTTCTCACCAAAGCAACTGGCAAGCAACGCAACTGCAATGTGACCGCAACTTCAGTTGAGTTGCTCGCTTGTTCACACCAAAGCAACTGGCAATCACAATGCAACCGCAACGCAACATCAACGCGACTGAGCACTAATGTTTAAATACGCGTGTCCCACTGACTTAAGGCAACTCAACTGCAACGCAACTAGTTACTTATGAGTTGCCCAGCATATCGCGTCGCCGTTGTCAGTTGCTTCCAATCGCGGTGTCATTGCTGACGAGACAGTAATAGTTATTTACATTACAAGCTGCGAAAGTTTACTTTTCGGTGCGAGGTGTGTTTAAATAGGCGAGGCGAAGCGTAGCGAAGCCGAGGTTATTTAAAAAACTCCGAGCACCTGAAAGGGCTTTTGCAGCGTGTAATGTATTATACTTTTTCTACTACTGTTCTTTGATCAATTATATTATTAAGTAATGAACTTTGATTTTATTCAAATTATAATAAAATACACCTGTAAAATAATCCATGACAACTAGTTATTTGAGTACTGTCAAAGTCTGTCAGTTCGAATTTTTTAATTCCGATTGTCGAAAATGTTGTTTCAAGACCAAAACGAAGCTATACAGAAGGCGGCCGAGTTGGCATGTGCCTCAATCTTACCCGTAAAGTCGAAAGATAGGTACTGTCAAACGTACAACCTGTTTCTAGAATGGTTCGTGGAGAAAAACATTTCACAAATTGACGAAAATGTAATGCTAGCGTACTTCCAAGAGAAATCTGAAGCACTATCACCTCCGTCCTTAAGGTCACAATATTCCATGCTTAAATTGACTATTTCTGTGAACAAAAATATAGATATTTCGCAGTTTAAGAAACTTATTGCATTTATTGAACGAAAAAATGATGGTTGCGAAGCTAAAAAATCTAAAATTTTCACAAAAGAAGAAATAATAAAGTTTTTACTTGACGCTACTAATCATAGCTATTTATCTATGAAAGTGATAGCAGTAATGGGGATAGCTGGAGCATGCCGGACAGATGAGATCTATAAAATGAAATTGAACGACATCGAAATCAAGGATGATGTAGCTATTGTTAAACTCCTCCAGAGCAAAAACAAGGTTCAAAGAAGTTTTGTGATAGCCGATGATGGAGGTCCAGTTTCTTTTATGAGGTTACTTCAAGATTATATTAAACTTAGGCCAAATAATGCACAAGACGAACGCTTGTTATATCGCTATGAACGAGGTAGGTGTGTGAATCAGGTGATTGGAAAACACACTATTTCAAATGTTCCCAAACAAATTGCAAAATTTTTGAAACTTCAAGATATAAATAAATACACTGGTCACTCGTTTAGAAGAACATCAACTACCTTTCTTGCAAATGCTCCAAATATCGATATTTTGGATTTAAAAAGACATGGCGGTTGGAGATCTTCGTCCGTTGCGGAGGGATATATTGGTGATTCGTATACAAATAAAATCGAAATTTCCAAAAAGATCTTAAATCGATCTCCTACTTTTATTCCATCTAACGACGCGAGAGTGACAAATAGTTGTATGGTCCAAGTCCAGGATAATAACGAGTCTCTAATAAGAAGCGGCGAAGGTATTGAATTGAATAATATTCCATCAATTAATATTTCTAACTGTTCAAATTTTACTATTAACCTTAATGACAATAAATAAAAATTAGTGTTATTTAAGTTTTATATTATTGTTATTATACCACTTGTTTTTTCAATGAATATAAACTTTTTATTATTAAGTAAGATTTTTTTTTTAATTCGCTTGAATAAATACAATAAAAAATTGTATTCTTGTTTTTTTGTCCTGGCAACGAAAGTATTACTTTCGTAGCTAGCAACCTACTTTCGTAGCTAGCAACGGATAATATTCAGGTAACTGTAACATTTACTTTCGTTTTCTTTCGTGTTGCTACGGCCCGAAAGTTGATGTATTTATACAGTAGTAGAAAAAATATTTAACTTTTGTGGCTCATTCGGTAAAACCCATGGAATTTAACCAGATCATTATTTAATTCCTGTGCCACTATATACGAACTATGTCTCAAACTAGAAGTTTAGAAGGGTTAACCCAAAGTTTTTTTTAAGCTTTTTAACGAACATACGGCTATATCTTCATCTGACGAAGACGACATTTTGCTCACGCCAAAAGAGACTTCAAACCAGTTGATTCTAGTGGGAACGCAGGAGCAACTCAACTGAAGTTGCGGTCGCATTGCAGTTGCGTTGATTGCCAGTTGCTTTGGTGAGAACAAGAGAGCAACTCAACTGAAGTTGCGGTCACGTTGCGGTTACGTTGCGGTTGCCAGCTGCTTTGGTAAGAACAGGCACTAATATTTCAGGTAATACAGAAAATTCCAGCAAATAATTTCTATCATGCTGTTGCCAAAAAATGACGTAAAGCTGAACATAACAAACAATGAAAATATTATCACTGACATTATGTTTCGTTTTGTCAGTGTCAAAATTTTATTTGCTGGTGTTTGTTGCATCACCTGAACTATGAGAGTTTTGTGGTTTTGCCGTTACATTTAATTGAATAGCTTAGGATTGACCTACCAAATTGGATTCAAACTCGGCACATGGGTTTACGTTGTCGACGTCTTCAAGAAGTTATAATGCAGTTTTTCCATAAAAAAAATACATGGGATTTTCTATGTTCAACTTAGTATACAACGTGTCCAAGATAAGGATGGCCAGTACAGGGATCTCGGAAACCGTAAGAGATACGAAGTCGGTTAAATGGAGGTAAAGTTGCGCATTTACGTGCCTAATAATATGCCGTTTAGAAAGTTTTAAAATATAATTTTAAATATTTATTTTAAAAACTTTGTAAACGGCATATTATCAGGCACGTAAATGCGCAACTTTACCTCCATTAAATCGACTTCGTATCTCTTACGGTTTCCGAGATCCCTGTACTTGAACACGTTGTACAAATTATTGCGATAATAATCTTTTTGCACTAAATACGTAAATAGGAATATAATTCTTGCGGATGAAGGGTTGAGAAGAACTCGTTTCTATGACCATATCTCATTAATTTATAATAAATTAAGGATTTTTGATTCTTCTGTCTCGCCATAGAATTACCTCAATAAAATTCTTAGTTACTTACTACTACCTATTTTATGAAATCTATATACATATATTCCTTTTATTTTCGGCTTTAGTTACAATTTCATGCTCCATCGACTTACAAACATGATGAATCGCATAATTTATGACAAGACTCTTTTATCGGAGGTATATGATTGATTCCGCCTGTCTTTTATTATTTTTTAATGGGATATTTATGCATAAATAATCATTATTGATCATTACCTTATGTTGATCATTATGTCTTTTACTGGAAAATTGCTACCGTACTTAAAACCTCTATTAATTAACTTTGATCGGGACTGGTTTATATTTTAAAATAGTTGTTTTAATTCAAAAATTTAGTGGCAGTTTACGTAAGTAATATATATTTTATTATTATTATTATTGACTGTTCTGAGATTATTGTTCAAACCTTTATCAAGTAAATTCAGTTCATCTTTAGAAAATTATGTATTAGTTAGGTTTATGAATCTATCGTAAAATTTGTGGTGAGAAAAACTTTTTGGTTCCACTGTAATGTGATTATTATTTTTACTAGAGTCCATGGAAATTAACATTCTACTTTCATTAAATAATAGTTTTCTCTAAGAAGGTTAACATTACAGAACCGGATATAGTCATGGCCGGATACGCAATCCCACTGGCTTCATCTATTAATTTGCTGGGCGTCAATCTGGGAGGAAATATGTCTTGGCATAACCACGTTGTGGCAATCGCCAAGATAGCTTCTCAGAAGCTTGGGGTACTCTTCCGAATCAGAAAGTTGTGCACACCTCAACAACTTTTGACTATACTATACTATACAAAGCCCAGATTCGACCATCACTGCTCTCATGTCTGGAGCTATGCACCCAAACGTACTCTTCGGCTACTGGATTCCATCGAAAGGAGGGCTATTCATCTGATCGGAGACCACGAGCTGACGAAGAACCTCGACAGCCTAGAACATCGACGACAGGTTGGGAATTTGACTCTCTTTTACAGATATTTTCATGGAAGGTGATCGACTGACCTTGCCCTCTTAATTCCACCCAGAGCGACGAATAGCAGAAATACACGACGAACCACTGCCGCCCAAGAAAACTAAACTATTATATTATTCATTAAATAATAAACTCTTATATTATTAAATAATTATCCCATAATATTATTGTAGATCCTAGACATATAAATTAAGTTATCATTGTTTATACCTTACATCTGATGAAGCCGCTGTGACGGTGAAACACGTGTCATTTTGACAAAATATAGTGAAAATCAGAAACAACAAATAGTGTTTTCTTTAATAATTTTATTATGGATTTTCCTCAAGTTAAGGCTAAAAATATAAGATTTTTGAAAGAAGCTGACATTAGCTTCCTCGCCTTATGATGTTTCAAACTTCTACTACGATGTAGAACCACAACCCAAAACATCTGGTTTCTTAATAAGTGTCTTAGTTATAAAGTGTGTCCACGATATATCAAGTTATCACCACATAACACTACAAGTTCTGCAAGGAAGAGTATCAACGCTGAACAGACCAAATGGATGAAGGAATATAGGAAGGCACAATACCATCTACGAGACGTATACAACTTGTATCTTAAGGTAATCCACTGACAACTCTCCTATAGGTTACATAATTTAGAATTTGATATTTTAGATATAGATGTTAGAGACCAAGCACGATAATATATAAAAAAATTCTATCACAAACTAAAAAGCTTAAAATGTTTGAAATGTTTAAAAGTGTTTCTAACCACAAATTTTACGATAGATTCATAAACCTAACTAATATAGTTTAGAATTACTAGGACTTGAAACAGAACTGGCCCTCAATATATTTTATTTCCATTTTCTCTAGTGTTTTTTTTAATGAATCTGGTGCTGATAGTGAGTGATAAGGGTTGATATATTTTTGCAGGACGCCAGAGAGTAACGCCATGAACAAATTAATCATGATATTTAAATTATTAAGCTAATCTAGGCATATTTATGTCTTGTTTGTTGTGTTATCGACTGACCATAAGGCGCCTTTTATCATATACTTTTTACCCAAATAAAAAACGTTTATTAATTAACTTAAAAGAAAAAAGTAAACCCCACTAATGACTCTGCAGTCATCAATTTGTAAAAAAAATATTAAATCGTTTTCTATTAGCCTGACTTAAAAATCATTATCGGCGGGTTCAACCCTTTGTTGGATTAAATTTAATAAACGCATCTAAACGGGTTTCCTACCACAATTTAATTAGCTTCAAAATGGACTATTGCCGATAAGAACTGCGGCTAGACAATGGGGTAGAAATTTGTACGTCCTACGTAAGAGGTTTTGTAATAGCTATTTACTTTATGAGTGCGGTAAGAGCATCATTTACAGTCCTAGTGAGAAATATTGACACGATGACGTCGAGTAATCCCACGACGTAATATAAACCATAAAATCTTTGACAATTGAAATACAAAAATAATTTAAATGATATTAAAAGTTTTGATTTTAACATGTTATGTAAAATCTTTTTTTTTTTGGATGACAAAATACCACTCGAAATGAGTTACGTAATTAGATTAAATCGCTAGTGATACAATAGTTTTATAACATCACCACTGACTGGTAAATGCTTAACTTATAAATACAACAGTACAACATACCATTATAAATATTTCCCTAACTAATTTATAAGACGTTCTCATGATTTTATAAATATTTAAACGGAACCGCTTGAAGCTAATGCGCGTCCACTTGAAGACGTGAAGACAACAAGATGAAAAGTATAACACGATTTAAAAAGTAACAACAAGTATAACACATAATTATCAGTATTGCCTTAAGTAATTATCCACGAAGGAGTCAAGTCAAGAGGTCATGTCATAAAGGTAACAAGAAGTAGACGATGGTTAATACCCCTTTTCCGACACCTTATGAAATTGGGGCAATACTAATTTAAATTAAATAAATAACACGTAACTCATCGCGGATTTTAGATATTTTATATGCAATAGTTTATTAAGTTTCAAAGAGGTATTGGTATTTATTTTATAACATATCACACAGGCAACATGAAGTATCACGCCTCAATAAAAACCTGCAAGAAATTTTGTCTTGAGGAAACAGTGACCAAGTTGAAATTACTAATGCTACGTGTGGTGGCCTCAGAGATAGGCGAACATCACACTAAGAAAACACAAGCAGCAGTTACACCTATCAATATTAGTATACTGTCCATTTTTCAAAGTTTTCTTATAATATATAGTTTTTCATATATAGATCGTGGCGGTTCCCGGTGGGACACCCTTTATATGGAAAATCATTTCCTAACCTGAAAATGGCTTATACAATAAGGAATAATGAAATAAATAATACTATAAACATCTATTCTCGGAGCTATCGGTCCCGTCCAGCGCTGAATTATAAGCATTAAGGTGCATTTATACATGCATGGATTTAGTGGCCCCCAATAAAAACTGGCGCACCAGTAAATAAAATTAGCAAGTGTAAACAGCGACTTGCATAAAAATGTATTTTTGCGTGCATAGACCAAAAAAGTTTGCATCTTTCTGAAATCACTGGCGCCAGTGATGACAAATTCATACAGAAAATCAAGACTTGCAAGTGGAAAAAGAGCATTGAAACATGCATGGATTTAGTGGCGCCAGTGGTCGCACCATTTCTATTTGCACGCCAGTAAAGGTTTACACTTTGTCGAGAAAACAAAAATACGTGGCACGTCAGTTTAATTTTTAAAGTGTTTTTCACAGTGCGCACTATTTCGAGTGTACTTTCCGGAGCCTGAACTTTTAGTGGAAAAAAAAGATTAAAGAAATATCGAAAAAGAAACGACGAAAACCATGGATTAATCGTCGACCTGCTTTGGGAGCATCTACAAAACTTCTAGTAGAACTCGCAGCAGAGGATCCTGCAAGCTATAAAAACCATCTTCTACCAACCAACTATATAAACTACAATCGACAAAAATTAGAAGCGCAACCTAAACGAAAAACTGGCGAGCGGTCGCTGACGTGCAAGCACTTGTTTACACTTGCAAGTTTTGATTTTCTGTACGAATTTGTCACCACTGGCGCCAGTGATTTCAGGAGGATGCTGACTTTTTTTATCTATGCATGCAAAAATAAATTTTTATGCAAGTCGATGTTTACACGTGCTAATTTTATTTACTGGCGTGCCAGTTTTTATTGGCGCCACTAAATCCATGCATGTGTAAACGCACCTTAAAAAGTGTTTGCGCGTTGTTGACCGCACGCAAGTTGGAATTTCGTTTAGGTTGCGCTTCAAATATTTGTTGATTGTAGTTTATATGGTTTATTATGGCTAAAAAAAAGTGGTCACCAGAACTGACAATCAAATTTCTTGTAGGGTAAGAATCTTATCCGTGTTTATGGGATGTGCACCCAAAGCAGGTCGACGATCAATCCATGAACAAACCCAGACACAGCCTTTTCGTTATTTCTTTTTCTGTATTTCTTTTATCTTAATTTTTTTTCACTAAAAGTTCAGCGACTATTTTACAGGAAGGAAAGTTCCCTTGACATAGTTCGCACTGCGAAAAACCCTTTAAAAATGAAACTGGCGTGCCACTTATTCTTGTTTTCTCAACAAAGTGTAAACCTTTACTGGCGTTCATATAGAACTGGCGCGACCACTGGCGCCACTAAATCCATGCATTTGTAAATGCACCTTTACCCTTCAATTCGAATTAACATTTTGATTCTGAACTGTTTCCTATAAATAAAGTTTTTGCTTAATAATTCAGCGGGCGGTGAACAATAAGGGATGATTGTGACATGAACTGTTTTTAACTTTGACAGTACGTTTACTAAACTTGACAATTCTTACCGTTTTCGTCTCTACCATATTTTTGTCGCAATTTTATTTTTTTTCGTCCTAGAATCGCTTTTTAATGGAAGCATATACATTTTCCGTGCTATTGTATAACAAGTGGATCCTTATCGAGTGGGAAATTTTTTAGCATATTGAAACCTTATATAAAGGGTATCAGATAAGTCCCTGTGATTTACCATTAAGATATATAATTAATTAACATTTAACTCATGCGAGTGATCTACCGATAAATCCGGCATGTATAACTGAATATTTAGTAGTTCATATAATTAACTTATTTCAGGTTTTTAATAACCGGGCGTTGCCACTATTATAATTAGCGTAAAAATACAATTTAAAGACGAAGTGTATCAAAGATCAGAAGTCATTAAAATTTGTTCAAAAAATGTTCCTTTGTGATTTTTTATTATAAAGCCTGGTCCTCTCGCTGGTAAAAATTTAGCTTGCGTCGTAGTCAAAATCTGTTTTCGACCGCATGCACAAATTTACGTTGCGTATTATGGTTGTGCTCAGCCATACACTGCAATTTCTTGCCGAGAAAATCCCTTACATGTTTTCAAAAAAAACCTACGTTCATCCATCCGATTCCATATCGTGTGCATTGAATGCATCGACCGAAAACTATGGATGCGTACAACTTATGGAATGCGCAGTAAAAAGTTAAATTTTATGAGTGAAAAATGGATTGGTTCCCGTGCTTTTTCCATCATATTTTTAAAGATTGCTCGTCGGTTGTCTTGCGCACAATGTTTTCGCTGTCGTATAGGAAACCCCGCGGTGTCGGTTTGGTTGCCAACCGACGACTTGAACCAACGACGATCGTCCAGAACCGAAATCAGTCGTACGTGGACAATAGATATCAAAATTAATTCTAAAACTGGCTTTCAGTGATGGCCACAACACATTATTTTATGCGAGAAAATAGATTGTTTATTTGCCAGTAAAGAAGGATTTGTGCCACAATATTGCATTGTATTCATTTTCATTAAGGGCTAAATACGGTCCTGCTCACCTGTTAATGTATACTAAGTATATTAAGATAGGAGTTTCATAAGACGTAATCTTAGAGCACGCCTGTAATTTAGAAAACGACCCGCCAAGCGGGGAGTTTTCTAAAGTACAAGTGCTCTAATTGTCTTATGAACCGTGTATTTTATAATACTTTTTCTATTTGGGTCTTTAAAGTCTGAAAAACTTTAAAAAATATAGTAGATTTTTTCCATTTGAATTAATGTTTTCTTTTCGGGATGGCAATACTTTTACAATTTAATAAAATGTTACAAGGATCAAATGTGCCATGATAGAAAAAATTGAACACAACAAAGCTTCTTCCTATCCGTCATAATTAAAAATAAACATATTATTAAAGTTGATAAAAATGAGTCAGGAAGAAAGTTGTACTCCGTCAGAAATACGAGAAATTGCAGAAAATAATTTAGAAAAACTTTTAAAAATAATATGCAAAACTATTGAACAAAATAATAAATAATACTATTAAACAAAATATTGTGTCCACACAGAATCTGGCAGGAATAACAATTAATGCCCAGGAAATGTCTACAGTAACTATTAATATGTATATATAAAGTAATATGTATAATACTATATTGAATTAATATTAAAAATTAGTACTTTATTGAATAAAACTTTAGAAATAGAGCATAAACTAGAAGATATTTCTATTATTATTTTAGGTTATGTTGTTTTATAATAATTGTGACTAGAAATTAATTGACGGACACCGTCAGCATGTTATATATTTACGAGTATAGGTATTTCAGATAAATATCTAGTAAAAATAATCCATTTGCAAGGTTAAAGGTTAGTATTTTAAAGTTCTCTATAAAAATTTTTTGTCGAATCCATAATGCCAAGAAAACTATTTTCAACGAAATCAAAGTAGCTGAGCCTAAAATTCGAACCCTACTTGCTGCTAGTGGTGGAATACTATCGATAGTCAGCCCTATCGATAGTTTCCGAGAGTCTAAAGAGTTACTATCGATAGTATCGATAGTACTATCGAAACTATACCAACGTGGTAGAGTTGTTGAGTAATACATTTTACTTATGGACCTTATGGTTGACATACACTTTTTATGAAATTCTCCCAAACGTATGACTTCCCGCGTTTACTCATTTTTTAAATTTTAATTAAATTAATCAAAATTATGGAAGACAGCGAAACGTAGTACACTACAACAAAAAAGCACACATAATACTGAATTAATAGATCCGGGCCGGGGATTCCCTGTAGGATTTTCTTTAATTTGTTCATAAAGCAATAGATGGCAGCACCAACAGCAAGTAGAGTGCGTATGTGATTAAAAAAGAGACAACCTTTAAAACCGATTTATGATCTAGTGCTGAATTTGGTTTATTTTTAATTTAAGTTTTTTAAATCGAATTCCGTGAACTTAAATTTAAGAAATACTAATAACATGCGAGTTTAAACTATCGATGATTACTTAAAACAATCGATAGTTTTCGATAGTAACAAACTATCGATAGTATCGATAGTATTCCACCACTACTTGCTGCTAACATAAAAAAAATTAAAATTTCAGTTTCATAAAGTGGCAGGTTATTCAATTTTTTTGCATTTCATAATGTAGCCATTGTGAAACCCAAATAGAAAAAATAGTTTATCAGTCGGCATTGCGCATGATATCTGACATGTTACATGCGCAAGGTCCTATATCCATAGATATAGTATCGCATACAAATCTATGCGGGATGCACGTCGTCCACACTAGCAAAAATTTGTGGCGTACACTAAAATCTGTGGCGAAAACAAAATACAACACGAATATTTAAAAGTGTGGGATTGTGTGTGTCAGGTCGATGAACAAGGTATTCCCAAATATCGCAATTTCAGTTAAAATTGCGTTAGCAACAAATTCGATGGAATAAGTGCGCAAAATCCGTACCAGTACGCGGATTATTCTAACCGTTGCAGATCAGTTGGCAATCGATATATTTACTTCTGTGTAACTATTTCCGACTGCTACGCCAACGAACCTGATGTATCGAGATGATGGCTGCAATTTGTAATACCGAAAGGATTCGTAATTATTATTCAGATCTCGATTGATTTACAGCTTCGTAAAGTCTTAAAGTTAACGTCAATTTACGAGTACTATCTTACACAATAAAAGTATAATTACGATATTCTTTATGGACTTATTGAAAATGCCGATAAAAATAAACATTTTTAAAGACAATTTAATTCCTGTTTTCAAAAACCGGCTGGCCTCAGGCCCATTATTTATACTTTAAAACATTACATATTAATAAGAATAATTAAATATTCTTACCTTACAAGAAATACTGTAGAAATAATATTGTATAATTTCGACAGAATCGTGGCCAACATGAGACAAAAATGTTCTTAATTTTATTGTAAGAAACCGTTATAAATATGGTAAAGGCCGTATTAGACTAGGCAATTTTTTCTCTTGCGCCGGCAATTATAATGGCACGTATTCATGCGCAGTAAACCGTTTTCGATCAGCTGGAGCATTGCCAATAGTCAGAACAGCAGTTGGTATTGTCGAGATCCCTAAAATATCCCCAGAATTAGAGATGTGCAAACCTGTTCGTTTTGATTACCAGTTAAAGCAGCTACTGCTATTTACAAATAGGAGGTGCAAAAAGTTGCTGAATTAGCAGTCCATAAGTTTAATAAAGAATATAAACTGCTAATTTAAGTACCAGTGGGTTTAAATGGCCATTACCTGTTCATACCTGGTTCGGCCAAATAAAAAACAGTTAAAAATAACAGAATAATCCATGTCTACCCAATTGCGCCGGAAAGGGCAATTAAAATGGCGCGTGCTCTATTTCTGGTAATGAGAGACAGCTGATCGGGAACGGTGTACTGCGCATGAATCCGTGTCATTTTAATTGTCAGAAGAGTAGAATTTCTGACTGTAGTACGGAGAACGGTGTACTGCGCCTGAATCCTTGAATTATAATTGCCATTGCTGGCGCCATAAAAATTCCCAAGTGTAATAAGGCCTTAACATTGCATTTTGTTTTTAATATCTTACATTTTTGCCCCATCCACATCCCTTAGTACGGAGAACGGTGTACTGCGCCTGAATCCTTGAATTATAATTGCCATTGCTGGCGCCATAAAAATTCCCAAGTGTAATAGGTAAGGCCTTAACATTGCATTTTGTTTTAATATCTTACATTTTTGCCCCATCCACATCCCTTTTTATGGTTATTAAATTATAGAAATTGGAATAGAAAAAGGTGGCTTATTTTTACGATATTATCATTGGAGAAACATTTATTTTATATATTTTTTTTATCTCTCTCCAGCACCCTCGCCCCCCCCCCCCCCCCCCCCACGCTCTCCAATTATACAATTTCATTTCAACGATAACCCAAATTTTTTCAAACAAAATTAATTAATTATCTCTAGTTCTGGGTATACAAAATTTATATCGGGTAAGTAAACAATATCTATTTTTTCCATTATAACAATAGCATTAAATAGGATAGTAACAAATTAAAACACCAAAAATTCTCAGAAAAGTTATGATATATTTGAATTTACTTGTTCATCAGTATAATTAACAATCATTTAAATAGTTACTATATATTCATGCCATAAAACCCTAATTATCACCCTTATCATCATACAATGTTCCATATTGGGCAGAGCCGGAGAGGTAAAGATTGTTTCACGAAAAATGGATACGACTTAATGATTTGCTGGGTCGGTCCCATTGTGTCGACAAGAGCTTGGCAATAAACAAGGGAAGTATGAAGGGACGGACTAAGGAAAACAAGTAATGATATGATTATATTAATGTAATCAAATGAAATAAAAATTTTTTTAAATATTACTAGTCATATTTATTTACATTTATAATGTCATTCTATAGATAGTTCTGTTTCGCTATCGCTATCCTCATCAAAATTAATTATAACTGGATTAATTATACGATCCAGACTAATATAAGAAATTTTCTACAATTATTACTTGACGGACTGAATTTTTCCAACTACCTGGGGGAATATCATTAATACATTTTCGTATTAATTCTACAACACTAGAACTTAAAGTCGGAGAAATAATTTCAGACCTAACCAGTGATTTTAACTGGTGCCACATATGCTCTATGGGGATAAAAATGCAATAATAGGGTGGGAGCCGTAGCATTGTATGTCCAATTTCTTCTGCCAATGTGTCACAAACATATACTTTTTTTATACAAAATGTCTTTAAAACTTCTAAAAGATCACTTTTTTATAACTTTCTTCAAAATATATATCATTCGCCGCCATGTAGTTCTGAATCTCCAATTTTGTATTATTTGAGCTTGGAGCTTTATGTAATTGGCGACTGTGATAGCTCGCATTGTCCATTACTATCACGCTATTCTGAGGAATGTTTGGTAAAAGACAATTCTTGAACCATTCCTCAAAAACCAACAAATTTTACCGCAAAAAGATATTTAAATATAAATTAAGCAACCTAAACTACCTGCCTATATTTAATTATAATTATTACAATCCGGTCCTTTCCACATAATAATAACAATCGGTCATAAATAATGGGATGGCCACAGGTACTTTTACTGCAGTCATTAAGTTATATCCATTTTTCGTGAAACAATCTTTACAAATTTTATTTACCTGCATCCCTAATTATAATTAATAATTGTTATCATTTTAAGTAGGTGTCTCCTTAATTAACACAAGTGGGTTTAGACAGGTAATTGATTTATTGCAGTAAAGGTCAAGGGTAAATGTAGACTATACTAAACCTAAAGTATATAATTACATTTGTATATACATATATCATACAAATAGTACCTATTATTCATCATCCTCATCTAAACTATTAGCTGAATCACTCTCGCTCATACTTTTTTCCCGACTAAGGGTTCGTCAACGCCATTTTTTCCATCGAATTTAAAAAACAACTTGTGATTTGACAGCGATTTATATCAGTTTTGTTTGTTAGGTTGAATTTGACAGAAGTGAATCATTATTATAAAACATATTCTGCACGATGTCTGCGAGTGCAGAGGAACATTAAAAATAAAATTATCCGTATCGTACAGAACAAAATGTAATATTTGATGACAATATTTAGGAGCGATCCTAACCAAACAAAAAACCGACCACATATAGTATTCAGCTGAATTTAAAATCCCTTATAATCGATGGGCCTTGCCACTGATTCAACAAAAGTGTTTCTACAGTAGCCTTTCAGCGAAGTATCTGCATGGGCAAGCTTGAGTGGAATAAATCCTTTACCATCACATAATCATTACCATTTATTTTGCAATATTGATCACCCGAATAATGAGCTCGTAAATTAGATGAACCTACATAATTTACGACATAATCATCATCGTTTATATAGCATTTAATCATGTTTCCAATTACCGCACGTTTTCTAAATAAAAGCCGTAAAAAATCAATCTCGTGAATAGAGTGATCAAGTGGCGTACCGTGGATTATATTGCATTTTTATTACCGGATCATATACATTGTAAATTCGGTTATGGTCGATAAGGGCTATTAAACGGATTAATAAACTAAAAAGTGACACAACATTTGTTCTTATCTTTTACTTAACTGGACAATCACTTACGTTCGGGTATTTTACAGCCCTTTTTGTAATTTATGGGATCATAATTTGCCGCTGCACAGTGTGGCCAGCGAGCGGCGATAGGGGACAAAGATAAAAGGCTCAGTCGAATAAAAATTTCTTAAAGAGTTTCGTTTACCAATATTACAGTATATGATAATCCTGTTTTCAGCTGATTGGGCAATTTCTTATTGATCGTGTATCGACGTTATACAAGGTGTCCGGGAACATGTGGGAAATCTCCCGGATATGAAGAAAACACGTGAAAAGAATACTATAGGTTCATATAAACTTCTTTCGTATCGGCCTCCTCTTCTAAGATATGGGCTCCCAAAGAGCACCAATGGAATCAAGTTTTTTACACATAATGATTGAACCACCTGGTATATTTCAATTATTTTTTAATATGATGTATACCAGGTAAGACCCGTCAAATTACTACCCAAGAAACTGTTGTGAATTACTCACAGCTGCAGGGACGGACTAGCTGTAACACTCATGGGCCCATTTTTTTTACGCCCTGTATGATGAGAACTTTGGACAATGTTTTTTACATACCTTTAACTATTGGCTAAAAATTAAGTACTCTTCATTTATGTCGCTAATCCTAACCGTTTTCGAGAAAAAGTCATTTTATTTGCACTGAGTACCCTAACTGCTCATGGGCTAAATTAATATGAAAAAGCGGAATCTTGAAGGTTGAACATTGGATCGGAACAAAGATGTATCTTTTATTGAAATACCCGAAGCACATGATGTATATGAAATGCCGTTTTTTCGAAAACGGTTAGGATTAGCGACATGAATGAAGAGTACTTAATTTTTAGCCAATAAGTTAAGGTATGTAAAAAATATTGTCCAAAGTTCTCATCATACAGGGCGTAAAAAAAATGGACCCATGAGTGTTACAGCTATTCCGTCCCTGCAGCTGTGAGTAATTCACAACATTTTCTTGGGTAGTAATTTGACAGGTCTTACCTGGTATACATCATATTAAAAAATAATTGAAATATACCAGGTGGTTCAATAATTATGTGTATAAAACTTGATTCTATTGGTGCTCTTTGGGAGCCCATATCTCCGAAGAGGAGGCCGGTACGAAAGAAGTTTATATGAACCTATAATATTCTTTTCACGTGTTTTCTTCATATCCGGGAGATTTCCCACAAGTTCCCGGACACCCTGTATAGAACAAACCCGAACATACTATCATCATGTCTAAAAGTATGAAAATGCCGATGAGCTAGCGAGATCCGGATCCGCTCAAATTCTCCGGGGCGCAGAACCGGCCTTTGGGATTACAAAACAGGCAACAAAAACAAAATTAGAAGAAAGATGGTCGAAAAAACAACACCTATCTCGATGGCAAGGGTTACCTGGTCAAATACACGCATGTGCCATAATTGGAAAACTATCGAAAATACTATCAAATGGGGTGCTAACCCTGACACGACCCCAGTTAAAATAAGTGATGGGTCTGCTAACAGACCACTGTCACTTGCGAGAACACCTTCAATGGATAGGTATAAACAACGGATCCATTGAATGAAGACCCTGCGGCAAAGAGGATGAAACCGGGTTTGTTCGGAACAAACCAGCCAACCAACCAACCATGTCTAAAGAACTAAGGAATGAGATACCTATACTACTTGACTTTAACTTATTTCGTCTTATTTTGTATGTACTTTTTCAATTTTAGGAATATTTATTACTATACTCTATTCATTTTACCAATTCGGGAGAATAAACGAACATCAATGCGTGATAGCCACGTGCTCGATGCATAAACTTATTGCAATTAGTAAATCGCCGATAAAACTGTTTTTCTAACAGAGTCGTACTTCAGTCTAGGCTATTATTTCAGGTCTATTTATTCGCGGTTCGAAATTGTACTGTTATATTGTTCTTAATGCGACCCTGTGTACTGTTCACGAGCTCGTGGCGTATATTTGTTTTGGTCTTCTGAATTGGGAAAATGAATAGAGTATAGTCTTTTTGTATATATGTGTAATTACAGTTGGATTATTAAGGAGGGAACTTTGCAGTATGTCTAGTATTTGCAAATTAAAACGAATCCTAACTAGTAGATTTCCCATATACGATTTGGTTATTAAAGATTTATAGTTTATAAAAGTTTTATAGAAGCCTTTTAGTTTTATAGAAGGCGATTTGAAAATTTATTGTATTAAGCTCTACTGTAATAGCATTTTAGTTTAAGTATCTCGATATAACGTACATTACATAGCAAGATGGTTGCGTAAACTTTTTCGCTATATAACTTGGTTGTTTATGCCCTCTAAATGCAGTTACACATCTTTTATGAAGTGAATCTGTGGTTTACTCTTTTAAAGAGTATAAAAATAATCCCAGGAAAAATTAATCTGTTGTACCTCACAATACAGGGTGTTATGGAAATAACGTATTATATTTAAACCAGCAATTCCTGAGATAAACACAAATTGAAGAAAAATAGCCATAAATAGCGCTTTCAATTCATTCAGCGGTAAAAGTGCCCTGACGTCAAACCAGAAAAACACCTGTGTCGCAGTGCCACATGTACACCTTAAACTCTTTAGACAAAATAAAATAATTTAAACACTTTTCCATTCTGTAATACCTTTTTGTACAATTAATTGAAGAACATTTACTACTGACTATGATTTAAACAACCCGAAAAAACATATCTAATAGTAATAGTCACGTACGTTAGGAGGTCAAATGCCAATGACCTCTTGACGCCTTACATCGGCTGAGCGAAGTAGTTTCATATAGCGCCGCACGCGTGCGTCTGTTAGTTGAAGACCTACCAGCGGCCGGATACGTTGTGTCTCGTCGATCACCAACACACTCTCAGCAATCCGCTCTGTTTTTTCGGTTTACGCGTGTATCTTGCCCGTACATAAATAATCTTTGAATAGTGTTTTTATTGACGCGTTGTTTCTGGACGTCAAATTTCTCGCGTGTAATATCTAATAATCTGTATTATTGTATTTTCAAAAGCTAACTATCGGTTCTGTTTCACTATTACTGTGTGTACATAAAATGTTTCCAGGAGTGTTCCCATGAAAAAGAAAAAAAACTGATTGTGTTTGTGCCTGGATTTCCTCGCTCTTTTGGTATAAGGATAAATACAAGTAGGTATAAAATAATTTATTTTTATAATTTTATATGGAATTTCAGTGTTACATTAAGTTTGGCAACATTGCCATTGGCTCTGGGTGAAACGTTGTACAGTAACGTGAACTGACCTGTGAGTAAGAGTGTTTGTTACCCCACTTTCAAAACGGTCGATTTAAAAAAAAAATATGTAGCGCTTCTCTAGGACACCCAAGGAGTCACCCATTTAAATATAATACGTCATTTCCATAACACCCTGTATAAATATAAATATTAGTTGGTATAGATAAATCTTGAAAACTGAACAATTTAGTACTTAGGACAAATTCGACCTATAAATGATAAATTTTTGCCTTTTTGTCTACAAGTCGCGGCACTGTGCTGTTTATGGAGGACTGTACTAATTAAAAGGGGAACTTAAAATGTCTTTAAAAATTTCACGATTTTATGAACTCTTTTTCGCAACAATCCTATAAAAAATTGATAATTGTTCTGTGGTGACTGAGGGTTATTAAACTGATTTTAATTAAAACGTCGCAAAATTGCAAGTTAAATTATACCAATTCTATATTATAGCATCATCTTGTGCAACAAAATGGTAAAATCAGTGTATTATGATAGTTAAGGTATACTTAGTTATTGATGGCAATCACGCTTTATGGATAATAATAACGTACTTGCAGACAAATAAAAAAGTACTGAGTTGTTTTGTTTATTAAAAGCTTTGTTTTTGTCGCATCCATCTGGCCTCAGGCAGAATATTTCCAAATTGAAAATATACTTACTGTCGAGTTATTCATTACCTCTTAGAGAGGTAATTTGTCCCATCACCGATACTAATATTGTTATTTCAATGACCGTATAATTTGGTATTATTCTGAATATAACTGTACAGGTATTTTCGACCATTCGGGGGGGTGGTGGGGGGGTGCTGGGGGGGATTATTATCAAAGATAGAATGTTGCTGTTTTCACCGAAGCGCGAAATATTGTGGTCAAATTTTTCATGGCTCTTTTAGTTTCTAATCTACAGGGTGATTTTGCAATTTTTTGCTTTTTACAAATCATTCGTATTTCCATTATGCGTTAATTTCTCAAAAAGGTAAAAACTGACCTTCTTAGAGATTCTACTTAAATTAATGGGTTTGTTTAACTGGTTAGCAAAATATTCTTATTTTTGCGAACCAAAAAATGTAATCGGTCTGCCAAAATGGCTAGTTGGTCAGCAACTTATGGACAGCAAACATTTCTGAATCGTGACAGTGCCCTGGGAAAACAAGTGAAAACCCGCCCCAGCTACACTTTTTGTCGCCGATTTCCTTCTGCATTAGTCAAAAGAAAACACAAGAAAGTTACATAAATTGACAGTGCCCTGGGACCTCTGAGGTAAACTGCTTCTAGATATGTTTGTTTCTACTGGCCAATTGTAAGCTCTTGCTGACCAAGTAATCATTTCGCAGCTCGGCTTTTAATAATGGCAAACCATTTAATTACTTCTCTGAATTAATTTGCCTAAATAATTTGTTTATAAAATTTATTTTTTGAGATATTAACAAATGTAAAATTTTTTAAACATATTAAATATTTCTATAATTAATTGAGCATACTTTATGCCTAATAAAAATGTAGAGTTATTTATATTTATATTGAAATAGAACCCAAAAATGCGACACATAAATTCCAAATTTTGACAACTATTCTAAAAAACATGCCAACGTACTTTTCATAAATAATAAAATATTAGAGAGATTTTTCGAAAGTAGTCCATTAAAGATTTGTCAAGTTTTCACCATTTGCATTTGTTTCTAATAAATTGACCACCACCTATTGTTATAAGCAACGTAAATTATTAAAAATTAAGCATTTTTGGGTTGTTTTTGAATATCACTATAAACCACTATTTGATTTTGCAAAGCCCATATTAATTACTTAAAAAAATATATAGGGTGTCCCATTTAAATTTTTTATTTTTGTCACAAATGAATATTACGAAAGCGAAAAGCTTTTTATACTTTTCCACTTTACTTGCAATTCTCTATCTATCAAGATCAGATCATTTACCTCATTGATAAGTAACGCGTCTAAAAAGGGAAACTTTTCTGAACCACCCTATATTATATTAGAAACTATGATAGCAATGACAAATTTGACACCGGAATATTGCGTTTCGATAAAACGTGGGAAGCTAAAATGATAACCGCAACATCCCCAGAAAGTACTCAGTACAATTATAGTTTTGTTTCCTTGACCGTTTTTTAACAAATTATAGGTAGTTTGTTCCTGGATCTCGGTCGCTTTTGAAATGAAAATCCAATTTCGTCGGAACTATGTGAACATAAATAAAAAAGGCGTATAAACAAAATTGGAAAGAAGCAACATTTTTTGATGGTGTTAAAAGCAAAATTCCTATTTTATGTTAGAGTTAGTTATGTTTAGAATGAAAACAAGAAAATATATAAATGATAGAATGGACATGCCTTGTACAATTCTCACCCACTTACACTAAGATAGCATTGAAAATAACATTTTGTCACGTTGTTTAGTGGATGTGAACTAAACAATTTTAGCAATAAGGCAGGTTAATATTTAGTTAGAATAAAATAGAAGGTATGCATATTTAAACAATTTACATTTTGGGTTTTCGACCTGTTTATACCTTTACAATAGGGTTTGGGAATTCCTATATTAAAATTACTTGGTGCCATCAGTGTTCCTTTTATGATGGTAAAAATTTGCATTTAGTTTGATGTAATTATATTATTGTAAATGTTACTAAGGATATCTGTTTCAGTTCTAAAATTGATCGTATTATTGTTTTTCTTATATTTCTTTGACGTTGCGTTTTTTGTAATTTGTTTCGTAATCTAATACTTAAACTTCGTCGAAATTAAAGTTGTGAAGGTAATTTAATGAGTCTTTCGATAGAGCAGTTTGGAATTGATTCGTATGGCGTAGACTGGTTTTATGTTCTTTCATTCTATTTTTGAGATATTGTTTTGTTTGGCCAATGTAAGTTTTAGGACATTCGGAACAATCTATTTTATATATCAGATTTGTTTGATTTAAATTTGGTTCTATGGGTTTTAATTTATTAAAAAGTTTTTTTTATTTGGTTATACGGTTTTTCTGCTATGGTTATGTTATGTGGTTTAACTACCTTTTCGACTTTATTATTTATTTCAGGAATATGCGGAAAAGAGATATATTTTTTTTCTTTGACATTATTTGGTGTATGGGTTGTATTGTTGTAAATTTTATTTATTTTATTTTTAATTAATGGTTCAGTGAATTTTTTGGGATAATTATTAATTTTTAGAACATCTCTGATTTTACTAAGGTTTGGTGGTCTATTATCAGTGTGTGATAATAGGACTGCTCGATCAACTAGCGAATTAACTGTACACTATACTCAGTTTTGATTGGTCAAGTTTTAAGATCCTGTCATTTGTATTAATTGTAGTGTTCCTATAAAATGTACCGGGAAGCCAATATTCAGCCAATTGAAAAATTACATGTGATTTCCTATATTCAACTTAATGATTCATCATCCGGTATACTATACAGGAAGGAATCTTGCACTGTCGAAAAATATATACGAGTCTATAATACGCAATATCGACAAGTTTGCAGGATATTCCAGGAAGAGATACATTTGAAATTCCAACGCACAACACTTAAAACTCCTGCGATAACATCTCCTGTTTAACAAAGCGGCAAAGTCGAACGAGTTTCTTCGTTTCTTGTCGCACTTATAACGTGCAGGATGAAAACAAACGATAACGTCACAAATCGTACAACAAAATACATTAATACTGAATAAATGTTCCGTGTAGATCTTGTTACGAAAAAGATCAATATTTTATCAAAATATGCCATTATCATTTAATAAATATTTTGATCTCGTTGGGATTTTGATTTTTTGCTAAAGCAAATGTCAATATTGCTTATCGATTTAATTTCGTGAAAAGCTGAATGGATTTCTCGGCAGCTTCTTTTCGTCTTTTTAATGTAATATAATGTGACTTGTCTTTTATAGCAATCTTGACATTACAAAATGCGCCAGCGTAACGCTACATTTTATTAAAGATTTTACATCAAGGAGGATACGCCTTTGGTTCACAGTCTTTGAAGAAGTAAACAATTCACATTCTTAGGTGGATTGTAAACAACTTTAAAGAAAAATAATCGGGGAGCTCTGAATATTAGTACAATTTTTCTTTGTCGTTTTCTGTTAATTAGACAAAGACATTACGTCGCTCTCGAGCGTTCGAAACATAATTTTTATGAAGCCCTTATTGGAACTGCCATCTTTCATATCTGCTTTCACGTTTGACACTATCAAATTAACAACTGCCATATTTGTGATTATTGTTAGATTACCAATTCTTTGTTGTTTTTTCTATTTGGGTTTCATAATGGCTACATTATGAAATGCAAAAAAATTGAATAACCGGCCACTTTATGAAACTGAAATTTTATTTTTTTTTATGTTGGCAGCAAGTAGGGTTGGAATTTTTGATTTCGATGAAATTTAATAAACTAATCACAAAAGTAAATAGTCTTCCACTATTTTAGCTGTCATTTCGTTAAAGATGAAAATTTTGAAGCGAAATTTTAGGGTCAGATAGTACTCGATAAGATCTTCAAAATGAGGTATCGCAACACCCCTCTTCCCTATTCAAAATCAGGGGGCTGTGTGTTACGGAGATGAAAAAAGCGGAAAAGTTATTCCCCCTCGAATCAGAAATCGACGGGTCCGAGCGATTTTCTACATTTTCATTCAAAGTTTTGCATATTCTTTTTAAAAATTGTTCTAGATTATTTTCTGCATTTATTCGTATTTCTGACGGAGTACAACTTTCTTCGTGACTCATTTTTATTAACTTTAATAATATATTTATTGTTAATTATGACGTATGGGAAGAAGCTTTGTGGTGTTCAATTGTTTCTATCATGGCATATTTGATACTTGTAACATTTTATGAAATTGTAAAAGTATTGCAAGCCCAAAAAGAAAATATTAATTGAAATGGAAAAAATCGGCTATATTTTTGAAATTTTTTCAGACTTTAAAGACCCAAATAGAAAAAGTATTATAATATACGGTTCATAAGACAATTAGAGCACTTGTACTTTAGAAAGCGCGTGCTCTAATGTAATGTCTAGTGAAACTAGTATCTTAATATACTATTTCAGTGTTGTGTGTTTCAATGTATGTTTCAATGTAGGTATTGTTTGTGGAAAAAATATTAATTCTTAATTCAATATGGTAAAACTTTGCTAAGTCTACCTTAAACTGGATAAACATATAGACTTTTGAGTCACCTCCGTTGATTGTATGTTTTTTCTTAACCATCCATCTTTCTCTTTTATTGGTAGGTATTTAATTAACCAGTATTAATCAGTAAATTACGTTTTTCAATTTATTGAAAAAACAAAATTTCTTAACGGTATTCAAAATTGTCTCCGCAAGAACTATATTATAGTATAACTGATGCCATATAAAAATTAAATCTTTTCAACTGAAAAATGAACTTAAAACCTGGTTCGGAAGAATACAACAAGTTTCGGCGAAGCTATCTTCGCGATTGCCACAACGTGGTTATGCCAAGACATATTTCCTCCCAGATTTACGCCCAGCAAATTAATAGATGAAGTCAGTGGGATTGCGTGTCCGTCCATGACTATATCCGGTTCTGTAATATTAATCTTTCTAGAGAAAACGCTTGGGTTGTTTAGGCGTTAAATTTGACTGGTTACCAAGCCAAAATTTCTTCCAGGTCTTTATTGAGGCGTGATAATTCATGCTGTCTGCGAAGATGTGCATCGGCAGCCGATGTTTGTGCATTCAAAGAGAAATATGAGATATGCTATCGTCAGCAAAACTAAATATCGGATTTTTAGTTTCCACTAGAAGGTCGTTAATGTGGAGTAAGAAGAGAACAATATGGACCCTTGAGGAACACCGGCATTGATGGTGAAGGTGTCCGAGCGGAATCCGTCAATCGCCACATGTGGAGAGCGGTCCTTAAGAAAGCTAGACAATCATGCACAGAATCGACTGGGCATACCGTTAGATCACAGTTTACGTAGAATTCCCTCATGCCAAACACGATCGCCATCCCCATGATATTCGATTTCGTTGTTCCAAAGATGGCTGACATAGGCTAGAAGATCTCCAGTTGATGTGGACTTCCGAAAACCATATTGATGATCGCTATTAATGTTACTCCCTACAAAACTTACTCGACGCCCATGCTATTGATCATCCCACGCCACATATATTACATCGGTTTTTAATCTAATAATCAGGACGTAGTGATACAGTACGTATATTATACCAACAGACCAGGTTACCGATATACATCCGTCGATCTAGTCGATATATTATCAGTAATAGCCGGTTCTAACGGAATCGACTATAATCATTTCGAAAAAGTTCCCATAATACGGCCTGTCGAACGTAATTAACAAACGATATGATCTCGTCCAATAAAATTTGAATTTAAATTTTTTGGGGCAATTTACCACCCAGTATAAGGCTCCCCGGGGGACGACTGATATCAATAGATCACTGCAACCAAATGTTGGCACAACAAAACCCGACCGAAAAATTTGCAAAATAATTCGTTTAAAAGGTTAATAAATGAGTTTAGCCTGTACCGTAATTAATGGTAACCATGAATAGGCGTGAAAGAGCTCATTGTTTAGCTCCAAATAGCCCTAAACCAATCGTTAGGCCTTCTAAGATATGATCTTTGGCCCGATTCTTATGGTAATAAGCCACTGGTGTTTTTATTGTTAAAAAGATGAGGCCTATAAAATAATTAAGCTTCCTTGCATTGGTAAAAGAGATCGATTATATTACGATAAGGGGCTGGGGATCCCGTGAAAATTACCGCAGGAAGGCCGGTTGATGGACCTTATTTTCACACCTTCATAGTCGAGTTAGATCGGAGATTGTGGCTTAAAAGAAGAGAATGTCGGATGGGTCGTTTGTTAAAGCTGCGATTTATAATTAAGGTTAAGCTATTACTGTTTCAACGATCCATTTCACCGGATATTGTACTGAAGGGTGTCAGTTTGAAGGAAAGGGTTGTTAAATGATATCATCTATTGGTTCTGATATATCAGCATCAGAAAAAGAACTGATGGCTTTAAGGTAACTCGTCTTGAAGAGAAATAATTATACTACTACTGGCGAACAAAGCCGTATCCCCATAAAGCGTATTCTTCAATGCTAATATTTCAGAGTGTGATTGATTGCTTATTTTATATAAATCGGGAAGCAATTTGGTCTATATAAGAAAAACTATACATTAGATAGTATGCAAATATTTTCAATATAGTGGGACTTCAGGTAATATATGTCGATGTCAACTTGCTTATTTCAACTGGAGCACCCTATAATTACAGTGAAAACTCTCATAACGGACACCTCTAATAAGCGGACATTTTTTCATAGTCCGGAACTAGGTATATGAAATTCCATGAAAATCAACCTCTTTTGGGCGGACGCTCCTTTGGGCGGACGCGGACAGGCTGTTTTCATACAAAGAGTGCGAAAACCCTCCTTTAAACGGACAAAAATTGTTTTAAGTATTAGGCAATGGCAGATAATTGTCGCGTTTTGAGTCTGAAAGAGAATATTGATGTTGTGGAAGATTGTAATTTGATAACAATGATTTAGGCGCGTTCATTAACATTGATAGCAATGTGCTATTAGAAGATGATAGTGACCCCATTCCTATCGGTTATGTTGCCCAAACTGAAACCACATCACTATCTGACGACTCTGATGAAGATGTTGAATGCAGTAATCAAACAAATGTCACCAATTATCACAAGCCATGAGTATGGTAAAGGAATTATAAGAGTATGCAAATAATAGAGGTGACTCTACAGCAATGGAATTGTTATCAGACTTGGAATTATATTTTCTAGATTGCAAGTTTTAAAACGCAAACACTTCAAACTACGTTATTAGATTTTTTTAATACTACATGCTAACTAAAACTAGTGGATTTTTGTTATGTTATGTTTATTTGTACATGGCAACTTTGAATTTACATATTACCTAATAACAAATTTCCCATGGACGGACACCTCTATTAGGCGGACACATTTAGATGGTCCCGTAGGTGTCCGCCCAAGAGAGGTTTCACTGTATTAAATTTTTGGATTCTACTAAAGATTCTAGGTGGATTTTTTATGTCCTGTACCGTAATCTGGGGTGAATTTGATCGTTAAAAAAATTCATTTTTAAGTATTGCCAAGGAACTTAAAGTAATCTTTATGAACTTTTGTCAATTAGATTGCTTTCAATAAAAGTGAAAACTTCTGATAATCACAACATCGTGTGACTATAACTTTTCGGTAAAAAAATCTAAATATGCGCGATCAATTTCATGCTCTACTTGGGGTTAAATTGATCAGGGTATATTTAGTGCATTGAGATGATAGAAAATCATTTACACAACAGTCAATTTAACCCCCATGAATATTTCTTAGTTTGTAACATTTTTATTGCTTTATAACTGATGGGGGCGAAATTGATCATTGCCTATTTGATGTTACGTTTTATTAAGTTTATTTTAGTTTTTAATTATTATATCTTCTCTTAGAAGTTTATTTAGAACTCGCTCTGGGCAAAATGGTGATAAGCCTGTGGCCTCAAACGAGGAAATAATAATTCTTTTTACAGCGCTAGATTCGTTTTCTATTTGCGGTTTTTGATCCATATGGAGAAGCGTAGTATTAAGAAGTTGAGGGAAGTCTTTCTTGTCTATGGAAGTCAATGTAGGATGAGAATTTTTCCAATTAGTTAAAGTTTCTCTCCAAGCCATTTGAAAAGGTCTGAAGAATCCGACATCTAAGGGTTGGGTTAAATGGGTTGAATTTTTAACGAGACAAACGAAACCCACATTGTTTTCTTCACACAAAGAAATAACCTCGTTAGTAAAATGGGAAGATAAGTTATCTCCAATTATAATTTTGCGACCCTCTAGACGTTTAGCGTGCGGCAAAAATGTTAGAGTAAACCAGACGGTGAACGATTGCGCGTCAATCCAGCCATGTTGGGTGCGATTGTATCTTGCTCCTGCAGAACAACATCTACCTGTACAACATGGCAAACCTTTGGGGCCATTTTCGATCCACTGTAACCACATCTTATCGGCCTTGTATATAATATAGGGTGGTAAAAGCATCCCTGAGGCAGAAGAACACATCATGATAGTGGTCCCTGACTTTGTAAAATTAAAAACGCGTTCGGGATACTTTGTACCACGTCGAAATATCATTTTCTTTTGACCGGGATTATCTTGAACATTGGTCTCGTTATAATTGAAAATATTCGTAGGAGGACTATTTTCCAATTCTTTTCGAAGATTCTCAAAATATGTTAAGACTTTCTCTTGAACCATCGGCTCTAGGTCGTTTAATATTTGTCGCAATTTTTTGTGTAACATCACTTTTATGTCTCTTTAACAGAGAATATACCCAGTCACTGCCAGGTAGATTATTGGTCAAAGTGGGCACTTGTCTTTATAGGAACGTGTCCCAGGCTTTCTTACATAATTTCTTACCATATTTATTGCCTAAAAACCGAAAACAGCTAAGTTGTATAAATAAACTTAAAATCAAAGTGATCAAATTCGCCCGGACTCGAGATCAATTTCGCCCCGTATACATGATCAATTTGACCCCACTATAAAAATTTGAATATACCGCTTAAAATCATATGTTTACAGTAATGGCGTCCATGTTAGTGTTGTAGGAAAGCATTACATTATTGAGATTTAAGAAGAAAACCGAACGATTTTTCACCAGTTTTTGTGTACACGTGAAAGTATATAGCCTTAAAAAACAATTAAATATAAAATGGCTTTAAAAGCACCAGTTTTTATTAGAAAAAAATGTACTTACGGGGAGCAGCACTAGAAATCTGCCGGACACAAAATAACTTTAAATTGCTATGTTGTCAGATCTTTTAAAAATGTTTTTAACCCTGAGAAAATACGAAATATATTAAAAAGGTTCCAGATATCAATTTCGCCCCCAAAGATCAATTACACCCCGTATTATGGTACCTAAATGTTTGACATATGTAAGGTTTTATGTCTAAAATGACGTTTGAATATCTTAAAACAATTATTATTTTTTCTTATTAAGAAGCCGTCATTATTTAATATGAGTTGGATTGCCTATTGAAAAGGACTTGCTTTAATAGATTTTTTATAATATGTTTATAACTATTAAGATAGGGTGTTCAAACGACAAGATTAATAAGAATTTGAGAAAACTGCAAAAAATCTACATTTGCAGATAGAAATCTCCAAATTTTATAATTGTTCTATTTAGCCTTAAAAATAAAGTTTGTTTTAGGTTCTCTATTCTAAAAATTTGTAGTTTTCGAGATATTCGAACTTTTCTAACTAAAATTGTGTGGTTTTATATCTTATTAATAGGTATACTAAAATTGAAAAACTGTCTAAAATAAAAAAATGGTTTATTTTAAAATTTTCTCAACGATATATAAATGTCATATTATTTTTTTATTGCCTTGAATAAACTCTTAAAGGATAAAAAAGTACATCAAAATAAATACAGAATTTTCATTGGCAACTTAAAAACCGAATATTATAGTTATTTAATGCCCAAATCTCTAAATTCATGTAAATTTGGCAGTGATTTGTTCCTAAGCAAAGGATTTCTCAACGTAATTCCCGTATTTTCACAATAACTCTGATATTATTAACAACCATGTAACGCGAGTGTATTTTTGGTGACAATAAGTTTATTCATACATTATGGCAGCTGTGTTTATTCTTACTTGGTGGATTTATTTAAAAATTCTACTTTGTTCAATATTGATAAAAGGCACGATTACTGATTGGCGCTGGCGCGTGTCGTCAACATATTTTATAATCGATTACATATTATTGTATTTTAGAAGGAAAATACTTTCTATTAATTATATATAGAATAGATATTAACTCTAACGCCATTTTTTAAACAACTGACAAGGATGCATATTGATTGTAAATTAATAAAAATAGAACACATGTATAGGGTGTCCCATTTTTGACACTTTTATATGGTATCTCTGTTATTGTTAGTGCTATCAAAAAAGTAATGTAGGTGTCATGTACTCTTTTTGGGTCCAACTTCAAATGATAAAATCAAAATATGAACATTTTCGCTCGCTTAAGAGGTACGGGAGAAAATCAAGAAATTTGCAATTTCAAAATTACTGTATATTTTCTTATTTAAAAGAGATACAGAAAAGTGTTTTATACAAAAGTTTCTTTATAATGATTGTTGAATCATCTGCCGGTTTCAGAATAAGTATACGGGGTCAGGTAAAACAGTTATCGGTCCCAACTCCATTTTTTTTTAATAGAACTTCCTGTATATCTTAATCTAGAAGGATAGCATTTTAAATTATCTTTTCAAATATATAACACACCATGGATAATATTTGTTTTCTAGGCGATTTATTTAAACCTTATTACTTTAAACCACAGTAGGCCATGAAACAAAAGCTAATATCCTAGAGATAACTATGTTAACATTCTAGTTGTTATTAACATTTAACGTCAATTTCGTTTTTACATATTCATTTGTGATTGTGATTGATGTTACAAATTTGAAAAGAGAGTTTAAAATGCTATCTTTTCAAAATTAAAATATACAGGGCGTTTCATTTAAAAAAATGAGGTTAGGCACGATAACTTCCTTACCTGACCCCGTATAATTATTCTGAAAACGGCAGATTATTCTGTATATTCAACTTCTGTATAAAACATTTATCTGTATCTGTCAATGTGTCACCGAGCAAAAATTTTCTAATTTTGATTTTACCATTTTAAGTTTGACCCAAAACGGGTACATGAACCTACATTACTTTTTGGATAGCACGAACAATAACGGAGATACCCAATAAAAGTGTCGAAAATGGGACACCCTGTACAGTGTACCCTCTCCATATGGAAAACTTTTTATTGCTGATTTCTCAGACAATTTTATTCTTGATAAAGTTTCTGTATCGTCTTAAACTGAAAAGGCACTCATTGAAATTGAAGAAAACTGTAGTGCATACGAGAGATGTTCAATGTCTTAAAACTTGCTCAAGAGTAAAGCGCTCTTATTTCTCGTTTTAGATTAATTTTCATTTTGTAAAAGTTGATTAGAATTAAAAGTTATGTCCGAATACTATAACACTTAACAAACGAAGAAATTACCTAGTTTTCGTTATTTATAATTGTTCTTGAACCATTCAAGAAAATGATGCCAAAATTAGTTTATTTTTGGAATAGTTAGGTTTAAACCAAATTTATTTAAGACAGTATGAAAGATACATTACATACATTAAATATTACATTGGCATTATTGTAGGCAGTCATTGATAGGTTAAAGCATTGCATATTGTAACCAAATCGTTGATATCTTCTTTGTCTTGGCATTTTCACTGAAAAAGGCTAGCAGCGCCGACTCAGAACCAGGATTTTGAACTTTGTTTCCCGTACACCATTCTTTGAAACAGTTATATTCCTTGTCATATTTCGGGCGGCTTTTAGTTGGCAGCAGATCTTCTTCTACTATCTTTGCTGCTTCTCGAATTTCTGGTGGAGTAGCAGCAAAATCAAATTCCTCATGTGCATCCGCATTTTTCTGTTGTTAAAATAATATATTGTTTAGCGATATGGTAACCATATTCAAAAAATGCTATTTGCCATCTTAATATGTATTATTACCTAATTATTTTACCATCTGCGGCTATTTGAAATTGCTGTCTAATTTTTCAATGAAAAAGTCAAAAGGACATAAAATAGTATACAAACCTCGGTGAAAAGTTTCATTACTATTTCGAGATTTAGTTAACTACCGACTCTCTCGACAGGAATGAAAAACTTTCCACCTCGGTACGTTATATACTATTTTAATGATTTATTACTCGGACATACTATGTGTATAGCACGTGTTCGGAACCTGACATTACCAATATAAGAACTTGATTACTTACAAATTCCTATAAAATGGACATCGTTTGGTTTTTCCCCTTACCCTTCATACGTTCAGGATCTTCTTTACTTTAAAAATATCTTGTCTTCCCAATTATAAGGGTATATGAAAAGCCTGACGAGAAAACACACAAGACCGCTTAAATGTAGAATTGACCAGACTAATCAGAGGAAATATCAGAGAACGTGTTTGCACTGGACGTCACGTCATAGAATGACTTTTTTAAATAAAATATTTGGTGTGAAATCCTATTAACAAAATTACAAAATATCAAAATTGAAAATAATATAAAAATATTTGAATTTATTTACGCTCTCTTCATCTTGGGTGGTAGTAACGTTAAATCAAGATTCTCCTAAATTTTTACAGAAAAAAATATTTTTAGATAATGTTATGGGGTGGTATAATGAAAGTAAATTGTATGAAAACCAATTCATATTAGTTTCAAGTAGGGATTAGACCAGTGATCATCATAAAGAAATTTCACATATAACACATTATAACTCCTAATTCCTCTTTATGACATATAACTTCGGCAGTTTTGTGGCGTTCTAACTATGACAAGCGCAAAATCGCGGCAACATAAACCTTTTCGAGCGATAATCGTGTTGGTCAAGCGTATCGATCTACCACATTCGGATATGTTTCTGACCACACTTTTAGCACCCGTATTGAAAGACTTGTAGATTTTTGCGGTAGATTAGCGGGAACAATAAACCACATGACACGGTGGATTTTTAAATACAGGGCTGTACCTGAAATACCTACAATATGTGTTGAGTTTATTATAGGGTGTTCGCTAATTAATGGTACATGGCAAATCCCACTCCTTACGTAAAAATATTAGAATTTAATTATCTTACTTATATGGCAAAGTTGATATTAACTGAGATACACGGTGTTTAAGTTAAACATTCATTTTTGTTTTTGTCTAATAACTAAAACAGACGTTTTTTTACAAAATTTGGAAATTATGGTTTTTTAGGTCGAGATTGATTTTTTTTATGAAATTTTAATGTCTGCCGCATTATTTGCACATTTATTAGGTCATAACTTTTTTGTGCCTCAGTGTATTTAAGTTTTTAATGAAAATAATCCTTTTTTCATATTTATTACGTAAAAAAGGTATACCAAGTTAAGGTCGCCCAGAGTTACCGTTCCGGAGATATTTGCATTTAAATTGTTTAGTGCACCCAGCCCAATTATTATTAATTTGTAAACAAAATTTCTTCCTTAAAGTAACCTATGAGAAAACAAATAAAATTTAGAGATGCAGTTGCTATGGAACAGAAAATGTTTCATTTTTGAGTTTACAGTAAGTTTGTGTTTTCATTGCTGTTGGTTTCTTTCGACATGATATTTTCTAGGGTCAAAGTTATTTTAATTAAAGTAAGTTAAAGAACAATCCAATTGTTGTATTTATTATTCCCTCTTACCATTACTAGAACATTAATTATCATGTAAAAGTGAATTGGTAAGATGTAACAAAATATTATTTGATTGCCTGAGCTAACGCACTAAACAATTTGATTGCAAATATCTCCGAAACGGTAACTCTGGGCGACCTGAACTATATATACATTTTTTACGTAATAAATATGAGAAAAATATTATTTTTATTAATAACTTAAATACACTGAGGTACCAAAAAGTTATGACCGTATGTGCGAAAAATGCCGCAGACAGCGCCCCCTATATTGTACATTAAAATATCACAAAAAAATCAATTTCTAGTCCTAACAAAACCTAAATTGCCAAATTTTATAAAAAAACGTTAGATTCTCTCAAAGTTATTAGAGAAAAACAAAATTGAAGTTTTAACTTTAACACCCTGTAGCTCAGTTAATATCAACTTTCGGATATAGATAAGTATAATTAAGCTAATATTTTTACGTAAGTAGTGGTTTTTCCATGTTAATTTGCGGACACCCTGTAGACGTTTTCTGATGAAAGAACCAGTGATTCCAGTACAGGTCAGTGTGTTAAAGATAAGAAAGTTTATGTTGATTTTAACGAATTTGCGTTTATTGTAACATTAAATTACATTGTAACATTCATTTATTTTTCCTGCGACCACCTATGAAAATCAGAAAAAATGCACGCAAACTCGAAAATACTGGAACAAACCCGAAAAAACGATGCCACTTTGACAGAAAGTTTATTTAATAAATAAAACACTTTCGGGTGAACTGAATTGGGATACAAGGCGTGGTAAATGGAACTAGAGCAATATTGCACACTAAGAAAATTACATATATTTGCCTTCTTTTTAATTGTGGGGATCTTTTAAGGTTTTTTATTATGAATATAAAAGAAATGGTTATAGACAAATTATACACAAAAAAAGAAATATTTTGTTTAAAAACATAATACTCAAATAAATAGAATAATCTTGCGTATATAAATATATTTTGAAAACAAGTATTTTCAGGTATGAATTGAACCCATATCTCGTAGCAAGGAATTGATTTTTCAATAATTATAATATCTATTGATCCATTTAAATACTTGTCTTGAAAATATATTTCTTTGCGTAAGAATTATTTTATTTGAACTTTTCTTTATAAAATGACCTAAGGAATCACACCCTGAAATATTAGCACGTCATTAAGGAACACCCTGTATATTAAGGTTAGGTTCTGAGTTTCATTATTTTCCTGGCTGGATTTATTTATTCAAAGTTCAGATTAGTTTATACATTATAGTTTATAATCGCGTATTATATTTGTTGACGGAGGAAAAATTGTGTATCTTACTTAAATAAAAGTCGTTTTCTTAAACTCGGCGGATTTCTTCACTGGGCTGGCACCTTATCTTAAATGCATCCTCGTCTTCATCACTTCCATCACTTTCAACACTCACAAAAAAATTTTTTGGCAAAACAGGCGAGTCTATTCAATTTTGAGCAGAATCACGTCAATGAATTATTTTCTGCACGTCTTCCTAAAGCCAGTAATAGTACTTATAATTATACACATAAGTACGGTCCTGCCTAAAAGTACCTACATCCATTAAACACATCGAACCACATATAAATTTCCTAGTTTACCATTTCGGCTATTTGTATGTTCTTTGTGTTTATGAATGGGTGCGAGGTGTCAACTTTATTCTCTTTTCGGATTCCTGGGGACGCACTTTTCTATCTTGAACAATAACGTCTCACGCCTCACCTTCAATGAATGCAATTAAAGGCCATTCTTTATATCCTTGTCATTCTCTTGTACTAAAAGTTATGTTCACACTGGTTCTTTTTAAGACTTGTTGGCTGAAATTTTTGCAAAAGCGTTCCATCAATCGGGTTACCGAAGGTATAGCGGTAGACAAAAAGTATTCGTCCCGGGGTAGTTCGGAGAAGAGGATTACAAATGTTATTTAATGATTTTATGGAGTTCTCAAGTGGATGCATTGGAGTGTCATTAAAATATTGTTAAAGGTGATTTTTCGAAATAATGAATGCATTAGGTGTCGGTATGCTACCGAAGATTAAAGGATTACTGTAAATATAATGTTTGTCTCTAACCATGAGCTGAAAGGATTTACTCTCAAGTACCTACTTTTTGTCCAATTTAAGAAAATATCCTTTTCCGAATAAACTGCGTAATTTAAAAATTAACCTGAGACCACCCAAATACTAATCAACGGAAACTATAATGGTATGTTCGTTCCTAAATTCGATAAAGTGCTATTTACCACTTGAAGAATATTGGGAATTACGGGGATTGATTCATGCAGTGCTCGTGCAATATTTGCATAAGTTTTAAGGGAGCCATACACTATGCAACGGGTTGTAAAAATAACACAACCAGAGAGTTGTACGACGAGTTCTCCATACACTAGGCATAATTTTACGCAAACATCAGTTATTTGTTGCTGTTGATATATCGTCGTTGAAGTACCTACGAATACCTCGTAAGCCATAAATGAAAATTGATATTGTCTTACACATAATATGGGCATTTGCAGGCATTAGAAATTTTAAAAATTCAGTGAATGGGGTATAAAATATATTAGCGAAGTTGTAGAATTTGGCTTACACTACCCAATGCCACCAAAAACGCTATTTCGAGCATTATCTATTGGTGTCCTATGTGTGTGAAAGGGGAACGCCGGTGCAAAATTAATACTATACTTATTTAGTTTTTCTGAAATTGTCCATCTCTCAGTGGGGTGAAATAATGAAGAAGAAAAGAAACTCACAGTCTGCCCAACTAGTTAATTCAGCTTTAAATTTCCATGTTTCGATGGCACATACCCTCATCTTCAGTGGACCAATTATACATAAGCAGAAACTTTTAACATTGTTAAGGCAAACTGTAAATGAAGAAAAACATATTTAAGCATTTTTTATGTAGAGAAGAAAATTATGATTTTGGAGACATTCAAATGGTTTACTGCAAGTTCAGAATATTAAGGTAGAACAAAAAAGTGTAAAAATATCTTACCTTTTGTTGTAGAACAAGAAGGAAACATTTTATATTTTAAAGTTACATTAATAAATGAAATAAATTACTGGAAAAACTAGAATCTAAGACAAAAACATCATAGTTTTAATTTGATTTTTGGAATATGGCCAAGAATAATTTTCACAAATGGTAAAATTAAACGGACGGCATGGCGAAACGATCCCAAAATTGAGGGCGCTCGTCCCTTTAATTTTGCCCTTTTTGAAAATTGTTTTTGGCTCTTTGGAAGTGAAGAATATGGATTAAAGAATGGCGAACTGTATCTCTTAAAGGCAGTTGGTAGCATTTCTCCCAATTTATCGACGAGACTTTATTAAGCTTCTTTTTCAACACATGATTTTTATGTTTCTCGCTTTCTACCTTCCACAAATGAGATAACTGGCGAGGAATATTTTCCAGAATTCTTTTTAGGCTTGGTTACTATTGGCTTGGGAAAATTTCGGTTCGCGAGCAAATCCATAATACTTATATTAGGTTTATTCGGGTTCACGCAATAACTGTTCTAGAACTGTCGGGAGTAGCATTCGTTATGCGATTTGCTCGCAAGTGTACGGGCCCCTTTATATGCTTACCTAAATAAATTTGTTGTGAACTATACACAATTATTATAATATCTCGAATTTCATAATTTTTTAAAAATATTCAAATTTAATCCTCGGTCATCGTAACTGAATATTTACCAACCAACAATACACATTTTCCTTATCAGCAAATTAGGTGTTAGAGTTAACAAATCGGTCTTTCGCCTGTCAATAGGACCTTCACACCATGCTTTATTTGCATTTGAGCCTCATAAAAGGGTAACTGTGTTAAAGTTACACCTTGATGTTCGAACTATCAACAGGTTTTGAGGAAATAAAGACATCCACCCACGCTGATGTTCAAACAAGGGGGCGCGTGCATGGCACCTTTTCGTTTATGTACCCTCGAAGTGTAAATACACTTATCAGGGCACACTTAACACGATTGTCCTTGTGTACTACTCCAAATTTGATAGGGTAATATGTACAATTGCAGATCACTCGGGTAATACCGGTTGCAACAGCTAATCTGGCTAAATTGGATACGACTTAATGATTTCCAGGGTCGGTCCCATTGTGTCGATAAGAACTTGGCAATAAACAAGTGAAGTATGAAGGGACGGACTATGGAAGGCAAGTAATGATATGATTATATTAATGTAATCAAATGAAATAACATTTTTTTTAAATATTACTAGTCATATTTATTTACATTTATAATGTTATTCTATAGATAGTTCTGTTTCGCTATCGCTATCCTCATCAAAATTAATTATAATTGGATTAATTATACGATCCAGACTAATATACGAATTTTCTTCAGTTATTACATGACGGACTGAATTTTTTCAACTACCTGGGGGAATATCATTAAAGCATTTTCGTATTAATTCTACAACACTAGAACTTAAAGTCGGAGAAATATTTTCAGACCTAACCAGTGATTTTAACTGGTGCCACATATGCTCTATGGCCGTAGCACTGTATGTCCAATTTCTTCTGCCAATGTGTCACAAACATATACTTTTTTTAAACAAAATGTCTTTAAAACTTCTAAAGGATCACTTTTTATAACTTTCTTCAAAATATATATCATTCCCCGCCATGTAGTTCTGAATCTCCAATTTTGTATTATTTGAACTTGGAGCTTTATGTAATTGGCGACTGTGATAGCTCGCATTGTCCATTACTATCACGCTATTCTGAGGAATGGTTGGTAAAAGACAAACAAACCTGAACCATTCCTCAAAAACTAACAAATTTTACCACAAAAAGATATTTAAATATAAATTTAGCAAAACCTAACCTACCTGATGTGCCTATATTTAATTATAATTATTACAATCCGGACCTTTCTACATAATAATAACAAACGGTAATAAATAATGGGATGGCCCAGGTACTTTTACCGCAGTCATTAAGTTATATCCATTTTTCATGAAACAATCTTTACTCTGGGAGTGGTTGTGAATTGTTGGAGGTTATAGTCGTTGGAAAATACCACCCCAGGAAGGTCATTTCCAACGTCCTCCAAATGAAAGCATTTTTAAACAATAAAGCTCGATGAGTACTAACAGGGCTTGGGCTGGACTTTGGAGATATGTCTGATAGAACTACTCACTCTTCATTTTTATAAAACTAGATGTCTCCTCCGTTAAGGAGGTATAACATTAATATTTTTGAATATATTACATCTTGAAGTTATGATAGATTTACAACAATAAAAGTTGTCGAAATACACAAAAATTATCTATAAATAACAAGCCAATTCTTTTGGCGTACTTTGCTGAATGTAGGCGACCGCTATTTGCCTATTTTACCCTATAACAAAACTCTTTCCTGCTTCGATCGGAATCTAATCATTTATTGATTTAATAGTTATCGGGAATAAGTCCTTTGTAATGTTTAGAACCGAAAATGCCTTATCAATAATAAAATAGTTTACTTAATATTTATAAGTTGTTGATTCTGCGTCTGGGGATTTGGTTTTCCTATGGGTTCTTGAATAGTAAAATACGCAGGAATTTTATCCCGTAAAATGCTTCTGTCGCTGTAACACGAGAATTAGTTTCTATTGATTATTATGTATTTAATTTCTGGTATTTGGCTGCCATATTTGCTGGGCGTCAATCTGGGAGGAAATATGTCATGGCATAACCACGGTGATATCTTCTCAGAAACTTGGTGTACTCTTCCGAACCAGAAAGTTGTACACACCTCAACAACTTTTGACACTATGCAAAGCTAAGATTCGACCATCACTAGAGTACTGCTCTCATGTCTGGAGCTCTACACCCAATCATACTATTTGGCTACTGGATTCCATTGAAAGGAGGGCAACGCGTCTGATTGGAGACCACGAGCTGACGAAGAACCTCGACAGGCCTGGAACATCGAAGACAGGTTGGGGATTTGACTCTCTTTTACAGATATTTTCATGGAAAGTGCTCGTCTGACATTGCCCTCTTAATTCCGCCCAGAGCGGCGAATAGCAGAAATATACGACAAACCACTGCCGCATCCATATGTGGTTAAGCTTAGTACTCCTCGAACTTCATTATTTAAGAATTCTTGCATCTGGAGGACTTCATCCATATGGAACGACTTTCCCGAGGGCATTTTTCCCAACGAATATAACCTCCAACGATTCAAAACCAACGTGAATGGCTTTTTGCGCACACGCACCACTCCCAAAGTGCCCTATTTTTCCTATAGTGCTTGTGTGATCATAAAAAAAAAATAGCTAAACTCTCACAATCGATTCGCTTGAATAAATTATTTTTTGGACTGAATCCAGTGTGAAATAGGGCTCTGACTAAGTAGGTGTTTTTCTTCAAGTTTTCTCACTAGCGGTATTTTTAGTAGCCGTATTTCTGTGTAGCGCGACGGTATATGCGGTGTGTCCCATCTCTGGTAAGTTCACCACGAGATGTCACGGCGATTATTATACTGCCATAGACAGTCATTCTGGACACTTGACAGCATTGCAAAAATCATTCTCCTTTGGTCAGACTCTAGTCTTACTGACGAGCCGTGATACGGCGTAACGCGTCTAAAGATGAGAAAAGGAAAGGAAAGAAGAACTACATTTGTGATTCAGATAGATCTTTATTTCTTGTATTTTTATCTAACCACTTTGAAATGGACCACTCCTTGAAATATTTTTTTAGTTCCCGAGATCCTTTAATAGGCCACTAATTGATAACCCTGTATATAGGGTGTCATTAGAGTTGTTAATTTTGTCCCCCAACCTTACCAATGGATAATAGAAGGTAGAATTATATATTAATAATTAAAATAACGAAAATAGGCGTGTCAGATCCAAACCACCAATTAATAAATAACAAAAAAGAAACGAAAGCTTTGACAACAATGTATTCCAATTCACCGCATTACAGTATTAAATTATTGTCAACAACACTGCCTCTGTACATTATACTAAACAGTAGACAGTAATTTAACACCCACTTCATAATTACATATTTAAATAAACAATAAACAATACCGACCGGCTACAATGTTCAAGAAGGCAGGTGATTGTGTGGGCTTTGGAAGTCCCCCGACATGGTACTTGAAGTACCAATTGGTGCGCTATTGGCGGCAATTTTGACCATTCTCCCGCATAAGAAACGAGAAGGCCTGGCGCGACCGCAGCGGCACGAGACCGCGACCGTTTAGGGACTGAGTAAATTGCGCCAAATTCAATGAATGAGATCGGTTATAACCACAGATAGAAAAATGTTAAGATTGTTTCATGAAAAATGGATATAACTTAATGACTGCAGTAAAAGTACCTGGGCCATCCCATTATTTATGACCGCTTGTTATAATTATGTGGAAAGGACCGGATTGTAATAATTATAATTAAATATAGGCACATCAGGTAGGTTAGGTTGCTTAATTTATATTTAAATATCTTTTTTGTGGTAAAATTTGTTAGTTTTTGAGGAATGGTTCAAGAATTGTCTTTTACCAAACATTCATCAGAATAGAGTGATAGTAATGGACAATGCGAGCTTTCACAGTCGCCAATTACATAAAGCTTCAAGCTCAAATAATACAAAATTGGAGATTCAGAACTACATGGCGGCCAATGATATATATTTTGAAGAAAGTTATGAAAAAAGCGATCTTTTAGAAGTTTTAAAGACATTTTGTATAAAAAAGTATATGTTTGTGACAAATTGGCAGAAGAAATTGGACATACAGTGCTACGGCTCCCACCCTATTATTGCATTTTTAACCCCATAGAGCATATGTGGCAACAGTTAAAATCACTGGTTAGGTCTGAAAATATTTCTCCGACTTTAGGTTCTAGTGTTGTAGAATTAATACGAAAATGCTTTAATGATATTCCCCCAGGTAGTTGGAAAAATTCAGTCGGTCACGTAATAACTGTAGAAAATTCGTATATTAGTCTGGATCGTATAATTAATCCAATTATAATTAATTTTGATGAGGATAGCGATAGCGAAACAGAACTATCTATAGAATAACATTATAAATGTAAATAAATATTACTAGTAATATTTAAAAAAAATGGTATTTCATTTAATTACACTGGGAAACAAATTTCAACTTTTTTTTTGTTTCCTGAACAAAACCTATTTTTTTGGATTCAACTGTACCCAAGTAACTAAAAAATACCTATTAAAGATTTTAGTTGGCTCGCAAAAAAAAAAATCTCAATTATTTGTTACAAAATTTTAATTCATAGGCATATACAATGGACATACAAAATACAGATAACAATATATTGTTGGTTCAACAAAAGCAACTAAATAGCACATTTTTATCATTGAATCCAAAGTTTAGACACTCATTTTGCGCTTCTTAGCTTGCCTTTTGAAAGCAGCCTCTGGGGCATCTCTCGTAATAGTCCAGCAGTAGTCGGCTAACATCTCACAGTTCCATTTTCCCTGATATCTTCTTTCCATGTTCGAAATATCCTGGTGGAACCTCTCACCGTGTTCGTCACTTACAGCACCACAATTTTCCGGAAAGTAATCCAGATGAGAATCCAGGAAATGAATTTTCAACGACATATTACACCCTAGGTTTTGGTAACACAAAAGAAGTTGGGCAACCAGGTCTTTATAATTTTCTGCTTTTATGTTTCCCAAGAAATTTTTTGCAACCATTTTAAAGGCATCCCAAGCGTCTTTTTCCTTGCCTTCAAGTATGGAATCGAATTGCGCATCTCCGAAAAGTTTCCTAATCTGGGGACCCACAAATATTCCCTCTTTAATTTTAGCGTCACTGATTCTAGGGAACTTTTCTTTTAAATAACTAAAAGCACGGCCTTCTTTGTCCATTGCCTTCACAAAATTTTTCATAAGTCCCAATTTTATATGAAGTGGCGGTAGTAAAATCTTTTCTGGGGCAACTAATGGCGCGCTGGTCACATTTTTCTTTCCTGGCTCAAAAGACTCTCTCGGTGGCCAAATTTTCTTTCTGTAGTGATCCGATCGTGCTCGACTGGAAGGAGGAAGCAGCAGTATTTGGTATAACCTAGCTGCATTCCAAGCAAGATCGCCACAACTTTTAAATCCCCACAAATTTGCCAAATATCTTTCATATTGTATGGTCTCAAGTAACAATTTCAAATTGCTATATGTTTCTTTCATATGGACTGCATGACCAATTGGGACTGAAGGCAATTTGTTTCCATTATGGAGTAACACAGCTTTAAGACTTACTTTTGAGGAATCAATGAAAAGTCTCCAGTCTTTTGGATCATAGTCCAGATTTAAAGCTGCCATTAATCCCTCAATGTCCCTACAGGCTACCAAATTGTTATCCATGTTAAAAAATGGTGTTAGGTTTTTCTGACGGCTTCGGTACACAGAAACTTTTACTTCATCTTCAAGTAAATTCCATTGTTGCAATCGAGAGGCCAATAGTTCTGCTTTTGTCTTGGGCAGTTCCAAATCCCTTATAAGGTCACTTAATTCACTTTGACTTATTTTGTGAGGCTTTTTACTTGGAAGTTCACAGACAAAATCGGAGTCTTGCGAGGTTGATGGGCCGGCGACATTTTCCGGTACACTACCGTTTGAATCCTCTTGATCATCATCAGAATGAAGGGTATATTCCTGAGGTGGATTAGGTATAGGCAACTCGTCACTATGAGGCACCGGGCGTATGGCGGATTGTAAATTTGGATACTGTATCGCAGACCTTTTTTTCTCTGAAAAGCCTTTTTTGATGGGAGGTGTCAAACAAAAGTAACAGTCAGTAACGTGGTCTTTCGGTTCTCGCCAGATCATAGGAACAGCGAAGGGCATCTTACGGTTTTTTCCACTTAGCCAGCCGCGAATGTTGGACGCACATTTGTAGCAGCAGATATGGGGAGCCCAATTTTTATCCTGGTCTCCAACTTTGCAGCCAAAATACAAGTGGTAAGCCTTTTTTATTAAAGGGCTAAGCGTACGTTTTTGTTTCACAAAAGTCATTTCACCACATATATAACAAAAATGATCCGGCTTATTTACACAAACTCGCGACATGTTGCTCAAAACTCTCTAATTTCTCAAATACGAACAGCTCTCGATCAACTGGTGGTTGAAATACAACTAACTAACAATTTAGGATTTATATTATATGTATTTAAACCCCTTATAAAGTACACCTGTTATAATAAATCCAGGTATTTCTCATTTAATGGTGAAATTTTCCCATATATTAAGGGCAGGTAGGTAAATTATCATAATTGGGATGGATCTATAAAACCGGAGCCAACTGAGCCTTTTGCAAGACAGATTGTTAATTAGTATAATAAAATAAGTAAGATTTTGCTATTTTGGTCTCGGAAACATTTTTGCTGTTCCCCAGTGTTATTTAATTTTCGTGGAACGTACTGTACATTTCTAGCCTACGCAACGAATACAAACAGGCTTTCCCATCTCCGATCATTATTGCAGCATTGCCAGATTGACATATTTATCGCAAAAATATCTTGCAAAATCCCAATTAAAAATTTGTTAATTTAACAATTACAGCTGGTTTAAGGTTAATCCGCAATTGCTCTTAAAATAAATTCATTTACCAATAATTTCACTATAAACTGTTAAGAGAGGCCATGAGAGACCCTTTAAAAAAATATTATTATGCTTAAAAGAATCAAACGAATCTTGAACTAATCCAACTGCACTCTGACAGTCTGACAACATCTAATTTACTACGCGCCACGACCCAGGAGAAAAAATATGAATGAATACTAATAATCTCGTAAACACTACAATGTTGTCGCTGTGATCTGAAGGATTGTTTATATATTTTGGTTGATTTGTGTTTTTTTTGTGATTGTTGGTGAAAAATCGTCTTTATTAGAAACAATCATGGTGCATTCATGTGTAGTTTGTAAAAGAGTGGATCATTTAAATAAAGATTTATCTTTTCATCGGTAAGTATGGTTATGTTTTAATATTTAATCATCTGATATAACCAGACTTCAGCATTGTTGCCGTTCAGCCAACAAACATGTAGTTCTCTCTTCCACCCATTACTGATTTTCAATAACATTTCACAAAATCAAAGTTTCACTTTCCGAGGGTTTTATGAGTGAATTATGGGACCATTGGCTATAACGCTTTGCGATACGAAAAATGTATTAATATTATGTAGTAATAGTGGAATAATGATGAGATGATATTAGTTATTTTTCTATTTGGGTTTCATAATGGCTACATTATGAAATGCAAAAGAACTGAATAACCTGCCACTTTATGAAACTGAAATTGTTTTTTTTATGTTGGCAGCAAGTAAGGTTCGAATTTTAGGCTTACTTCGATTTCATTGAAATTTGTTTTCTAGGCTTTATGGGTTCGACAAACATTTTTTATAGAAAACTTTAAAATACTAACCTTTAACCTTGCAAATAGATCATTTTTACTAGATATTTATCTAAAATACCTATACTCGAAAATATATAACATGCTGACGGTGTCCGGCAACTAATTTCTAGTCGCAACTATAAAACAACATAACCTAAAAATAATAGAAATATCTTCCAGTTTATGCTCTATTTCTAAAGTTTTATTCAGTAAAGTACTATTTTTATTTTTAATTCAATATAGTATTATACATATTATAGTTACTGTATACATTTCCTGGGCATTAATTGTTATTCCTGTTAGATTCTGTGTCGACACAATATTTTGTTCAATAGTATTATTTATTATTTTGTTCAATATTTTGAACTTTGTTCTGCTCGCACCATAACTCAAAGTTTAGCATATTCTCTTTAAAAGTCTTTCTAGATTATTTTCTGCAATTTCTCGCATTTCTGACGGAGTACAACTTTCTTCCTGGCTCATTTTTATCAACTTTAATAATATATTTATTTCTAATTATAACGGATGGGAGAAGCTTTGTTGTATTCAATTGTTTCTATCATGGCATATTTCGACACATGCATCGAATAACATTGTAAGTGACAAATCATGTTCTTACAGGAAAAGACATAACAGGTTCGGGTATATTACTTTAGAATGATACTACAGGCAAAGTACCAAAATAATCAGATACAAACGGGATGAAAGAGGCATTAAAAAAAAATTAAGCTAAGAAACCAAATTTTAGGTTTGAAACATTGAAATTTATTTTGATCTCTGAAATTCGTCAAAATGTCACTTACAATGTTATTTGATGCATGTATCGATATGATACCTGTAACATTTTATTAAATTGTAAAAGTATTGCCAACCCAAAAAGAAAATATTAATTCAAATGGAAAAAATCTACTATATTTTTTTTACAGTTTCTCAGACTTTAAAGACCTAAATAGAAAAAGTATTATAAAATACACGGCTCATAAGACAATTAGAGCACTTGTACTTTAGACGCCTGCTCTAAGATAATGACTTATGAAACTTGTATCTTAATATACTATTTTGCCCACAAAGAGTATTCTCTAAATAGCAAGCAAGGAAAACAAAACGCGCATTTTTTAATTCACAACCACAAATCTACGTATGTTTATAGGACTATTATAATTTCAAGTAATTGATGCGAATAAACAGCGACGATAGTGTTAAAATTTAATTTTTAAATTTATAAAATGTGGCTTGCAGTGATCACGCCGACCCAGCAAGCGCAATTACTCGAATATAAAGAAATAGAGGAGTTTACTTACAAACCATACTTACCGAAATCACCAAATAGTATTTCATCGTTGGAAGTATACCACTGGAACTCTACTGGACCATGATGTAATCTGTTACCACAAAAAGAGATGGTCGTTGATTTTTAAAATTTAAAAGGACGCAATTCTATCGGAACTGATGCCGATGACCATTGGTCCGATAAATCACTGTGCAGGCGTCGAAGCATGTCTTTAATGTAAACTCTGGTTAATTTTAGCTGTAAAAAATGTGGTTTGTTGTATTATGGGACACCGATGCGTGAAAATTGTTTTAAAACAGTGATTTTTTTAGGGAGAACCTTTGGTGTCTTTGTGGCTTTGGTATTTTTCGGTGAAATAAATTACTTGGTAGATAATTAAAGTAGGGGTAGTCGACTTTTCTAAGTAACAAATTGAAATAGAAACGTGCTAGTTTGCTAATATTTTTTAGACCAACATACTATTCTATTTTTTTCCATTTTTTTCTATCTTCATTCGCCCACTGTACCCACACGAGATTTCCAATCTTATCCGGCCTGATTACCAGCCTGAATTGAATTGAACCTTATGCAAATCAGCGTGGGGTCTGAGCCTACGAACTCTATTCCTAGAGTTCGTAGAGCTCTTTCGGACGTAAATATGTTCATATTTTTCTTCATAAAATGACCTAAGAAATCACGTACTCTGAAATATTAGGACGCGATTATGGAACATCCTGTACAATCCCATTTTCGACACTTTTATAGGGTATCTCCATAATTATTAGTGCTACCAAAAAAGTAATGTAGGCATCATGTGCTCTTTTTGGGTCAAACTTAAAATGGTAAAATAAAAATTTGAAAATTTGGTTGCTTAAGAGATATGGGGGAAAATCAAAAAATTTACAATTTCAAAATTACCCTATATTTTCTTGGTTAAATTAATGAGATACGGAAAAATGTTTCATACAGAAGTTTCTTTATAATGATCGTTGAATAATCTGCCGTTTTCAGAATAAGTATACGGGGTCAGGTAAAGAAGTTATCGGACCTAGCATTATTTATTTAAGTGGATCACCATATATAGTTTAATCCAAAAATATACCATTTTAAATTCTCTTTTCAAATATATAATACACCATGGATGATATAGGATTTCCAGGAGATATATTTAAACTTTATTACTTTAAACCACAGTAGACCATCAAACAAAAGCTAATATCCTAGAACAAACTATGTTGACATTCTAGTTGTTATTACCATTTAAAGTCAATTTCATTTTTACATATCATTTGTGAAAATTACTTATCAACAAATGACTCAACATTTTGAAAAATTTGAAGTAATAACGTTTAAATAAATCGCCTAGGAAACCAATATCATCCACGGTGTGCTATATATTTGAAAAGAGAATCTAAAATGCGGTCTTTTCTTCTCTTTGAATGCACAAACATCGGCTACAGACGCACTCACGCACATCCTCGCAGACAGCAAGAAGTATCACGCCTCAACAAAGACCCGGAAGAAATTTTGGCTTGGGGTGACAGTAACCAAGTCGAATTTAACGCTAAAAACCCATGCAGCAGTTTTCTCTAAAAAGGTTAACATTACAGAACCGGATATAGTCAGGGCAGGACACGCAATCTTTATCTATTAATTTACTGGGCGTCAATCTCGGAGGAAATATGTCTTGGCATAACCATGTTGTGGCAATCGCCAAGATAGCTTCCCAGAAACTTGGTGGCGAGCAAACCCGAACCAGAAAGTTGTACACACCTCAACAACTATTGACATACAAAGCCCAGATTCGACCATCACTAGAGTACTGCTCTCATGCCCAATCATACTCTTCAGCTACTGGATTCCATCGAAAGGAAGACCATTCGTCTGATTGGTGACCACCAGTTGACGAAGAACTCCGAGAGCCTAGAACATCGAAGACAGGTTGGGGATTTGACTATATTTTACAGATATTTTCATGGAAAGTGCTCGGCTGACCTTGCCCTTTTATTCCGCCCAGAGCTGCAAATACACGGCAAACCACTGCCGCCCATCCATATGTGGTTAAGCTTAGTACTTCTCGAACTTTATTGTTTAAGAATTATTTTATCTGGAGGACTTCATCCTCATGGAACGACCTTCCCGAGGTCGTTTTGCCCAACAAATATAACCTCCAACGATTCAAAACCTACGTGAATCGCTTTTTGCGCACAAGCACCACACCCAGAGTGCCCTAAAGGATTTTTCCTATAGCGCTTGTGTTTAATCATAAAAAAAACTGCGCATTCCTTGGACAGTTGTAACTAATTCTCACCAAATTTCTGATATCAGTATTCAAGACGTAAAATCGCTGTAAGTCAGAAATTAAAATTAAATTCACGCCAGTTTTTTATACCGTGAATAAGAAATTATTATTACATTAGCTTGATATTAAAATGAATGCTGCCGAATAAGTGTACCAATTATTTTCGCTCGCAGCTAAATCCCTTCCCCTAAGACACTGATATTTTGCTGAATAATATTCTTGATGAGTTTCGCCCCCTGCATACAAATACAACTCATTTAATATATAACGGACATCGGGCCATTGCAAAAATTAATTTTTAATCATCTTATTATATTCGACAAATTGGTGGCTAACTACCAAAAACGGCATTTCCAATCTGAAAAGTTGCAACTAGGTATCTGACAGTTTGCCTGCAATAATTTGATAATTGTGATATTCCTTTTTCGGCAACACAAAAAAAAATCGTGCGTGCGGAAATCAAGTTAGTTTTAAGAGCTGCGTTTAATCACAGGTTGCCAAGCAGGCACTATTTTATGCGAACGTTTAGCCAAATATACTTAGTTTTTTTCTAATCTAAAACTGGATTAGTAAAGTTAAAGGATTGGAAAACGCTATAAAAAAATTGCGTTAAAAAATATAATGTTATAAGAATAATAATAACAATTTCAAATATGAACAATTTTCAAATGTTTGTCACAGATCTTCCTGAAACTTGCTGATACCCTAATCGACATGTCAGACAATGTAATTTTCAATAAATTAACTAAAAAACTTGATTATTAACGGATAAAAGTTCACGAAAAGAAATATTGATCAGCTGATGACTCTCGTCTCTTTCTAACCTGCCAAGAAGCGGCATATTTTTTAATTAAATTGATGCAAAATAGATGGCGCTGATTGCTAATTTGGGATTGTTTGGGATCCTCATCTTAAGGCTGCCTCGTTAGTACTACCTAATCAATGTTGCCAGATTATTTTTAGTGGTTTTCTTCGATTTAACCTGAAAAATTCTTCATAATTCTGCAAGGACCCCAGGATAATTTTTTTAAATATGGCATCACTGTACCTAATATATAGCTGTTGTATCGCTCTTGTGGTGACGGTAAATAACGCATAGATGTAGATGGAACGAATATATAGGAAATCTAATTTCAGATTTATGATTTTACTGATTAAAGAATCATAATAAATATAGGGTATTGGTGAATCTACATGTTGAAATAAAGGTAGTACGTCATAATAATAAAAAGTCGCACTACTCAATAATTTTTTCTTTTATTCCATTAGAAAAACTGATTTTACAGCTGTTAAAAATTTTAATTAAAGTTTTGCGCCTGAACGGTGTTGTTTATCCTTTTTCCCCATAACTGCAAAAACAAAAAAAGATATACCAAAAATGTGATTTGAATTTCAGTTAAGTGGGACTTCGGTGGCACAGTGAAGAAATATTTTTATAACTGAATGCTAGACGTCGTGCCGAATATCAACTTGATAGTATATAAAAAAACACCATATGACTGACTAAACTTTGACAGGCCGTAACTCGAAAAAAGTATTGAGTTTTCAACTTTTTCTTATATGACTTACTATACCTTCATTCTAACATATATAATCACCTCCCCAAGGTATACTAAGTTTCATCCTGACTAAGGAATCCAATCCTGTACTCAAACTTTAATCCAGCAAACCTGCGGGATTGAGCCCATCGATCCCGCGGATCCGATGGATTTGCGATATAGCAAACAATGAACTGCGGTAATTTTCGTCGGGGATTCCCCGCCCTGCTGGGGTATTGAAAATACGTTAAACAGAACAGTTTTCTTGCGTACGTGCGAAAGTAGGAGCGTTATTCAACTAGTATCCAGTGACATTTATCAAGTGGTTGAATATAATACATGGAATTTAAACAGCAATCACAAAGATGAGTATTAGTGTAGTTTACAAAGATAATAAATGTTCAAGTTTAGTTTGGAATTATTTTTTAAAGTCTGAAGATGGTCTTAAAGGTAAATGTAAGTTATGCCCTAGCATTAACCAAAAATAAGATCAAATCTCAAAGATGAAACATTAAACATGTTATCTTTTCTCCGAAAATACTTCCAAAATCAATGGAACATGTAACCGTTTTTTTTTCTATATGATCACAAGCACTAAAGGAAAAAACCTCCAGGGCACTCTGGGAGTGGTGATTGTGCGCAAAAAGCAATAATTCACGTTGGTTTTGAATCGTTGGAGGTTATATTCGTTGGGAAAAACGACCTAGAGGAGGTCGTTCCATAAGGATGAAGTCCTCCAGATGAAAGAATTCTTAAATGATGAGGTTCAGGGAGTACTAAGCTTAACCACATATGGATGGGCGGCAGGGGTTCGTCGTGTATTTCTGCTATCAGCCGAGCACACCAAAAAAAACTAGTCGTACTATTGTATTGTACCTATACGCAATAAATATTTTCCTGCTACTCTACTCTGTTTTTAATTGCATAAAATAATTTTTTATTAACATACAGCACCCACATCGAATCCCGCAAATCCCGCGAATCCCACACGTTTAATCCCGCAATGTCAAATCCGCGAAATCACCGCTGGATCCAGAACTTGCGGGATTGGATTCACTAATCCCGACATTATCAAACGTATTTATTGTTAGGTACAGACGTATTCAGTAAATGGTTTAAACTGTAAAACCCTAGTAAATTGACAGTTGGTGACTTAAAATGACAAATGAAGGAATTAGTCCGCACAGTCACTTTTATGGATTTTATTTTTTGATCAATGAAGGAACAGAACAAAGTATTGAGGGTGCGCTGTTCTTATTAATAGAACTAAAGCTACAAACAAGAAGAATTACTTAGTGTAAAAATATAATGCTCAAGTGATCAATTCATACTTGGAAATGTTTCTTTTGAGAATATATTTCTTTACGTAAGATTTATTCTATTTGAATACTATATTATTATTAAACAAAGTATTTCTTTTTTGTGTGTATTTTGTCAAGAATCTGAATGTAGAATATTTATCGGAAAAATGGATTCAATGCAAAAATATTAAGTTAAAATGAAGCTTCATATGACATGCAAGCACAATGGCACGGAGGAAACATAGAGACACAACTGGGGGTCTACAAGATCTCATTTCTTTGATGGACTAAATTAAAACCTGTATAGTGTATAGTGAATAAGGCGATTTAAATTTATGTAAGGAAATTTTATATCAACAGTTATTAATATATTAAAAAACCTAAATTATTTTGCAAAAATATTATCATTATATTTTTCAGGTATTTTGGTTCTACGTACGCCTATGGTCTTTAATCACATTACCATTTAAACCGATTTTCATGTATATTCATAAATAGAGTCTTTTACAATAGATTTTACGGGCACAAATTTGATGTCTTCATTAGGTTTCAAGAGGCGTGGTCTCGTTTGATTGTATTTGCTTTGCGGTGCCATTAGTTGTTGTATTTTTATGGTAATTTATTGAATATTTAGTGTCCGTTTCGTGGCACTATAGGAAGCGGCTTAATCGGCAGAAATTTATTTTAATTATTTTTAAGGCAAACAAGGTGTAGGCTATAAAATCTTTTAGAAACTGAGATGAAATCATAAAAAATATTAATTTTAAAAATTACGAGAAATGCTTAGGAAGGCTTCATCTATTAATTTGCTGGGCGTCAATCTGGGAGGATATACGTTTTGGCATAACCCCGTTGTGGCAATCGACATGGTAGCTTCACAGAAACTTGGTGTACTCTTCCCGACCGAAAAGTTGTACACACCTCAACAACTTTTGAAACTATACAAAGCCCAGATTCGACCATCACTAGAGTACTGCTTTCATGTCTGGAGCTCTGCACCCAAACATACTCTTCGGCTACTGGATTCAATCGAAAGGAGGGACATTCGTCTGATCGGAGACCACGAGCTGACGAAGAACCTCGACAGCCTGGAACATCGAAGACAGGTTGGGGATTTGAGTCTCTTTTACAGTTATTTTCATGGAAAGTGCTCGGCTGACCTTGCGCTCTTAATTCCGCCCAAAGCGGCGAATAGTAGAAATACACGACGAACCATTGACGCCCATCCATATGTGGTTAAGCTTAGTACTCCTCGAACTTCATTATATAAGAATTCTTTCATCTGGAGGACTTCATCCTTACGGATCGACCTTGCCGAGGTCGTTTTTCCCAACGAATATAACCTCCAACGATTCAAGACCAACGTGAATCGCTTTATTCGCACACGCGGCACTCCCAGAGTGCCCTAAAGAATTTTTCCTATAGTGCTTGTGTTTGATCATAAAAAAACTATATGTTCCTTCTCAGAGCGAACTTCACAATGGGTTGCAAATTTCGTTCTGCGCATGTCCGGTTGTGGACCAGTTTCTAACTGGTTGCTACTTTTTGTCTCTGTGAAAACGGGTACAAATGCCAGACATTCAGCTGTCAAGTCAAATCTGAGAATTGACACCTTAACTTAACCTACAAATATTCTTATTCTTGTTCATTTCTGCTTTGCTTAGAGCTAGCCTATCGTTTTAGAACAGATTATTAAAGAATAATTGGAAGTAAGTTTAACCAAAACATGCCGAAATTAAATAAAATACAACGAAACGATAAAGAAGGAAACAAACAACTGATCGAGCAAATGGCAGTACGCGGATTATTCTGATAGTTGCAAATCAGTTGGCAATCAATAGATCACTCTAAACCAACTGCGTGTGCCTGGGCCAGTTTGTAACTAAACTCCTGGACAAAATTAACGCAACATCTTAAGTTTGCCATATTTTTATGCTATTTATTTTCTGAATTTATGATCCGATTTGAATAATTTTTTTTTGCATTTTAGGTTGGTTCCTTGACAATATCATAGTTTTCGCTGTTTATGATAAAAATTTAATTTTCGATTTATACTGGGTTTACTAAAAATGCTATGTTTTTTTCCGAAAATTCGTATCACCCTGTGGAGTATATTAGCAACCGAAGCATATTGCAGTTGACATTAAACGGTAGGTCCATCTTTCCCCAACATTTTCCTTCTTGGTTTACTTTATTATCTCTGTTCTTAAAGGAGATACACCCTTTTATAGCATAACATGTTTTTATAGACTTTAATATTCAACACATTCATTGCTAAATGTTTTCAGGTAGACTATGGACTTTTTCGAACATTGTGATGTGTCAGCAGATGTTGTGTTTTAAAGTTACAAAGGTCAAAGAAAATTCGCCATATTGAAAAAAACTCTTCGGAAACTGCTTATTAAGCGTTCGTTTCGTATGCCCAGTTGCCCGACGAGTATTTTAATCTTCAAACCTACTTTAAAACATTTAACAATGACTGTGTTAAATATTAAAGTCTATAAAAACATGTTACTCTATAAAACGGTGTATCTCCTTTAATAACAGAGATAATGAAGTAAACCAAAAAAGGAAATGCTGGGGAAAGATGGACCTACCGTTTAATGTCAACTGCAATATGCTTCGGTTGCTAATATACATATACTCCACAGAGTGATATGAATTTTCGGAAAAAAACATAGCATTTTTAGTAAACCCAGTATAAATCGAAAATTAAATTTTTATCATAAACAGTGAAAACAATGACATTGTCAAGGAACCAACCTACAATGCAAAAAAAATCATTCAAATCGGATCATAAATCCAGAAAAAAATAGCATCAAAATATGGCAAATTTATGATGTTGCGTTAATTTTGTCCAGGAGTTTATTTCCAACTGCTCTGCGAACGAACGTTATAAAACCAAAAACTTTAATTATTGCGAGCAAAGATATAATTTAGCTAGAACCCTAAAACCTTATATTTTTCTTAAAGCTAACAGGAAGAGTTCTTAAAGACGTAGCATGTCCAAAAAAAAATATGTTCCTTTAAATACTTTTAAATTTCGTTAGTTCCAAGAAACTCCAAATGGTCCAATGGTTTTTGTGCAATTCAGGTGTAAAAACGCAAAAGAAAATCACAATAGAGTCAGTTATCGATACAAAAGGACAAAAAACAGAAGAAATTTGGGACTGAAGTATCAATAGATTATTGGCCATATATTTTCGAAGGGATCCTATAAAAATAGGAAACGACCGATTTTAGAATTCATTGCCAATTTTAATGTAGTCAATATAAAACCCGCATAAATTTTCATAATATTGAAAATTTTAAATAAATTTTAATCAGAATATACATCAATTTTCATTTTGAAGACAGATTCCGTGAAAATATTTTAAAACTAAGTTCTTGATTGAGATATTCTTAATAACGTTGTATTTCTTAATTTATAGATAATATTTGTTTTAAGATTAGGTCCGACCTAAAATAATTTGGCGTAGAATAGAGTTGTTAATTTTTAATAAATATTCATTTGTGGTTTCGTTGAGTGCACGTTAACTTTCAGGGGAAACTATTTTTCAGCTACTCAAGACTAATTACAATATTATTTGATAAATATGTTCGTTTAAGGGCCCTTTAGCAAGGTCAACCAAGCCGAAAATACATCTATATGAAGGTAAAACATGCATCTCTTTCGGTATCTAGAGTTTAATTGAAAACAAGAGTTAGTAACCAGTATTGGACTGGCAGTTCCGAGAAGCATTAACGAACGAAAATATGTCATATTTGGTGTTGTTTTCACACAGAAAACAGTTTATTTTTGCTATTTAATACCTTCAAAATTTCACGTTAATGTAAAATACAATGTGAATGTTGTTACATTCGGTCCTCGGAAATGAAGTAAACATAACATTCTTTTACTAGCTACTCAGGTTCTCTAATCAATTCACATGTCTTCTATGAGAAAATTTTTGGAAAGCGGGCGTTGGTTTTATTATTCTCCGTACCGAAATTGTACAAAACACGGAAAAACACAAAACTCAGATCATGTGCCCAACAGGATATTAATTTTTTTTGTTAGCTCTACCAGGTCTGATTATATTCCTATCCTTTTTCTTCATATGCAAAAACATGATGTAACCATATGATCGAACCGCTGTGAATTGTCAATTGAATAAATTTGATAGGTCTGTCAATTTAGTTCAATGTATTTGCCACCAGAGGGTGCTTGATAATTTTATTCATTGATAAATTTCATTGATAATAATTAAAGATGGGCAGGTCTGAAGTGGTCATCCTATAGAAAGAACCTCAGTGTGAAGATTTGTTCTTGTAATTTTATGAAATCAGAAAAATAGAACTAGACGCCGTAGTTAAAACGGCAGCCATTGGTAACTCTAGGACGAGAGTTTGTAAGTTCAAATCCCACGACCGATTAACACTGGGTGGATTTTAATGGTATAAGTCGTGGTGTTACGGCGTCCTACAAAAAATGCAGAAAGAGTAAAAAAATGTATCAACCCCCATCTTTACCACATCCATGTGAGTATCCAAGCTGGATGATATCTCGGACTCCCCAATCGGTAGGTTATAATACTACAATGCGGGAATCTAAGGGTTGATAGCCCTTGGAGGAGCAGCGTACAGTGGTTCGTAGCCTACGTTAAGCGGTAGGTGCCTTCGGGATTGGCCCGGTAAGCCGAACGAAGGAAAACAAGGTTCCTTTAGATCAAAAATTTGTTTCATTTTGTTTAACATTGAATCTGGCTAGTATTCTGATAAGAATAAGAAGTTTTAACTCTATTTCTGTATTTTATTCTGTATAGATATTATATTTTTATTTAGTTATTTTGCTTTAGGCTTTATTTCTAATGCTGACCATAAAATTGATCTGATGGGATAGTGATTTACTTTATACTTTACTTATACTTTATTTCCTTAGACATTACAATTTACAATGTATGGAAAACGTCAGAGTCAAATACATGAGTATATATAAAATGTATGATATACAAATACACAATATACAAAATTTAGAAAAAGCAAACTTATCCTAAAATAAAAGTTATGTTATTGTTAAAAAAAGTAAATATAAAAAATGTACAGGCATTATTGCACCCTTGTAAGATATTCATTAACTGAATAAAACGCCTCAGACAACAAATATTGCTTTAAACGTTTTTTAAACAACATAAGACTATTAACAGCCTTCAGGTTTGGTGGTAGCTTGTTAAAGATTGCTGGCCCCAATGAGTTTGGTGATGTTCTACCAACATTCAGTCGGTTAAAAAGAACTCTAAATGAGCTGACTTGTCGTGTGTTATAGGTATGAACATCACTGTTAATGGCAAATCGACATTTATTTTTAAAAATATATATACATAGTTCAAATAAGTATACACAAATTATGGTCAAAATCTTGTATTTCTTAAAGAGCCCTCTGCACGAGTAAGTCCTCGACACACCCACCAAAGTCCTCAATATTCTCTTCTGACACACAAGCAATTCCCCAACCACACCAGACGAGACCCAGAAGATCACCCCGTAACGCAGACGAGAATCAACTTGTGCATTATACACCATGAGGAGCTCCCTCATAGAAATCGCTGTCTTCAGCGAACGAACAAGGAAACAACATGAATTTAATTTTGATTTGAGCAGATCACAATGATTTTTCCAATTCATGTGCTCATCAATTTGTACTCCTAGAAATTTTATAGTATTGATTTTGAATATTTCTTCATTATTTATAAGCAGTTCCATATCCAGATTATTATGATCCTGGTAATTGTGAAAACGGATGTAATTAGTTTTAGTGTTATTGAGAAGTAGTGAATTTTGACAGAATCATTTACACAGACTGTTCAAATTTCGATTACAGTAATGCAGTAGTTATTTAGAATAAAACATAAAATTTGGGTTTCTTCGAGTTTGTTCGGATTTGTTCATATAAATTAGTGCTCGAACTTTATAACCGACGAGCATTTAAATCCCAATACCATTAAAAAAATCCAGACCCTTAGGTAACAAAGCCAAAGGATTATTTCTCAGACGTAGGTCTTAAAATTTAAAAATGGCAACAATAAAATTTACAATGGACTAGAGGTGGCCTCATTGTACCGATTCGATTGCCCCAAAACCTCTATTTAGCACTGTACTGTTACTATGACGGATATTTTTACAATAGCGTTTCAACCCTTTATACCAATGTATCAACTTACAGATCCCACGAGAAAATTAAATTTATTCTGAGAATTAGAATGTCAAAGTTCTATGTACAACCTAAATAATAAATAGAATAATGACGTAAATCAGCGTTTGACGAGACCTATAGTCCGATGATATACTAGCAGACAAGCAAGTGTGTGTTTTTCACTAGATGTAAAACCCGAATAGGTTTATGCTCAAATTATATGGAACCACCAAAAGATGGTGCTGGTAAATATATTTCTACCTACTAAGGTTTTTTAATATTAATATTAATAATAGTTTGACGTTCGAATGACATTCTGATCGTAAGGTATGAATAACTAGCCTATACTGATTAGAACTAAAGGGTTCAAAACCGGTATACAAAGGTTTACAGATATATTTCAAAATATATCCCTTTTCTTTGCAGTACCACCCCATCTGCGCAAGTATTTTGATATCTACCGGTTCTATAATTTACATTCACAGGATACGAAGGACACGCAATCCCACTGGCTTCATCTATTAATTTGCTGAGCGTCAATCTGTTAGGAAATATGTCTTGGCATAATCGCGTTGTGACAATCGCCAAGATAGCTTCTCAGAAACTTGGTGTACTCTTCCGGACCAAAAAGTTGTACACACCTCAACAACTTTTGATACTATACAAAGCCCAGATTCGACAATCACTAGAGTACTGCTCTCATGATTGGAGCGCTGCACCCAAACATACTCTTCGGCTACTGAATTCCATCGAGAAGAGGGCCATTCGTCTGATCGGAGACAACGAGCTGACGAAGAGCCTCGACAGCCTAGAACATCGAAGACAAGTTGGGGATTTTACTCTTTTTACAGATATTTTCATGGAAAGTGCTCGGCTGACCTTGCCCTCTTAATTCCGCCCAGAGCGGCGAATAACAGAAATACACAACAAGCCACTGCCGCCCATCCATATGTGGATAAGCTTAGTACTCCTCGAACTTCACTATTTAAGAATTCTTACATCTGTAGGACTTTATCGATATGGAACGACCTTCCCGAAGTGGTTTTTCCCAACGAATATAACTTCCAAAGATTCAAAACCAACGTGAATCGCTTTATTCGACACGAATAATTCCCAGAGTGCCCTAAAGGATTTTTCCTATAGTGCTTATGTTTGATAATAAAAAAAAATTCCATGGGGCCTGCACAGGATGCCCCAAGTAAAGTGCCTATTAGAAGTATCTCGAGAACTGAATGAGATTTTATTTTGAAAATTTGGCTGTGGCTATAAGAGATGGTTTTCTACGTTCATAAGATATTTTCGATGGTGCGGTGTTGCCGGATCATACCGAAAGTGGTAGCAACCTCGGAATTTTAAATGAATTACCCTATATATTATATTTTTTTTGGAATCTAGGTAAAAATCTAGAACAGTTTTCTGTATAATATCATATACCTATTTTTAAGAGTTTTTGAATTGTAAATAATTTTGTGATTTTTTAACGCCTTATCGGGACCTGAAAAGAAAATCGTATCTTTTTAGCGGTTACAGCTAGAAAGCTGAAATTTTGACAATAGTTTCACAAGACCATCGAAATTTTGTAATTTCGAACAGTATTTAATTAGTTTTATACAGGGCGCGTCTCCATAACAATATTTCTGAGGCAGATGAATTATTGCAAAAATCTTCTTTTTTTTAAATGGGACACCCTGTATTTGATATGTTTTGCTAATGGAGGATCGAATTTTCTATCTAAATAAAATCTCACTTAGTTCTCGAGATACTTCTATTAGGCCACTTTACTTGAGACACCCTGTATATAGTCTAGTGAATTATATTTGTTTAGTCAGGTGGTTAGAACATAATTATTTTTGCATATTTTCCATAAGTACGTTATTATTTTTCAGTAACAGTATATCCAGTACTTAATTACCTTCCGAGAATAAAAATGTAGCAAGTATTCCCATTTGACATTAACAAAACAAAATCTGACAAGCGCCCGTGATCTTGAACACTTCAATTTTATTTATTTACCCGAGATTATTAAGACAACCCTTCGTGCTCTAAAATTACTACAAAAATAAATCTGCCACAAGCTTCGATCCGTATCAAACATCAATCTGAAATGAAAATAAATTTTAACTACTGGCAAAATCTTGAGGGGTTTTCGGAATTCTGCAAATGCATCTGTTGACCCTGATGGATTTTTAACAATTGTTTTCTTTTTTGGACCACCTATACTTAAGATTGTTTATCTAGATAGGTGATCTGATGACAACTCATTTAGGTGGACGGGTGGTATGTTTGGACAATTTGTAGCAGCATAAAGAGAAACATGTATTTAAAGGCGTATACGCAAACTCTTTCACAGGAAAAATGTGGGCGTCTCTAAATTTCATGAGCACACGTTCTTTCCCTTATACTGGGGCTAGTATTGCGTTTTGATATACATAAAATTAATTATCTTCATCTGTTTATTTCTAAAAGATTTGTATATTTATAGTTAGGTATTTATACAGGGTGTTCCTTAATGACGTGCTAATATTTCAGGGTTTGATTCCTTAGGTCATTTTATAAAGAAAAGTTCATATGAACATATGTCCGCAACGGCTTCAATATTTTGCTACAGGGTGTTGAACTTTTATTTTTTAAATGATTATTTTCTAATATCTCCGAAAGTACTCTAGATATTATTTTCAATTTTGGTATGTGTTAATAGGATATAGAACCACAAATTTTAGTTAGAAAAGTAATTAAATTGTTCCACCCGTGGCGTCCCTGCAAACATGTCCTCTGATATTTTATACAGGAAAGATGGTGCGCCACTGAAATTTTTCCATGTGGGTATTTTTTCTGATTGGCCTGGTCAATTCTACATCAAAATGGTCTCTTGAGTTTTTCTCGTCAGACGCACCCGTTCTTGATTAAAACCACTAAATTCATATTGGAACTAATTTTTATTAACATTGATGATAATTAATGATAAATTTTGTTTTATAAAAATTGTTGGAAATGGCCACCTTCATTTAAAAGGCATGCGTCTTTACATCGAATTGCCCACGCCAACAACAATAACAAAATTTATCATTAATTATTTCATCAATGCTAAGAGCAATGAGTTTCAATATGAATTTAGTGGTTTCAATAAAGAACAGTGCGTCTGACGAGAAAATCGCAAGAGATCATTTTCATGCAGAATTGACCAGACTAATCAGAAAAAATATCCGCATGGAAAAATGTCAGAGGCGTACCATCTTTCTTGTAAAAAATATCAGAGGACATGTTTGCAGGGACGCCACTGGTGGAACGATTGAATTACTTTTCTAACTAAAATTTGTGGTTCTATATTCTATTAACACATACCAAAATTGAAAATAATATCTTAAGTGCTTTCGAAGATATTAAAATATAACCATTTAAAAAATAAGAACTGAACACGCAAAATATTGATATGAACTTTTCTTTATAAAATTAAAGGAATCACACCCTGATATATTCAAAAGAATATCTTCAAAAGAATGTTAAATCACCAACCTATCTTCGATGTTCCAGGCTGTCGAGGTGCTTGGTCAGCTTGTGATCTCCGATCAGATGAATTGCTTTCCTTTCGACGGAATCCATTTGACAAGATGTGCTTTAATTATGTCCTCATTTCCAGTTTTGTTTTGATTGAAGGTATTCCTATAAAATCAAAATATTTTGCTGTTGTTCGTTGTTTTAACGTTGATATAAAGAGGACTTTGGGCTGTCCTATATATCTAATAATCATTGTAGTTATAGGTAGGTAATAACCGACCAATATTTCAAAGAAAAAAAACCGAAACATCATAATCATACAAAAGTTTCACCCACTTTGAATGATTTATCAAAAATTATATATGATTTATTACCTGATAGGAAATAGTCTAAACAATCAATACATAGATTAATATCTCTTTTAACTCGAAAAATTCAACATTTCAATTTTGGTCAATTTGTATCCGAAAATTGAAAGTCATCATTGTAAAGGGTTAGTTCCTTCTATAGAAAATTTTATAAAGAAATATCAATGGGGATGGAATGAAAATAGTTACAAAAGAACGATTAGTCCGCCATTGTGGTGCGGTTTTTAAAATTTTGACATGTGGTCCAGATATATATTTGCCACGAGGGTAACTTAATCTAGGGTTTATTTTACAAAATCTCTAAAATATGGCTACCAGTTGAAAGGAAGTGATTCGATTTTAAAAGGAAGTGTGAAAATATCAATTTAAATTCGGTGAAGTATGAAATTATTTTGTCAACATCTCATTTCCAGTGAATGTTACCAAGTTTAGATTATGAAATATAATTAGCATTTAGGGAGGTATTTTCTAGGAAAAATGTCTGGGGTAGTTAAAATATTTGTATGTGCAAAGTGATTAATATTAAATTAATTATTGAATCAGCCGATATTTGGCGAAGATTGCAGATTTAAGCTCGAATAACAATATTCGTATAACCTTTATAAAGACAGAAATCTTTGGTAGGGTGAGATCATATATATATAACCATTATATTGCCAATACGAACGTTCCAAAATACAAAAAGTGTCCCCGCTATGGGAGATGGCGTGGTACTATTGAGTTTGCGCAGTAGGGTGGAAATTTTATCGATCGCGTCAGAGCCGCCCCGACATTATTTGTTTGTTGTTATTCGTCGCCATCTTTGGTTGTGGATGTTTTTTCAAATTACAGAATAAAAAGTGGTTCATCCACATTGTTGTCGGTATATTTGTGCTTATAAGCTTTCATTATCTAACAACAATTTTTGTGAAGGAGTTTTTAATTTGTGGTGATTCGCTGTTTTATAGGTTAGTGGCTTGTTTTGTTTAAGACGAAAGGAGACAAGTGCTTTTTGCAAAAGTCGTGGATCAATACCAGGTATAAAGTATTTCAGGTATGTACATATATACGAAAATATTTTGCTTATCACATTATCCGATCTTCCGAACCAAATTTCACTAAAAAGCTTGTAAAAAAAGAAGAGAGTGTCACTCGTATATAATATAATATATATGTGGTCACTATCTAACTTTAAAATTAATGTATTTTTAAATTTTTAATTTGGTACATTAGTAGCTGATAATAAGTCCCAAAATAGTCAATATAGTCATTCATTCTTAATTTTTGGTTTAGAAAAAAGTGAGGTTAAGAAACATACGACGTCGGATGAAAGTTAAAACAAAACCCCATCGTGTCGATTGTTACAAATATTCGGACGGAATTTGCCACCAAAAGTTTACACCAATCAGGGCACCGTCGGATCATCATATCGTCAGAAATCGTATGCATGGAATGCTGTCTTAAATCGAACTAATCGAAATTTTGATTGCAATATTTTTCCTAACTAACCAGTGAAATTTACATTAGAAAAGCTGAAATCCGGTCCTGCCGAATGTTTCCTTTCGCAAGAAAATTTCCAAACTGCGCAAACTCACTATTGCCCCTTCGATGCTCATAGCGGGGACATAATTGCAGATGGTATTAGCAATACAATTGTTATATATATGTTATTGAGATAGTTCCATTAAAGATAAAAAATATTGTAGTCATTCTATTCACTTGTTTAGAAATGAACAAATTTTCTCCCAACGAAAACTTGATGTAATAGTTGATTCCGACAGATTTCTTTTTTATTATTAATGAAAATTGTTTTTAGGCCCTTCAATTCTCGGTAAGATGGATGTTTTAACAGAAGAAAAAAATAATTGTTAAATTAACCTGATTCCATTTAAAAACCATTAAAAATATCGCCTCGTACTTTTAATCAGAGTTTAAATGCAACGAACAACAAACAAAAACTAAAATTAGGTTGGGTTTTTGTTCTCGTAATAATTATGACTGGCAGATCAAAAGATGGCTTAATTTATTATAACGAGATGAGCTGTCAATTAATTTTGCCGGCGGAAAGTTGTGCAAAATGTACAGATATATTTTTATTCAGTATCATTCCGTATAATTTTCTAGCTCATCATCAGTTGATAGAAATATCAAATTATTCAACTTTCAAATGTAATAAGAAAATATCATAAAGTTGGAGCCAAATGGAGAAAAAAAATTGTGTTGTAATCGCTTGAGCGAAAAACCACTTGATACTCGATTATTGAAATAACCGACATCGCCCGATTATTAAAAAAACCGCTCGAGTTATCTATTCAGGCGAAAACCGTCGCTCGTCACTTATTATCTTCCACTCGATACCCGAGCTTTGCTTGACGCCGACGGAAATGTACCGCTGTAGTGTGATCGAGCTAAAAAACTGCTCTTATATTCGAACAGTTTTTCGCTCGATAGGAAATACTCTAGTTATAAATTCAAGCGAAAAACCGAAAAATATCGCCTGTCACTTGATACTCGACCTTCGTTCTACGCGCCGAGATATGCCGATTGGCAACGTTCGAGTTTGACGCTGAGCAGGTAACACGACATACGTCTTTCTCAAAGGCACATAAACGAGAAGGTGCATATAAAAAAGTATGCCAAATCCCTTAGCGGAGTCATAGCGACATGGGTTTTGTAAAGTTTTGTTTTAACTGGCTAGCCAGCGGCATAGTTTAGGTCTCCGATTGTAAATATTAAAAAATTAAAGGATATAATTTGAAAATTTTTATTTACTATAAACTCGAGAAAACTTCTCAAAAATAACATAATAATAGAAATTGTTAATGAAAAATAACAAAACGAACAAAATGGTTAATAAAATATATAGAAAAATTTGTTGGTAATTTTATAGTAAACATTTTTAAATGTAAATTTTTTATTATTAAACTCAATAAGACTTCTTAAAAATAACATACATTATAGAAAATATTAATGGAAAATAAGAAAACGAGCAAAATAGTTAACAAAACACAGGTATCGACAAATTTTTTGGTAACCAAAAATAAACATTCTTAAATTTAAACAGAAACTTTTAGGTAGGTAACTATAAACATGAATTTAAAAAAAATAATCACCTATTTTCTTATTTTGCCAGTCGAGTAAATAAGCCAACATTTTTGAAAGGGGCACCTGATAATTTAAAGTAGATGAATTTGACAAGCCATTTTAAATAACTACTTATTTTATGCTCGTAGATTGAGAAAAATAACTCTTGGTAATACTTTTTGTTTTAAAAAAGCACAAGAATAAACCCGAACAATAAATTACATATTTGGGAGATCTTTTGCAGTTTTTTTGTTTGGTATCGAGACAAGTGGTAAAAATTCATTATTCACAAATAAATAAATTTCTGGAATTTTTTTGGTGGCTACTACAATTTTTTAGCTAAACCTGTGCCCGCCCGTAGTTACGTGCCTGCTAAATACCCTACCTGATCACATGTAAACGGCTAGGCTGCCGGTCGAGCAGTCAGTGACGTCATCATTTGGTGAATTGGAGTTTCAAGCGATTCACTCGAGCGATCCACTCGAGTATTAAAATCGCTCGAGTATCAAGTACTCGATTATTAAAATCATCGGTTTTCCCAACACTAAAAAAAATGTTTTGAACTTATTATAGGTAGTTGATTCCCAAATTATTTTAATTTTAAACTGTTTGCTATTGAATCCCCTTGTTTTAACAGATGTAACAGAAGTTATCGAAGCAATTTTCTCCATACAGCCGTATTAATACAGGGTCAGTTTTGCAACACATATCTCCACAATCTGCCACGCTTCCGATGGCAAAATCTACCACCCACCGCTAAAATAATAAATAAAACCAAACCACATACCACCCACAAAACTATGTTCTAAATACTATCACAATTCACAATATCTCAATAGGATACCGATATATTTTGGCATAAGCTTTTTGTTCCTTAGATGAGTTTTGCCCCCATGATGACTTAAATGTATTGTTCAGATTTCAATTAGAAGAATCGTTTCCAATAGATAAGTTATAGTTACGGTTAAAGTTAACATCTACATTTTCAATTGAAATTCTATGTGTGTGGGTGACATTTTGGTGTCAGTGCTTTCAAAACTGTTTAGTTTAGACGAAGAGTTTTCAATCTTATCTGTCACTGTTCTTGAATATGGTTAGTTGTATTTACGTGTTTAGTAACTAAGAAGATTTTAAAAGGCAACTATTATCACTGTAGGTATCACACAGTCGATATTTTTATTTAATATTATGGGTTAGGAAGAAAAAAAATTAACTAACTAACTTCTTTAGTAAATTTCCATTATATTGACATAGATTTGACATATCAGAAGTCAGTATATCTGAATTTATATACAGGGTGTTATGGAAATGACGTAGTATATTTAAATGGGTGACTCATTGGGTGTAATAGAGAAGCGCTACATATTTAGTTTTTTTTAATCGACCGTTACAAAAGTGGGGTAACAAACACTTTTACTCACAGGTCAGTCCGCGCTACTGTACAACATTTCACCCAGATCCAATGGCAATGTTTTAAAACTTAATGTAAAACTGAAATTCCATATAAAATTATAAAAATAAATTGTTTTCTACCTACTTGTATTTATCTTTATACCTAAAGAGCGAAGAAATACAGGTACAAGAACAATCAGTTTTTTTTATTTTACATGAGAACACTATCTAAATAATGTTTCCAACTTTTGAGTACCTCTGAAGACCACCTACAAAATAGTGCAGATTTTCAAAGCCACAACAGACCGCAAGTCCTCTGTTTACGTCAGTCATTATGGCACTATTTGTATACTTTCAGTCATTGTTAAGATCGAAAAATACTTCTGATCTTTTTGTAATCATCATTGCATAGAGTCGCATTCACGTCCCCTCACAAAATTTGTGGTTTTGTGTTCAAATCATTTAATGGCGCAGGTATTTTTCCCAAATGATGGATTATAGTCAAGTGACATTTTAAAAAGTGCAATGATATTTTGAAATAGTATTCGTAAAGCATATTATTGTACTTTCAATATTTTAGAGTGTGCGAAAAAAAAATCGTGGCCAAAAAAATTATCTTGGTAACATGAGACAATTATAGAACTTGGAATAGACAAAAGTGGTTTATTTTTACGATATTATCATTGGACAACATTTATTTTATGTTTTCTTTAATCTGGAATGTAGGGAAATGTGCATAAATTTCATATAAATAAGTTGTTCAAACCCTAAACTCCAACCCTCCCCCTCTTCAATTATACACTGATTTTTTCAAACAAAATTATTTCTTGATAAATAGAAATGTTGATTTACTCGAGTCCTGGGTATACCAAATTTATATCGGGTGCGTAATACAAGTCTCAAGATATAATCAATTTATTAAAATTATTGAGAGCACAATAAAGTAATTATGCATATGCAGAGATCATTTCTACCTCACTAAATTTAATAGCCCTAAATAATATATATTTTTTCCATTATGAAAATAGCATTAAATATGATAGTAATAGATTAAAACACAAAAATTCTTAGAAAAGTTATGATATATTTGAAATTACTTGTTCATTAGTATAATTAACAATCATTTAAATACTATATATTCATGCCATAAAACCCAAATTGTCACCCTCATCATCATACAATGTTCCACATTGTGCAGAGCCGGAGAGGTACAAATTTTATTTACATGAATCCCTTAATATAATTAATAATTGTTATAATTTTAAGTAGGTGTCTCTTTAATTAAAATTAAAAAACAAATCAATATGTAGGTAGGTATATTTTCGAGACTACCATTTATTGAGGTCTCAATATTTTGGGTTTTGACCTACACAATGGGGTTTATACAGGTAATTGATTTAATGCAGTAAAGGTCAAGGGTAAATGTATACTATACTAAAACTAACGTATAATTACAATTGTATATACATATATCATACAAATAGTACCTATTATTCATCATCCTCATCTAAACTATTATCTGAATCACTCTCGCACATACTTTTTTCCCGATTAAGGGTTCGTCAAAAAATGTCCAAATTTCTGAAGGATACTGTTTACTGTTTTTCCAAATATTCATGTTGTTCTTTAGCTGATTATGCTGTGGATCCTGCAAGAACAATAAAAAATTGATAAACCGTATGATTTTTTGTAAAAATTTATACACTCAGAAAAAAATAGCCACCTTTTTGAAAAATACCGGAAATTTTTTTTAAAAGTATGTTTAATTCTCCATGAAACTATGTACGTTTTATGGGAATCGGTTTAGTAATAATTAAGTTATTCAAAATTGGTTCGATGTCTTAATCACATATTTGTAAAAATGTACCTAACAATTTATTTTCTAAATTCAATTTTCGACAAGGTCGCAAATTGTCGCAGCAACTCTCAGTTGGACCTTATTCAGGATGCTTCAAACAATAGTAAACAAATAGTTTGGTCGCATTTCAGCGCGCCCTTTTTTAGATTTTGCCTGATACAAATTTTTAGTGTAAATATTTGTAATTTGAAAAATTTATAGGATTGTACTTACCACCAGCAATAGGCTCCATAATGGGTTTTCAAAATTTTTACAAAAACTTAGCGAAATAACAGAACTAAATACACTGATTTTTTTCAACCACTCTAATTTAATTGATACACCACACTAGAAAAACAAACTTTGAACTGAAATAATTTTAAGGTTGGCCATAATATAAATATAACAGGGGTGATTTATGACACCCTGGTTGTTTCTTAATTAAGTGCTAATAATTCTACGATATAATAATAACTTTGGTTTCGTCTATTTTGACCAGCTTTTACCTGAAATTCGCTTGTGTGGCGTCGTCTCTATTAGCTGTTAGTAAATCGCCGTTATTATCAACACAAACTATCAATAAATGAAGACGTGGTATAATTTATTCAAAATATTCTTGAACTCGAAAAAGCTTCAGGTTATTAATACAAGTACAATCCCCATATCTTTCATCTTCTGTCTGTTCCTGTTTTCATTCTAATAGCTTATTCGGTTTAATATGTTATGGTTAGGAAAAACAAACAACCGACGGATGTTACGCAAAAGTGTATATTATGACTGTCATACCATATTGAGTTAAGAATTATTATTATTTTGTCCACAAACAATACTATAAATTAAATATTGAAATATATCAGGTACAATAAAATCAAGCTATTAAAATAAATTTTCATAAATTTTTTTCTTTTATCATAGAAATATCACCGGAAAGATTTTTAAATTTCCATACTTTTCGAATTCCCACACCCACCGAGTATCATTTTACCAAGTCATAAATTTCGTTCTATAAGATTTTTTATTAAGGGATTTTTAAACGGATAAAATAAAATTTATAACCTGGCGTCTTGTCATCGCGATATTGTCTTCCTTCTTAAATAGCCAGTTATCTGTCATCGAAAGGGTCCTTTTAAGCGGATTTTCGGATCAGTGTAAGATGATGCCGCAAGTTTTTTTGGGTATAGATTATTTTAAAAGTTAAACATATTAAAGGAATTAATAAAAGGCAGTTACAAAGTTACGTGCAGACTTTGTTCTTAAAATAATATGTGTGTGCTTATACAGACCAGTATACGAAAATAATCTCTCTGATAACGAGTTCTGGTGCTTCTAGAAAATATATTTACCGATTTCTGGTGCTTCAAGGAATATTTTCGTCGACTACCTACGAAAATTAGACAGAAAGGATGGGTAACTTAGCTAGAAAGTATCTTATATCAGACGCGTGTTGAAATATACAAGTTTCATAAGACATTATCTTAGAGCACGCGTTTAATTTAGAAAACGACGTAAAGTACAAGTGCTCTAGTTATCTTATGAACCGTGTATTTTCTGAAAATTTTTAAAAAATATAGTAGATTTTCTTTTTGGGTTGGCAATACTTATACAATTTAATAAAATGTTACAAGTATCAAAAATGCCATGATAGAAACAATTGAACACAACAAAGCTTCTTCCCATCCGTCATAATTAAAAATAAATATATTATTAAAGTTAATAGAAATTAGTCAGGGAGAAAGTTGTACTCCGTCAGAAATACGAGATATTGCAGAAAATAATGTAGAAAAACTTTTAAAAAGAATATGCAAAACTTTGAGTTATGGTACGAGCAGAACAAATTTCAAAATATTGAGCAAAATAATAAATAATACTATGGAACAAAATATTGTGTCGACACAGAATCTGACAGGAATAACAATTAATTCCCAGGAAATGTCTACAGTAACTATAAATATGTACATATAAAGTAATATGTATAATACTATATTGAATTAAACATAAAAATAGTACTTTATAGAATAAAACTTTAGAAATAGAGCATAAACTGGAAGATATTTTTATTATTTTGAGGTTATGTTGTTACTAGACTTCTGTCGAATCCATAATGCCTAGAAAACGAATTTCAACGAAATCGAAGTAAGCCTAAAATTCGAACCCTACTTGTTGCCAACATGAAAAAAATAGAATTTCAGTTTCATAAACTGGCAAGTTATTCAATTTGTTTTTGCATTTCATAATGTAGCCATTATGAAACCCAAATAGAAAAAATACTTTTCGAACACTTATTTCACCACTGACAGCTTCTGGTAATGTCACTGGTGAACTGTCAAATATTAAACTTTCGGGAGCCGGGAAGTGAATTGGGGTGCTGGTGGGGTAAAGGAGACTAGTGGGGATCATTTTAGGTTCTATGTGAAAAATATAAAAAACACGTGTAACAGAGAATTGTTAGGAAACTCATTAAACATAATAACTGCTTGAGGAAAGTAGAAATGGGATAAGTCTCGATTTAATGTCGATCCATGCACATACAGTGTAATTAAACGTGATTTATGTAATTATATTTGTTTTAATAATAATTTGATTATTGTTTCAAGCCAATCCCACGTAATACTGTCCTAATTAACAAATTAACCATATGTAACTCCATCTATATAAATACTGAGGTTAGGTTATGTTCGTTTAATTATTTTATCGGTACGATAGATTGATTCAGAGTTAAGATTAGTTAATTTTGGTTTTTAGCGTAAGTAAATTAGAGTAAAATCAAAACAATCAAAGAGTATTCTGATATTCCAGGCCAGATTTTTGAAATAACGATGCATATATTACTGTAACGCGTGTATAAACTTAAAAGATGGTAATAAAGCCAAGGTGGTGGTATTTTCGCAAAAATGTAATAGTAGTTAACTGAGAGAATGTCCTATAATGAACGATCATTACAACTTTTTACTCATATTAGGTGTATTATACGCTATTATACGTGCAAGGTACAGCTTTCAACTGTAAAATCCATATGCATTTTTCCAATAATCACCAATATAGAAGTGGCATAAGAAGTAGATTTATTCAAGCAGTAAAGTTATATACGTAATTAAGCATACATGTTGTTATAACTTTGTAATAAAGTATAAAATTAACCGCAAGAAGCCAAAAAAAAATTAATGATGAAACTGAATTATCGAGGTCATTTTTAATAAATGTTTATGATTGTATAAAAACATATTAATACAGCTGTCATAAGGAGAATTAAAACAGTAATCAATAATTACTATAGGAAGATGTACTAAGTCAGATCCATGATACAATAAACACAAGGTAAGATATCGCGCCTGAAGAAGCGTGGCTGAGGGACGTCACTATGTACAGGGTGTTAATTTTTGGTTAGTTTTACGGGGTATCTCCGTTATTAGTAAAGATAGAAGGATGCGGTTTTCGCAGCACTATCAACGAATACTTATAACCAGGAAGAAGACAAACTGCCGTGTTAAATAATCGAAGCAGGCATGATACGGCGACATCCATTATGCCTGGCGCGCACGTGCTTTTCAAATGTCACTTTTGTCCAAGATTGTATTACAATCAAAATTTTTTTAAGTGACATTCAAGCAAAGAAAACATCAAAACCCTTTCATTTGATTTACTAAGTAGAGAAAATCAAATATTAGGATTTTGACATAGGTTTTCAGCTGTAAATATCACTTTAAAATTGTCCTTACATACTTTTATATTATTATTGAACTAGTAACGAAACTAGAAATAAAGAATTCAGAGATTGAAGGTTGTAATTAGTTTTATTAAAAAATAGGAAATAAATCATAATTTACATAAAATATTTTACCATCTTCAACTTCAAACAAATCAAGGTAAATACAATACTATATGTACAGCTACTAACCAAGTAAATATATGCACCATCATTATGATTATGGGCTTCCAATTTGTTTGTTTCGTAGCATACTCCTGGCAACATTAGTGATCGAAGTCCTCTTTAATGTTCAGTCATTATGGGATTCTCAATTAAACTATGAAAAGAAAGAATTATTATAATAATATATTACCGGACTTATTAAAATTCTGGCTACGGGTTAATATAACTAAGCTGTAATTATTATGTTGTAGCTTTTGACTTCTGGATTGTAAAATTTAAGTAAAATTCTTTAAAAATGTGTTTGTTGCTAGTTTGCGTGACAAGTTTGGGACATAATGGGACAATTTTATAATGTAAAATAACAATAACGAATAAAAATTAGTAAATAAATATTTCAATCATAAATTACTTACCTGCAACAAAACGAGAAGGTCCGTTTTCGTGAAAAGAATAGAAAATTAAAAATTATTTTAGAATTTAATGACGCTTCCTCCACCATTTTCAATCACATTATAAATCATATGTTACTTGATTTTATCCCCTTCCAGACGAAGGATGTTCGGTTGTGAAATAATTTAAGAATGTGTGCTGCTCACATTCTATGTCTGTCTCTGTCTGCATCAATCTTCTCCGATTCAATAAAGGGAGACAAATATGGCCTAGATTAAATCGAACCCAAAGTCTGATATTGACACAGAACGATCGACACAAAAGGATAAACGTATGGAGTAACCTGCCTGGCTGTGACGTCACTTGCACGGCCTACTTATATGCTTCGATCCCCACCATAAGCGGTCTCACCGGGCTGCAAGCACTATGCTACTTCTTTGTCAGACAGAAGATGCCGTAATCAAAATTTTTCTAGGCCCCCTTGTTTTTGATATACGAGATGTTTTTGAGAATAGTGCATTTTGGGACATCCCCCATATCTCGGTCACCCCTTAATGTATCAAAAAGAAATAAAATGTTCTTTTTGTAGTTTTTTACGTAGAATCCAGTGATGTACTCAGATTTTTTCTACATTCAATAGTTTTCAAGGAAAATACACAAATTTGCTTTTCTTAAATGGGTCACCATATATATTTTTTAATAATATAATTTAGTTTGTAACAAGCTTCTCAAAAATAAATAACACTTTATTTGTAGTCTTAGTATACGGCCCGCAATGTACGTTTTTCAAAAATATACCATTTTTTTTTTAGTAGGCTATTAAAAAAAATACTGGTGTGATTAAATATTAGACACAAAATTTGAAAATTTATTGAACTCCCTCATAAATATTGCTCAAATTTTTCTACATTATGCCTTAGACTTGTTTCAGACATAGTTCTTATTCGCCTTAATGAAATAAAACTAATAAACGGCCGCGTTTGTAACTCCCTAAAAGCTCTGTCAATGGCAATTCTTAAATCTGCCATTGTTTGATACTGAATGGAATAAATTTTATTTTGAAGGTATCCCCATAAGAAGAAATCCAAAACCGACAAGTCGGGTGACCTTGATGGCCATCTTACAGGTCCATTAGTTTCAATCCAGCGACCTGCGAAGTTATTATCTAGGTAGACCCTTACAATTTGGGCATTGTTAGCGGGCTCTCCATCCTGTTGAAGATGGAAGTTATTGAGACCAGCTAAGGGCACATCTTCTATTATTTGTCGCACAACGTTTTCCAGAATTTCCAAATATTTATTTGCATTTAGGCTTCCTTCAAATATATTATAAACTATTTTGCTATTCAGTATAAAGCAGGAAACGCTAACGCAAATCTGCCTTGCCGTTCGATTGGAAATATTACATGCTGATTTTCCTGAGGCAAAAACCTCGTATTCTGTCGATTAAACATGCCAGCATTGGTAAAATGAGCCTCATCAGACCATATAACGGATTTTTCAAAATTGTTTTCCCTGTTCATATTTTGTAAGTACCACTTGCAAAACTCTATACGGCGCTGTGCATCACCAGGATGTAAGTTTGTACATGGTGCAATTTATATGGCTTAAAATTGGGTTTTTTTTAGGACTGTTTGCACTCTTGATTTAATTATTTCGATTAAACCTTTAACTTTTCTGCAAGAGCTACTTGAATTTGTTTCAATTAAAGCTAACACATTTATGTCATCTCGCGATTATCCTTGTGGTAGATTTTAGGGCGAGGTTTAGAAAATGAACCGTGTTCCATTAAATTGGATTTTATTCTTGAAAAAATTCGTTTATCCGGTTGTCATCTTTCGGGATATCTACAAGTAATTTAAGAAAATTTATAAATTTCATAGAATTACTACATAAGGGCTTATATTTACCTATTCAAATATACTTCTAATGCTCCATCTGCATTTTCGTTACACTGGATATAACAAAAGAGCATGTTGTACATCTCAAAGTTTACATACTCTGTCATAATTAGGACAAACTAATTTTTCACTATTAATTAGAAATATTAAAACAACTTAGATAACTTGAATGCTCTGACAGAATTAGAAGATTTTATTATTATGACACATAGGACTGTGTTCTTTTGTATGTTTTTAATATCCGTCATGGCCTACTAAAAAAAAATGGTATGTTTTTGAGAAACGTATATTTCGGGCCTAATACTAAGACTAAAACTAAAGTGTTATATATTTTTGAGAAGCTTGTTAGAAACTTAATTATATTATTAAAAAGTATATAGGGTTACCCATTTAAAAAAAGTAAATTTGTTTATTTTCCTTGAAAACTAGTGAATGTAGAAAAAATCTGAGTACGTCACTGCATTCTACGTAAAAAACTACAAAAAGAACAATTTGTTTCTTTTTGATACGTTACGGTGTAACCGAGATATGGGGGGGGGGGGTCTCAAAATGCACAATTCTCAAGAACATCCCGTATATCAAAAACAAGGCGGCCTAGAAAAATTCTGATTACGGCATCTTCTGTTTGACAAAAAAGTAGCAAAGTGCTGCCAAAACCGCATCCTTCTATCTTTACGAATAACGGGGATACCCCGTAAAACTACTCAAAAATGGACACCCTGTACATGCTTCTGTGGTTTGTAAGTTTACCCTCCCTAGTAATGTCAATACATTTTATTTTAGGTAAATTTTGTTAATGTAGTGTAATTTGTATTTACCAGAATAACTCTTGCTGGGTCACAAAAGACTTTTGTGATGAGCTCTACAATTGAAGAGAAACGTGATACCCATTTGGAAAGTCAAAAGTGAAACTAAACGTATGGCCTGAAGTTGGTAACGTATCTTTAATATTATAAATTTTTGAAATTAAATAAAGATATTAATAATTATATTGTATGCAAGAACAATATGGCTGATGGACAAGCGCATTCTTTTCAAAACTTGTACATACATAATAAGTGCTCTTACAATAATAAAAATTAGTTCGGCTTGTCTTTTAAAAATATACCTTTATCTTGATATATATTACTCTTATAAATATGTATCGATTATTATCGATTATTTGCATGTCAGCGTGCAATATTAAATTACTACTATATTCAAGACGGTCGAAATAAAAATAAAATTATGTTCATTGCCATTTTATGTACATAAAAATCGTATATTAATATTATATATTAAAGGGTATATTAATGCAGCTTTCATCCAATCGATATGCTTCCATAAAAGTAAATTTCGAGCCAATTATCTACACTTTTATTTCTGTATCGACAGCGAATAAACAATATGTAATAATAAATTTTTATTTTTAAGCATATCTTCATTTACTTTCAGTTTTATAATAGTAAGAGCTTCGGGAGTTTAATTTAACACAATAATGATTTACCTTGAAGAAAATATAGAATGTAGTGTTTCAAGGGAATCTCTAAAGTAAGAAAAAAATCTGAACAATTTTTTTAAAAATAAGCTTCTTATGAAACAGTGTTTTTCTTTTTTTAAGGTTGGTATCATGTATATTTAGTTGCAGGAACAATAAAATTACTATACTAAACTTACCTGTCAAGTTTAGTTATTTTTTAAAGCTGAACACAAAACTCTGTATATGCAGGGTGTCCCGAAATTACCTCACCACCATATTATCCGGCTAAAAATAATAGAATTTTATCATATGGGCACAAGTGCAGAAATGCATGCTTAGGGGGCTACGGCCCTTAGAATGGGGAATTCTGAAGACGTTTTTTCCTAAATATTTTCAAACCGTTCATAATAAAATTTTGAAATTAGGTATGGTGTATAAACTTTTGACGCTAAATCAGTTCATGTATTCGAAATTTCAAAATTTTAATCATAGGCGTCACATACTGGGTTGGTTAAGGATTAAAATAATACCACTTTTTTAATTAGTCATTATTTTTTTAATTTGCTTAAAAATTATGAAAGATTAGAGTATTTTACGTAAAAATGACTCTCTTATTTCATATTGATAGGACATACAGTTTTTGAGAAAAATCGTTTTGAAAAAAAAATTACGTTCATAAAAGAGTTCATTAATAAAATTAAAAAATTGTAACGAAGTTACTAATTTTATTTTTATTAAATAACTACCTTGAGCCTTGACTAGCTCACCATAACAGAGAAATTTAAAACAAGAACGTGATCAAATAGACCTATCTATAATCTTCTATTTGCTGAAGTGCATTTTCCAAATTATAATCCCCCATAGGCCGTCCTTGCCCACGAGGATGTTGAAACGAACCATTATCCACCAAATTTCTATGAATTCTCTCAAATACTTTTCGCCCAGGAAGTCTCCGTTGCGGAAAACGTCATCGATATTCCTGTACCGCAGCGAAGGAAAGTCCATTACAATATCAAAAACAAACATCAAAAAATACTTTGATATTTCATAATTTTTAAGAAAATTTAAAAAAAGAATTACTAATTAAAAAAGTGGGATTATTTTAACCATTAACAAACCCGAACAAACCATTAACCACCCCAGTATGTGACGCCTATGAAATTTTGAAATTTCGAATACAATTTCGAATACTGATTTAGCGTCAAAAGTTTATACACCATACCGAATTTCAAAATTTTTTTATGAACGGTTTCGAAAATATTTAAAAAAAACGTCTTCAAGGTTCCTCATTCTAAGGGCTGCTTTATAAAACTTGTACTGTATATCATAATGTGACGTCATTTAACCCAAAGGACTGAATAGTTACCAGGATATAAATATACAATGTGTACATAAAGTAAGGAATCTAAAAATATTTCGGAAAAATCCTCGGACACGTGTATAATAATTTTTAATGGCGCATTTTTTCCCATACAAACTTAATATACAAGGTGGCTCATGTAGTAGATATGACATTATCGACGATTTTTTTAAATGGGAACCCCTATATTTTAGTTCAGATCTGTAATCTCCAAGAAGAGCTGATTTAAAAAACATAACATACTTAGGGCCTAAAATTCATTGTTTCGTTACTACAGGGTAAAACAAATAATTTTATTTAAGATATTTTTTTTTGGCTTGGGAGGCATCAATTAATTACGTGATGCGTTTTTAGCGATTTTTCAACCCCCCTTCCCCCAATAAAAGATTTCGTGATATTTGGCTCAATCCCTTCCGCCATCACCCAATTTTACCTGAAAGCCTTACGTATTTAATGGACGCACCATCATTTGCTGTTACTTATGTTTTTTCTCAAGTAGGCTTATTTGCTGTTATGTAACTATGGTATTTAGATAGATGTCATTGTCATTACATTGTATTTTTCTAGTAAGTTTATTAGAAGTAATAAATTTTATTTTAAAACATATTGAGTTACTATGCGTTTATCTTTAACACAAAGAATAGAAATTCTTATGATGATTGGATATGGTGATAGGATCCGTACTCAACAAGAAGTTTGCATTTTGTTTAACACTAAGTATCCAGCAAGACCAATTACTAGATCAACTGTGAGTAAACTTGAAATAAAATTTCGGGAAACGGGTTCAGTGCAAGATATTCCCAGAAAAGGCCGTCCAACTATTCCGGATGATAAGAAATTCGATATTTTATTGGCTATGGAAGAAGATCCCACAACAGCGTCCGCCAGATTAGCATTGATCATGGGGCGGCTGCTATGACCGTTCATAACCTATTGACGGTAGAAAAATGGCACCCGTTTAAAATCCGATTGGTTCATGAGTTGAATGAACATGATCCAGATCGTAGGATGGAGTTTTGTCAAATATTAATGGAAAGATGTAACTTAGATCCTTTGTTTGTTGAAAATATCCTATTTTCGGATTAATCTACCTTTAAATTAAATGGAGAAGTGAACCGGCAAAACTGTAGATACTGGGCAAAAGAAAATCCCAGGTGGATGCGTGAGCACCATACTCAATATCCTCAAAAAATTAATGTTTGGGCTGGTATTGTGAAAAACAAAATTATTGGGCCATATTTTTTTGACAACAATGTAAACGGGCTAAATTATCTTCATTTTCTTCAGAACTTTCTTATCCTTACGCTAGTTAACTTATACCCTAGTAGAAATAATCCAGGAATTCTAGATGAAAATTTGTGGTACCAACAAGACGGCGCACCTCCACATTATGCAGCAGTAGTGCGCCATTACATAAACCAAGTTTTTCCGAACAAGTGGATTGGAAGACGTGGGCCTGTTGAATGGCCGCCTAGGTCTCCAGACCTTACACCACTGGACTTTTTCTTGTGGGGTCACCTGAAAAATGTTGTTTATAAAGTCAGACCTGCCAATATTGAAGATTTAAAAAATCGAATAACAACAGAATGCAGGAACATTTCAGAAGAAACCATAAGAAAGGTCCAACAAGAATTTATTGATCGCTTGGGGTACTGTCAGGCAGCAGAAGGAGGACAATTTCAACACTTAATTAAATAGCTTATTTAATTTTTTTACATTTTTTTAAATTAAAAATATCTTAAATAAAATTATTTGTTTTACCCTGTAGTAACAAAACTATGAATTTTAGGCCCTAAGTGTGTTATGTTTTTGAAATCAGCTGTTCTTGGAGATTACAGATCTGAACTAAAATATAGTGGTTCCCATTTAAAAAAAATCGTCGATAATGTCATATCTACTACATGAGCCACCTTGTATATTAAGTTTGTATGGGAAAAAATGCGCCATTAAAAATTATTATACACGTATCCGAGGATTTTTCCGAAATATTTTTAGATTCCTAGATAATGAATTTGTTCCTTACTTATGTACACACTGTATATATGTGCCATTTAAATTGTTTTAAATTATTATCGATATTCGTTCACAGAAATGTTTTAAAACAATGAATTTTCGTGACTCGATATTTAAAAGTTTTAAATAAAAATATTAATTATCTTAAGGACGTACTAAATATTATGCTAAAAGGACTTAAATTTCTCCAAAGTACTATTTCAACTCATCAGCACTAAAAAGTATAATTTTTCACTGTAGCATCGAATTTTTATGCAAAACTTCGACGATAAATCTTTTACGAACTTTCTTACGACCCTAATTTATCGCCACTATCCAAAAAGAGTTTTGTAACATTTCCTTAAGTATTCAACAATAAACCTTTTAGCCGCACGCATATTTATGTTGTTTTATTTATTTTATATGGCCCAGTGACCGAAAGAATTTTATTAATTCCATTAGTTTAGAAAGACGAATATGTTACTTATAATTTTTAAGGGATGTCTTTACGAGTCAGGTCATAAGTCAGATAGTAAGATCTTAACTTCAAATGGTCAAAAAGTTCAGTTGTTTTTGCATCAATATTAAATTTCTTAAGAAGTTGATGTATATTTAAGTAAATTTCAGAAAAATAAATATTACGGTTATAATTCCAAAATAAATTTTCTTTTGCGCTCTCTTTATTTTTATCGGTAAAGGCGCTCCTTAAAAAACTATATTTTATTCTTCTAGTTCAGTATTTGTTTTAATTTTGACAACCGAATTTGTTTAGGTTATAGATAAAGCGATGAATAATTTATAATAGACTATAAAAGAACACATCTCTGCTGGATAGGTGAGAAAGGTGTCTAGGATTACACCAAAAAATGTTAATATGATCAAAAATAATAATGTGTGAAATCTTAATTTTATTGGGTAGCTATAAATTTGATAGGGTTTGGACTTTTGTTTCGTGGAAGCCCCTTTAAAGATAGAAATGGTAAATTTCAAGAAATATGGGCTCCAGATTTTTTGAGTATTTGTAAAAGATTATTTTCATGCTTTTTTATACAAGGTGTTTCAAAAAACGTTTGCCATCGCTCGTGTAATGATTGTTTCTATGAATATTGGTCCGAAGATGCTTTGTTTGAAAGATACAGTTTTTTAAATTTTACGGGGATTTCAAGATATTTCCGAAATGGCTTTAGTAATTTTAGAAAAAGTTCTATTATGAAAAGTACCCAAAATAGCACATATTTTACGCTATCTAATAAAATTACATGTATCTTGTAGTCGAAGCTGATTTCCAATAAATATTAAGGAACGTTTTCTTAGTCCTTCCTAACAACAACTGTAACAGCATGTATCTATCTTTCAAACAAAACATCTGTGGATCAATTTATTTTATTTTTGGGTAATGAATCGTCATGCGAGTGATGGCTCATGATTTTTGAAACACCCTGTATACACTAGTCACTAGTTCAAATGTCAATGAGCTATTGACGCCTTACATCGGCTGAGCGAAGTAGTTTCATATAGCGCCGCACGCTTGCTTCTGTTAGTTGAAGACCAACCAGCGGCCGGATCCGTTGTGTCTCGTCGATCACCAACATAATCTCAGAAATCCGCTCTGTTTTTTCGGTTTACGCATGTATCTTGCCAGTCCATAAATAATCTTTGAATATTGTTTTTATTGACGCGTTTCTTCTGGACGTCAAATTTCGTCGCGTGTAATAAAATCTAATAATCTGTATTATTGTATTTTCAAAAGCTAACTATCGCTTCTCTTTCACTATTACTGTGTGTACATAAAGTGTTTCCAGGAGTGTTCCCATGAGAAAGAAAAAATACTGTGCTTGTGCCTGAATTTCCTCGCTCTTTAGGTATAAAGATAAATACAAGTAGGTAGAGAATAATTTATTTTTATTATTTTATATGGAATTTCAGTTTTACATTAAGTTTGGCAACATTGCCATTGCCTCTGAGTGAAATGTTGTACAGTAGCGCGGACTGACCTGTGAGCAAGAGTGTTTATTACCGCACTTTTAAAACGGTCGATTTAAAAAAAAATATATATAGCGCTTCTGTAGGACACCCAAGGAGTCACCCATTTAAATATAATACGTCATTTCCATAACACCCTGTATATACATGTTTTATATCACATGACACACAATTTATGACCAAAAAACATAGTTGGCCTTGTTTTTGTGGCATACTATAACTACAGGGGAGGGACGGGTTGGTATTTTGATTGCGTGTACTTGTTCTAGATAAATTAATCATAGACAAAGTATAAGATTGTATTCGCGGTAATGATTACTATTTACTCGAATATTTCAGTAATACCATTAATGAATAAAAATAAATCGTTTTAAATAAATGTACATCCAAGCCGACATAGACTGGCCCCTTGGGAGGTGCTAATGCGGTTAACAACTTGCATATACGTCGTGGCGTTTCCGATTGAAAATCTCCGAAACCACAATTACGTGCACAAAAAGTAATCATAACAAAAGAAAGTCGTGCTTGTCCGATTCTAGCAGGAGTCTTTAGGGGTTTGCGCAGGAAGGTCATATTTGGTTCTTATGGGTGTTAGTTTGTATTCTCATCAATATTTTTTAGTCATATAGAAAACACGTCATAGAGGAATTATCAGTTGACGTGGTCTGTTTAAGTACCAAAATTTGTATTTTTTTTTCGAAAAAAGAAACTTTTCAATTAAGTATTAGTGTTATGGCCACAAAAATCTTTTCCAAGTAAAAAATAGTATAAATTTATTGCTCCGTTAAAAGGTGATTAGAAATTCTTATAGATTAAATATACACTTGCCGGCACAAAATTCCTCCACCCTGAAATTTTCGACAAGTTCGTCATTTTGTTTTCAGTTTGTAGATCCATTTATTGTGTCTTTCCTTAATTTTATTTACATACTGTTTCTGGTAATCTTTGATGTATTCTAAACATTTCGTCTTTGATTCATTCCATTATCTCATTTCTGCTGCGAGCTGCCAAATTTTAAATGAAACGCTGATTTGAAGCCTATTTTTATTAAGAAAAACCAACGCTAGGTATATCATAGTTAATTAACAAAAACAATTTTAATATCGTGTATTTCCTCCTCTCACAGTAATGACAGCTCGCAGCCTTCGTGGCATCGAATGAATAAGGTTACTTATCCTTTCTTGAGGGATGTTATTCTTCGGTCAGCACCAGTTATAAGTCTTGCAAGGTTTATGGGTTGTACAGGACGACGACGAACGGCTCTTTTAAGTTGATACCAAAGATGTTCGATTGAATTGAAACCCGGGCTACATGCGGGCCCTTCCTATCTTGGAAGTCCAAATTCATCCAGATATTCGCTCGCTATATGTGCAACGTGAGGTCTAGCATGATCATGCATTAATGTAAATTGATTCCCAATGAATGGAGCAAATGGAACAACAACTTCTTGGAGGATATTCTCAATGTAACGGTGGGCGATTAGAGCTTAACAAACACAAGATTGGTGCGTGCTTCGGTAGACATGACCATGACATACATTTTTAAAAAATAACATCGTTTCATTTAAAATTTTGCATCTCGAGCAGAAATGAGATAATGGAATGAATCAAGAAATTAAATGTTTAGAATAGATCAAAGAATACAAGAAAAAGTATGTAAATAAAATTATCCACCTCAATTTACCTGTAGGGTGTTTTGAAGTAACGACAAAAAACAACAGTTTGATTTACTCCTGTTTAATATAGCCTAATCGAAAAATGTTACTTTATTAAATAAGTAAGGAAAAACACAATAACTTCATCTACAAACTGATATCAAAATCATGATAATCAGATAAAAAATAAAAAAGTTATGAAATATCAAACTTTTTATCAAAAATTTTATGGTTGTGGAATATTCAGCCGGCGACTGAATAATTGCAACAATGTCCAAGATAGTTAGTTCCTTGATTTTATAATACCGTTCGTTATTGAGAGAAATTTTTTCCGGATAATTGGAATTAAAAGAACATCAATTTCTTCCGTTGGTTGAATATCTCCAAAATGACGCTACCAAATCACTGTAAATGACCGATTAATTTAAGATAAATTATAAAAAAATCGTTATCAAGAAGCAACGTGTATTGTGTTTTGCCTGCGCTCCACTCCTGAATAATTTAAAACTATAAAAATTATTATTTACTTTCATGTACAGAAATAAAATTCACCTTGTAAAAAGTGATTACTTTTATAATAACTCACTTATTTGATATTTAGCCAGGTCGAAATTGAAAAATAATTGCTGGTCCAACAAATTTATTATTTCAATTAAAGTATTTAACCAAATTACCGAACCCATTTTTAAGACAATTTTTAATTTGGCATTTTTTAATCCGATATTAATGCCTGTATATTGTGTACTTTCGGTAATGGATCTTGGCGTCTGTAAGAATATTGTAATTGGCGATGTCGATGTGTGTGGTCACCGAATTATAATAGTATATTACATACTAAGAGTGGTAAGAAGCATATTATACACGATTTCGAAACTTACGAAACGCAGTGCTTCGAAATAGACCGTTAAACGATACCTTAAAAATAGTTTTATAATTTGGCTGCAAGAACATACTTACAGCATAATATTGCCAGTATTTTTTCTTAAAAGTACGCTAACAAGGCTGTTGTTTCTCCTGGTGGTAATTATAGCATACGTAAGGGATCCAGACTTTTGTTATTAAGGGCCGGTTGTATAAAACAATTCTGAACTTAGGTTCAACCGAACGCCGATCAACCTGTGAACTGAGTTCATTCAATATTACATTGTTCAATATAATTTGAACTTTAGTTCAGCTTAACTAAGATCAGTTTATGTTGGCATGACTATTATTTAGTTACTTTTATTTTTTTTTGGATTTTTGACATAAAATATAATCTTTTATTTAATTTGGCGTTTGGCGGGCTTCCTTTCCAGGCTCTTCTACTCGGCGTACTTATAAAATATTGTTAAAAATATGAACTAAAATATTTCAATTTTATTTGCGGACTGGTGATACATTTCTAAAGTGGATAGAGTTTATTGATTCCATAAAAAATATATAGATGTTGAAAAAAGGTCGGTACCCCTGAATAACTAGGTACATCGCATTGCAGCGGACAATGTCTAGGGAAAAGGTTGTTTGGTTTTGAAGGAGGAATAGTTTGAAATTTAAACCACCCCCCACCCCCCACCCCCTCAACTCCCGGGCGCGGGTGGGGGTAAGTTAAGATCAAATGGAACCCCATATTTTTTATTGGCGTATCATGTTCTCCGACCAAGAATAAATATTTTTTGTCCGAAAAATTTTATTATTTGGGCCCATTCTTCACCAATAATCACCATGAGAAGGACAAAATCTGAACCGTGCGAAAATCAAGTTTTATCCCGGAAATACTCTTTTTCTCTGTCTTGTACTAAGAAATGCCCGTGGAAAAAGTTGTTTGTATTGGGAATAAACAAAATTTTCGGACAAAAGATGTTTATTTTTGGTCGGAGAACACGATACGCAAATAAAAATATGGGGTTCCATTTGAAAATCTTAACTTACCCCCACCCGCGACCGGTGGTTGAGGGGGTGGGGGTGGTTAAAATTGCAAGCTATTCCTCCTTCAAAACCAAACAACATTTTCCCCAGACATTTTCCGCTGCAATGCGATGCACCGGAGTTATTCCGGGGTCCGACCTTTTTTCAACACCCTATGTATTATTAGGTACGTTATAATAAATAAAAACATACAGCTGTCTTTTTTGTTAAGCGCAATCTTTAGAATTACTCACTGTCTTTCCATTTATTGATCAGGATTTTTTAGGAATGTCCGTGTTCACAGCATTGATTGCAGTATCCACAAAAACCAAGAAATCCCAATCATCAGTTATAGTCAACAATAAGATCAAAATATTTTACTGTATTGTATAATATAACACTGACCTGACACAAAAAAATATATTTAAGGTTACAAAGTGGCTTGGATCGACAGTTCAACTTCTGAATCGCCAAAAGTGGACGTTCACGTGAACTCCTCATTTGAACTGAGATCAGCGTAAAATAATGTTTTTTTTACATGTGCCCCGAAAGTACCTCTTTTCATGCAGGTTCTCGTCACCGAAAGTGGCGCTTTCCAGACCTCTCCGAGAGAGCGGGTGGGAAAGTATCGAAGCGGGCGTTCAAGACTTTTCCCGCCCGCTTCGAGTCACCATGTTCTCCTCAATAGTTTTTTAACTGATAAACAAATAAACCCTGAGATGTCGGTGCGGGATTTGAACCCGCGACTCTCAGATCGCCAGGCGTACACTCTGCCACTAGGCCACCGAGCCTTACATATCAACGATAATAAATAGATATTTACATTCTCCATGCGAGTGTTTTCATGTCATGTAGACAGGAAAACTGTCTGAAGAATTTCTTTAATTATTTGGCATCAAAGCCTCGGAGCAGTTGTTAAAAAAAGTTCGGTACATATCTTCGGGCCGTCGGAGGCTTTTACGGACTCCGCATATCGTCCGTAAAAGCCTCTTTTCGGCCCTTGATGCGTAATGTACTATTGTACAACAACTTTTTTACTTTGAACTAGAGTTCAAGAGTGAACTACAGTTCAAAGTGTTTATACAACCGGCCCTAAATGTCTATAAGGGGCTTACTCTCTTTTTATTATAATTTAATTTATTTATTCACAAAAAAATTAAAAAATCATGACAATCTTTAATAACCAAACCACTCAGTTCTAAATTTATCCATTTAGAAAAGAAACTCATCACTTTACTACAAACAATGGATGACCATTAGGGTGGCATTGTAGGAGAAAAACAATTTAAAAAAAGTCCATTTAAAAACGCCATGAATATGCAAAAGGCCCTAAAAGTCTCAGAAATCACTTTTATTTTACCTTGGCATGCCCTTTATGCACAGTCTGTTGAATTTTTGATGCCATTTATCTCAAGAATTATGAGAGTGATAGATTTGGTTCATAATCTAGGTAGTTGGGTCGATTCTTGAAGCCGCTTTGAAAGAGATCCGAGAGATTTCTTTGTTTATACTTAAGATACTTGTTCTTTGACATAATACCGGCGCCGACGGTGTATATTGTTTTGTTTTATGGTGTGATACACGTATCAGGGGTCCGAGATTTTCGTTCAGATTAGAAAACGTCGGTTAACGAAGGATTTGGTAAATAACACTGATAGAGAGGTAATTATCTTAATTTCCAGCAATATGTTACTTTTGTTTTCAGGAAATACTTCTACAAGTTTCCTTAGGACCTATTTGTACTACTAATAGGTTTTTTATTTCCGTTATCAGTTATTAGAACTCAAAGATACCGTAGCTATTCCAAGTTACGATTTAGAATGGATAAATTTTGTTTTATTAGAATTTTTAGAAATTACCCCATTAATTTAATAGAATTAATAATGATTTTAATTTAATTGTTTTAATCAAGACCAGAACTGGACTAATCAGAAAAAATGATGATATGAAAATATCAGTGGACATATTGAAGCATAGATAAAATAACTTTCCTAACTGAAATATGTGGCTTTATATCATATAGGGTATCACCACTAAAGTTAAAATTTAAATTTACCACCAACCAAGTTTCTGCTTTAATAAAAATTAAAAATGACTTAATTAAATGGGACTGGCATTTATTGATCGAATTTTAAAAAAATATTTCGAAATTGTAATTCTAAGGCCACACACCAAATTTGAATCACTTAGGATAACGTTTGTTTCCTATCTATTTTTGGCCAATATCTATTTTCATTGAAAACGTCTAAGTCGACCCTACCACCCTAATTATAAACAACGGCGCTATATTCGAGATAACAAGGAATCCTACTCTGAAATAATAATATATAATTGCTAATTTTATTAGTAATATTTACATAATATGCAGGTTTAGTTTCGTTTAGTTCCGTCTTCTTATCCAATCGTTAACTTGGTTGACAGGTACTTGTAAAATTGACTTCGTTACTATTTTCTACTAACTACCGTAGCTAAGGGGATCTGTACTGGAGGACAGTACTACCCCCTGTTGTAAAAAATACCTTTTTTCCAATTCCAGAAAATTAATGAATTTTTTTTTCGTCAAATTTTTCTAAATAATTTAATAAGGAAGTTGGAGCGAAGGTTGACGTAATCTTTCAATATGCTTCATCAGCAAAAATCATGAGAACGGCTTTACGGACGTCGACGGCAAGAGATTAGATGGTTTAAGAATGACGCAATGTTGCGTTGGGAAGGATGAAATAAAAAACTGTTTTAGAAGGCAGTCGGTTTTCTGGTATCCCCAGAACCGCGCTCACTCGCGATTTTATTTGTTCAAAACGGGAGTCGCAATGGTGACTACAGGTTTCAGCGTGTTTTTACATCAAGATTCCGCGAACAGCCAACCGAGGATTTTCCCTGAGAAAATTTTTATCTTCGCCTACTCGTGTTTCCGGCGAGTTTAAAAAATCCTGGACTGTCATTAAACACTCGTAGTTTCCGTGCGAGTATAAATAACTCTGGAATCTCTTCAAACACTCGTATGTTTCAGTGCGAGTATAAAGAACTCTGAAATATCTTCGAACACTCGTAAATTTTAGTGCGAGTCTAAATAACAACTAAAATTAATTTACGAAAACTCCTAGCTGTCCGTGCGAGTATAAATAATGCTGCGATATCTTATTATCCGATTGTGGCATCAAAAGTAAGTATTAAAATATTTTAAGTTAGTATTAGTGGTCACTACCGCGAGTTTTTTTTTGGAAATTATTAGGGTAGTTGAGATCCCTTTAGTTGGGATCAAAATGCTAGCTTAGGTTTATTTTATATTGTAAATAATGAAAATAAATCGAACTTTAAACAGAGTACGTGACAGATAAATGATAGGTTGGTTGAAACAATTGAATGATAGTTCAGGTTAATTCTAATTCTATATAAATTGTAACTACGAGTACTTCGAGTCGCGTCACTCGACATACGCAAGGACTAGCCCTTAAATCAACCCTAAAGACAAAGACTTAAAATTAAATAAAACTAGCCCTCCGTGTTCCAATATAATAATGTGCATTGTTATTATATTCATTGGACGCGCCCGAGCCAATACAATCAAAAGTATAGTCTGAACATCAGTTAGGCCTCGTCCTAAGTTCAACTAACTATAACTTTAAATTAAAATCATTCATTATTTCTTATAACAAATTTGCCCTGATCTATTCAATTGCTCTGGTGGACTGCTAACAGCTTCCAGTTAGCGGGGAAAGGATAGTGGACCCACCCAAGACCGACTGACACGTGTGTGTCAAGTCGGCAATGGCATTACGCCTGGCATCCCTGACATTACAAAAATAATCGAAATCGTAATCGTAAAGAACAGCGTTCGTAAAAACTAATTAAGTAAGCACGCCTTCAGATTGCGGTGGATTTTTTCATTACTCGCTAAGACTGGCCACTTTACTCATAGTGTCGACCAGTTCTTATATTTTCAAAATTTAAATTAAAAAGGCTTAGAAGTTAGATAGGCTTTAAATAATCAATTCCTGGGTGGGGGAATACACCTTCGGATGGAAGCCAATAATGGGACAATATTAAAATTTCCAAATTGCCATCTAACAAAATTCTGGCCAAATAAGATTCAAAACTAAAATTCTATAAGGGGGAAATTGGTTATACAGGGGTTATCAAAAAACGTCCCACGCTAAAACGCGCAGATAAGGAGAACGTTAGAGTTACCTATCAGTTTCTAAGCGTAAAACGGACGGAGGTTTCGGGCTTCGTACTCCACTCATATCTTGGTATAATGTACGTACGTTCCGCTTGAAAAAATTCCTTCGTGTCTTTTTTTCAATTAGGCGAACACTACCCCCCCGCCTGTAGCGGGAATTTGCCTCAAAATAGAAATAAAGCTTAAAGTTCCATAAGAACAAATAATGCCCGATGTTATCTTTAAAAAATTCGAGAGAAATTATCTTTTCGCGCACCGGTTTGGTTATTTTGCTTAATGTATAAGATGAAGGAAGCCATCCTAGTACCCCCTGAAAAAAACAATCTACGGCACTGCTCCTACTGCCATAATAGTCAATAGTCATGTCAATGTCAAGAGTAGCTATGGTATGGTTTTCTGTAATATCTCTGATGCATAGCAGATATAGCACAGGACTTGTCAATAGATTATTTAAAATTTTTAGTAGAGCATTAATAATCTCCCATTAAATAAACGCTTCTTAACATTTTTTTAACGCGTGTCTACACGTGTCCTCCAGTCGCATAGAATAGACGTTCTTCCTGGTTCATCCTTCTAATGTAAATTTCAAGAAAATATATCCTTACATTCTTATAATCATCAAGATATTATTTCATATTAATTTTAACACGGTGTCAGTTATATGAAACCTCTATAATTTCGTACTATAAGTAACGCACTTCTCGTATGTGTAGGAAGTTGCACAATAGCCAGCGGACCCAAAGTGCATTTTGAAATTCCTCCTATTTCCTCTTGGGTGAACAAATCGCGTGCCTTCAGTGTAGAGCTTTCATTCGAGCTGAAGCTTTTGTCGTGCGATGTATTGTTCATTTGCCCAGTAATTACATGTTCCATGTTGGTCCTTTGGGTCGTTTGAAGTTATGGACTAGGTTTGTGCCTATTGAATGTCCTGTGATATATGGTAATGTATTTTTATATCAACATGAACGGAGATTTTCTATAAAAATTTTTTGCTTTAAATTTATTTGATTATCGCTAATGTTGTACATAAAAAAATTGTAAAAATTATTTCAAACCGTAAGTCGTCAGCAAATTAATAGATGAAGCAGCAAGTGTTCAAATTCCTTTACTTAAAACAAAGACGCACATCTTCGCAGACAGCATGAAGTTTCACGCCTCAACAAAGACCTGGAAGAAACTTTTTCTTGGGGTAACAGTAACCAAGTCGAATTTAACTCTAGAAAAACCCAGGCAGCAGTTTTCTCTAAAAAGGTTAACATTACAGAACCGGATATAGTCATGGCCGGACACGCAATCCCACTTACTTCATATTATTATATTATATTGCTGGGCGTCAATCTGGGAGGAAATATGTCTTGGTATAACCACGTTGTGGCTATCGTCAAGATAGCTTCTCAGAAACTTGGTGTACTCTTCCGAACCAGAAAGTTGTACACACCTCAACAGCTTTTGACACTATTCAAAGCCCAGATTCGACCATCACTAGAGTACTGCTCTCATGTCTGGAGTTCTGCATCCAAACATACTCGTCGACTACTGGATTCCATCGAAAGGAGGGGGATTCGTCTGATTGGAGACCACGAGCTGACGAAGAACCTCGACAGCCTAGAACATCGAAGACAGGTTGGGGATTTGACTCTCTTTTACGGATATTTTCATGGAAAGTGCACTGCTGACCTTTCCCTCTTAATTTCGCCCAGAGCGGCGAATAGCAGAAATACACGACAAACCACTGCCGCCCATCCATTTGTAGTTAAGCTCAGTATTCCTCCATTATTTAATAATTCTTTCATCTGGAGGACTTCATCCTTATGGAACGATCTTCCCGAGGTCGTTTTTCCAACGAATATAACCTCCAACGATTCACAACCAACGTGAATCACTTTTTACGCACACGCACCATTCCCAGAGTGCCCTAAAGGGTTTTTCCTATAGTGCTTGTGTGTTTGATCATAAAAAAAGGCTTTAAAATGAGTTATAGATGTGATCGCTTCCATTCTAAACTTATTATACAGTACACCATTCATGGGTCTTATTTAGTTTTTTTGTTACAGGAAGCTAGCATACACTCAACGTTTGACCACCTAAGATGAGTCGTAATCCATCCAGATAATTGGCAATGACACTAACAACGCAAAACGATCAAAGCGGTGGGTCCTGTTAAGATAAAACATTACCTACGTTAAAAGGGAAGCCGTGCCATGTAAGACAAGAAGTCGGTGAAGGTCTCATAGGCAGTCGCCTACGAAGAATTTTTCGGCTATCAAAACGAGTCGATAAACAGATTCAGTTTTAAGATGGTTTTTGTCCAATTATCTTTAGCTAACGAGGGACAAACTGTGGGTTAATTGTTGTTAATTCTTGAGCGTGACAGTAAAATTTAAATAGTTTTACTAGGGGGTTCGTAGTATGTCTGCATAAAGGTCGTAAAAACGTCTGTTGTCTCTAAACAGCATCTCTTTCAAAAGATATTTATCTCTTTATAGAAAGAATTCTATACGTCAAATATACATACACAAAAATATTCACCTTATGTATTTTGTTCCTCTAAGAATTTTTTACTAAATTTGAAAATGGGGATACATGTTTCTATAAAAAAATATTCCGCTTGAATAAAATCATTTTTTCAATAGTAATATTTAAAATATTCATATTTTTAATTTAATTTGAATAAAATTTATTTTGAGTAACTTAAAAACTTGGTCAGAGTTATAGATATTTGCTATTTAAAACCAAGCCATAAATTTACATTTATATTCTTGTAAACTCTCAACTAGAATATGCATTTTGAAATAAGAAAAATGAAAACTTTTATACTATAATAATTTAAAATATTCATTTAGAAATAGTATATTAAGATACAAGTTTCATAAGACATTATCTTAGAGCTCCCGTATAATTTAGAAAACTCCCCGCTTCGCGGTGCTCTAATTGTCTTATGAACCGTGTATTTTATAATACTTTTTCTATTTGGGTCTTTAAAGTCTGAAAAACTTAAAATATAGTAGATTTTTTCCATTTGAATTAATACTTTCTTTTTCGTTTGGCAATACTTTTACAATTTAATAGAATGTTACAAGTCTCAAATATGCCATGATAGAAACAATTGAACACAACAAAGCTTCTTCCGATCCGTCATAATTAAAAATAAATATATTATTAAAGTTAATAAAAATGAGTCAGGAAGAAAGTTGTACTCCGTCAGAAATACGAGAAATTGCGGAAAATAATCTAGAAAAACTTTTAAAAAGAATATGCAAAACTTTGAGTTATGGTGCGAGCAGAACAAAGCTCAAAATATTGAACAAAATAATAAATAATACAGTTGACCAATTATTGTGTCGACACAGAATCTGACAGGAATAACAATTAATGCCCAGGAAATGTCTACAGTAACTATAAATATGTATATACAGTGATGGGCTAAAATATGGAACAAATTCATTTAAAAATCAGGTTTTTTTTTTTGTAAAAACGCTCGGACACGTCGATTATAATTTTTTCTTCCGGATTTTTTGCCTCAAAATGAAATTATACTGGGTGTGTCAAAAAGTAGATGTTGTAAAATTTTTTTGTATTTTAAATAGAACCACCCTATTTTTACTTATCACATAAATTCTACGTCAAATTCTGAGCATAATTCATGTAGCATACTCTATCCTTATCTCTAACGGTTTTAGAGAAAAATTACATCTTAAAAAAGAAATTTCTTTAAAAAAACAGATAAACAGGTAAATTTAAATTAATTGTTACTACGATAGCAAGTCATGTGTCAATCAAAAAGAATAAGAAGTATAATTTTGAAAAAACGGTGACCATGGTGCATTTAAATGAAACTCAAAGAATCGAAATTTTAATTTTAATTGGATGTGGAGACAAAACAAGAAGTCAAGAAGAAGTTTGTAACTTGTTTAGCGCTAAGTATCCAGAACGACGGATTACAAGATCTACAATGAGTAAAATTGAGAAAAAATTCAGGGAAACAGGGAATGTAAAGGAAACTAAAGGATCGTCTAAGGCCAGGTCGTCCAAAAATTAGTGAAAACACAAAATCGAACATTTTGTTAGAAGTTGAAGATAATCCCCATAGTGCATCGACTGAAGTAGCCCTTAATAATGATGTTAGCCGACGATCTGTTTTGCGGGTATTGAAACAAGAAAAGTACCATCCGTATAAAATTAGGTTGCTGCACGAGCTAAACGAAGACGATCCCGATCGCCGACTACAGTTTTGTGAAACTATGATGGAAATTTGCAACTTAAATCTATTTTTCCATCGCAGCGTACTTTTTAGCGATGAAGCCACGTTTTGTTTGAATGGTTCGGTAAACAGACACAATTTTCGGTATTGGAGTACAAATAATCCCCGTTGGATGAGAGAACAGCATACGCAATACTCACAAAAAGTAAATGTTTGGGCAGAGATATTAAATGATAGAATTATTGGACCTTTTTTCTTCGATGGAAACCTTACAGGAGACCGGTATTTACAATTTCTTCAAAATGAATTAATTCCCACACTAGCAGCGGATTTTCCAAATCCGAATCAGCCTAATCTACCAGAAGCGTCTATTTGGTTTCAGCAGGATAGTGCTCCGCCTCATTTTGCTCGACAAGTACGAGAGTATTTGAATACTATTTTTCCCGAACGATGGATAGGTAGAAGAGGACCCATAGAATGGCCTGCAAGATCTACCGATCTTACACCAATGGATTTCTTTCTTTGGGGTTATTTGAAATCAAAAGTGTATAAGGCTAAACCACAAAATTTGGAAGACTTAAAATTTAAAATTAGATATGAAATTAGGCAAATTAATGAAAATACTGTAAATAATGTTTTAGAAGGGTTTTTAAGTAGATTGGCATATTGTCAAGAAGTTAATGGTTTACATTTTCAACACTTGAAGAAATAATTCTTCAAAATTATACCTACATCTACTTTTTGACACACCCAGTATAATTTCTTTTTGAGGCAAAAAATCCGGAAGAAAAAATTATAATAGACGTGTCCGAGCGTTTTTACAAAAAAATAAAACCTGATTTTTAAATAAATTGGTTCCATATTTTAGCCCATCACTGTATAAAGTAATATGTGTAATACTATATTGAATTAAAAATAAAAATAGTACTTTATTGAATAAAACTAGAAATAGAGCATAAGCTCGAAGATATTTCTATTATTTTTAGGTTATGTTGTTTCATAGTTGTGGCTAGAAATTAGTTGATGGACACCGTCAGCATGTTATATATTTCCAAGTATAGGATTCAGCTAAATATCTAGTAAAGATGATCTATTTGCAACGTTAAAGGTTAGTATTTTAAAAATTTCTATAGAAGATTTTTATCGAATCCATAATACCAAGAAAATTAATTTCAACGAAATCAAAGTAAGCCTAAAATTCGAACCCTACTTGCTGCCAATATAAAAAAAAATCAGTTTCATAAAGTGACAGGATATTAAATTTTTTTGGATTTCATAATGTAGCCATTATGAAACCCAAATAGAAAAACATCACTCTTTGCGTATATACAAAGATAAAAAATTTTCTGGCTGAGTATTTCATTTTTAAAATAAGTAACTCGTTTTTTGTGTGTAGTTTTCTCTTGAGTTACTATTAAATCAATAATGTCAGCAACAAATAAATTTTGAAGAAATGTGACAGGATAATAAACAGGGTGAGTCAGGAGGAATGGAACTGTCCTCAGAAGCTTATTATATACCTGAAGATAATGCAAAAAACTCACTTACTTGTTCACTCACTCATTCTTATTAGCATTTTCATTTCTTTTCGAGTTATTGTATAATTTTGGGTAAATGTGTCGGGTGATATGGTCCATAGTTACTTAACTTGCCCTTTCATTTAGTAGAATCGCCTCACGGGGGGCATTTCTAAAATTTTTTACAAAAGTTTCAAGCTAACCTCATTTCTAATGATGCTGAATGCTCGAAATGATCAAAATCAACGATATCTATTGCTTGTCGTCACAAAGAAACAAATGCACAGAATACAAAGCAAAATAACAAATTGATTTTTTTTAATTGGACAATTTAGAATCTAATTTGGGTTTCCAAATGTCGATATCAATTTTACGAAAAACAAAAGCCACGGAATGCTCTGAAATATCCTAAAAATTTCTAAATTAGATCGGTCCATCGCAAGGGTTTTTATCGTTTGAAGCGGAGCCCGTTTTCGAAGAAATCAATTATCTCTGGGTATTTTTTTAAGTGTTCTTTCGTCTGTAACTCTAATTGTTTCATTTTCGGTCATCTTCTTTAAAATTGAGATCAACCGTGACGAGCGGATTATAATTTCGTCCGATTTGTGTCATTGATTGTTGCTGTTCTATTACGACAATTATATTATATGCTAAAAAAATTGACAATTATATGCTGGAAAAATTGAACTGTATGGGTTAGTAAAAAAGAGCGCTCTAATAATGTCAGAGTTCGGCAAAATACCCATATCTTTGTGAGAATGAGAATATCTTTATCTAGAAAGTGAATGCTGTAATGAAGCTGATGTCGGCCATTTTCTACTTTTAGTTCAATTTTATTTACGTAGATATCTTTCATAGCACTAAAAACCTAGTTTGCTAAAATCGTGTTACGCTGCCTACATACCGTATGTAATAAAATTACATTTATGTTGTAAACGAAGCTGATTTCGAATAAATATTAACAATAGTTTTTTTTCTAGTCATTCAATTGTTGCGGTCTGAATACGGCTTAATTTTTTTTTTCTTTTTTCTTTTTTTTTTTATGATCAAACACAAGCACTATAGAGAAAATCCTTTAGAGCGCTTTGGGAGTGGTGCGTGTGCGCAAAAAGCGGTTCACGTTGGTTTTAAATCGTTGGAGGTTATATTCGTTGGGAAAAACGACGTCGGGAAGGTCTATAAGGATGAAGTCCTCCAGATGAAAGTATTCTTAAATAATGAAGTTCGAGGAGAACTAAGCTTAACCACATATGGATGTGGTGTATTTCTGATATTCGCCGGTCTGGGCGAAATTAAGAGGGCAAGGTCAGCCGAGCACTTTCCATGAAAATATTAACAGAAGCACCGAGCACTTTCCAGTAAAACAGAATTAACATTAATATTAATAATAACATTATTATTATTATTATTAACATTATTAACAGAAGTTTGTTGATTTTTCAAAATAAATTGTTTACTTGTGAATTATTAATTAATGAAATTCGAAAATCATCATTTTTTCAAATGATATAAATATTGCCACGGTGACCGTATAATCCATATTATTAAAATTCCTTATTTTCGGCTCAAAAAGTTTCATTTTATCGAGGAGGTATTAATTTTACACCATTTGATTGCGTATTAAATCGCGTCCATAAAAATATAAACGCATATTTTCGGGTTAATTATCGTTAATTAACAAATTTTAAAAATTCCTGTTCATGTTCCGTGAAAAAGACCATCGAAATTTTATTAAGGAATAAAATTATCCTCTTAAGTGCCTTTTTGTGATTTGGCCAACCATGGATCTTTTAAGCACTCTTTAGATATTCCTGATACTATTTTCATTTAATTATACTAACAACATGCGAAATTTATATATTGCTATATTAAGTTATTTAATATGTCATTTTAAATATTTTGTAAATTCCTAAATTATTTATTATTTTCATTGACTTGAAACAATCATATACTCGGTACTTCTATCTACATTGTACATGTCAATGTTTCGCCTGTTATTACCAACAAAACACAACAAAAAAGAGGCAGGGATTCTGTCTATCACCATCCCCATCCCCATCTCTTCTTATCTTTTGCCGGTTTCTGTGTTCATTCTGATCGGTGATCGGTTTGATATGTTTTGGTTAGGAAAAACAAAAATACGACGGATGTGACTCAAAAGTCTATATTTTTGTCAAATTCACGGCATACTAGACACAGTCTTACCATATTGAGTTAAGAATTACTATTTTTTCCACAAGCAATACTTATATTTAACAATAACAACAAATATGTCAGTTGTTAATCCGGTAGTGTCCAACGTGAAAGCAGGTATGTGAGACGGCCGTTTGAATAAGGACTTTATAAAAAATACGTTCCGAATGCTCGAAGGCCACTCAATATCTTTGTCTAATTATCAGAAATCAACAAAATTATACTAATTTTCAGAGCTCCCCGATTATTATTCTGGGAGGTTGTTTACAACCTGAATAAGAATGTGAATTATTTCTTCAAAGACTGTCCTTGATTTAAAATCCTTGATTATCTTATTTTTTTGGTTAACTGAACTATATCTGTAAGCACAAGGAAGTTTGTTTTCTCCTCAATGTCTTCCTTTTCGTTCACATGATAGAGCCATTCCCGAGGGTACCTAACGTGGGCACCGAATCACGATTCTCCGGTCATACGCTGTTCTCCCAAGGACCTCAATTGATTGAGGAGTGCGTCCCCTGTACACCATGAGATATCCAATCTCATCCGGCCTAGTTACCTGCGTAAATGGGGTAGAGACTGAGGATGCCCAAGTAGCATTTTTAAACACATTATTGTACATGTATCGTAACTATCGTTTCCGTTTCCGAACAAAAATGGAAATATTTTCGTAACGTATACATTTTAAATGGGATATTTACACGTTTTTGCAAGTGGATATTACTAGCTGTGACTTTCGCTGTCTCGATGCACAATCGAAACTTTTATCGAAAATGTTTCGGGAATGTTACTTTATCTGTTTAAATGACAGTATAAAGTGGCGGGGCTGCGCAAAACAACAACTAGGACTCCTGCAGTGTTGTAAAATAAAATAAAAACAATATGAAACAATAATATCGTCATGATGAATTCTTTATAAGTATATTTCCTATAAGTTATTTTATTTAATAATAATAATAATAATAAATGACTTTATTGTAAATTATAACAAATGGCGAAGTTGAGGCCGAGCCTCCTAGCTTAACCTAGATATTAAAATTAATACAGACCCTATAAGTTGATATACTCTAACTGCCCACTATACGCATAAAATGCAGAATACAGCAAGCAGTCAGAGCATAATAAAAAAAAGAAGGAATACAAAACAACAAAAAAATAAGAAAAATAAATAAGAAAATATAAGACAACAGAAAAATGGTAAATTATTACAATTCATATTCTTATGACCGATTCCTACATAGAAAATGAACCCAATAGAATTATATAAAGAGAGAGAGAAAAAAAAGAAAAACAGAAAAACAAATAGATAAATTTATAATTTTTGACACTTTCACACCCTTACAAAACACACTAAATTCTAAACAAGAGAGATCAGGATGAGTATCCCTACAAACTACATGAATCTATCTATCGAGGCTTTAATTAGCCTCCTAAATTTATAATCTGAACACAATTTTAATTCTGAGTCGACTTTATTATATAATTTCGCTATATTAAATGAGAAAGATCTTTGAAAATAATTTGTACGATAAACTGGTGGGGTAATAATGAGTTTATGACGCAGATCCAATTTATGCGAGTCATATCGAAATTTAATTTTGTTATAGAGATAGTCTGGGCACTTTTTACAAATAATTTTATTATATAAAGTGAGTGCATGCAACACCCGTCTTTCATCCATTCTTAGCCATTCAAGTTCACGCAACTTAGCAGTAACACCACAATCGTACTTTCTAATACCACCTATCAGCCTTACACAACAATTCTGTACTAATTGAATACGACGAGCATCCTCACCTTAAAGACAAGGACCTGCATCTGCATAGTTAAAGTGTGACAAGACCAGGGACTCGCATAGCATCTTTTTCAGCGAAGCATTAAGTAGTTTTTTCTGACCATAAATTAATTTCAGATTGCCAAATGCTTTTTTAATACAACTACTAATGTGCAAAGAGAATCTAAGGTCCTTATCTAACAATAAACCCAAATTCTTTGCAACATCAGACAGCTTCAACTGAATGTTATTCACACAAATCTTAACACGATCCGCGTATAACTCTCTACAATGACCTTTTCCAAAAAATAAAACTTGAGACTTGCTGGGGTTCAGACTTAAACAATGGGCATGGGAAATATTCAAAAGAATATCCAGGTCAGCATTTATTTTCCGGTTAGCTTCATCAATGACATCAGGTGAGAATGAAATATAGATCTGCGTGTCATCCGCATAGAAGTGAACTGAACAGTGTTTTAGGTGCGTATAAAATTGGGATGTATACAGAGAAAACAACAATGGACCAAGTATCGAGCCCTGCGGAACACCACACGAGAGGCTTCTTGCTTCCGAGAAAGTTCCATTATGGTTAACTATCTGCGTTCTATTTGTCAAATAGCTTCTAACTAATTCACAAGCATGATCCTGAAAACCGAGATAACCAAGAATGGCGATCAAAAGAGCATGATTCAGTTTATCGAAGGCTTTGGTATAATCCAAAAGGACCAGCGTTGTTAGGTCATATATCTTTTCATATATCTAGTTATTGCACATAAGAACTAAAAAATAATTGTCGCAGTAAATTTTATCGTGTAGTTTAGTAATTTTGCTTTATATTTTTTACGTGCCCTCGATTTATTTTCATTTACAGAAAAAAATATACTTTGTCAAAAAAATTAAAATTAAAATATTATCAATATTTTATTTATTTCTTTTATAAATCGACTTAGCTAGGAAAATGGAACTTATCTAATAACTTTTGGCTTTGCAAGAGATGCTGGAATTTCATTAAAACTCATTGTAACAAAATAAATATTCATTTCCCAAAAAGCAATAAATTATTCTGGTAGAAACACATGATATAGCCATACTTTATGTTGATAAATACAGTACATTAAGCTTTTTTTACAGAAAAATTTTAATCTAGCTAAACAATAACATAACCTTAAACTTGTTCAGATGGTGATTGAAATTCTACCTAAAACACTTACCTCAATCTATGGTTGAAAATGGACCAATAATAACACCTAAAATATAAATAATATCAAGAAGTTGCTTATTTAAGCTAATAAACGTACACCAATGCTACAAAAAATCTCTTATGGGAAATTTAATGCAATCTTGTGTCTTACCAAAACTTAAAATATTTCGTAACAAACACATCTTTAAGTGTTTCTAGTAACTGGATTCGAAAATGTGTTCCCAAAAGTTTCGTAACACATATGTCTCGATACAACTTTATAATTGTTATCGAAAATGTTTCGAAACGTTTCTCAGCAAAGAATGTGTGTTCAATTTGTGTCTAAAAATGCTACTTGGGTGATACTTTTTTCACACCTTTTCGCAAGACGCCTGACAGTAATGCTATAACTTTCAGTACCTACCGCTTTAACCAATAAGTTATTTTACTTTATTTAATTACATTTTTACATGAAACGAACTGACTTCATAGTAATAATCTATAAATGAAACAAGCCACTCTGAAGAGAATGTAATACAAAAAGAATATATTATTTTTACTTAAAAAACATACTTTTTTTAATAAAAAAAATGGTCCACTCCCCTCATCAAGACATTTCTCATGCATGCAATGTGGCCGAGTGAGGCTGGACGGTGCCAATCTGATACCGATTTGATTGCTTACACGCGATACCGGTTTCAGGTTACTTCGAATATGTTAATACTTACATGGGAACAAGCCAGTTCCTTTCGGTATATTTTATAAGTAGTTTATAAAATATTATTAAAAAAAAAACAGTTCATCGTCTATAATAAACAATAATACAGATTACAGGTTCAACAGAAGGCTACTGGAAATGGTTTAAACAACAAATCGCTGATGGAAAAGAGATTAAAATGCATTGTAATAATTTCTTTATAGCGAATAAGTCACTTTCAATATGAACGCACAGTATATCAAGGCCTTTAGCAGGTTTATAATAATTTAAAATTAATACAGGAGTACTGCCGAATTAGTGACGTAGTGGAAAAATTCCTCGCTGTATTTTTAAAAGTAAAAAATCAAATCTTTGTATACAGACTTCGACAGGCAATAAGGTCAGTAACCCGTTTTTGTTTTAAAAATAGGAATTATGTTAAACTAAAATTCCGCTAGGATCCATCTCGAATTCGGGGGGGTTCTTAGAAATATAGGCCAGGTAGAAACTAGCGATATAAAGTTGATAATAGTTGTACTAGATTTAGTACATATTATATGGTATATATTATATAAATTTACGAACGAATTTTTGAAAATTAAATAAACAAAATTTTAATGCTTCTGCTTAATGTTTCGTAAAGATAACTGGAGATTTTTGCAACCATACTATTTGGTTGCTAAGCGTACATTTCTTTGAAACGTTTTTAGGTACGATTTCCGGATCGCTCGAAAGTGACAACAAAATTTGTGATAAAACGAGATTTTCTCCCACAGGTTTATTAATCGATTAAGAAGCATTAAATGTTGTATATAAAGGTGTTTATTTTTTAATTACTTTTAATACTATGACTTCTGATCAAAGATTTTTGGCAACACTAGTCGCCACGCAGTGCCGTAGTTTTCCATGGAAACAATGAACAAACCAGATTTTTTTTATTTAGTTGTGTGTGTTATAAAAATAAATATCTGAATTTTCGAGAAATGAGGTGCGCTATGTTTGGTTGTGATATGGATAACTAGGCAAAGAAATTTGATAGAAATATGAGATGTTTCCGTTTAAAAGTATTGACTTTCTAATATTCTGTAATTTGTTCTAAACAAAGTTTCGCAAAATAATTAGAAAAAAAATAACTGTTTTTTATAAAACGAAATTTAAATTTTTTGTCTAATTTCAAAACATCAGTGGCAAACGCTACCCTCGGAGACCCGCGCTAGCTGACAGAGTAGTCAGAAATTTTTCAATAAAGCTGTAAAAACGGGATATCCTCTTACATATTTAATTAATGTGTCTAATACTTCTTTTACAAAGGCCTAAACCTAGATCTAAAGGTCTAATTGAAAGCTTCATAGGAAAAAATCCTCTTATTTGAAATTAACAAGAAAACCTTATATGTTTTATGGCTTCTTCTTATTTATGATATTATCAAATAATTATGCTTGCATTGACTGACTTTAAAATAAATTGATCTATTGTAAAATGGCATACAGAAGTTTAAAAATTAGTTATTTTTGGTAGTAATATAATTTACCATCAAAAATTTATTTGTGCAAATAATTATGGTAATGTTTAATACAAGTAAAGCTGAGAAGGAAAATAACTGAGCTATTTTTATACTTTGAAGTTTGTAATAAAAATTTATATAACATAAACTCTATATCGCTAGAAAAGGCAATACTAAAAATAGGCAACAGTAGAATACAAATAGTGGTTAACCAGAAGAGGAAATAAAGATAGCACTTATTAGATATATTTCAAGTTTACAAAAATTTTTATAATTTTTTCTATTGCTACATGATTCCTTGAGAGATTTTTACAATATTAACAAATTTAACTTAATCCGCCAATATCTTCAAAGTATATCGCAAACGGACAAGATAAGATTTAAAAAAATTCTAAATACAGGATGTTCAGATAATATATCGGGATACTTGGAGCGGTTATTCTACATGTTAAAATAAAGGTAAGTCAAATAACAAAAATTCTAAAACTCAATATTTTTCGAGTTACAGCCTGTCAATTTTTCTTCCTATTTTGAACATCTTCCGGTTAGTTTTTAAACTATAAAGTTGAAACTTGGCACAGAGTTTACGCTTATTAGCTTATATAATTTATTTTTGTTCCTCTTTTGTTCCATAAGAGGCAATTTACTGAAATGCAAATTTAATTTTTGGCATATCTTTTTTGTTTTGGCAGTTATTGGAAAATGGAGCTGTCATTTATTTCAAAGATAAGGGAATACCTAATAAAAAAATGTATCGTCTAGGCGCAACACTGTCTGTGACAAGTTTTTGTTAACAGTAAAATCAGTTTTTTTATTGGTAAAAAGAGTATTGTTTTCGACTTTTTGTTATATAACTACCTTTATTTTAACATGTAGTCAATCAAATCTCCAAGGATGCGTTATACCCTGCATAGAAATTCGCTCATTACAATAAACATATTTAGTACATATCCCATTATCTAGTACAATTTGTTCCTTTCCTCAGGTACACATACGAAACTGTCCTGGACCTATAATTATCACATACTTCCTTTTTTGAGATTGACGCTGCCCTCTGCAAGAAATTCATTGAACTAACGATGGAGTACAATAGACAAGCATCAAATAACCTCTCATTGATGTTTCAATAACAAATTATTGTGTTGAAAAGAAAATCTTTAAGAAATAATTTAACGTGCAAATATGGTGTATCATAAATCCATAAATTGTGTTATTAATTATAAGTTAACGGTTACCATAAGTAACGAAATAAATATTTCGTACTTTACTACAGAGACTACTAGACATTTATAAATATTTCGGAGGTTAATTTATTGAGTTTATCGTAACGAAGAGACTAAGGAGGAAAATGATTTTCTTAGTTGTTAAAAAAATGTAAATCGGAGAAAAGAAAATAAATTAAAACATTTTAATCTAGCATGAAACATAAATAATTTTATAAATTGTTTCCTTTTTCGCACAGAATTTTTTTAATGAAAATTATATCATATGCTTTTTCTATTTGGGTTTCATAATGGCTACATTATGAATTTCAAAAAAATTGAATAACCTGCCACTTTATGAAACTGAATTTTTTATTTTATGTTGGTAGCAAGTAGGGTTCGAATTTTAGGCTTACTTCGATTTCGTTAAAATTAATTTTCTAGGCATTATGGATTCGACAAAAATTTTTATAGAAAACTTTAAAATACTAACCTTTAACCTTGCAAATAGATCATTTTTGCTAGATATTTATATACCTATATTCGGAAATATATAACATGCTGACGGTGTCCGTCAACTAATTTCTAGTCACAACTATAAAACAACATAACCTAAAAATAATAGAAATCTTCCAGTTTATGCTCCATTTCTAACAAGTTTATTTCAATAAAGTACTATTTTTATTTTTAATTCAATATATTATTATACATATTACTTTATATATAGGTACATATTTATAGTTACTGTAGACATTTCCTGGGCATTAATTGTTATTTCTGGCAGATTCTGTATCGACACGATATTCAATAGCATTATTTAGTATATTGTTCAATATTTTTACCTTTGTTCTGCTCTCACCATAACTCAAAGTTTTGCATATTCTATTTAAAAGTTTTTCTAGATTATTTTCTGCAATTCCTCATGTTTCTGACGGAGTACAACTTTCTTCCTTACTCATTTTTATTAACTTTAATAATATTTTTAATTATGACGGATGGGAAGAAGCTCTGTTGTGTTCAATTGTTTCAATCATGGCATATTTGATACTTGTAACATTTTATTAAGTTGTGAAAGTATTGCAAACCCAACTTCCAGACTTCAAAAACCCAAATAGAAAAAGTATTATAAAATACACGGTTCATTAGACAATTAGAGCACTTGTACTTTAGAAATCTCCCCGCTTCGCAGGTCATTTTTTACAAAACGCGTGCTCTAAGATAATGTCTTACGAAACTTGTATCTCAATATACTATTTTACTCCTGTATCATAGATCAATTTTATATTACAAGATCGTGATAAAACATCAATATCATTATTAATTATTATTGTTTTTGATATTTTTTACATATAAACCTCCACGTTAGGAATGATTACATAAAATTTACATATTGGGGGTTGAACCAATAAAATGTTTTATGTAGAGGCAGGTGCCTTTAACATCCACGCGCCAAACTAGTATATTAAGTGTCGATCTTATCAGGTTTTTCTTCACTAAATGCAGGGCAGATGTATATATTTTTTAGGACTAGTTCGTTATTATAGGTCATTTAATTTATTCTGTTTTTACTTTATTTTTTATTACTTTATTACGCTATTGGGTTATTTCGTTTCCACATTTTAATAGATTTTTTTGCATTTTTCTACAGGATCTTATTTATTAATGAATATTCAATATTCTCATTGAACCAAAGACTGCCTGAATCACAGAAGAAAAATAAGTTTTTTCTTATTTTTTTTTTTAACTATTTTATATAATTGGAATGATACATTATTGAAATCAATATATGATATGACGAAGAACAGAAGGTAAAATTTTTAGTTTTTGGTATCGATTATCTTCAATATTGTAAAATAACCACCTGAAGAATAAATAGAGACTGCTCTAAAATTAAACAGACCATATAAGTTCCTTAAACGGTGGAAGTTAATAAAGGTTCACAATAAAATAAGGCAAATTCATAAAAATATAAAATCAATTTATTTCAGTACGTTTTGACATTATTTGTATTTATAAAATACAAAAATGTTTCATTAACTCGATGACTTATTTTACAACTTAAAACTAAAACTTTTACATTAGGAAACTATAAAATAATCAGTACGTATCAAACAATTATTGTAAGATCAAATTTCTCAAACTTCACAATCATTATGTCTAACACTTAAAACATTCAATTAATAGAGAGCAAAAATTTATTTTAACTTATTGCAAAAATTTTAAATTTTGTATATAATAAGATCTTAAGCAGTGTTTTGCAATTTGCCAAAGAACACCGATGATTTCTTAGGAAGTATATTCCGTTTCTAAACTATATAATATAAACAATATTTACACACTATATACAATAACAATGACTAGAAAAACAGTGATAAACTCTTCAAAAAATAAATATCACTTCTCACTGGAATGAAAAAAGGCACTGGGAAATATTCTGGACGACTTTTTGATTAGACGGTAAACTGGCCAATGGCACAACCTGTAATAAAAGAAAACAAAATTAGTATAAGGGTGGAAAAAGAAGACAAAAAATAACCGTTATAACTTGTTTCAGTTCAAGAAACTTGCATAAAAAATCCCTCGGAACAAATTAAGAATTTTCGCGCATTTTTCTTTGTAATGTCTCAGACGTTATTGTTCGACCATATAAGAAACTACTCTTTAGTCCCGACCCCTGTCAAGTTCCATTGAAAAGAGTCTGTGGTACAAAAAATGAACGGTATTTGGCTCAGGGATAAAAAGGAAATACTGGGGCCACTGCATTATACGTCAGGTAAACTCGAACAGGTATAAAAATTGGGGTGCAAGTATAAAAAGTTGTAGTTAATTTATTCCCCTGGTGAATCTGGACAATAATAACAAAATTAGATGATGTTCTACAATAATACTCTGCTGTATGACATTATGTAATCTATAGCTAAAACTATGATGATCTTGGAGGAATATCAATAGTTCAATAACAGAAAATACCTTTTCTGTCAATAAATATGTGCAGGTAGAAAAAGGCAAAAGATAAGTTCAAAAACCTTTTGAAGGATAGAATGTCACAGAATCTTCAAGGCGTAAAAAATTTAAATTGTTAGCACACGTGTTAGTGCAGAAACTTAAAAAAACGATTTATAAAACTGATATGAATGTTCATGGAAACGATAGTGCGGCTTATGCGTATGATAAGATAAAATTGCCCTTTCTACATAACATTACTCATATTTATCAAGAAGATTAAAGTGTTATTATTTATTACATGCCTGTAATATCCGTTTTAAGGCACTTAAAGAAAAGACGGGCCGACCAAATTATGTAATTAAAAGCAATCATCAGTATGAGCTTTTACTCGTAAAACCTAAAACAATTATTATTAACTAAAAAAATTTGAATACTGACCTTTTAATTTGTTAATATTATTCTTGCTGCCATGAAAAAATTGCATCTAGCAGCTCCTCATCCTCTGGACTTTTGGGGTCGTAGTTCTCGTAATTTTCTGTATGATGATACAGAGCGTTCGAGTATGCCGAAGTGGCCGAAAATGAGCTTTCTGAGCTGTGTGAAGGGGTTGGCGATACTGAGGCTTCTGAGCAGGCTGGCGTAGGTAACAAAATGTGGAACGAACTTTGGTATAGGTGGTTCGAATCGGGCGAACTGGTGTAGTACCGCTGATCGTTAAGAGACTGGAGCTCACTAGAATTGCTGACCATTTCATTTTCGTTGTCATCCAGCATTTCTTTCAGACTTCTGATATATTCAACGGCCATTCGAAGAGTTTCAACTTTGGACAGTTTTTTTGAAGCACCACGTCCCGAGTTACTTTGAGGCGAAAGAGCTTGGGATACGTTTTGAGGAATATGTGACCTGAGAGTGGCAAATCCATTGTTTACTTGTTTGACACGATTTCTTTCCCTGGCATTTCTTCGGGCCACTGATGCAGGTTGCTGAGTCGGTGCCCCATAAGGCATAAACTGTATTTTTCTTTTGCAACGAAGATCGTTGTTGTTTGACACTAAAACTGATCCTCTTTCGGGAGCTGGAGCTAAGGGTCGCTTCCCCGCAATAACTGAAGTTTTCTGGGGTTGAGACGATACGATCACACAGTTCGACTGCGGCATAGAGTGTTGGATTACGTTATACATATTATTCTGACCAAGAGTCATAGCCAGAGCCATAAATGAAAGTGAGATTAAGCGCGACGCGTGAGAAAGTCAACAAAAGCACAAGAAGAGAACTTAAAAAGAACGACAGCTTTAAGAGCGAACGGCTGAATGCTTTCGGAAGCCCTAGAGCTTGCGTTTTCTATCATACCCTTCCCCTACCATTGGGTATTCGATGCGCGCGCTTGGGGTAGTTGTGCCGAAACGCGTGCCGTGTTGCGAGACGCGGGTCCGGAAAGAGCCGAAAATATCTCGCAGTAGTGCCCGACTGGAGCTCCTTGCTGCCAATACAGATGCCGGTGTTGCACGGGACAAAATAATGTCTCGTGCGGAATGTTAATTTTGGCACCGAGACAGCTGCCAATGTCGACGACGACGTCGCAAGTGATTTCCATTCGCACTTGCTAAGTTCAACAAGTTGACATTAAAAGTGTGAATTAGCCCTTGTCGTTTTTATTAATGAAAACTTACCAAAAATATACGAGTGAGCTGCAGTTTTTTTTAGCTAATTAGCTTTTTAGTTCAAAACTGATTAACATACAATGGTTTTATTTGTTTGTAAAGCGATAACATTTCAGTTAGTCTCTATCTCCAACTGTTTTCTAGTATAAACTGAATTTTGACTTGGAAATATTAAAATTAACATTTAAGTTTTCGTGAGCTTAAATAATTTTGAGCTGACGATTGACCGACAGAAGTCGATTACTTCCCCCGAAATGTTCCTTCCAATGTCTATTCTCGGGATTTCAATTATTTAACTTAAAATGTAATTAAAATATTAAGTAAGTAACACCGTTTCTTTAAAAAATAACCTATTTTCGAAACCCCAAGGAGTGAATGGGGTTCTGGGGTGGGGTAAAGGGTACTAGAGATACTGCATATTAAATAATATATTTGTCTTCTTTTTTTAATTGTAAGTTTTTATAAATATGAAAAAATAAGTAACAGAGGATTGTTAGACAACTTATTAAACATAGTGATTGCTTAGGAAAATTAGAAATGGCCGAGTAACGAGTAAATAAAGTACCGATTTATTTTCGATTTTTTACAATAATTATCGGAGGTAATTACACTAGTGCCTAAAAATTTTCGATAATTTTGCATGAAAGCGTATTGCCTAAAAACAACAAGAGTTCATTTTCATTTTCATATTTTGGCGAAATAGCCCGACTCCGAAGAAGGAGGGCTATTTTACAAAATTTGAAAATGAACGAATGTTGTTTTTCAAAGGAAATACGCTTAAATGCAAAATTATCTAAGAATTTTTAGGCACGAGTGTAATTTAGGGAGAAAATTACTCGAATAATGGTTAAAACAACTTCATATTACAACTTTTAAATAAAGAACTAAAAAAATTAGTAATTATTAATAACGCAATTGTAATAATATTTAATATTTGAGTTTGTAGCTGGAATATAAGATTTATTTTTTTAAACGTCAAAAAGTGTCATTATCTTTGTCAATAAACAATAAAAACTTGGCGGGTTATTTTCGATAGCTAGAGGGGTTGTTTTCGATGTAATCAATCGAAAACAACACCTCTAGCTTAATGTATGAGTGTAATTTTCAAGGATATAATATCCATACGTAGTTTATGTAAATATATTTGTTTTAATAATAATTTGAATGATGTTTTAAGCAAATATCATGTAACTATAAATAATCAACAAGTTAACTCCATCTCTATAAATATTGAGGTTAGGTTATGAGTTTTATGATTTTCTTGGAACCATGTATTTATTTAAAGTTAATATTAGTTTAATTTTGTTTTTTTAGGTTAATCTAAATAAAAAATCAGAAACTATAAAGTTTTAAGCACAGTAAGCTATTATTTTTATTTACAATCAGGTAACTAAATTCAAATGCAATGAAACCTCTCGTAACGGACACCTCTAATAAGCGGACATCTCTATTAAGCGGATATTTTTTCTTAGACCGGAACTACTAGGTATGTATATGAAATTCCATGAAAATCAACCTCTCTTGGTCGGACTCTTCTTTGGGCGGACGCGGACATGCTGTTTTCATACAAAGAGTGCGAAAACCCTCCTTTAAACGGACATATAATTTTTTAAAGTAGTTGGGAGACGAATAATTATGGTGCAAAAACTCTCTGAAGACCGACCCGGCAACCAATCGCGTATGCGTGGCAGCCCGAAAGGACTTCGCCGAATGAAAGTATGTGTGATTCCCCGACAACAGTCCGCCGTTTATTTGTGAGTTGTAAGGTTAAAATCGTAAATAATGGCACAAAAATGTTGAGTCTGAGAGAGAATATTGATGTTGTGGAAGTTTGTAATTTGATAACAATGATTTGGGCGAGTTAATTAACATTGATAGCAATGTGCTATTAGAAGATGATTCCATTCCTACCGATTATGCAGTCCAAACTGAAACCACGTCACTATCTGACGACTCTGATGAAGAGGTTGAATGCAGTAATCAAACAAATGTCACCAATTATCAACAAGCCATTAGTACGGTAAAGGAATTATAAGAGTATGCAAAGAATAGAGGTGACTCTACAGCAATGGAATTACATTTTCTAGATTGCAAGTTCTAAAACGCAAACACGTCAAACTACGTTATACTAAAACTTGTGTATTTTTGTTCATTTGTTATGTTTATTTGTACATACATATACATAGTAATAATTTTGCATTTACATATTACCTAATAACAAATTTCCCACTGGCGGACACCTTTATTAGACGGACACATTTAGACGGTCCCCTATGTGTTCGCCTAAGAGAGGTTTCACTGTATATAAATAATTGGGCATTGTATTTGTAGTCGTAGGAAATACTGTGTACATTACTTGGGTGAAAGTGATTTTCTCGCACTCGGCGGATTGATCCTCGTTTGATATCTACCACTTACAATACTCGTTACCTAATATACTAGTACGACTCTATTCAAAGAGGCATGAGTACATTACAGCGCCAATAAATTTGTACTTACCCAAGCCGATCTTTTCATGCTAACTTTTAACAAGAAAAGAAATAAACTTGAACGTTTTCAAGCCTAAGACTAATAAAATCAAAAATTTAAAACCCAAAGCGTACTAATTTACAGGCAATAATTAAAAGACCAGGTACCATAAATTTTTAGGGTGGACGAGACTGGGTTAGAATTTTTTACCTGCCCTTGGAACTATAATTGAGTTCTGTGGTTGCGCCATAGATGGCGTAAATGATTCCTCTCATGAATATTCACCAGTGAAATTAAAGAGAATAGCCAATTTTTACTGAAGCGGACAATTAAGAAGGGATTTTCGAGGTATGGCCTTGCATTATGGCTACTTGATCAACTTATATAGTAAAAAACTGAATCTGAATAAGTATAATGTCGATTTAAATAACATGTACGCTATGTTTTCTTCATGACCACAAGTTACTACCGTTTATACATACTTCGAAAAATTCTTTTTTGTTCTGACACGGGGCCTATTTTTCCAATTGGCCAGGGGCTGGGGACAGGGGTCCCACTTTCTTAGGGGTTTCGCGCTCAGCCTCTGCGAAACTCTACTTATGCAAATAGTATAGACAAAAACTTTTTCCTTGTGTTTCTATATCTACCTATTTTCAGACTGTTTGCTGTTAATAGTTACACGATACTTGTGAACCCCCTCTATCATAGGTCACGAGTCGCCACTGGTAGTAACTAATTTATTTTCTTTATGACATTATTAAATGATAATAAATTAGTGTTGCGCAACTAGTAAGAAAAAAAAAGTGGAACATGTCATTTATCGAACTCGGAAGGTACCATTTTTAACAAATACAACCACTTTGATTACAATTTCTAACTAAGATCCAACTTCCATATAGATTAATCAACCCTATGATAGAAATCGAAAAAATTAACAATAAAGGCATGAATCTCATCGCGTCCAATTAAGGTAAACCTACCCCTTTGTTGTTAGAGGGTCACTATTAAGAAAATCTAATCATGATTACGTTATTTATAAGGCGATTGCCGTGGCGATTCGGTTTATCTCTCGACCGCTATCGTTTAGGGTAGGATTGAATTATTTAATCGGGGGCCCTATAATAAATTCGGAGTTCCTGAAAAAGTTTATTTACAATTGTCGTGAGAGAACTGAACTTTTATTATATTTTTATAAAATAAATGTATTGTATATGTTTTTGAGTAAAGCAGCACCTTCTTCGCTCTTATTTTCCAGTGGGAAGAAAGTACACTGACAAAAATACATTTACCAATGTGGTGGGTTACAAAATTGGAGCTGCTTCAATCCACCTCTCTATGTTGTTCTAACTGAGCCTACGAATTATCACAAATTATTTAAAAACGCTACAATAATTCAGGTTCTCTTGGTTCGCCTCAACCCAGAAAGAGATTTTTTATCAACATTTTAAACATATTTGGGATCACCATAATTCCTCATCTTGTAACTATTTTATGAGTTACCTGAACTCAGTTTTTGGGTTGGGAAAACTTACTAATTGATTATAAAGTGTCGTTTTAACCCGGACGTGCATTATTTTAACTCATTACCATGTGTAAATCATTTTGAGTTGAAATAATTGAGGAAACGTGCTCCAAAACCCCATATCGAGGGTAAATCACAAGATCGTAAGGTCACGGAAAGTTCCGAATTCGTGCTCGTGTAGGTTTGGCGTGGTTCATTCCATTGTTATTCGTCACTTCTCCTTCGATCGCGCGTATAGACACCTGTTGGCCCTTGCGCCGTTTGCGGGATTTTTCATCTTTGTTTCCTATGCGTGAAAATTTGTGTTTTGCATAATTTTGGTCAGTTTTGCATAAAATGGAGGGACAGGAGGGAGATGCATATCAAATTGCCTTATTATTTATAAGCAATCGTCATCACTTCGCCCGCATGGATTCTTAGCCGTAATATGCTCTCCTGTCTATAATTCATTTGATTATTTTTTTTTTAAATATACAACAAAAATGTCATATCTTGAAAAAACAAAAGGCAATTGAAGTACACAATATGCAGGCGTTAAATTAAATAAATATTTTGATTTCCGATGGTCCACAATTTAGGTACTGGTAGTCCAAAATTTGAAGTCTGGTAGCCCAAATAGTGAGTTATTCCAGCCACCATCGTAAGCTAGAACAACTTAAATGTCAAGTTTTGATAGCTCGAATCATGAATTAATCTAGCCCGACTAGTAACGCATCACAATTCACATGCTGGTAGCTACGGTAGCTCATCAATAATTTAAGACGGTGGGGCGTGAGTTATTCCAACGCATAAAATAACCCATCTTCTGTGCTATCATAACTTATGAATAGTGAGTGGGTGCAATTTCTTCGACTAGGTTGCCCTAATTCAGAGGTCTGGGCTGTCCCCTATTATCAACATGCTTTGGTCTAGGACAACTCATATTTGAGTTATATCAACTCGAAATTTCGTTCAGTGTATACCTTTATTATTTCTGCAGTCAAAGATTCCAATTAGAAGCCAAGTGTATTATGTTACTCAAAATACATAGAATGTGACAACTAAACTTGAACGTCACTTTTTGTAGTTTAATCCACATTGTATCATTTAGGTTTGTTTATTTTTTTTGTATATTTTTTCTTGACCTGAAATGTTTGTTCCTATATTTTTAATTTATTAAAAAGTTATTTTCTGTTTTGTTCCTAACAGAACCAAATTCTCTTAAAGAATTCATTAAATCGAAATGTTCCAAGGAGGGAACCTAACCGAACAAATAAAATAACCAAATTGAAATTCAAATGTTAAAAATATGTATGCAGCAGAACAGCAAATCGATAAACCTTGCTGAATGCTAAAAATCTTTTAATATCCTTGTCAATGTCAAAAGACAAGATGCTTGAAACAATACAGAGGAAGAGAAAAAGGGATAAATTAACCGCCAGGGGTTCGGAGATCCTTGAGAAATGGAAATTATATAATCTAAAACTAATTCTTACATCATTTTTTTAAACTTATTATTATTCTGTTGTATAAGTAGATTAAAATTATAATTGATGTGAATGTAAATATGATTTTGTTCCTAAGGTCTGTCATAAATTAACATTAAGTACGTCCCTGTGAAGGGATTAAATCAACCCTTTCAATGTATTTGGTTAAATGTATTTTATTGAACGCCACAAAATTAATGGTTATTGGAATTCCACCCCGTTTTAAAATTACTCTGTTATAATAATTTTCTTTCCATAAGAAGAAAGCCTTTTTAATAATTAAGATGTTTATAGATTATAAAAAAATAAAAAGCAAACAGAAGTGGTCCATGATTACTTTATTATTGCCTATAAATCTTAAAAGCCTATTTTTAAGACCAATTTTGAATTATTTTGTCCACTCCGACCACAAGGTAGAGTTTATGGGTATTTTAATATCTGAACAATGCAAGACCGGCATATAAATAGAATATATTAATCTTCTTTGTGGATTCCAATAAACTTAAACTACAATAGAAAACGCCTACAAACAAAAACGGAGAAGTTTAATTATAATTCATATAAGAACTATTAATACCATATTGCCTTTCGTAACCAAATTTCTATTTGCTATTGTGGTTTCATAAAGCCTACTTTACTCAACGAAACTACAAAACTCCACAAAAATTTCAATTTTCGCTATTTTTCACAGGTACATAAATAGTACCAGAAAGAATAACTTCTTAGTAATAATAGTTGCTAATGTCGCAATCGCATAAAGTATTACTTTTTTACCACTGGGACATTTAAGCGCACGAGCCAAAGGCGAGTGGCGCAATCCCACATGAGACAAGAAAAAACTTTATGCATAAGTTTCATACAATATTTTTTTCCACCATCGTATCAGTTTTCTTTTTCGAAATTAAAACATAGATATTGGTGTATAACCAACTCACTGTCACTTACGAATGCAATAAGTTTGGGATATTTATTTATATCGACTTGATTATTCAGAATTAATGTTGATTTTGGTTTGCTCGCATGAGAATGACCATAAGGTGATATATTTAAAAATATTTTACCTTTCTTGAAAATACGTTAACAATATCTGTTCATTTGAAAACATCAATCATTCCAATTCTGAAGAAGAAAACTATTTTCAATGCGGTGCAGATGAAAGAATTAATAAAGCCAATGAAGCTACACCAGTAACGGTTCTTCCACAGGAGCACATGCGCACGTGCACCCCCAAAACAAGACGAGTAAAAAATATTAATTTATATTCATTTAATATTTATCGTATAAAGTCCGACCCTCCCTAATATTTTATCATCCCGTCAAACCAAACTGTATAAATCCGGCAACCGTGCCTCGGTCGAGGTAAATGACGATTATGACGAGACTTGCTCGCACGTGTGACTAAGTAGTACATTTTTTTTTTTTTTTTTTTTTTGGACAGCCGATGAGAATCTGCACACAGACACCTTACAGACGCGGCTGCAAGGTAGTGTCGGGCTTAGCAACTTGTGGGGATTATACCTCCATCAACATCATCTTTTCTGAGGGAAAAGATCCGCCTCTGAGAGGCGGGCCAACCGACTAAACTCACCGTTTGAGTCAAGTATAAAGCCTTTAACTCCTTTCACTCGACGTGTTATTTTTGTCTATCATAAGTATGATTTTTGGGTTAAGCCTTTAGGCGTTGTTGATGATGTTTGGTGTCAGCTCTAGTATCTTTCTAATTTGAATTTAATCAAATGAGCAAGATATAAGGGCTCCTAACATGTTGGCGGTAGGTGTGTGGTAGGCGGTGTATTTTTACAATAGTCGTGTAGTGTTTTGTGTATAGTATGATTGTATGAAGAACAAGTTCTTAAATAATTTTGAGTTTGGATTTTAGTGAGTGATCCAGTCTTTAGGCATTTTGTGTTTGTGGTGTGGTAGTTTAGGAATGTGCGATGCGGCTATCTTCTCGTTATTGGTCAGATTCGCCTTAGTATGATATTTTATGATTAGTTTGTCGAGAAACTCCGAAATTGTATCAATTTGGAGATCTCGGTGTATAATGTCATTTCTAGTGTATCTAGGTGTATTCAGTATTATTTTAAGTACCTTGTTCTGCATTACTTGTATCTTCTTTAAGTCAGGTCCACTCAGTGTGCACCATGACGCTGCCCCGTATGATAGCAGCGGCCTGATGAACACCTTGTACATCGTGACTTTCGTCCTTGTGCTTAACTTACTTCTTTTGTTAAGCATCGGGTATATAGCGCCAAGTTGTGCATTGGCTTTCTTCAGTATATTGGCTGTATTTACTTTCCAATTGAGGCGTTTGTCGAAATGAAGTCCCAAGTATTTTACGCTCGGGCTCCAGTCGATCAGTTTGTTTCCAACAGTGACTCTGCCTTCCGGTCTTCTGAACCTTGAACAGTTCTTGGTAAAGTAAATTGCCTGGGTCTTGTCTGGATTGATTTTTATTTTCCATTTGCTGAGCCATTTTTCCAGAGTGATGATGTTTTGTTTTAGCTTCAGCATTATTTCTTTCGGGTCTCTTGCCGTTGTTGTTATCGCTGTGTCGTCTGCGTATATGTATTCTTCACTAGACGGATGCGTTGGGATATCTGAAGTAAAGATATTGAAAAGTATGGGTGCTATTGCCGAACCTTGTGGGACTCCGGCCCTGATTATTTTAGATGTTGAATAATGTTCTTCAACATATGTTTTAAAAGATCGGTTTTCAAGATAGGAGGCTATAAGCTTTATTATATAGTTTGGTACTCCCATCCTGATCATTTTGACAATTAAGCCGTTATGCCATACTTTATCAAAAGCCTTACTGATATCAAATAGGACGGCTCCTGTGTCCCTCCGTCTATTGAATCCATTGATTATGTTAGAGGCCAGTCTTGTCGTTTGCCTTACTGTGCACAAGTTAGCTCTAAAGCCGAATTGCTCCACTGGTAGACAGTTGTTAGTTTCGACAAAGGCTGAAAGCCTACCCGAAATTAACCGTTCCACTATCTTGCTTATGTTAGACAAAAGACTGATTGGCCTGTAGCTGCTCAATTTTCGTCTGTTTTGGCCTGTTTTTCCTATCATGATGATTTTTGCCTGTTTCCATGGGGCAGGAAAGTGTCCAATTTTCATCATAGCATTTGCGATGTTAACTATGTCCATTATTGTTTTCTCCGGTAGATTTTTCAGTGACAGGTTGGTTATTCCGTCTAGCCCGGGAGCTTTTTTGACCTTCACATAATGTATGATCTTTTTGACGTCCTCTGCTGTGATTTCTTGCAGGTTTGGTTCGGGAGGATGATCCATGCTTTTATATATGTCGGCAGTCCTGTTAATCCGATTTTCTAGGGCTTTATCTGTAGCCGGATTTTCGCTGAATTGCTCGTAGAGCGCTTCAGCGAATTTTTCCGCTTTTTCTTGAGGCTCAGTTATTACAGTGTTGTCGCCTGTTGTTATGGGCGGCATTGGTGTCTTGCTGCCTTTAATAAGCGAGCTTGCCATCCGGAAGAGGCTATTATCTTGTATATTTAGGCTTTCTACCTTTCTTTCCCATCTTTCGGACTCCAAGTCGCTTATTAACTGCTTTACCTTCTGGGTTGCCTGGTTTGCCTGTCGTTTGATCCTCGGATCTCCAGTTCTGTATGCTCTATTCTTGAGACGGTTCTTCGCTCTTATTTCGTTTTTGAGATCTTGACTAAAGTTACCATATTTCGAGTAATCAGCTGTTTTAGTTGATGTTGCTCTAGCATGTGCTTGCTGTATGTTCTTTGTGAGCACATTCACAGCCTCATCGACGTCCGGTTTGCCTACAAGGGGAGCGATAACGTCGCAACCCTCCAGCTGTGCCTGGAATTTTTTCCAGTCAGTTTTGGTTTTGGTTATGACGCTAATACCCCTCCTGCGTGGGTCACCATATTCGATTATCACTGGGAGATGATCAGATGTTAGATCATTGATTACTTTCGGCTGTGATATACGATCTGTGTTCTTGATCACGAATATATCTAGTAGTTCCGGTAAACCGTTAGCGCTTAGGTGTGTGTGGCCCTCTGGTGGTAATATATGGTAATCAAAAACATCAGAATTATTGTATAGCACCAGCCCTCTGGGGTTGGTCATTCTGCAGTTCCAGTTTCGATTTTTTGCATTCAGATCTCCTCCGATTATAGTTGTTTTGTCATTGTCGAATATATTGCGAAGACACTCCCTGTTAATATCGTTTTGAAGGCGGTGGCCACAGTAAACGGATCCGATCACCATGGACCCGCGATTCAATCCGATCTTAACGTATGTACCTTCTATCACATTGCTACTATCCGGATTTGGCATAGAGGTTGCTTGGATGTGTTTCTTAACAAGAATCATGGTTCCGCCAAGAGGTCTGTTTTCGCGATCGTTTCTGAATATATTATAATTTGGGAAGGAAAATCTTGTTCCTTTTAACCATGTTTCTTGTACCAGGATCACATCAAGGCAATGTTCTTCTGAAAAGTTGATTAGTTCTAATTTTTTGCCTTTAATCCCATTAATGTTTATAGTTGCAATTTTTAGAAAGTGCACAGGGTGTGGGGTCACTATGGGTTATTGTTGTTATTTGCTCTCATCAGGGGTGCCAAGGCTAACAGTACTAAGTAGTACAGTGTCTCTGTGGTAACAGGTGGCGGGTGGCAGCGGGGGATAGCGGGGCTATGGCGATTTAACATGGAAAAGGCTGTTCGTGCATCTAGTTAGAAATTCGAGCGTGTATATTTTAATATTTTAATATTATATATTTATTAAGGTAAAATGAATAGTTGACGGTGGACTATTTAAGAAATAACTTTAGCTCTTTGAGTTTGGAACAAAAAACGCAGACCACAAAGGGTAAATCTGGGGACTTTATTAGAAAGTTTAAAAATGAAATGTATGAAAAAAAAATTATAGACGGTATTCCAAACTTAATGAGGCTGTTATTGATCAATTTTCTACAATTAAGAACCGATGAATGGACTTTACGTTTAAGCACTATTGTGTAGGGTCGTTAAATGTTGTGAATTTCGATAAATGATACTCGATATGATTTTAAACCATTTTATTTAAGGATTTAAACTAAAAAACACTGAAAATATGAAGAATGCCAACTTGTCAGTCTCATGGCTCGATTCGTTATCGTCATAAAACAGTTAGCTATTGTTCTCGTCTTGGATGCACCTAATGACGTAGCCCGTAGATGGCGTAGTGGTATTAGACATCGTTCGGTTTTCTTGATAGCTCGTAGATGGTTTTAGTAGTATTAGTAGTAGACTGTATAAATATTGTTATGAGGGTTGCATGCGACGACGACAGCTGTACACACTAAGAAAACCTATCTTATTTTCCAAAAGTTGTATTTTCTTGTGCAAAATTAAAAAATAAATAAAAATATGTTTTACCTAACGCATTTTCTTATTACTTTTTTTCTTCTACATTTAAAACCCCTAGAAAAATTTAACCATACTTGTATAAACCCCCTCATCAGGTCACGAGCCGCCACTGAGCTACACCAAGTTTATTGCCTGAAAAATCGAAATTAACTTACAAGAAGGAATATGAATACGTTTATTAAATTGAATTGGACCAAAAGCAAGGGAGGAGATCGCCTGGGTGCCGCATTATTAGCAATAATAATGCTGCTGCGCCCAGGCAACGAACGAGGCGGATGCTGTTTTGAAAAAATACAGTAACAGTTATTCTAACGATCGTAGAAAAAAATAATTGTGAATATTAATAAAGATTTACAATATACCTGAAATAATCGTACCTTGAGAATAAAACACCCATAAATAAGAAGGACTCACGTCATAAGGATGAAAAATTATGAGGTATTTATAGAGTATAGGTATATTAAACTAAAATAATATCATCTTAAAACTCAAGTAGCCGCTTGAGTAGCCGCTTCGTGATAATCATAACAAAGAAACAAAAATTTTCACACTCATCAATCTTAAATTTTAATCTTCAATAAATCTTTACTGAGTAAGAAGCTAGTTCCTTATCATGAAGAAAGAGACATCGATATGGCTCTCGAATTTCTAACCAAATTACCTATTGAACCAGACGTAATCCATTAGCTACCATTGTCACTGCGTCATCATATACCATCCAACATATTGGATTACAACTGCATAATACATCATCAAATGGTATTAGAAGAACGCGCGGTGCCTTAGTCAAGTGGTAAAGGACAACGAATCTTTTTTTAGTTGCCGACAGATATTTTTTGAAAAGTCATTGCGGGTCGCTCTTATATGTTGTGCTTCAGTTTTAAAATACGTTTCCACAAACAAAGCTTTAAATGTAATCCAGTCAATTTAAGGTTGATAAATAGGTTTTTGCGATTTAGCTGACCTTTTAAGGTAAATTCACTGGATGAGTTAAATTGTCCGAATCTTCTAGTGCATGTAAAGATTGTTTCACGAAAAATGGATATAAGTTAATGACTGCAGTAAAAGTACCTATGGCCATCCCATTATTTATGAACGTTTGTTATTATTATGTGGAAAGGACCGGATTGTAATAATTATAATTAAATATAGTCACATCAGGTAGGTTAGGTTGCTTAATTTATATTTAAATATCTTTTTGTGGTAAAATTTGTTAGTTTTTGAGGAATGGTTCAAGAATTCTCTTTTACCAAACATTCCTCAGAATAGCGTGATAGTAATGGACAATGCGAGCTATCACAATCGCCAATTACATAAAGCTCCAAGCTCAAATAATACAAAATTGGAGATTCAGAACTACATGGCGGCGAACGATATATATTTAGAAGAGAGTTGTAAAAAAAGTGATCTTTTAGAAGTTTTAAAGACGTTTTGTATAAAAAAAGTATATGTTTGTGACACATTGGCAGAAGAAATTGGACATACAGTGCTACGGCTCCCATCCTATTATTGCATTTTTAACCGCATAGAGCATATGTGGCACCGGTTAGGTCTGAAAATATTTCCCTGACCTTAAGTTCTAGTGTTGTAGAATTAATACGAAAATGCTTTAATTATATTCCCCCAGGTAGTTGGAAAAATTCATTCCGTCACGTAATAACTGTAGAAAATTCGTATATTAGTCTGGATCGTATAATTAATCCAATTATAATTAATTTTGATGAGGATAGCGATAGCGAAACAGAACTATCTATCTATAGAATGACATTATAAATGTAAGTAAATATGACTAGTAATATTTTTTAAAAATGTTATTTCAATTGATTACATTAATATAATCATATCATTACTTGTTTTCCTCAGTCCGTCCCTTCATACTTCACTTGTTTATCGCAAAGTTCTTGTCGATACAATGGGACCGACCCAGGAAATCATTAAGTCGTATCCAATTTTCGTGAAACGTACTGTATTTAAATATTAGGAATACATCTCATAGATAGATTATTAGAAAAAGGTTATAAGAAAATCAGCAGCCTCTTTTCCACAGGATATTTTGAAATAGTGACGAAAAACAACAATTCAATTATATTGTAATTAACTATTACAGTATTAAAAGAAACGTATTGATGTAACCATCCTGATTTAATTTATGAAAATATTATACTTAAATTGCAAGCTTAATCTGGATATTGAACGTGAAATCAGCTTTCATAAAAATCATTTCAGCCAAAATAAAAAAGCAGTAAAACATAACTAAATTTAATTAGATTACTTTTTGTACATTTTAAATTTCTTAATTATAAGTGGGCTAAAGACAAGATGTAAGCAGGTGATCGGCTCTTCTTTTTATGGTAAACGCTTAAATTTTTGTTCCTACATGCGAGTTTCCTGTACCTGGTTATTAAAAACGGGCTCATTCATTCTTTTATTTCTTCCTGCTCTCGTAGAAAATCGCCACTAGTATGAAAATAAAAATAAGTCGAAATAAATATAATAGAAACACATTACTTAGGCTTTAAGTAAAATAACTCATTAAAATTCCTAATAAGAAATAATCATCAGTCCATTTTCAAATTAAAAAAGGGTCACTTTTGGGTTAATTTTTGCTTCATATAAAGTTTTGTTAAATTGGTTATAGCCTAGCAACTATCGATCAGTCGCATTGCTTTCAGTTATATCAAAAGTAATGAAGAAAGCTATTAACAAACATGACCTGGAAGGCTTCAACATTATCAGCGATCATCAATATGGTTTTCGGAAGTCCAGATCAACTGGAGATCTTCTAGCCTATGTCACCAATCTTTGGAACAACGCAATCGAGCATCATGGGGAGTCTCGGGCTGATGCACTGGATATTTCTAAAGCCTTTGATCGTGTTTGGCACGAGGGACTTCTAACTAAACTGCGATCCTATGGTTGTCTAGCTTTCTTAAGGACCGCTCCCTGCAAGTGGCGATTGACGGATTTCTCTCAGACACCTTCACCATCAATGCCGGTGTTCCTCAAGGGTCCATATTGTCTCCCACACTCTTCTTACTCTACATTAACGATCTTCTAGTGAAAACGAAAAATCTGATATTTAGTTTTGCTGACGATAGCACACTTATCTGATCTTTCTCTTTGAATACATAAACATCGGCTGTCGACGCACATCTTCGCAGACAGCATGATTTATCATGCATCAACAAAAGACCTGGAAGAAATTTTGGCTTGGGGTGACAGTAACCAATCCGAATTTAATACTAAAAAACCCAGGCAGCAGTCATATCTAAAAAGGTTAACATTATAGAACCAGATATAGTCATGAACGGATACGCAATCCCACTGGCTTTATCTATTAATTTGCTGGGCGTCAATCTGGAAGGAAATATGTCTTGGCATAACCACTTTGTGCAATCGTCAAGATAGCTTCTCAGAAACTTTGTGTACTCTTCCGAACCAGAAAGTTGTACACACCTTAACAACTTTTGATACTATACAAAGCCCAAATTCAACCATCACTCATGTCTAGAGCTCTGCACCCAAACATACTCTTCGGCTACTGGATGGAGGGTCATTCGTCTGATTGGAGACCACGAGCTGACGAAGAACATCGACAGCCTAGAACATAGAAGACAGGTTGGGGATTTGACTCTCTTTCACAGATATTTTCATGGAAAGTGCTCGGCTGACCTTGCCCTCTTAATACCGCCCAGAGCGGCGAATAGCAGAAATACACGATCAACCACTACCGCCCATCCATATGTGGTTAAGCTTAGTACTCCTCGAACTTCATTATTTAAGAATTATTTCATCTGGAGGACTTCATCCTTATGGAGCGACCTTCCCGAGGTCGTTTATCCCAACGAATATAACCTCCAACGATTCAAATCCAACGTGAATCGCTTTTTGGGCACACGCACCACTCCCAGAGTGCCCTAAAGGAATTTTTCTATAGTGGTTGTGTTTGATCATAAAAAAAATTAAATAAAAGTTCTTGCTTCTGGAAGTTAGTGGTTGCAAGAAATATGCTGTCATGTAATTTTCCGCCTTTATCTAATTTACTGGCATGTGTTCTGTTGATCAATAATGATTTTTTTTGTCATATATTGATTATGTAAAAGGTGTGCTGATGAGGTAAGAAAATTGTGCTGAGAGAGATAAAGAATTGTCAACCTGAAATATGTTTGGTGACTATAATGAACAAATTCATGCACCCATCTGAAATGCTTAAGGTTCATATTGTAGAGTACAATTGCCAGAGGTACGACTTTACAGATCTTCCGTTATTATTATTCTTAAGGGTATTATCATTGGCAAAATATCTGTAAATCGGCTCCATCTCTTTAAATCAAAATACCGTAAATCTGTATGTTCATCTGTTTACCCCAATTTCTTAAAGTATTTATTGAGAAATTGTAAATATTACATAACGGAAGGATAAGTTGTGGCTAAAAGGACTTTAATCATCGCAAAGTGCCAAATTACACGTCTTAATGATAATACTTTTGCGTAAAACACGTAATACAGTAAATAACTGTAAATGAAAAAATATTCGGCTACCGCTTTGCCTATAACTGGCCGGGCGCTCGTGGTCCCACTGAACGAGTTTTCGAATTGGAGTAGATACAGGCAGACACGCATGTCGCGAGTATTTCTAAAAATAATTGATATAATTGGTAGTGGAACTCAAACAAAAAATTTAAACGAAGATGAATGGACAAATGAAAAAAACCGGACACTTAATCGATGCTGCCGGGCGAGCCTCGGAGCGAAAAAATTACATTACGTGGTCAATTTCTATCACTGCTCGGATTGCGAGGCACGCACGCTAATCATAGGTGTTCTGGGTAATTTACGTTACTTCTATTATCCCGCACAATTAAATATAAGATAATTTAAATTATTTCAGTAACAAAAATTATTGTCTCACTCGTTCCGCTTGAAAGTTCAATTTTAATTCGCAGACAGCATCAATCACTCCTCAACAAAGATCTGGAAGAAATTTTGTCTTGGGGTGATAGCAACCAAGTCGAATTTAATGCTAAGAAAATTCAGGCAGGAGTTTTTTCTAAAAAGGTTAACATTACAGAACAGGATACCCAATTCCACTGGCTTCATCTATTAATTTCTTCTTATTCACGTGCCATTTCCGCGACGAAGGTTGGCAATCATCATGGCTACTCTGATTTTGGAGGCTGCCGACGCTCATCTTCGCAGACAGCATGATTTATCACGCATCAACAAAGACCTGGAAGAAATTTTGGCTTTTTTAATACTAAAAAAACCCAGGCAGCAGCTTTCTCTAAAAAGGTTAACATTACAGAACCGGATATAGTCATGAACGGACACGCAATCCCACTGGCTTCATCTACTAATTTGCTGGGTGTCAATCTGGGAGGAAATATGTCTTGGCATAACCACGTTGTGGCAATCGCCAAGATAGCTTCTCAGAAACTTGTTGTACTCTTCCGAACCAGAAAGTTGTACACACCTTAACAACTTTTGATACTATACAAAGCCCAAATTCAACCATCACTCATGTCTGGAGCTCTGCACCCAAACATACTCTTCGGCTACTGGATTCCATTGAAAGGAGGGTCATTCGTCTGATTGGAGACCACGAGCTGACGAAGAACCTCGACAGCCTAGAACATAGAAGACAGGTTGGGGATTTGACTCTCTTTTACAGATATTTTCATGGAAAGTGCTCGGCTGACCTTGCCCTCTTAATACCGCCCAGAGCGGCGAATAGCAGAAATACACGATCAACCACTACCGCCCATCCATATGTGGTTAAGCTGCCATTTCCGCGACGAAGGTTGGCAATCATCATGGCTACTCTGATTTTGGAGGCGGGTGCTCTGAACAGTTCATTTGATGTGCATCCGTACCATTCTCTCAGGTTGCGCAGCCATGAAATTCTTCTCCATCCTACATTTCTTCTTCTTTCTTTTCCTGCATAATCAACTGCAGCATGGCGTATCTCTCACCTCGTGTGACATGTCCCAGATATTGCAGTTACCTAGTTTTGACAGTCTCTATGATTTCTCTTCCTTTGCCCATTCTTCTTAACTTCGTTGTTCTTGATATCTAGTGATTTGCTTGGCGCCAATATGGGAGGGAATATACAGGGTGGCCTATCGAAAACGAAACAGAGACATTTACTGGCAGCTCAGTTCATTTTTGGAAAAACGCTCAGACCCGTCGATTTTGTCAACAAGTGCAGCCCCCTGGACGGGGGTGGCACCACCCCTAAAATCTTAAATGGAAAGGGGGTCGAGTGATACCTTGTTTTAAAGGTCTTTCAATTCCCTTTATAATGATGTAAAATTCACAATACTTCAGTTCAGTAGTTTTGGAGATATATTGATTTTAAGCTTACAGTACACTTTAATAGGTACATCTGATTAGTTTGTACTACTTTCAGAAGAAATTTGAGTAAAGGCAGTTACTTATTAATTTAATGCTTTTCTTCACTACGCCCATGGTTTGTTTATCATTTTGGTGTTCAAAATAGCGATTGGAGCTGTTTTTGTCGCGAAAAAAGTGGTTTATTGAAGAAAGATAAGCAGTGAATGTCTCGTACTTATTTTAAATAGGAATTTGTACATAGTTTGCGATTGATTCGACCAAACTTTGTTGTTAAAATACCTTTTACGGCTTTATTCATAAATTAACCATGGTATATTCCACGGCAGAAAGGATTGAAATTATCGAAATATTTTTCGGAAATAATCAGTGCGCTAATAGAACAGCACACATATTTAATGAGCGACATGAGAACAGTAACGTGAATCGAAAATATGTCCTAGAACTTATAGCTAAATTTCGGGACACTGGATCAGTCGCCAATAAAAAACGCAACATTGAAAATCCCATAAGGAACGAAGCAATAGAAGTGGGGGTTTTAGGGCAAGTATATGTAGATCCTACGTTAAGTACCCGCAAATTTGATACTGTGTGTGGTGTTAGTCGATGTAGTATCCAACGGATTCTGAAGGCCCATAGTTTTCATCCGTATAAAATTCACCTTGTACAAGAACTTAATGAAGACGATTTTGATCGGCCATTACAATTTTGTGAAGATATGAGTGAACGAATTATAAACGATGAACATTTTCTATTCAACACTTGCTTTTCCGACGAATGTTCCTTTTTCTTACATGGCCCAGTAAAGCGTCATAACTGCCAATATTGGTCAGATTCTAATCCCAGAGTTTATCATGAGGTACACACACAGCAGCCACAAAAATTAAATGTTTGGGCTGGTATTTTTGGCGATCATTTAGTTGGTCCTTTTTTCTTGCCTGGAAATTTAACCGGTGAAATGTATTTGGAATTACTGCAAGACGCCATAGATCCTGTATTAACAGCCATAATTGAAAATGGGAATGATCGGCGGTACATTGCGAATAGGTTGATGTTCCAACAGGATGGTGCCCCGCCACATTACGCATTACGTGTTCGACAATATTTAGATCAAACGTTTCCAGGTCGATGGATTGGTAGAAGAGGTGCAATTGAATGGCCCCCAAGATCGCCAGACTTATCACCTTTGGATTTTTTTCTGTGGGGTCACTTAAAAAGCAAAATCCATGCTACTCAACCAACATCGTTAGAAGATTTGCGACAAAGAATTGTGAATGAGTGCCTTCAAATTACTCCTCAAATATTGCAAAATGTGCGGCAACGTTTTGAGCAAAATCTTTATTACTGCATGGAGATGCATGGTGGTCATTTCCAACATTTACTTGGCTGACGGGTCAGTTCATTCTTAATTTTTAAAGTACTTTGCTACCAAATGTATTTATTTCCACTAATGATGTATTAAAGTTTTATTTAAGTTTAAAATCAATAAATCTCCAAAACTACTGAACTGAATTATTATGAATTTTAGATCATTATAAAGGGAATTGAAAGACCTTTAAAATAAGGTATCACTCGACCCCCCCTTTCCATTTAAGATTTTAGGGGTGGTGCCACCCCCGCCCAGGGGGCTGCAATTGTTGATGTGATTTTGTTCCGATTTTGTGTCCCCCTCGAAAACAAAATCGACGGGTCTGAGCGTTTTTCCAAAAAAGAACTGAGCTGCCAGTAAATGTCTCTGTTTCGTTTTCGATGGGCCACCCTGTATCTTGGCATAACCACGTTGTGGCAATCGCAAAGTCAGCTTCGCAGAAACATGGTAAACTCTTCCGGACCACAAAGTTGTACATACCTCAACAACTTTTGATACTATACAAATCCAGATTCGACCATCACTAGAGTACTGCTCTCTCATGTCTGGAACTCTGCATCCAATTATACTCTTAGGCTACTGGAATCCATCGAAAGGAGAGTCATTCATCTGATCGGAGACCACGAGCTGACAAAGAACCTCGACATCCTAGACCATCGAAGACATGTTGGTGATTTGACTGATTTTACAGACATTTCCTTCGAAAATGTTTCAGTGACCTTGCCCGTTTAATTTCACCTAGAGCGACGAGCAGTTAGGGACATATAGCACTTGAGGCACTAGAAATTTTAATTCATAATTATTTTTTTCATTAAACATTTACGAAACAAAAATAAAAGTTTTATATCCACAGGTTTTTCAAAAATCGAACAAACCCGCCTCTGCAATGATATACTTTCTACATAAAAAATAACCATATAATTATTAAATGAAAATGTCATACCCAAAGGTAAAATAAAAACAAACAAAGCCAATTGGTGGCAATTATACCATAATGGGATAGTTTTCCGAAGAATGGGTGTCCAAGAGATGCCAATTATTGTTATGGGATTCGTCTGGCCTAAGGCTTCTCAATAACTTGCTTTAATGCGCATGCAGTGTGTTTGTTTTTGGTATTGATGCTTACGTTGTCAGTTAATTAGCATGTCAGTCAAGAGAGTGTAGTATAAGGATCCATATACATTATGTCAATATTAAAACATTCCACCCTTAAAATCTCGCTTTCAGTAAATAGTATTAAAAATCAGAGATATGACAACTTTTTTAGGGATAGATGTTACCCTTAAAATCTTAAGTAGGAAGGAGGTGAAGTGGCACATCATTTTATGATGTTATAAGCTTATATTATTATCATCGTGGTTACACTATGAAAAAAGAGGGTTCTAACTCCATTGGGATAATAAACATTCTTTAATTCCCTCTACCGTGAATAAACAATGAAATAAAAATGCTAAAATAACTATTATTTATTCATGTCATTACAAATAAGAAATGTAAAATTATGAAATATTCCCTGAACAGTACTTTCGCCACTGCAAACAATTTCTCCTTTTGTATGGCCGGTGTTTCTGTTCACTACAGTCGAGGTCTCTTCTGATGGCAAAGTAGACAACATACCATCTTATTTTTTAATTCGATACTATCCTCCAATTAAATTAGTCATAATTCCCTCTAACTACCACCAAATCTACCGAAAAATATTTAAAATACCTTACCATTTCTTGGAAACATGCCAGGAAGACAGAGATCCAAGATGGAAGATCCCGCAAACGGCGCAACGGCAAACAGGTTCCTCTACGCGCGATCGAAGCAAAATGGACTAATAACAATGGAATGAACCGCGCCAAATCTGCACGAACACGAATTCGGAAAATTCCGTGACCTTACGACCGATGATTTACCCTCGATATGGGGTTTTGTAGCACTTTTTCTGGGTTATTTGAAATGAATCCTGAATTATTCCAACTCAAAACAATTTACACATGGTAATGAATTAAAATAATGCACGTCCGGGTTAAAACGACACTATATAATCAATTAGTAAGTTTTCCCAACCCAGAAACTGAGTTCAGGTAACTCATAAAATAGTCACAAGATGAGGGATTGTGGTAATACCAAATATGTTTAAAATGTTGGTAAAAATCTCTTTCTGGATTGAGGCGAACCAAAAGAACCTGAATTATTGCAGCGTTTTAAAATAATTTGTCATAATTCGTAGGCTCAGTTAGAACAACATAGAGAGGTGGGTTGAGGTAGCTCCAATTTTGTAACCCACGACATTGGTAAATGCATTTTTGTCAGTGCAGAGACCCTTTATTTTGTTACTGTAACTACACTCTCTGACTATTGATATCAATTTGCGCATTAATTTTAATGAAAATTCTATTCCATATTACTGCAGAATTTCAGAATTAATATTTAAAATTGAAAAATATTGGCTCCGAAACACCGAGAATATTTTCGGCATAAGTATTTTAATAGCTTGACGATTTTTATGATCGTATGCATACTCGATACAGAAGAAGAATTTGGCCTCTTGCAACAATAAGCAAAAAATTTAAAAATTTATGGCACATCAGCTTGATAAATTAAAGTATGCCCGGTATTGTAAATATCTTAAAATAAATGATATAAAACAGAATTTTTCAAAAGTTACTCTACTTTTCGCCATTATGGGGTAATAAAAGGCTGAATTAGTCAACTTCGTAAGGTAATTAATAATATAGTGTAAAATGCGGTTGAGCGAGTCTGCGGGATTATAACAAGTGGATTTGAAATTTTACGATCTTATACGCGACCTGTTCGAAGCTCTTCTTGCTAGATTGTAATAATCACATTCTTGGGGTTTATTATTATAATACTTAAGTTATTCACTTTTTAGTTTATATATTCTAATTAAAGAACTGCAAAACGTGTTATTCTAATATGGTAGAAATTATTGATTTGATCTTGAATTTATTCAGAATAAATTAATTAATTAATACTACTTGTAACTGTCTAAGGCCTAAGGTGTTCTATTTTGAAGTTTCACTGATGACGAATAAAATTATAGCTAGGAAACTAAGAAGCCGATTGAGTTTAAACTTAGTTATATACCGTGTCCAAGATAAGGAGGGCCACAGCGTAAGTGGTAAGAGGAGTAAGAAGGTTAAGTAGAGGTAAAGTTGCGCATTTACGTGCCTAGTAAGATGCCGTTTAGAAAGTTTTAAAATTACGAGTAGTTCCGAAGATATCTGGAAAAAAACGAAATTCTGAAAAATGGTTCCTTTTTTTGAGATCGAATTCTAAAGTAAATTGCACTTTTACATTGCCACTTTTTCCGCTCTATCTAACAGTGTTAATTGGTCTGTATTCCGACGAGTCGTCTTCAAAGGGCCATTATCAACTTTCTTTTTTTAAATACGGTCCTGTTTTCCTGATATTGGAATTTGAGAGCTATTTTTCTCCCAAATGCAACGATGTATGACACATTGTGGTTTAATGACGTTTCGAGTGTTTTTGGACAACATCAGGAAATTTTGGGATACGGTCCTGTATTTCTCCTAATTTTATAAATAATATCTCATAAGTAAGCTCTATATTTTTTATTTATGTTGGACTAGTTCAATAAATAATAAATAATTTAATAATAAACCACAAATAAGTGAACAAAAATCATTCCAAAACAGTAATAAAACGAACAACGAAAATAGTAAGGCACTACATACTCAGGTGTTCAACATGATTTCCGTTATTCTCTAAGCACAAATAACATCTTCTAACTGCCACATAACATTTTTTTTGAGATAAAATAAATATGCGATAGAATATCAAACTTTTCAGCATTTGTAAATTTATGTTCCATATTTTCTGGAAAATAGAAAACCTCTAAAAACGCTATCAAACGACCACAATGGGAATGTCAAGTAAAATAAATCACGCGTCACCATCTTAATTTTTTTGTTTAAAGCGCCTACTTTCCTTTTAAATCCCGAATCAACAGAAGTTTGAAATAATGTTTCTGTATTTTGTTCACTTATTTGTGGTTTATTATTAAATTATTTGTTATTTATTGAACTAGTCCAACATAAGTAAAAATTTAGAGTTTACTTATGAGATATTATTTATAAAATTAGGATAAATACAGGAACGTATCCCAAATTTTCCTGATGTTTTTCAAGAAACCCTCGAAACGTCATTAAACATTTTCATACATCGGTACATTCGGAATTCCGGATATCTTCGGAACTATTCGGAATTTTAGAACTTTCTAAATGGCATATTATTAAGCACGCAAATGCGCAACTTTACTTTCATTTAACCCACTTCGTATCTCTTACGGTTTCCGAGATCCCTGTACTGGCCCTCCTTATCTTGGACACGTTGTATAGGAAAAGGATAATAAATGGTGTCTGTTCCAAATAATACATATTTATACTATACACATTGAATCACACCTCTACGTCCTTTTTACTAAAAAAAATTTTTTTTTACAAAAAAAAATTTATGCCATATAAATTTTGTTAATTTTTGTATCTAAATTTTATTTTGGTAATTCCATCAAATTATTATTTTATCAAGTAGTCTTGGATAAATTATCCTTGTCTGCCATTTCGCCGCGAAAATTGAAAATTTGCTTAAATAATTTAACAATATGAACTAACGTGATTCTAGTTTTACTTCTGCTGAATAAAGGTAAATTCTAAGCTTTAAATTGTGCTGTACTCAGCTTTAAAAATAAAGTACATTTGACAAGTGTGAGGTTAGTTAGGTCATTGTTTCTGCAACCAAACATACATACATGGCCGTATTACCAACCTTCAAAAAAGAAAAAAAAACGGTTTCATGAGAAGCTTATTACGATTATACAACTCCATGTATATTTTTCCCATATAGAAGGATGTGATTAATAAGTGATAATCATTTAAGTGATTATCACTTGGTGGTCACATTGTTGTAATTGTCATTTTTTGACAAATTACTTCAGAAGTAATTTCTGTCAGTTCTTGTTACAAAATGGCAAAAGAAAGATTTGGTAAAATTTTGTTGTCTAAAGTCGACGATGCTATTAAAAATGTGAAGCCCAAAAATACCGAGCGTTCCGACAAATATGTATGTATTTTATTTCGTTGTATAATCCTTTGAATACAACTCGATGTTTCGGTATTACCTGATACTTTTACCTGTTACGCGTTACCCGGCAACACTACTCCTCCGGAGGAGTAGTGTTGCCGGGTAACGCGTTGAGTGTCAGGTAAAAGTATTATTCGGTAATCCCGACACATCTTGTGGTATTACATTCGATAATGAACATGATATCGAAATAGCTTTGATATCATACCAAAATATTAAAAAACAAATTTTTTATAAAACGAAACGTGTCGTCTAAGAACATCAGGAGAAACAGCGAAGCAAATGACTATCGATGAATGGATTTATTTTACTGTTTGCTATAAGGATTTTTACGAGGAAAGTAGCCTTCAAATTTATTCCGGTTTCTGGAACCAATACACCCATATTTATGAAGCATACGCTTAGAATTCTTAGAGTGCAAATCAATTATAGAATCAACAAACTTCTATCAACAAATCAAGCTGCAGTGAGACCGCAACACTGATGGTGAAAACTGGCATTATATATGGTCAATGTGATGATGGGGTTATTCGGGTTTGTTCGGAACAAGAAAAATTAAATATAGAAATCAGGGTATGGTAATACCTTCGTATTTATGAAAAAAACATATTTTCACTGTTACGTGATAAAGAATTATACAGGAAACAAAGCGCTCTTTTTTCTCTAGCCTGAAACAATTTAAATAATTCCCTCGAAAGTGGTAAGAATGGAAAACGTAATTAAAAAATTAAAGTAAGTGTGAGAATTGCATAATTTTAAATTTGCATTTTAAAGGAAAATAACTGGATGGATGAATTTTAACGAAGCGGCAAATATATCTAATAAAAATTCCTTCAAGCCCCAAAAGGCATATAAAAAAGATAAGCTTAAATGAAGTTATTTTTTTTAGCTGCCCAATTTTAATCGAACATTGTCAATGTTTACTGATAAAATACAAGTTCTCGCGGAAACTTAAGAACTAAAATAATTTTATGTTTCCTCATTTGGGATCTTTTAATAGTCCAATACCGGACCCTGTATATACAGGGTGGCTCACCTCTCGTATTGATAGAACAGATCACGTCAATGTTAATTTATTAAGTTTTTATTGAGAATAATGGTGATAAAAAAATAGGAGAAAATCCGAATATTAAATCAAAAGAAATACAATCATTTTGGGCTACCAACAACTTTTCAGATTCCATATAAAACCATATTTTTGCTGCTGCGTTTGCGTGCTCGTGTTCAGGTTCGAGATTTTCAAAAAAAAAACTGTTTTAAATTGTTAAACTTAGAACTTTCTTAAAATTTTTTAAAAACTGTTCAGTTGCTTGTTTATTTCTCAGTTGGGATTTTTTTATTCGCGTTATGCTAGGAATATTATTAAAGTGCAAAAAATTATTGAAATATTTCCAATCGCATTATCTGTAAGAAATCATCAAGGCTTGCACTTTTAACAATAATATAATACATTGGTTCCTAACGCAACGGTTTTCTAGTATTTACTATAAATTATTGGCCGAATGTTTGGACAGGAATTGTTGGAGATCATATCATAGGTACCTTTTTCTTTAATGGCAATTTAAATCTCGATAATTATTTAATATGTATGAAAAGTTATTATTGCAAACAATGCGCAACCAGAAATACCAATCGACGTGTCCGAGCGTTTTTTCGCACAGCGAAATAGAATTTATTTCATTTGGCTGATACACGCTGTATATTCGTCGGAAAAATGATTTCAAAATATTGAGCTATTAAATGGCTAAGCGTATGTTATGAGTACCAAATGGTACATTACCATTCAAATTGTACCAACATTAAAGCCGCCATTTGTATAAATCGCGAGGTTTATGGGATGCTGTTTATATTGGCGACGTCTCAATATACAGTAAAATGCCTTTAGGAGATATAAAGTTGAAAAAAAATAAACATCGGATCCAATTTATTTAAGGAAAGATAAAACGGCGAGATACTGTGGTTTTACGATGCTGAAATATATTATGAAAATTAAAATACTGCCAACCGAGTTACACAAATAGCTATAAAATAAGACAAGGAGGCGAGTGAACATTTATTATAACATAATATCTTCTCCTCTAGTTCTGTCGGCGATGAGGTCTTAATATAAAAAGTAAAACAACTAACGGCATGTCAAATATTGTCAAGAAGCTGCTGATGTTTGTTTGAAGATTATGATGTTGTTTGAGTAATAAATAAATTTTGGATATTGTCTTTCATTATTTAAATCACAACGTTTCAATTGATAAGCATGGCCGGCTATCTTCAGGTGAATAAGCTAACTACTAGCATATATTTCGCACCACCCGGTATATCAAATACCTTGTAAGGATTTTTATTTACAACCATGCATGTAATAATGACAGTTCATCTATCTTTGAAAGGTGGAAAGTTTACGTTTTCTTACTTTTACTTTCACCCGAGTGGAAAGTAAATTATTTTTTTGTAATTCTTTTAAAAATCGATATCTCAAAATAATATATGAACACACCATTATACAAATTTAACGACAATGAATTTATTTTTTATTTTTAAAATAAACCTAATGACATTTATAAAAAATAAAAAATTAACATGGTTTTTGTTTTACTTATTTACATTAAATATTACATTGGCATTATTGTAGGCAGTCACTGATAAGTTAAAACATTGCATATTGTGACCAAATCGTTGATATCTTCTTTGTTTTGGCATTTCCACTGAAATAAGCTAGTAGCACTGACTCAGAATTAAGATCTTGAACTTTGTTTCCCGTACACCATTCTTTGAAACAGTTAAATGCCTTATCATATCTCGGGCGGCTTTTAGTTGGCAGAAGATCTTCTACTATTTTTGCTGTTTCTCGAATTTCTGGTGGAGTAACACCAAAAACAAACTCCGCGTTTCTCGCATTTTTATGTTTTTAAAATAATATATTAATTAGTGACATGGAAACCATATTAAAAAAATATATTTGCCATCTTGATGTGTATTATTACCTACGTTATTTTACCAGTTAAAGTTTTAGTTGAAATTTCTGTCTAATTTTTCAATGGAAAAGTTAAAATGACATTTTTATCTTTTATTAATAATTTAAATTCAAAATAATAAGAAGTGGATGTTAGATGTGGTCGTAAATAAAACAGAATACAAACCTCGGTGAAAAGTTTCATTACTGTCTCGAGATTTAGTCCGACTACCGACTCTCTCGACAGGAATGAAACACTTTCCACCTCGGTACGTAATATATTATTAAAAGAAGGTTTTCTAGTAACATTATCAGTGGTTGATTTGTTACTTAGTTATAAGAATAATAAAACAAAAATTTCAAAATTATAAAAATAACTCGGCAACCATGTAGAATTTTCGAAATTTGTAAATAAAATCCAACCAGGGATAAACAACAATAAACCTGAATAAATAAATAATAAATAAACTTTCCGATATTAATAAACAAGACTGTCCTTGAAAATGAAATCAATAGTCAGTAAAGGCAGTAACCCTCATACAAAATATTTTTTTTTCCATAAAATATTTTCCATTTTTGTGGAAGAAAATAAAGTTTAAGATTTGTTTATAAGATATCTTATAATTTTAAATAAAATATATATCTTTGACCTTTAAGAAAATAACAAATAACTAATTCGTAATGCTCAAAGCATTTCAGGCTTTAACATCCTAATGATAATATCGGCTTAAAACAAAGGGCATCATCTCATCTTCACGAGAAATCATCAGCATCATCAGATACTAATAAAATATTTAATAAAATGCTCAAACAAAATTAACACGGCTACCGCAATTTATTATAGTTCTGTCGCTCAATATATTTTATTTTAAAAAATACTGCAGTGGGTTGGTTTAATAAACCAGTGCGGTACGTCAATATATTTTAAATTTTATATATTTATATAACCGTATAAATATATGAATGTAGCCCAAACCAAAATTTCCATCTTTATAAAGCTTGTACGAATATTCGTACTGCAAATATTTTGAGTATCGAGCTGTATAAATTATCGTTAAACAACCAAGTTATACAGCAAAAAGATTAAAGAAGTTAAAATAGTTAACTTTACAGAACAGGATATAGTCATGGCCGGACACGCAATCCCACTGGCTTCATCTAATATTTTGCTGGGCGTCAATCTGGGAGGAAATATGTCTTGGCATAACCACGTTGTGGCAATCGCCAAGATAGCTTCTCAGAAACTTGGTGTACTCTTCCGAACCAAAAAGTTGTACACACCTCAACAACTTTTGATACTATACAAAGCCCAGATTCGACCATCACTAGAGTACTGCTCTCATGTCTGGAGCTCTGCACCCAAACATACTCATCGGTTACTGGATTCCATCGAAAGGAGGGCCATTGGTCTGATCAGAGACCACGAGCTGACGAAGAACCTCGACAGCCTAGGGCCTAGAACATCGAAGATAGATTGGGGATTTGAAAGTGCTCGGCTGACCTTGCCCTCTTAATTTCGCCCAGAGCGGCGAATAGCAGAAATACACGACGAACCACTGCCGCCATCCGTATGTGATTCAGCTTAGTACTCCTCGAACTTCATTATTTAAGAATTATTTCGTCTGGTGTACCGACTTCATCCTTATGGAACGACCTTCCCGAGGTCGTTTCCCAACGAATATAACCTCCAACGATTCAAAACCAACGTGAATCGCTTTTTGCTCACACTCACCACTCCTAGAGTGCCCTAAAGGAATTTTCCTATAGTGTTTGTGTTTGATCATAAAGAATAGAAATAACTTCATAGTTTTTTCGTTGTAAGAATGGGATACCTTTATTAAACAAACTTTTCAATCCCCGTTTACTAGTATTTTATTTATAATTTGCAATATTGAACTTATACAGAGTGTGAGTCCTTAGGCCATATTATAAAGAAAGAAAAGTTCATGTGAACATATTATGTTCATTGTTTTGCTACAGTGTGTTTTGATACAGTGTGTGGACATTTTATTAATCACTATTTTTTTTATATTTTCGAAAGTAGTAAAGTTGGATTCAATACAAGAAAAAGAAATTACATAAATAAACCATAGCATATTACGTACCGAGGTGTTTCAGTCCTGGCGAGTCTTGAAACAGTAATGAAACTTTTCATCGAGGTTTGTATACTATTTTATTTACAACCACAATGATAAATGTCATTTTGACTTTTTCATTAAAAAATTAGACAGAAATTTCAATTACCGCAGGTGGTAAAATAACGTAGGTAATAATACACGTCAAGATGGCAAATATCATTTTTTGAATAAGGTTTCCATGTCACTAAAGAATATATTATTTTAACAACAGAAAAATGCTATCAATTGAGGAATTTGATTTTGCTGCTACTCCAACAGAAATTCGAGAAGCAGCAAAAATAGTAGAAGACGATCCTTTGTCAACTAAAATCCGCCTGAGATATGACAAGGCATATAACTGTTTTAAAGAATGGTGTACTGTAAAAAAGTTCAAAATCCTGGTTGTGAGTAGGCGCTACTAGCTTATTTCAGTGAAAATGCCAAGACAAAGAAAATATCAACGATTTGGTCACAATATTCAATACTGAGGACCACTCTATCAATTAGATAAAAAGTAGACATATCTAAACACGCAAAGCTATTAGCATTATTAAAAAAGTATGTTCGTATATTATTTGAAAAATCGATTTAAGAAAAAATTACAAAAAAATAATTTACTTTCCACCCGGGTGGAAAATAAAAGTAAAAAAACGTCAACTTTCCACCTTTCAAAGATAGATGAAATGTCATTATTACATTCATGATTGTACATAAAATTCAATTTTAAGTTGTTCCAAAACATCATAAAATGTATCGGGGAGCAAAACGAGAAAAACTATATGCGCCACCAATGGCCGAAATGCTATATAAATACAAAACACAAAGATTCTTTCTCACCCTTTATAATTATATATAAATGATAACACGCCCTTGCTAATTACGGTTCAAAGTACCCGCGTACCGGCAGCTCGGGCTCTCAAAAGAACCTCTTGATTAAGCTTGAAATTCGGAACCAATAAAAAATCCTTTGTTGGATTTGAACCGGCTATTGTCTACATATTTGGGCAGTATCTTTTTTAATTATGCTTATTATTGAACGGTAGCATAATGGGAATGTGTGCAAAATAACAGATCATATTCGATTGAAGTTGCTACATTGACTGAAGTTTATTTTATTATTTCAGTCATAAAAGATCTAAGTTACAAAATTTTACCGAATAAAAATAAACAGATTACATTGGAAAATCGTCACCCAAATTTGCACTAAATTTTATGATAATAACTGCTCATAAATATTCTTCACTCTGAACCTACAAATCGGCAAAAACCACGTCAATAGTATATTAAGATACAAGTTTAATAAGACATTATCTCAGAGCACGCGTTTAATTTAGTACAAGTGCTCTAATTGTCTTATGAACCGTGTATTTTATGATACTTTTTCTATTTAGGTCTTTATAGTTTGAAAAACTTTAAAAAATATAGTACATTTTTTCCATTTGAATTAATATTTCCTTTTTGGGTTGGCAATACTTTTACAATTTAATAAAATGTTACAAGTATCAAATATGCCATGATAGAAACAATTGAACACAACAAAGCTTTTTCCCATCCGTCATTATTAAAAATAAATATATTATTAAAGTTAATAACAATGAGGCAGGAAGAAAGTTATACTCCCTCAGAAATACGAGAAATTGAAGGAAATAATCTAGAAAAACTTTTAAAAAGAGCAGAACAAAGTTCAAAATATTGAACAAAATAATAAATAATACTTTGTTACTTCTTACCAATCAACTTTTACATGATAATTGACGTTCTAGTAATGGTCATTGGAAAGAATAAATAGAACAATTGGAATGTTCTTTAACTTACTTTAATTAAAATAACTTTGACCTTAGAAAATATCGTGTTGAAAGAAACCAACAGCGATGAAAACACAAACTTACGATAAACTCAAAAATTAAACATGGGCGACCTAAAACTAGTATAAGTACATTTTTTACGTAACAACAAAGAAAAAAGTATTATTTTCATTAAAACCCTAAATACACTGAGGCACAAAATAGTTATGACCTAATACATGTACAAAATATGCCGCAGAGAGCGCCCCCTATATTGTAAATTAAGAGTTCACCAGAAAATCAGTTTCTCGTCCTAAAAAAGCCATAATTGCCAAATTATTTTGTAAAAAACCGTTGGTTTCTATCAAAGTTATTAGAGAAAAACAAAAATGAAGTTTTAACTTTAACACCCTTTATCTCAGTTAATATCAGGTAAGTATAATTAAATCCTAATATTTTTACGTAAGGAGTCTGTGGTTTTTCAATGTCCTATTAATTAGAGGACACCCTGTATATGTACAACACATAATGATTTAAATATATTTACATACATTATCATCATACCCCAAAGATCCATTGTCTGCTACATATCGGGCTTAAATTTGTTACAATATCTTCTTAAATCAACAATAACAGCCTTGTTAGTGATTAAATCCAGCTTCTTTTTACTTTGTAATTATCGATGCAATCGGAAATAAGTGCCAGGTATCAGTATCTGGCGAACTAATATCAGTTGATAAATATTCCTACATAATGTAATATTTATCTTAGTTCTTATTACAATAAATTTACAAATTGATTTAACCATTGATAGCAAATTTATAATGTACTAATTTGACTTTCAGATTCCTACCTGGAATTTTGTCTCAATATCGACAATTATATTTCAAATTAGTGCTATTTTAATACGGGTTATAAATGCTCAAGTCATTTTTTTTAATGGAACACCCTGTATTTTAATTTACAAGTACGCGTAGAATAAGATTATTTATCTAATAGCTCAATACATACATGTTTCTGTCTTGTGTGATTTTTTAAGTTAAAAAATTGAAATGTTACACTTTATTATTATTTCAGAAAAGTATTATTTTGAAAATACCTTACCTGTACGTATTACGTATACAAATTGTCTTCTTCTTCTTCTTCTTCAAGTACCTATCCGTTACCGAATGTTGGCAATCATTCTAGCAATGACGAATGGTCTGAATAATCCTGTGGTGGATGTTTCAAACCAGGATCTTAAATTCTTTAGCCAAGATATTCTTCTTCTGCCAATACTTCTCTTGTCCTGAACTGCATTTCAATAATTTATATTTCGTCTCGGTTCTCATAATGTAACCCAGATACTCAAATTTCCTACGTTTTACTGTGTACATTATTTCTTTTTCTTTATTCAGTTTTTGGAGTACTCGGGTGTTTGATACTTGTCCATCCATGACATTTTGACAAAACCGTTCAGCTAAACGGTAAGTAAATTACTTACTGATACGTTATCCCTAAGCAACTAGTAAACACAACCTACTGATCTAAAAATAGATATGGTAAATTATTCAAAATTGCATGGTCGTACAAAAAATACTATTAGTACACCTGAAATATAATAATGCAAAATAATTCCATGCTTTTATTACAAGAAAATGTTCTTAATTGTTACTAAAAGCAAATTTTAAAGCGAAACAAATTAAAAGTAGTTTCCAATGTTAACTACTCCATGCCGATACCTAACAAGCCATTTAATGATAGAGCAATTTCTTCGTCATTGCTTAATGGGTTTAAAGCTAATGTATCATTTAGATAACACCATATTTGGTATCAAGCATAGTATTAAGCATTGCCTCTTAAGCTCAGCATTTAATAACCGAATGCCGATAAATAAGAGTAGTGAAATGGCAGGCAGTACTTAGTCACTTTTATAAGAGTTACAAGGTTCCCAGTCAGAGTACGAAAAATTCAATGAGTTTTTCGAGTCAATAAATTGTCTCTGTTTTTTTTGTGACTGAGGAATGTCATGGATAAAAAGGTATTAGTAGAGTAATGGTAATGGTATAATGTCATAAATATATAATATAAAAGGTGACACAAAACATTCCATTCATAAATTACCATTTATTATAATCATGCACAGTTCTACAGTTTCCCTAAAAAAAAAACATAACCTCATTATTCTCACTTACCGACGAAATATTAATCTGGGGGTTAGGATTTAGGAAAGCTAGACACCAAGCACTGACGAACCATTGTAGTTGGCTAATAAATAGCTCTAAATAGTTTTAGTTCGAGAAAACACTAAAACTTAATACAAAAACACAACAGACCACAAACAATCACAATAGCAGAAGCGATAAACCGATAACAACACTGTCGACGAAAATAAATGAAAGGGTAATTCTTACAGTAGCAGGTACAAATGAGCATAAAGCGTTGCCACTGTAATTACCTTAAAATATTTTGCGATTTGGAAGCAAGTTGATTTTGGGATAATATTACACTTTTTGGTTTCAAACGCAGGCGGTAGATTTAGGACTACCAGTACAGACTTGGCATCATTGATTACTGTTTAAAACCCTGTATGATTCTGACAGAATAAAAACAATTCTGTCTATTTATTAATTAAATGTTATTGGTATATGTACGGGGTGTCCCATTTTCGACACTCTTATAGGGTATCTGCGTAATTGTTGTGCTATCAAAAAAGTAATATATAGTAAATGGTAAAATTAAAATAAGAACATTTTCGCTCGCTTAAGAGATACGGGGGAAAATAAAAAAATTGACAATTCCTAAATTACCATATATTTTCTGAGTTAAAAGAGATACAGAAAAATGTTTTATACAGAAGTTTCTTTATAAGAATTGTTGAATAATCTGCCGTTTTCAGAATAAGTATACGGGGTCAGGTAAAAAAGTTATCGGACCTAAACTAATTTTTTAAAATGGAACACCCTGTATATTTTAATCTAAAAAGATAGCATTTTAAATTCTCTTTTCAAATATATAACTCATCATGGATGATATTGGTTTCCTAGGCGATTTATTTAAACTTTTCTTCATTTTCCTTGTTTTCTTTATTATAAGTTTTTAATCCCGGCATAGTAAAAGAGACATATATTTTTAAATTATGTTGGTTGGTTGTTTGCCGTCTTTCCGGATAAGAAAAAAATATAAATTTTGAGCCATTTCTTCATTTTTTCGACATCCAATATAAACTGTTATCATATGAAATTTTTCAAAATGTTGATAAGTCATTTTCACAAATTAAATTGACGTTAAATGTTAATAACAACTAGAATGTCAACATAGTTGTTTCTACGATATTAGCTTTTGTTTCATGGCCTACTGTGGTTTAAAGTAATAAAGTTTAAATAAATCGCCTAGGAAACCAATATTATCCATGGTGTGTTATATATTTGAAAAGAGATTTTAAAATGCTAATATTTTAGATTTTTAGATTAAAATATACACGATGATCCATTCTAAAAAATGAGGTTAGGTCCGATAACTTTTTTACTTGACCCCGTATACTTATTCTGAAAACGCCAGGTTATTCAACAGTCATTAACTTTTGTATAAAATATTTTTCTGTATCTCTTTTAACTAAGAAAAGACTTATATTAAGGGCTTTTAAAAATGGTCTACGAACAAAAAAAATTGAATCGAGTAGAATCCCGTGTTGCAAATTTGCGTGTAATTACACCACTTGCGTGTATTTTTATTACATTGTGTGTAATTTGTGTGTAGTCCAAGGAGTGTGTAATTTGCGTGTAATTTAGATATTCACCATCTAAGTATTACATTCAGGTTTGCTTTACAAAATTGTAATCTTAGGCCTCGGTACTATCTGATTCGAGGTCAGTACTACCATAAAAATTTATAATATAGAATAAATTAATTTTTATTCTGTTCAGTACCATTATTATTAAATGCGTAAAAGACTGGGTAATAGAAACAGATGTTTTAATAGGTAATAGATAAAAACAACAACGAAATGACTAATTTTTAGGCCTTTACTAACAGTCTAAGCCTAGAGCACTATTTTATTTATTTTTTAAGTCATAAATAAGATCTAAAGTGTTATAGAGGAATAAATTCAAATTAATTTAAATTTAAATCACCTCTAAGTGATTTTTTTCTTTGACTACATGGATGGTACCGAAGGTAAATGATAGATAATCATACGGTAGAGCACCCAGCTTAACAATGCCGTTGACAGGGCCATGTAATATATAGGGTGTGGTACTTATCATGGTAGCAGAGGCGTAGAAGTCAATTTTGTAATGTTCAATACTGGGATATTTTTGTTTCCGAAAGCAATTTTGTATTACAATATTGAGCAATTAATTAAATACTTGACACTTGACGAAAAATGAATAGGTTAATATTTCATTAAATTCTTTAGGAGAAAAATAATAACTATGGCATATAATTTACTTTGACTTTAAATTATTAATCTACCTTTTACGGTTTCTTTATTAGCTGATGCAACCGTTAGAGAAACTAAGGTAATTTTTAAAAAATAGTGGATGTTTTATTTCTTTGTGATGCTGAGTGAGTTCGAATTTATTTCAGTTAAATATCAGCCATTTATTTAAGTCTTATCGGGGTTGGGAGGAGGTCGCATGCACATGGTAGTCCCACTAAGTGAACCAGAGAATGATATACACTTAGCAGCAAAAATAACTCACAACCAAAAATTATGTTCATTTTAAAACTTGATTTTCTAGCGAACCGATAAATTAATTTCGCTAATTTTTCTTCTAAACTGTAGCTTTTTTCTTTGGCAATTCCATGGTTATAGAGTTGTTTATTCATATTTCAGTTTTAGGCTTATACATGGTTTCTTACGTTAAATTTGAGACACCATGTAGGGAGCATTAGCAGCAATAACGAGTGTATGATGAAATCATACTGTAGCCTCATGTTTTCTAGACATTTAGTTCCTTTAATTTCTCTGATATCTGTAATATCAAAGAAAATACACAGTTTTATGACAGAACATGTTTTTTTTAAATTAAAATAACATTTTGACGACACAAAACTAAGAATAACACTAACAATAATTAACAATAAATAGCAAAAAAAGTACATTAGTAGTGCGTGTTCCCACCTCTTCTTCTATGACTGCTTCACATCGCCTCGGCATTCTCGATATTAAATTGGATATTTTATTTATGGTCAAGCCCATTCCAAATATCGGTAACCATTATTTGGACATCTTGCAGGTTGGCAGGAGGGGGTTGATACTGTCTCAGTGCCCTACCAGTAATAGTCCTCTATAGGATTCAAATCGAGACTGCGCGGTGGCCAATTTAGAGTTCGAATATTTACTTCATGTAAATATTCATTGACGATGCGCGCAACATGAGGTCTTGAGTTATCGTGTATTAGTAAAAAATTATTCCCAAGATACGGAGCGAAAGGGACAGCGTGCTCAGACAAAATATCACTTATATACCTCTCGCTATTTAAAGAACCCCCATGTGAAGGTACGATATCCGTCCGTGGTGTTAAGGAAATTCCAGCTTAAAACATCACAGAGCTTCCATTAAATAAAGTTGTTTCGCATATGTTGCATTGTGCATAACATGTTCTGGTATAAAACTGTGTATTTTCTATGATACTACAGATATCTGAGAAATTAAAGGATCAAAATTTTTAGAAACTATGAGGCTACAGTGTGATTTCAACATACACCCGTTGTTGTTGCTAATGCTCCCTACAGGGTGTCTCAAATTTAACGTAAGAAGCTATTCTCATTTTTGCACCCTGTATAAGCCTAAAACTGAAATCTGAATAAAAGAATTCTATCATAGTGCAATTACCAAAGAAAAAAGTTACAATTCAAAAAAAAAATTATCGGTTCACGAGAAAATCAAGTTTGAAATTGAGCATAATTTTTGGTTAAGCGTTATTTTTGCTGCTTCATGTGTACCTATAATGTGAACTAGCAAAGTAGTAAATAAAAAATACAAAAGTGTTTCAACAGGAAGATAAATACTTTTTTTTGTTTTAATTTCCAATAAGTCATATCATTTTAAAATAAACTTTGTACTATTTTTAAGTACGGTCCTGGAATTCATACCAACCTATACAAATTAAATAATCAGGCAGCGAGAGAGTTTCGCAGCAATATATATGTGTTGAATGTTATTATTATTAGCTAAAGGATAAATTATACGTAAGCCACTGAGCAGAAAGGAGCCGCGCCGTTGACAGAGCTATGTGATATATTGGGTGTTATTACTTACCATGGAAGTTAATAAGAGGCAGTTAAATATGTGTATAGACGTATAAGTGTTAAGTTCTTAAGACGTTTTTTTTTAGTTCGCCGCCAGTATCGTACATCATGAGGTGATTTAATGATAAATCGTATTGAGGTGTCGAAATACTTAATGCTTTTAAAAACTTTTAAAAATTACTACTGGAAGTGATACTGTTCATTTTTTCACTTAATTACGTTCAATTTAAATCAGAATACATTTATATTATGAATGGCATATGTAGTTAAACGATAAACGACAAAATAACGAGATCCCTAAAACTTAATTTTAGGTTTTTTATATTTAGTTTCAAGTAAAAAACAAAATAACTTAATAAAATCAACAGATTAACACAAAATTAAAATTGCATCACTTTTGCGATTAATACTAATTAATAAATCTTTACTTCTCATAGGAATGATGAAATATTAATACAAGCTCCGCTACATTATCAAAGCTCCATAAAATTACCAAATTTTTTTTTAATTTTCGGCATAATATCTTCATTTGCAACAAGAAAATTTTATAAAAGAAACGTGTGAAGTAATAAGGCACAAACTTTCAATCAATCAGAACGTAATAAAAATCAAACCAACTATTATCCTACAGGGTGTTTATGGAAATGACGTATTATATTTAAATGGGTGACTCCTCCTAGAGAAGCGCTACATATATTTTTTTTTAATCGACCGTTTTAAAAGTGGGGTAACAAACCCTCTTACTCACAGGTGACTCCTCGGTAATGAATATTGCCGAACTGTTTAAAAATGTAAAACTTTAGTTTCTTATAAAATTAAATATTTAGTTTATTTAGAAAGTAAATCAAGGACACTGTAAGGAATCCAGGACGCAGACACCTTCAGTTCTTTTTTCTATGGGAAAAGCTTTATGCTCATCACGTGCCCTGATGATAGTGTGGGACTGTATAATAACCTTATACCCACTAAACCCCATTCGGTCTCTTCTTTCCAATATCAGAACATAACCGGCATATCGTCGAGAAAAAAAATACATAGTGAAACAGAACAAGTTACACTAAATCACTTAAAGAAACACACAGATACTCACGAGTATCAAATCAGTTTTTTTAAAGGTATGCACCTATTATTAGATTACACAAAAGCATTAAATACTAACGCATAATTAATAACATTACCGTACACATAGAACAACAGCATTATAGGATACAAATTATTTCGCAATAGAAATTCAGAAATAATAAGAACGCTAATTTCTAATGGACTAATCAAATTTATTAATCCTTTACTGAAAAAGAATGAAGAACTAATTATATTGATAGACAGGACATCCCTTTAAAATAGTCTCGTCTAACTAGCGCGGTTGCCATTTCCGAGACTATCATTATTCAGGAAAGTATTACAGAAGGATATTCCGCAATTTATGAATATAATCTTATAAAACATCGAAAGTGGCAACGCTGTATTTTCAGCCCAAATAGCTAAATATCGATCGACCTAGTAAACCCGAATATGTCACACGTGTTTAGCTACTTTCAAAATTTTTAGATGTCAAATACCAATGTATGGAAATTTATATTATTTCCCAGAACAATAAGGGCATATTTTTGTTGCTACACAGTAGCACTTTAAAATACTAAAAACTTAGATGTGTTCATGAGATGCATACCTACCCGAAAACTAATGTGTATTTATGTGGCTTTGTTTTGGTGTTGTGTCGGTTTTTGTTCGGGTTATTCACTTGGTGTTTGTTTATAAATTAAGTTGGTTTTAAATAAAGCCGAAAAGATAAATAAAAATTTTTTTCCTAAAGGGTAAAAAGTAAAAAGTTGTTCAGATTCGACGATGTCGCTCGAATTGAACAAATGAGAACATATCTGACCATTTGTAAACCGCGCGGCGGTTCGATCGAGTCAGTTCAAGTTTATAAATCAGAGATTATTTCCCAGCGAACTGAACTGAAAGTAAAAGTTTATAAAAATGTACCCTGAAAAATAAACAACTTCAAATCTGTCAAAGGGTTATTGACTTTCTAAAGAGTTTACCATGAAATTGTGACAACACTGCTCAAAATTCAATGACGTTTTTTGCCATATATTGCTTTGTTTACCTTCCTCCCAGTGACACCACGTGCTTATTTTTGGTTTGACAGCATGTCATGTACAGGGCATATTAAATTAAAGCGCCATTTTTGTATATTTTTCTTCAATGTGATTTCATCTCAGGGATTGCCGGTTTAAATATAATACGTCATTTCCATAACACCCTGTATAGTCAGGCTCAGACGACTAGTGTATAGTTGTTGCAGAATTATACCGTTCGTTCTTACTGCCATAAATAAACTACCTGATTAAACCCTATTGTATACGCCTGAACCTCTTCAAAGCTCAATAAATGGGATAAGGGCTTGCTTGAAAATGTATACCACACCACATGATTTATTTTTATAATTTTAAATGAATAGATAGGTATTTTTAGTTTTAGGTACCTATAATAAATGTAAAATACTGATAACAATTAATGATAATTGAAAATAATATAATTTAAAAGTATAACTATTAGGATAACAAGTACAATAAAAATTAATTAAATTCTAAGAAACTATTGATAATTTATTCAAAATTTAACTCTGTATCAATATCTTCATCTAAGCCGAAACTTATAATTAAGGGTTGAACATTTGTAATCATACAATGGCAAAAATTTTCCACCTTAAGTACATGCTGTACACAGTTTTTCCAGCTGTCTGCAGAAATTTTTCTTACTTCGTTTTTAATTAATTCTACTACAGATGCATTTAATGTAGGAGAAATATTATTTCTGCTAATATTGGATTTTAATTGGTGCCATATTAGCTCAATTGGATTGAATATGCAATAATACGGAGGAAGACGCAACGCTGTATATCCATTTTCTGCTGCAAGTTTGTCACACTCGTATTCCTTATTTATTTTAAAAGCTTTTAATACTTCTAGCAGTTCTCGTTTTTTGTAAGTTATAAATCATTTTCAATCATAAAATTTTGAATTTCTGCTTTTGTATTATTAGAATTGGGAATGATTTTTGCTTGCGGACTATGATAACCAGCATTGTCCATTACAATGACGCTATTTTCTGGTATATTTTTAAGGAGTTTATGTTTAAACCAATCTTCAAAAAGTTGTGCGTCGGTATCTTGATGGTAATCTAAAGAAGAATCTGCTGTTTTTAGCTGAAAGCAACAGACAATTTGGAACAAACCCGTTCTCTAAACCAGCATGTAATATTGTGATTCTTTTGCCTTTATTTGATGGTGCCTTGGTTTGACACATTTTGGAAGAATCATCCCAACCTTTTCTTGGAGTGTCATGGGTATCGAACCATGTTTCGTCAAGGTAAATATGTGGACGATTTTCTTCTCTAAATTGATTAACAGCTGTTAAATATTTAAGTCTCCATTCCCGACACTTGAAGATGCCCTCCTATTAGCACAATTTCAAGGACGCCACATTCTACCACTAATAAGCCTAACTAAAAATTACTCGCCGGAAAACCACTAAAGATTAAAATTATTAAAAATCACTTTGTATTTATATATGCATCAGGCATAGGTATAAATTGAATTTGTATACCTGGTCCAGCTCTGATCGAAAAGGTTTTAAAATTTGGGATTTCCTTATTTAGTTTATGGTCGAATAGATAATGAGGTTTTACTGCAGTCAAGACATCAACGATATATTTCTGCAAAAACTATACTAAGCAAATATTTATAATACTTTCCAAGTGTCATCTAACTGGTAGAATTGTCAATTAATGAACAAGTATGACGTCGCAAGTATCAAATATTTGCCAAGTACACCAGTCATCTGAGCCCGGCTTAACAGTATGCCACACACCGCGAAATCCAAGAAAATCACATTTCGATCAATATTCAAGGACCAAACATGGAACATGCGCAATTTGCCACTGGTTGGAAATTTCCCTCCGCAAACGAACCTATTAAGTCACAGAAGTCACATTTCTTTTAGTCGAAAAAATTATTCGGAAGCATGCCATTCAGAAACCAAAGCTGCTCACTTAGCGGCTCCGTCAACGACTTTACTGACAATTTTATGAATATGGAATGGAAGTTCAATGTAAACGTAGAAGCTCGTCGCTTAATTATCTTTTTATTCGGTTCATTTAAATCTTTACTGTTAATTAAGTACCATTGCAGCGATCTTCCGATTGTGCGAATTTACTCGCAGATCTTTTGCTTTGCCTCACCTTCGGGTGTGATTTTTTTGGTGCGTCATATATAGTGTCCCAATAACGAGGATGGTAACCCGAAACACGCGTAATTGTGAAATTAGCTGGTTATTTTTAAGCAATTACGCATTAGTGGCGTCTGTGAATCGGAAAAAAACCCGAAAAATCGAAATATTTTCAGCCTCCCAACGTTTTCGTGGATGCTGAACACGATGGCGGCGTCAGAATTTCTTCTTTGGGGTTGCGGCCAAAAACAACCCCCCAGAGGGGTTAAACGCATTTCAAGGGGTCCTGAAAGAGGTTAATTTTTTTCCCCAAGTATCAGGAGCAACAACGTACTTTTCGGTGTAATCAGGGTAATGTCATGTAGTATATTTTTTCCATTTAATCTTACACCTGTAGATGATCACAAATCATCATTATCTCCCGTCTAACGTGAATGAAACCGGAAAATAGCCGACTTGATGAATGAATTAGCGATTCGTTCTTGTTCTATTATAGTCGTGCTTTTTTATTTATGGGCGATCATATGTGTCTAATTCTTAAAATAGGACAATACATGAGAATTTGGTGTGATGTACTAATGATGTTCTTGTTAGTAGGAACAACCCCATATCATACCCATACAAATTGAGACCGAAAATTGGTTCGAAAGTATTTTTCTTTATAATTTTATTGCGGATCGCTCGCTACCAATATCAGTCCAAAAGATCACTCCGAAGCTTCGCTCACTTGCAACATTCTGTTACGCGTTATTTAATATTCCATATAAAGGGCTTTAAATGCTCGCTACGAGTTAAATTGTTTATTAACTGGCAAAAATTATATTTCTTTCTTTCTGAATTCCGCCCAGAGCGACGAATAGCAGAAATACACGACGAATCACTGCCGCCCATCCATATGAGGTTAAGCTTAGTACTCCTCGAACTTCATTATTTAAGAATTCTTTCATTTGGGGGACTTCATCCTTGTGGAACGACCTTCCCGAGGTCGTTTTTCCCAACGAATGTAACCTCCAACGATTCAAAACCAACGTGAATCGCTTTTTGCGCACACGCACCACTCCCAGAGTGCCCTAAAGGATTTTTCCTATAGTGCTTGTGTTTGATCATAAAAAAAAAAAAAAAAAAAAAATTTGCTTGTATAAAAATATTAATCATTTTAAAAATATTTCGAAATAAAAGATTATGCAAAGTTGTAGTTTTTACGAATATTTGGCATGATTTAGATAGACTCTATCCGACTACAGAATCCAGCAGGGGCTCATTCAAATGCATGGGCGGCCGCTGCTTGTTTTATGTTTGATGTTTGTTCTTACTCTATATTAACGACCTTCTAGTGAAAACTGAGAATCCGATATTTAGCTTTGCTGACGGTAGCACAATTATCTCATCTTTCTCTTTGAATGCATCGGCTGCCGATGCACATCTTCACGGATATCATGAAGTATCACGGCACTACAAAGACCTGAAAGAAACTTTGGCTTGGGGTGACAGTAACCAAGTCGAATTTAACGCTAAGAAAACCCAGGCAGCACTTTTCTCTAAAAAGGTTAACATTACAGATATTGTCATGGCAGGACACGCAATTCCACTGGCTTCATCTATTAATTTGCTGGGCGTCGATCTGGGAGGAAACGTGTCTTGGCATAACCACGTTGTGGCAATCGCCAAGGTAGCTTCACAGTAACTTGGTGTACTCTTCCGGACCAAAAAGCTGTACACACCTCAACAACTTTTGACGCTATACAAAGCCCAGATTCGACCATACTCTTCGGCTACTGGATTCCATCGAAAGGAGGGCCGTTCGTCTGATAGGAAACCACGAACTCACCAAGAGTCTCGATAGAACATACAGGTTGGTGATTTGACTCTCTTTTACAGATATTTCCAGAAATACACGACGAGCCACTGCCACCCATCCATATGTGGTTCAGCTTAATACTCCTCGAACTTTATGATTTAAGAATTCTTTCATCTGGAGAACGTCATCCTTATGGAACGACCTTCCCGAGGTCGTGTCTTCCAACGAGTATAACCTCCAACGATTCTAAACCAACGTGAATCGCTTTATGCGTACACGCACCACTCCCAGAGTGCCTTACAGGATTTTCTTATAGTGATTGCGTTTGATCATAAAAAAAGAAAATAGAAATTTCCGTCGGAAAGAATAATTATTATTTATTGAGATAATTTTATTTTCAGTTTAAATTTAATCAAAGAAAAAAACTTTATCCATTATTTAACTGATTCCAAGAGGTATTTTAATCACGACTTCAATATTTTGAAGATGGTATCGATTAGAATCTCGATCTATAATGTTATAATTTTAAATAATTATTTGTAATTTGGCAATTTGCCCATCGAGACTCTTTCCTCCAATTCCGTGTTAATAAGAGATTTCAAAACGTTCTGCCAACCTTCTAGTAATTTTAAAAGCTTTTATCTAAATTCGTGTTTAGTAATTTTAGGGGTGCTAAAAAGCCGAAGAAAGGTGTTCGAATTGAGAAGATTTGGTCATAAATAACATCTAAATTTGAGCCCTTAAATTGGTGGGCAAACTCTTATGATACTGACAGCTTTCGTGCATCTAGTTGTGCAGACTAGTTGTTATATGACTCCTATAAAATTAATCCAGACGCATCTTGAAACCTATAAATCTCTTTAATTAATTGATCGGTAATCTCAATAAAATTTATAAACTACAAATTAATTTTCCATCAGTTAACAGTTAAAGGCCATCATATTAATAAAACTCATATTAAAATTGTCCCGTTTTAATTTTAAAAATATGACGACGCCTGGTATAAGACTGCATTTTTTCGATGTTTCCTGATTTGCATATAAGCCTTTTTGGTGCAATTTCGGCCGTATCATGGCATTAAAATTGATCCAATACAATTAGGTTATTAAAAGAGATTTGCTCTCTTATGTATAGCAACACTCAGGGCCGGGGAAAACTTACGAACAATTATAGTAAATATAGAATCTAAGCAGATTATCGTTTGAAAAGAATTTTGTATGCACAATGTTATGTAGGGAGTATACTGTATATAGTAAAGTTTACATTATAGCGTTAACCTTTACTACAATAAATCGACCCCATTGTGTAAATACCTCAATCTTCAAACCGCAATAAATATATGATGGATCGGCTTGAAAATAAAGCTATCTACATATTTATTACTACATACTCCTTCTGTGCCCGAAAAGATGTAAATTTGTGGCATTTTATGGTTAGTGGGATGATTGGGCTTTTATGGCAGTATTTTTGCAGACAAAACGTCGACTAACTCACAACCTGCGACCAACAAAATAGAAGTAATTTAGATGGGATTTAGGAACCATTGTAGCCCTAAATATGACCCCCAGAAGACTCTATGTAGGATAAATTAATGATTAATATCAGTATTCACACTTGAGCGATAAAAAGGATTCAAAATCTGTCAAATGGCACCAAATATCAATATAAATACTATAAATATTAATACATTAAGTATATTAAGAATATTTCTCAAGTGGAGGCAGTTTTTAAGAGAATTTATTTCATAGAAACCTCCATCTCTATGCATGGTGTCAATTTGAATACTTCATGCCTTTAAGTATTAGTAAAAATCGGTGAGACACGTCAATTGTATTGTGAGTTGAGCCTTCGTGATTTTACACCCTGAGAGGGGTAGATGTTACCCTTAAAATCTTAAATGGGAAGGTCGTTTAAATCTCTTTCCAATAATCCCCTAATTTATTGTTTTTGGATATTTTTAAAAAAAAATTATTGTGTTGATGTTGACTGAATATAAGTGACTACTTACTGACCCCTAATCATTCTACTAAAAGAGGTGGTATTAACAAAATAATGTTTTTTATGTCATACCAGTGCATTATTGTGTTTTTATACATTAGATACCATGTATATAATGGATTACTTTATGCCCGTGCGGGCGTAAAGTACACATTATGACCCGCGCTGGCATTAAGACGCAAAAAACAGTTTTCGATTAACTTATTCTTTATTAACAAACTAACATTTTTCAGATAGATCATTAAAGTACCCCAACAGCACGGTTTCGTTAATGTTTTCTACAGCATTTTCTGACATCCACTTCAAAAATTGGTCATATTCCTTGTCGTATGAGTCTCTGGATTTTCTGGGTAACAGGTTTTGCGTTGACTTTTCAGCCTTTTATTCAATTTCGTCGGGAATTTCAAAACGTTGTTCCATTTTTGATTGTTGACTTTGACACATTAAACATTTGAATACTTATCTCCCTAGCAACAAAAACGCAGGCTATAATAATGTCAACGTAATGTCGCAGGTAAAAATAAAAAATTGGTAAATCGAATTAAATTTTAAAAAAATATTTATTTAAAACCAACTGGTATGACATAAAAGTTTATGCACCATGGGTACTAATAGATTTATACCCTCGGGCGGCTTACGAACCCTCGGGCCAGAGGCCTCGGCTTTGTAAGACTGTCGCCCTCAGGGCATAATCATCTACTTAGTACCCTTGATACATAAATAACTATTAAACCTAAATAACCTAAAAAAACAATAAATCTCAATGCATGTAACTTCCAATACGCCGATTCTTGGAACGCGATTTTTTGGAAACCCCTATACAAGAAATAATAAGCCTCTCCCCTTACGGGATTAAACTACGAAAACAGCAAATATTCTTCAAAAGCATCCCCTTCACAATGAAATTGATCTGTTGTGTGTCTTCGAGATATCAAGGGTGGGAACAACTCGATTCAGTTGTAGATGAACCTGCTTATTTTTATATTTATTTACAATCGTCAAATTTGTCGATATTTTCTCCACCACTGGTTTTGCTCGTAATAAAAAAAAAATTGGTCCGAAAATCTCGTGGCTCTGCCTAATTAAGACCCGTGCTCATTGACGTGCAGTGTGTTCGAATAGCTTGCTTTTCGGATTATCTCAATTATCGGGTATTAGGTGCTTATAATTTTTTTCTGCAAAAATATTTAATACGTATGTACACATACATACTATATCAACGAATCTGCCTGAATAAATCAACATCAACATGGCATGAATATTAATTAGGCTTGTGCAGGATAATTATGTATTATGTTGGATATAGTTTTTTAATAAGAATATTATGTAGATTAAGTGTCGTGTAGAACAATTAAATATGGTTTTAAAATAGTAATGTGTTATATTGCACGCATAATTAAATCTGAGGTACAGTACGTTTCACGAAAATTGCATGGATACGACTTAATGATTTCCTGGGTCGGTCCCATTGTATCGACAAGAGCTTGGCAATAAACAAGTGAAGTATGAAGGGACGGACTAAGGAAAACAAGCAATGATATGATTATATTAATGCAATCAAATGAAATAACATTTTTTTAAATATAACTAGTCATATTTATTTACATTTATAATGTCATTCTATAGATAGTTCTGTTTCGCTATCGCTATCCTCACCAAAATTAATTATAATTGGATTAATTATACGATCCAGACTAATATACGAATTTTCTACAGTTATTACGTGACGGACTGAATTTTTCCAACTACCTGGGGGAATATCATTAAAGCATTTTCGTATTAATTCTACAACACTAGAACTTAAAGTCGGAGAAATATTTTCAGACCTAACCAGTGATTTTAACTGGTGCCACATATGCTCTGTGGGGTTAAAAATGCAATAATAGCGTGGGAGCCGTAGCACTGTATGTCCAATTTCTTCTGCCAATGTATCACAAACATATACTTTTTTATTCAATATGTCTTTAAAAATTCTAAAATATCACTTTTTTTATAACTTTCTTCAAAATATATATCATTTGCCGTCATGTAGTTCTGAATCTCCAATTTTGTATTATTTGAGCTTGGAGCTTTATGTAATTGGCGACTGTGATAGCTCGCATTGTCCATTACTATCACGCTATTCTGAGGAATGTTTGGTAAAAGACAATTCTTGAACCATTCCTCAAAAACTAACAAATTTTACCACAAAAAGATATTTAAATATAAATTAATCAACCTAACCTACCTGATGTGACCTTAATTATAATTATTACAATCCGGTCCTTTCCACATAATAATAGCAAACTGTCATAAATAATGGGATGACCCAGGTACTTTTACGGCAGTCATTAAGTTATATCCATTTTTCTTGAAACAATCTTTACTATACTAAATCCATCGAAAGAACGGAGGGGTCAAAACAACATCACATAACCTATAAAAGTCAGAATGTTTGTGCAAAGTTGCATTAAGGGTCGACCGTAACCTTATTAAATTTTTGAAAATGTATAAACTTCAAAATTGTTGATTGTATAACTTTTATGCTTTTGTATAAAAATAGGAACATATACGTCATGCAAGTATGTAAAAATTAATTAAAATTTGTGTCACGAAAAGGAAACTAACGATTTTTACGTTAGTAGAATTCAAACCTGTCTAAATACCGCTCCTGTCCTGTATAGATGTGCGGCGCGGCTAAATTCGGTATATAAGGCGGGCTAGTACAGGGATCTCGGAAGCCGTAAGAGATACGAAGTCGGTTAAATGAAGGTAAAGTTGCGCATTTATATGCCTAATAATATGCCGTTTAGAGAGTTTTAAAATTCCGAGTAGTTCCGGAGATATTCGGAAAAAACCGATATTCTGAAAATTCGTATTATTTTTTTCCTGGGTTTTTTTGAGATCGAATTCTAAAGTAAATGCCACTTTTTCCGCTCTATCTAACAGTGTTAATTGTTTTGTAATACGACGAGTCGTCTTCGAAGTGCCATTACCAACTTCCTTTTTTAAATACGGTCCTGTTTTCCTGACATTGGAATTTGAGAGCTTTTTTTCTTCCGAATGCAACGATGTATGACACAATGTGGTTTAATGGCGTTTCGAGGGCTTTTTGAACAACATCAGGAAATTTTGGGATACGGTCCTGTATTTCTCCTAATTTTATAAATAATATCTCATAAGTAAGCTCTAAATTTTTACTTATGTTGGACTAGTTCAATATATAACAAATAATTTAATAATAAACGACAAAAAAGTGAACAAAAAATAATTCAACAATAAACACCAATAAGTGAACAAAAACATAACAAAACAGTAATAAAACGAACAACGAAAAATATAAGGAACCACATAATCAGGTGTTCAAAATGATTTCCGTTATTTTCTAAGCACAAATACCATCTTCTAACTGTCGATTCTAAAACATTTGGCAACATTTCTGGCGTAATACTTTGGAAGGCTTCAAGCACCAACATCCTAAGTACCTACGTCTTCTGTTTCGAAGTTGTGTTTATAAACATAATTTTCGACATACCCCCAGAGAAAAAAAGCTAACGGTGTCATATCAGGCGAACTCGCTGGCCATGGTGTTTCAGCACACCTGATTTATGGTTCCTTACTTTTTTCGTTGTTCATTTTATTTCTGTTTTGGTATGTTTTTCATCACTTATTTGTGGGTTATTATTAAATTATTTATTATTTATTGAACTATTCCAACATAAGTAAAAATTCAAAGCTTACTTATGAGATATTATTTATAAAATTAGGAGAAATACAGGACCGTATCCCAAAATTTCCTGATGTTGTGCATTATCACCACAATGTGTCACGACTCGTCGGATTTAACAACTATTTAACAATTTTCGATCTAAAAAAAACCCAGGAAAAAAATAAAACTATTTTTCAGAATTTCGTTTTTTCCGGATATCTCCAGAACTACTTGGAATTTTACAACTTTCTAAACGGCATATTATTAGGCACGTAAGTGCGCAACTTTACCTCTATTTAACCGACGTCGTATCTCTTATGGTTTCCGAGATCCCTGTACTGGCCCTCCTTAACTTGGACACGGTGTATAGCCAATAAACGCGTGCACCTGTGATCGTCACCAGTCGCTCAGTGTTTTGACGCCCTACGTTGTTTAAATTGACCCTGTGGGCCCCCAGTCGTCGTCAGTGACAGGAGACCAAATTTAGATGATATTATTGGCAATAGTTATTATTCAAAACTATTTAGAAAAGCCTAAAGGTCTACAGTGCCATAAGATCTGCGTTGATGGCAAGGTATGCCGCGTCCGTATTAAAACTGACTGAAAGAAAACCCTAATGAATATGAACAATATGAGTCTGGTACTTTTAATAGTCAGGGTCACACAAGAAAAACATTCCTCTATTCTGGTACAAAAATCCTATAATTAATACCCGGTATGGTGACCTTGACAGCCCATCGGCAAGTTCATGTGGGTACCCGTTGGCGATTTTTTTCTAGAATAAAGTTTGCAAAAAAAGACCGACTTTTACACGTTAGGAAAATGAGAATAAAATTAAAATAATATGGCAATCTGTCTACAAAAATTGTTACACTCGTGCTACGGAGGATACGGGTGAATTGGATCCTTATCGCTCCAGTATATCGTAGCTTAAATAATGTCGTCTAAGTTCTTTACTTTAAATACATTTTTTTCATTTGATACAAGCAGAACAGACAGAGTAGAACAACCGTTTACACCCCAATTGATTACCTATGTATATGTCCTATATAAAAAAAAGCAGGGGATCTGTTCTATAAGTCATTCGGAGCAACTTGTGAGAGCAATATCGAATGCCACGAATACGAATGTTCCTTCTGGCTCCTGCTTTACGAATCTAACAAAAATATTTTCTGCAAATCATTATTTTGGTGTCAACTTGAAAATTCAAATTCATAAATTATTGTTAGTGTATATGCCTACCTGGTTTCTGCAACTATCAGACTTCTCTTATAAGATTTATAAGCGTTTTATAAAAGCTCTCGATCGGCGAATCTGTTATATAAAGGTCTCCCGCGATACCATTCCATGTTTTATAGCAACACTATTATGCTGTACTAATGTTTTTATAACTAAATTATGAAAGTGTTCCATAGAAGTTGTTTTAAATAGCGATAAGAACATTAATATAACTTACATTATGCATCAAAATGATTCTGAAAGGTTTTTAGCTGTTTAGCGTGCTTGTTGACGTTTCCTAGATATGGCTACATAACTTTAACTTAAGTAGGACCGGTAAACCGTGCGCACCAACCCATGCTTTCACTCATAAAATTTTACTACGCACCCCATAAGTTGTACGTATCCACAGTTATAGGTCGGCGGGATAATCTTTTAACGTTACATAGTTTTTCCTGCGATAGGGAGCCATTTATATATTGCAAATAGGTCGGCGGGTTAAACCTAGTCGCTTAAATTCCGGCAAAGTCGTATGCACGTATGTTCGTGTGTGGAAGATGAATGCGGGATGTAATTTTAATTAGTTGAAGATGTTACGAGAATTATCACAGCGAATAATTAAGTTTAATTAACATAATATTGAATTTCAATAAGAATATGGAGTTATATTTTAATATCTTTGTAAAGATTGTTTCACGAAAAATAGATATAACTTAATGACTGCCGTAAAAGTACCTGGGCCATCCCATTATTTATGACCGTTTGTTATTATTATGTGGAAAGGACCGGATTGTAATAATTATAATTAAATATAGGCACATCAGGTAGGTTAGGTTGCTTAATTTATATTTAAATATCTTCTTGTTGTAAAATTTGTTAGTTTTTGAGGAATGGTTCAAGAATTGTCTTTTACCAAACATTCCTCAGAATAGCGTGATAGTAATGGACAATGCGAGCTATCACAGTCGCCAATTACATAAAGCTCCAAGCTCAAATAATACAAAATTGGAGATTCAGAACTACATGGCGGCGAATGATATATATTTTGAAGAAAGTTATAAAATAAGTGATCTTTTAGAAGTTTTAAAGACATTTTGTGTAAAAAAGTATATGTTTGTGACACATTAGCAGAAGAAATTGGACTTACAGTGCTACGGCTCCCACCCTATTATTGCATTTTTAAGCCCATAGAGCATATGTGGCACCAGTTAGAATCACTGGTTAGGTCTGAAAATATTTCTCCGGCTAGTGTTGTAGAATTAATACGAAAATGCTTTAATGATATTCCCCCAGGTAGTTGAAAAAATTCAGTCCGTCACGTAATAACTGTAGAAAATTCGTATATTAGTCTGGATCGTATAATTAATCCAATTATAATAAATTTTGATGAGGATAGCGATAGCGAAACAGAACTATCTATAGATTGATATTATAAATGTAAATAAATATGACTAGTAATATTTAAAAAAAATGTTATTTCATTTGATTACATTAATATAATCATATCATTACTTGTTTTCCTTAGTCCGTCCCTTCATACTTCACTTGTTTATTGTCAAGCTCTTGTCGACACAATGGGACCGACCCAGGAAATTATTAAGTCGTGTCCAATTTTCGTGAAACGTACTGTACATTTTAGGCATAATGATTTTATAACATTTCACGTGAGATAAAAATTCAATACATTTCTTTAAATCGTATAGTAATTTACGGATCGATAAAAACAAGTCAAAACTAAACAAACAACAGACCGAGCAATCCACCCATCCGTATCAGTATGCGCATTATCCTGATGGTTGCATATCAGTTGGTAGGCGATACAGTTGGCTCAGTGGTACAGATTATGCATTTGTGAACACTGTAAACCAAAGCGCATCCCCCGGTCAGTGTGTGACTATTCTTGGCTGCTCTGCAGTGGCGTAGCGCTACTACCGCGAACCCCCGCAGTAGCGGGGGGGCCCGAAAGCTTGGGGGCCGGAAAGCTTCGAGTGCCGATAGAGCCTATTGCTAATTAGCAAATCTTTCAAATAAATACCAATATTACCAATGTCCACCTGATCTAGATTTTGTCACACTGTGCCCGTAATTATATAAATTTGAAGAATGAAGCAATTGGTATATCAAGATCATGGAATATAAACCCGGAATTTGAAGATAAAAGACAATTAAAACCAAAAAAACACTTTGATGAAGTCAATACAAATTATCTATTTTCTAGTCGAGAAAACTATTTTAGGATAAATATATATTACAAAGTATTTGATATTGTAATTAACCAAATAGGTAATCGTTTTGAGGGAATGGAGTTATTTGTTAATAAATTTAGATTTCTATGTCCCCAAGTTCTAGTATCTTTGCCAGAAAAAGAATTATTTATGTCTGCAAAAACACTACAGCAAACATATTCCAGCGATCTGTCTGCGACTTTTCCTTAAGAGATAGTCGCGTTGTGTATACCGTTAAAGGAAAAAATTGCTTCTCTTCAAAGTATTAAAGACTTTGCTGTATTTTTAATTGTGTAAAATAACACTTTATCATCGAATTTTCCAGAGGTAACAACAGCCTTATTGTTATTTTTAACTCTTCCAGTAAGTGTTGCTACAGCTGAGAGATCCTTTTCCAAATTAAAAATCATTAAAAATTATTTACGAAATAGTTCCTCTCAGACAAGGTTAACCAACTTGGCTATCCTGTCTATAGAGGCACAAGAGGCGGCCAAAATGGATAATAACCATTTAATAAAAAATTTTGCGGAGGCAAAAGCTAGAAAAAAAACAATTTACCTCCTGAAAGCAACAATATAAGAATAATTTTACAATATAATAATTAAAATATTCAATTGGCCAATTGCCTCGCAATAACTATTGAGATACCTATAATATTATATTCAAGATTTTGTTGCTTAATTTTAAATACTTTTGGTTTTATCTCACTGTAACTTTCAAGCTTAGCTCGGTAGCTAAAGAATTTTTTCGTGTTTGTTCCTTTTAGTTTTAAAGAATGTTTTTTGTTTTCTTCTTGTTGTTCAATAATTTTATTTTTTGTAACGTTCTCTACATATAGGTTTGTAGTTTATATAATAAACAGTATTATCTAATTTTGTTTGTTTATATGTTTATATATGTATATTCATATATTCCCGGGGGGGGGGGGGGGGCTATAATTTGTCGCTACGCCACTGCTGCTCTGCAAATGAGCCCTATAAATAATAATAGCTAAATATTCAAAAAATTGTATGTATTCTGGGGTATGTTGGAACTACATGAATGAAATATATATTACCGGGTAAATATTTTAAATTATTAATTTGCCAGGGTGCTGTTTTTAAAAAGGTTATTATTCTGGTCGAAAGTAAATTTATTCCGTTTATCATTATTAATTGCTCTAAAGTTAATTTCCATTTTTATTGCGCCAGTTTGTCTGTCATACTTTAAATGAGAGATTGAAATCTTGTTATTCGTAACAGGCTTATTAATTATTATCATAAACAGAAAAGCTGTGTATCGAAAATAACAAAGAAAAAGCTTCGAAATTTTTTTTACTGTAACACAATTTATTATTTTAAAAATTTAGCTTTATCTTTAAACACACCGAACAAAACTGTTAAGTACACAGGAACCACAAAAATTAACTCACTAATGCATTCTTATTTGGGACACGCTGTATCATTTTAACTACGGTTTAATACTTTTACCTAACCAGTTGACAAATTCCGGTTGTAAAGTACGAGTGAACGTTGTTACCGGACGGTGGTTCCGATCTTTGGTGGTTCCCCGATGCCTCAGATGATTTACAGGAATCGATCGAGGTATTTTCTCTCGAACCGGCGCGGCGTCGCTTAAATGTCAGTTTTAATTGGACGGTTTTATGGGAATGTCATGTGGCAAGTTCTTTTAATGCGAAAATATTAATTTTTGTTATCCTTTCTACAGAATACCTCGGGTTATAGAGAATATTCAGAAATGTTTAAAATTATGTAATAAGTGAACAATATTTCTTACAGTGATAAAAAAATTATATCCTATATACAGGGTGTTATGGAAATGACGTATTATGTTTAAACCGGCAATTCATGAGATGAAAACAAATTGAAGAAAAATATCCAAAAATGGCGCTTTAATTTAATATGCCCCCCTGTACATGACCTGCTGTCAAACCAAAAATATGCACACGGTGACACTGTGAGAAGAAATAAACAAACTAGAGATGTTCAAAAACGTCAGTGAATTTTGAGCAGTGTTGTCACATTTTCATAGTAAACTCTTTAGAAAGTCAATAACCGGTTGACAGATTTGAAATTGTTTATTTTTCAGGGTATATTATTATAAACTTTTACTTTCAGTTCAGTTCGCTGGGAAACAATCTCTGATTAATAAACTAGAACTGACTCGAACGAACCCCCGCGGAGTTTATAAATGGTCATTTGTTCAATTCGAACGACACCGTCGAATCTGAACAACTTAAATGTCACTTTACCCTTTAGAAAAAAAAAATGCTATTTTATTTACCTTTTGGGCCTTATTTATAACCAACTTAATTTATAAAAAACACCAAGTAAATAATCCGAACAAAAACCGACACAATAACCTCACAAAACACCAAAACAAAGTCACGTAAATTCACATTAGTTTTCGCGTAGGTATGCATTTCATGAACACATCTAAGTTTTTAGTATTTTAAAGTGCTACTGTGTATACAAAAATACGCCTTTATTGTTCTGGGAAATAATATAAATTTCCAGACATTGCTATTTGACATCTAAAAATTATGAAAGTAACTAAACACGTTTGACATATTCGGGTTTACTAGGTCGATCGATATTTAACTAGTTGGGCTGAAAATACAGCGTTGCCACTTTCGATATTTTATAAGATTATATTCATAAATTGCGGAATTTCCTTCTGTAATACTTTACTGTATAATGATATAATGGCAACCGCCGCGCTAGTTGGACGCCAGGGGGAGACCTGCCCGGGGTTGGTGGTGGCCCTAGGTGTAGCTTTAACATTTTTGTTTGTTTTATTTAAGCCTTTTTCAAGTCAGTGCTCTATGGAGGCTTTTGAGAGTCAAGACCCTGTCGGGAAGTTTATGAGCCTTGCGGTTAAGAGTATTTCAGTATTTGAGTTTGCTTTTACTGGAAAAATTTAATCAAAAAACCAGTTTTAAAGAGAGGAACATGCGGTGGTATCATGATAATTACGTGGGTTTAGTTAGGTATGTACATATTTGTACATTTGTTTGTTTTTACATTTATTTACATTAAACCGACAGGAATCCATCGCTCAGAGTGTATATATATTTTTTGTATTATATATTGTATATACTATAAAATAACTGTGTAGATATAACAAGTATTGTAAATATAAATATTGAAATAAAAAGTTAAGTAAGTAAAAGTAAGTAAAGCTAGTTGGACGAGACTAATTTATTTTGACGGGGTTGTCCTGTCTATCATCATAATTATTTCATCATTCTTCTTCAGTAAAGGATTAATAAGTTTGATTAGCCCATTAGAAATTAGCGTTTTTATTATTTCTGAATTTCTATTGCGAAATAATTTGTTAAATTGAAACTCGTGAGTGTCTGTGTGTTTCTTTAAGTATATACTGTAATTTGTTCTATTTCACTATGTGTTTTTTTTCTCTCGACGATATGCCGAGATTGGAAAGAAGAGGCCGAATGGGGTTTAGTGGGTATAAGCTTATTATGCAGTCCCACACTATCATCAGGGCACGTGATGGGCATAAAGCTTTTCTTATAGAAAACAGAACTGAAGCGTCCTGGACTTACTTTCTAAGTAAGCTAAATATTTATTTTTATAAGAAACTAATGTTTTACATTTTTACACAGTTTGGCACATTGCGCGTAACAGGTGTTTGTTATACACTGCCACAGGGTGCTATGATTCATGACCGCGGAGTCACCTGTGAGTAAGAGGGTTTGTTACCCCATTTTTAAGTCCATTTGAAAAAAAAAAGATGTAGCGCTTCTCTAGGACACCCAAGGAGTCACCCATTTAAATATAATACGTCATTTCCATAACACCCTGTATCTATACGGAAAACCAAATTTTCCACCAATAACCGTTTACCGTGTTGTATTGTATATTCGACTTTATTAAGTTTTATAACGAAAGATTTAAAAGCAACCGCCGGAATAATGTATTTTTTATGTAAATAAAAATGTCATGCCATACAGTTATCAATCGTAGGAGTACTATGACAGAGGATTAAACATACAAATGGCAACAAATTGTCTGACATTAACATGTATAAGCTAATTTGCGGAATGGTAAACATATTTGAAGCGGCAGGAAGACCGATTAGTCTGTGAGGAGTCGCGAAGTCAAATTCCTTAAGTCATTCGCTGTATGAAGAATTATTTAAAGCGTTTAAAGTCAGACAAATGGATCTTTTTTCGATAGTACCGGCTCGTGGGCGAAAATAAAGAGGAAGAACCAAGCAAAAATATTCTTAAACACACGGACTATTTTTTGGCGTCAATATAATTCATGCCAAAGGCTAGGAAATTTGGCTTCCCCTACTTCCTCTGAATAGTCGCTTTTGCTTTTCGATAAATCCAGTAGCCGAAGAGTATATTTGGATGCAGAGACATGAGAGCAGTGTTCTAGCGATGGTCGAATCTGGACTTCCTAGAGTATCAAAAGTTGCTGGGGTGTATGCAATTTTTTGGCCTGGAAAAGTTTTCATGATCAAACACAAGCACTATAGGAAAAATCCTCACTCTGGGAGTGGTATGCGTGTGTGCAAAAAAAGCGATTCACGTTGGTTTTGAATCGTTGGAGGTTATATATCTGTAAAAGAGAGTCAAATCCCCAACCTATCTTCGATGTTCTAGGCTGTCGAGGTTCTTCGTCAGTTCGTGGTCTCCAATCAGACAAATGGCCCTCCTTTCGATGGAATCCAGTAGGCGAAGAGTATGTTTGGGTGCAGAGCTCCAGACATAAGAGCAGTGCTCTAGTGATGGTCGAATCTGGGCTTCGTATAGTGTCGTTGAGGTGTGTACAACTTTCTGGTTCGGAAGACTACATCAAGTTTCTGAGAAGCTACCTTGGCGATTGCCCCAACGTGGTTGTGCCAAGACATATTTCCTCCCAGATTGACGCCGAGCAATTAAATAGACGAAGCCAGGAGAATTGTGTGTCCTGCCATGATCATAGCCGGTTCTGTAACGTTAACCTTTTTAGAGGAAGCTTCTGCCTGGGTTCTGTTAGCATTAAATTCGTCACCTCAAGAAAACATTTATTCTAGGTCCTTCATGAGAATAATAAAGTGAAAGACAAACCCTTGATATGATTTCTCAAATTGCTGAATAAAAATCAGTCAGTCAAATTCCTATAGTTAATAAAGTTAAACCTAAGGCGAGTGTAGGCGCTTTTTGTGATGTCAACCAAGAAGTTCTTGGTTAATCCATCCAATCCAACTGTATTACCATAGATAACCCGAATAATCCCGAACAAAAGCCATTTATAACGCAATAGAACACAACCTTCGGTCGGGATTGCTGACGATTGGTTGGATCAAATCCCGTTAAAGTTCACTATTTCTGATATACCAACTGAATTTTTTAAATATATTGATATTGATCCGTTTGATACGACCAGAACACCCCGGTATATTAAACAAAAACAGATCATTGTAAATTGGACAATAAGTCATGCATTTTGTTACCTTATACCTAATAATTTAAAATATCGTTCCAGGCGTACTGGTAGACTTTTAAAAATATTGTCATATCGCGTTACTATTAAATATTATTTATGTTGTTCGTTTTAAATTTCTTTGCAGTTTTTCTGAAATTATTTTATGACCAGAGGAAGAAAACCTTCAATTACATCGATATAACATATGTAAATTAATCTTAAATGCAGATTTAATACAGCTTTATTTTAAAAATATGCAAAACAATTTGGTACGTGTCCTCGTCCGTTATCACTTGATAGCGGATTTACTTCGTCTTGTCGGCAAAATTGGCCACCGAGAAAACTTGATTTCTTTACCAGACATTTTTGTTCAGAATGGATTGTTCGTCATAATATTCGAGGTAACAAAAATTTTCTTTTAAATCTCGCACTGATTGTTTACGAGAAGAAATGGTAATTTACTCTTCATTCATGTCGCTAATCATAACTGTTTTCGAAAAAACCACATTTTAATTACATTATGTATTTGATGTATCTCGGTAAGGGACAATTTTTAACACTGTACGGTTTCAATCTCAGATTATTGAAAACGGTGATTTTATAAACTAGGATTGACATCGAGGCTCGACTTAAGAGCAACCATCCTGGTAATAAGTTAATCCGTAGGAAGAGTATCGCTTAAACTCAATAATACGATTTAAGACACAGGACACAGTATTATAACCCTAATATTTGAGTTTGTTTTTTTATTGTTTTTGGCTGCACCAATTATTTTAATAATGGATATTTTTGAAATTTTTAATGAGTTATTAACGGACGCGAAGATGATTTTGTAAATATTATTGAGCAGCGTAGGCAAGACAGAATATTTCGGATACTGCCCAATTACATGAAAACCTTAACCGATTTTTACAAAGGTTCAGGATTTCAAAAAATTCTGTGGAACAATTGTTAGGATTCCTAAATCATGTTTTAGAGCGTCCAACAAACCGATGAGTATATACAATATACAGGGTGTTATGGAAATAACGTATTATATTTAAATGGGTGACTCCTGGGGTGTCCTAGAGAAGCGCTACATATTTTATTTTTTTTAAATCGAACGTTTAAAAATTAATTTAAATTAAATATTTAGCTTACTTAGAAAGTAAATCCAGGATGCGATTAAGGAATCCAGGGCACAGACACTTTCAGTTCTTTTTTCTATAGGAAAAACTTTTTGCTCAACACGTGTCCTGATGATAGTGTGGGAGTGCATAATAAGCTTATCACTAAACCCCAACACTAACGCATAATTACACTTTACAATAACACACATAGAACAAGAGCACTTAATCATCTCGCAACAGAAATAATAAAAACGCTAATTTCTATGGGCTATTAACCCCTTACTAAAGATAAAATGAAACAATTATGTTAACAATTGACAGGAACTACCCTCTAAAATAATGGTCTAGTCTGTCTTCCGACCAGTCGTCTTAAACTTTCCTTCCGTGAAATCTCCGCTCTCTAGAGCCAGCGCGGTTGCCATTTCCGAGACTATAATTATACAGGAAAGTAATATTATAAGGAAATTCGGCAATTTATGATAGTCGCATATCCTGATGTTATTCAAAAAAAGTTGATAATGGCCCTTCGAAGACGACCGTCGGATTACAAAGCAATTAACGCTATTAGATAGAGTGGAATAAGTGGCAATGTAAAAGTGCAATTTACTTTAGAATTCGATCTAAAAAAAAACCAGGAAAAAAATAAAACGATTTTTCAGAATTTTGGTTTTTTCCGGATTTAAAACGTTCTAAACGGCATATTATTAGGTACGTAAATGTGCAATTTTACCTCCATTTAACCGACTTCGTATCTCTTACGGTTTCCGAGATCCCTGTGCTGGCCCTCCTTATCTTGGATACAGTGTATATATACAGTATGTACATAAAGTAAGGAACAAATTCATTATCTAGGAATCTAAAAATATTTCGGAAAAATCCTCGGACACGTGTATAATAATTTTTAATGGCGCATTTTTTCCCATACAAACTTAATATACAAGGTGGCTCATGTAGTAGATATGACATTATCGACGATTTTTTTAAATGGGAACCCCTATATTTTAGTTCAGAGCTGTAATCTCCAAGAACAGCTGATTTCAAAAACATAACACACTTAGGGCCTAAAATTCATAGTTTCGTTACTACAGGGTAAAACAAATAATTTTATTTAAGATATTTTTAATTTAAAAAAATGTAAAAAAATTAAATAAGCTATTTAATTAAGTGTTAAAATTGTCTTCGTTCTGCTGCGTGACAATACCCCAAGCGATCAATAAATTCTTGTTGGACTTTTCTTATGGTTTCTTCTGAAATGTTCCTGCATTCTGTTGTTATTCGATTTTTTAAATCTTCAATATTGGTAGGTCTGACTTTATAAACAACATTTTTCAGGTGACCCCACAAGAAAAAGTCCAGTGGTGTAAGGTCTGGAGACCTAGGCGGCCATTCAACAGGCCCACGTCTTCCAATCCACTTGTTCGTAAAAACTTGGTTTATGTAATGGCGCACTACTGCTGCATAATGTGGAGGTGCGCCATCTTGTTGGTACCACAAATTTTCATCTAGAATTCCTGGATTATTTCTACTAGGGTATAAGTTAACTAGCGTAGGGATACGAAAGTTCTGAAGAAAATGAAGATAATTTAGCCCGTTTACATTGTTGTCAAAAAAATATGGCCCAATAATTTTGTTTTTCACAATACCAGCCCAAACATTAATTTTTTGAGGATATTGAGTATGGTGCTCACGCATCCACCTGGGATTTTCTTTTGCCCAGTATCTACAGTTTTGCCGGTTCACTTCTCCATTTAATTTAAAGGTAGATTCATCCGAAAATAGGATATTTTCAACAAACAAAGGATCTAAGTTACATCTTTCCATTAATATTTGACAAAACTCCATCCTACGATCTGGATCATCTTCATTCTACTCATGAACCAATCGGATTTTAAACGGGTGCCATTTTTCTACCGTCAATAGGTTATGAACGGTCATAGCAGCCGCCCCATGATCAATGCTAATCTGGCGGAAGCTGTTGTGGGGATCTTCTTCCATAGCCAATAAAATATCTAATTTCTTATCATCCGGAATAGTTGGACGGCCTTTTCTGAGAATATCTTCCACTGAACCCGTTTCCCGAAATTTTATTTTAAGTTTACTCACAGTTGATCTAGTAATTGGTCTTGCTGGATACTTAGTGTTAAACAAAATGCAAACTTCTTGTTGAGTACGGATCCTATCACAATATCCAATCATCATAAGAATTTCTATTCTTTGTGTTAAAGATCAAACTCAATATGTTTTAAAATAAAATTTATTACTTCTAATAAACTTAAAAAATACAATGTAATGACAATGACATTATCTAAATACCATAGTTACATAACAGCAAATAAGCCTACTTGAGAAAAAACATAAGTAACAGCAAATGATGGTGCGTCCATTAATTACGTAAGGCTTTCAGGTAAAATTGGGTGATGGCGGAAGGGATTGAGCCAAATGTCACGAAATCTTTTATTGGGGGAAGGGGGGTTGAAAAATCGCTAAAAACGCCTCACGTAATTAATTGATGCCTCCCAAACCAAAAAAAAATATCTTAAATAAAATTATTTGTTTTACCCTGTAGTAACGAAACTATGAATTTTAGGCCCTAAGTGTGTTATGTTTTTGAAATCAGCTGTTCTTGGAGATTACAGATCTGAACTAAAATATAGGGGTTCCCATTTAAAAAAATCGTCGATTATGTCATATCTACTACATGACCTTGTATATTAAGTTTGTATGGGAAAAAATGCGCCATTAAAAATTATTATACACGTGTCCGAGGATTTTTCCGAAATATTTTTAGATTCCTAGATAATGAATTTGTTCCTTACTTTATGTACACATTGTATATACATATGGTGCGGCAGAAAAACCTATATTGTGATGCGACGCACCAACAACGGTAAGAAATTGTGTGCATTCTCGACTCCACGCAGTAAATAAATACGAGATATTAAAGATATTGAAAAAAGCTTTATTAAGGCTTAATCATGTATGAGTTTTAATTAGCGGTGTGATTGTAATACAACGCTACCTGCACGCTACGTTGTGAAAAATATCTCTAAACGATTATTAAATTTAATGGGCTGTTATAATTTGATGCTGCTTTTTTGTGATACTTTATAATTAATAATTGCTAGAATTCGACTTACTTAAAAGTAACGACTGGTAATAAGGCGAAGAGGGGGGGGGGGCATATTTATGCTACAGGGAGGTTTACAAAACGTGGGAAATCTCTAGTCTTCATATAGATCAACACCCTCCCTCTCTGAAAATATATATGCCCCTAAAGGCCGGTCCTGAAAACTAGTTTTTATTGATAATCATTGAATAACCCTATAAATATTTTAATTAAAATTTAGTATAATGTTCAGGGTAATCAATTTAGTTTGTCCCAATTTCAAGAGCCTGTAACTTTTTTGTATTTTGAGTTAGCGCGTTCATTCAAAAAACAAGATGTAGCATTTTTAGCCAAGTTTTTATGAGTGTTGTCAAAAATTACAGTATGTGTCGTCACACCGAAAATCAGTTATTAATTTTGCATATGCATTTTTTTTCTTCATTCCATCAAACATTGACAAAAATATGTAAAAATATATTATTGTTAAAAAGCATCAAGATAGCTATGCAACTGTTTTGGTTGCTATGGATTTTATCTTTATTTATATTTCAGTCTGTCATTCTCAGCATTATTAATCGTTTCGAATTTTGTAGTAAAGTTATTTTGTATGTAAACACCAATTAAAATGAGATATTATTATTCAGTAGGGGAAAATGTTTTATGTTTGATATTTTTCGTCAAACGGGCAGTGCAACCTTAGCACTAGGTATAGGATTCAGTTGCCCAATAGACGGGTTCCTTCCAATTATAATAATTTTCGAAGGTTCCTTAACTGACCCACGGAATTTAAATATGCTGCAGGAGGAAATTGAAGATCGCTTAGATAATTTACTCATTCTAACCCAAAGAAATTTAATATGGCATCAAGATGGAGTGCCTCCACACAGTGTAGCTCCAGTACCTAACATATGTAAGCGCAAAATAAGTTCAATGGATTGGAAAATCGGGCACTATAAAATGGCCGCCGAACAGCCCAGACCTAACACCTTGTGATTTTTTCTTTTGGGGTTATATTAAAAAATACACCGTGTTATTCGTTGAATGAAGTGTATATTAGAATTGGAAACGCCTTCATTCAGATTCAAACTAGTAGAGAAGTTTTATTAAAAATTAATAGTCACATTATAAAAAGTGTTTCGTGAATGTATCGAAAACGGAGGTGGTCGGTCATGTAGAACAATATAGATTATGAAATAATTAGTATATAATTCTAGTTATTAAATTAATGTTATAAACTTTTGTTATTTTCCCAATATTAATAAAATTGTTTTTCTACTACTCACTTGAAGAAAAGAATGCATATGTGTGTTATATTTTTGAGATCGGAAGAAAAGGCGCCATCTTATGCGCTTCTGATATATAGAGTGTCCCATTTAAAAAAAGATAATAATTGCTTTTCGCTGTGACATATCACCCCTACTGTCATTTTTGACAACACTTGGCTAAAAATGCTACATCTCGTTTTTTGAATGAAAGCTCTAACTCAAAATAGAAAAAAGTTACAGGCTCTTGAAAGTGGGACAAACTAAATTCTACCAGTGGCCTATCCTCTATTATTTCAATTTTTGTACCCTTAACACATAGTTTTTATACAGATGAGCAGATGAAAGCCTACAAAACCATTGTAGCTCATTAATATTTTTCAGCCAGTTTTGTTATAAATCTTGGAACGAAGGTTGTAAATGAGTTTTATGTCATGCTTGGAAAGGTAATTATTTTTGTTTACTTCAAGTATTTGACACCTAGTGCAGGAGGGATCAACTTTTTCTAAGATCTTTCACTTTTGAAGTAAAAAAATTAAAGGCGTGTCACTCATTTTTCGTAATGCAATACTTTATGTTAATGTATATAATTTTCTTTTTCAGGTGAAGCATTCACAAAAAGCCAGTGCTAAACCAATTTTTGCTGTGGAATATATCAACAGAAATAAAGGTATGCTTTTTTGTACTGATATACCTGCCGTTATTGTCCACGGAACTGCCCATTATCCCAATTGCAAAAATGTTCTTCGGCACAGTTTCTGGTCCGTTAAGACTGAGGTGGCTTTACCTTCAGTGTCCAAAGAAGGGATGGTAAATTTATTTAAATATGAACTCAAAACCTGGTACTTATTTATTTTTATTTAATAGTAATTTGTTTCCATATTTTCCATTTGATAAATATATTATTTATATAAAATGTATTGTTTTATTTATGTAATTCAGTGCGTATCAAAAGTACTTATAAGTACTAAATATCCTTATGTTACATCAATGAATGGTTTTAAAAAAAATACGTATTATCAAAATGGGTTTATTTACAAATTGAATGTACTATTTATGTTCTACAAGATTCAAAATATATGTTTTAAAACTATGTAAGTATATTTTTAATTATTATAAAACTTAAGCAGATAAAGTGATAGGAAAAAATATTTTAAAGTTCTCTTCGAGTAGGGCCATTTGAATAGCTAACTACACACTCTCTGGTTTCTTAAAATTGATTCTGTAATATCTTCCCTCTTGATAGCTGCTCTGTTAATCACATATCCCGCCTTTTCTTTGATAAATCGTTTATTTGTGGGTAATGAATAGTCTTTTTTACTGCGAATCAAAAGAAACTAAGGAAATGATCGCGACCAAGACGGCTTCCACAATTTAACCACAATACACGTTGTCGGCATTTTTCATCCACAAATACTTATTATATACACTATAATAATAAATTTGTTACCAAAAGACCACACAATCACAGTAAAACGCTCCTAAAACGCTACGAACTTAACAGTAAACATATGGACATGACCTTTGTTTGCCCACCAGATAACCTAAAAATTTTATTTGACCGGTCGTTGGATTGGTCAATTTGCTGACCAAAATGTATTCAAACTCGGCACATGGATTTACCATGTCGGCGTCGTCAAGAAGTTATAATGCAGTTCTTCTACAAAATGTACAGGGGCGCCAATATTCAGCCACCTCAAAAATGACGACATGGGGTTTCCTATGTTCAACTCAACAATGCTCAGTATATGTTTTGATGAAATAGTGGCATAGTATTATACACGCGATAATGATTACTATTTACGCGGTTGATTGACGATATTCGCTTGCGGCTGTCACCATTTTTTTTTTTATAAATTATAATTATCATTACTGGTCGGTGAATATTTTTTTTTTCATTTAATTGGCAGACTAATTATTCTACAATGTTGTCAAAAGATTGGTGCTGAAATCTCGTTCAATATAAGGTAATAATATCGACGGACTGGCGGTGGCGATGGCGGCTGGACCTAAGAATTGCATGTATGCTAATGAAGACACTGGCTACGTATTACACGACATTTCTGTTTAAATTGCTATATCATGCCTTGTATGTCGAGCCACATAATTTAAAGTACTTTTAATTTTATATGAGTTTATAAGACATTGCCGTCTAAAACATAAAAGTTACTGTCGGATCCGTTACACCTTTAAAATTTCAGTTTTATAGTTGATAATAGCCGGTCTTTTTGTTATTTAATATTGCCGTAAAATCAAGTGTATCAGGTCCAAGACGTCGATCGAGAGAAAAAAGTACATAAATATTTTGCTGACTGATTTTTTAAACTGCATTATTTCTTCTGTATCATTTTTAAACAGAGTTAATTGTTGCTACATGAAGCCCCCTCGCGGACCTGGATTTTTCATCGGTCCATCGGTGCTCGTGACAGGCTTTCGTACCGAAACCGAAATGTATGGGCGAAAAAGTTACGATGCCCGTCACGATGGATATTTTCCAATACTAGATCCCCCATAGACTTCGTTCTTTTCATCAGTTCATTGATGTTCGTGATAGGCCATTGTGCCAAAACAAAAGTGTATGAGCTAAACTGTTACGATGCCCGTCACGATGGATATCTCCCAATACTAGATCCCCCCACTGACTTCGTTATTTTCATCTGGTGTTCGTGATAGGCCGTTGTGCCAAAACAAAAGTGTATGAGCTAAAACTGTCACGATACCCGTCGCGATGGATATCTCCCAATACTAGATCCCCCCACAGACTTCGTTATTTTCATCAGTTCATTGGTGTTCGTGATAGGCCGTTGTGCCAAAACAAAAGTGTATGAGCTAAAACTGTCACGATACCCGTCGCGATGGATATCTCCCAATACTAGATCCCCCCACAGACTTCGTTATTTTCATCAGTTCATTGGTGTTCGTGATAGGCCGTTGTGCCAAAACAAAAGTGTATGAGCTAAAACTGTCACGATACCCGTCGCGATGGATATCTCCCAATACTAGATCCCCCCACAGACTTCGTTATTTTCATCAGTTCATTGGTGTTCGTGATAGGCCGTTGTGCCAAAACAAAAATGTATGAGCTAAACCTGTCACGATGGATATCTCCCAATACTAGATCCCCCCACAGACTTCGTTATTTTCATCTGGTGTTCGTGATAGGCCGTTGTGCAAAAACAAAAGTGTATGAGCTAAAACTATCACGATGCGCGTCACGATGGATATCTCCAATACTAACTAACTATAACCCACACAGACTTCGTTATTTTCATCAGTTCATTGGTGTTCGTGATAGGCTGTTGTGCCAAAAGAAAAGTGTATGAGCTAAACCTGTCATGATGCCCGTCACGATGGATATCTGCCGATGTTTGATTCTAGTCGCGACGGTACGTCGTTCGTAATTAACAATGAGATGTGTGGGAATTTCCTTCCAACGTCTCGTCTTTGGAAATGAATCACTTTTAATATTTAAAAATGGGTATAAAAAATATGAACAAAATCTTTTAGTGGATGCACTTTGTACCTTTATAACTTACTAAATCGTAACCTAAACCATAATATGTCAAGAAATATGGAATATCACATCACAATTAATTTTTTTAACAAAAAAAACATACCTGCTTAGTATTTTCAAAAACTGAGTTAATTTTTAATTCGTGATTTTTTAAAACTGAGTTCATTTTTACTATTTGGTAATACCTTAGGACAGCGGAGTTTATTGTTAATATTATTTTGAAAGATTTATATATATTTAGGTAAAGTACGTTTCATGAAAATTGGATACGACTTAATGATATCCTGGGTCGGTCCCATTATGCCGACAAGAGCTTGGCAATAAGCAAGTGAAGTATGAAGGGATGGACTAAGGACAATAAGTAATGATATGATCATATTAATGTAATCAAATGAAATAACATTTTTTTAAATATTACTAGTTATATTTATTTACATTTATAATGTCATTCTATAGATAGTTCTGTTTCGCTATCGCTATCCTCATCAAAATTAATTATAATTGAATTAATTATACGATCCAGACTAATATACGAATTTTCTACAGTTATTACGTGACGGACTGAATTTTTCCAACTACCTGGGGCAATATCATTAAAGCATTTTCGTATTAATTCTACAACACTAGAACTTAAAGTCGGAGAAATATTTTCAGACCTAACCAGTGATTTTAACTGGTGCCACATATGCTCTATGGGGTTAAAAATTCAATAATAGGGTGGGAGCCGTAGCACTGTATGTCCAATTTCTTCTGCCAATGTGTCACAAATATTTACTTTTTTATACAAAATGTCTTTAAAACTTCTAAAAGATCACTTTTTTTATAACTTTCTTCAAAATATATATCATTCGCCGCCATGTAGTTCTCAATCTCCAATTTTGTATTATTTGAGCTTGGAGCTTTATGTAATTGGCGACTGTGATAGCTCGTATTGTCCATTACTATCACGCTATTCTGAGGAATGTTTGGTAAAAGACAATTCTTGAACCATTCCTCAAAAACTGACAAATTTTACCACAGAAAGATATTTAAATATAAATTAAGCAACCTAACCTACCTGATGTGCCTATATTTTATTATAATTATTACAATCCGGTTCTTTCCACATAATAATAACAAACGGTCATAAATAATGGGATGGCCCAGGTACTTTTACTTCAGTCATTAAGTTATATCCATTTTTCGTGAAACAATCTTTACCAAAAAATCAATATTATTGATCCAAAACATTTCTTATGTTATATCATAAAAACTTTGTTCCTTTATGTAAATAAATAGATTAAAATGATGAACGACCCTATATATAATTTTTATAGCTTTATTTTGGTATTATATTTCCGTAAATGGGAATATCGCTTTCATTAATTAATTATATTACAACCTAAAACGAGCTTCAAAGAAAGTCACAATGTTTAAATGACAGCCTGATTCAAGATATACATACGTATAGGTACATTAAAATTTAGTACTCGCGTCCTGTCAATAAAATCGGAGTAGTTAACGAGAATTTTTAGGGTAAGGAATTTTCTTATAGAGAGAGCAAAGCAGGGTTGCTCGAAAAAAGTTTCCCAAGTTCACTTATTTTGTGGTTTATTATTAAATTATTTGTTATTTAATGAACTAGCCCAACATAAGTAAAAATTTAGAAGTTGCTTATGAGATATTATTTATAAAATTAGGATAAATACAGGACCGAATCCCAATCCTGATGTTGTTAAAAAAAACAAAAAGAAAGTTGATAATGGCTCTTCGAAGACGACTCGTCGGATTACAAACAATTAACGCTGTTAGAAAAGTGGCAATGTAAAAGTGCAATTTACTTTAGAATTCGATCTCAAAAACCCAGGAAAAGAATAAAACGATTTTTCATAATTTCGTTTTTTTCCGGATATCTCCGGAACTATTCGGAATTTTAAAACTTTCTAAACGGCATACTATTAGGAACGTAAATGCGCAACTTTACCTCTATTTAACCGACTTCGTATCTCTTACGGTTTCCGAGATCCCTGTACTGGCCCTCCTTATCTTGGACACGGTGTATAATTTCGGTTTGAATCATACTGTTACAGACAGACGTTCATTCTTTCCCCTGCTCAACTGTATGTTGTGGTTGTACCATCGATGTGTGACAGCTGTCAGTTATACTTGTACCCCCGTTAATCAAAAATGATTCAAAATCATTATTTCAAGGTATGAACTCGGCAAAAAAATTGACTTTGTCGGTTTGCAGGAAGATTTTAAACAATAATTAACTAACCAAACAACTTCCAATGTGGTTGATTAGTGACAGTTACAGAAATTGTTTACATCCGCAGTCAAAGGTGACTGGCTAATAAATTAAAAAATACACCAATCGAGCCCACTTGTGAGTGTGAGAAAATCATTTATGTCAGTGTTATTTATGTCACAGTCAAAGTTGACTAGCTAGTTAATTTAAGTCCTCTTGCAAACCGACATTAGTCGGCCCCCGATCTTAATTTGTGAGAAGTCGTCACGTTTTTCGGAACATAATCAAATTTGCATTTTAAATCGACTGGGTTTTTACCGTTTTGACTAAAAGCTATCACGTATTGTGCAATATTATGCGTAAATTGTATCAAATATTTCGAAAATATCCATCAAGGTGAAAATTTATTATCGCCTAAGGAGGAGATCATTAGGGACTACTTAGGAACTCTTTAACGATGCCTAGAGATATTTTTCCTAAAGAAAAAATAACTAAATATGGTATTTATATCTTGTTAAGAATTTTATAACTATACAGGGTGGTACACACGAAAAATGTAAGATTTAATAATAAGTAGGTAGGTATAATAATCGCGTTTAAAAAATTTTGTTCACACACTAACAATATGGGTCAAAAATGGTATTTTTGAGCTGACAGATTAACCAAAATTACTAGAAGTAAAGACACGAAAAATGGATATAACTTAATGACTGCAGTAAAAGTACCTGGGACCATCCCATTATTTATGACCGTTTGTTATTATTATGTGGAAAGGACCGGATTGTAATAATTATAATTAAATATAGGCACATCAGGTAGGTTAGGTTGCTTAATTTATATTTAAATATCTTTTTTTGGTAAAATTTGTTAGTTTTTGAGGAATGGTTCAAGAATTGTCTTTTACGAAACATTCCTCAGAATAGCGTGATAGTAATGGACAATGCGAGCTATCACAGTCGCCAATTACATAAAGCTCCAAGCTCAAATAATACAAAATTGGAGATTCAGAACTACATGGCGGCGAATGATATATATTTTGAAGAAAGTTATAAAAAAAAGTGATCTTTTAGAAGTTTTAAAGACATTTTGTATAAAAAAAGTATATGTTTGTGACATATTGGCAGAAGAAATTGGACATACAGTGCCACGGCTCCCACCCTATTATTGTATTTTTAACCCCATAGAGCATATGTGGCACCAGTTAAAATCACTGGTTAGTCTGAAAATATTTCTCCGACTTTAAGTTCTAGTGTTGTAGAATTAATACGAAAATGCTTTAATGATATTCCCCCAGGTAATTGGAAAAATTCAGTCAGTCACGTAATAACTGTAGAAAATTCGTATATTAGTCTGAATCGTATAATTAATCCAATTATAATTAATTTTGATGAGGATAGCGATAGCGAAACAGAACTATCTATAGAATGACATTAAAATGTAAATAAATATGAATAGTAATATTTTTAAAAAATGTTATTTCATTTGATTACATTAATATAATCATATCATTACTTGTTTTCCTTAGTCCGTCCCTTCATACTTCACTTGTTTATTGCCAAGCTCTTGTCGACACAATGGGACCGACCCAGGAAATCATTAAGTCGTATCCAAATTTTGTGAAACGTACTGTACCATTATTGTTGTCGATATAATGTTTTTTGATTCTTTATTGCTCTAGTAGGTAATAAGTAATAAACGCCATTTATTTAATAAATAATTATTTTACCGAAGTAGCATTTTTGGACACAAATGGGTCACACATGGCTGAGAAACGTTTCGAAGTATTTTCGATTAAAATTATAAAGTTGTATGGAGACACATGTGTTACGAAACTTTTGCGACACATTTTCGAATCCAGTTACTAGAAACACTTAAAGACGTGTTTGTTTCGAAATATTTTACAAACCATAGTGTCGATACATTCACGGCACGCGAAGATAAATATTTTTCGAAACATCTCTTGTTAAAATCCTTAAAGTTTTGGTAAGACACAAGATTGTATTGATTGCAGAGATTTTTTATAGCATCGGTGTACGTTTATTAGCGATAAATAAGCAACTTCTTGATATTATTTATATTTTGAGTGTTATTATTGATCCATTTTCAACCACATATTGAGGTAAGTGTTTTAGGTAGATTTTTAATCACCATCTGAACAAGTTTGAGGTTATGTTATTGTTTAGCGAGATTTAAATTGTTATTTTTCTGTGAAAAAAGCTTACTGTACTGTATTTATCATCTTGAAGTATGCCGACCACCATATAGCTTGAAATATTTTGTATTAAAGATTCGAAATCTGCAAAAATGGTTACAATTGCGTACGAAACACAATTATTTTTCAGATTTTCAATCCATAATAAAAAAATATTCCAAGCTATATAGTAGGTCTTAGGTATACTATATGTTTATAAATACAGTGCAATAAGCTGTTTTTAACAGAAAAATAACAATTTAAATCTCCCTATGCAAACAGTAATAACATAACCTCAAACAAGATGGTGATTAAAAATCTTCAAAAAATTATACGTCAATCTGTTCCTGAAAATGAATCAATAATAACATCTAATATAAAAATAATATCAGAAAATTGATTATTTATCCCTTATAAACGTGTACCGATGCTTTAAAAAATCTCTTATGGGATTCTAGTTTGTTAGGAAAGGTCTTCCCTCCCGTGACGTCAGACTTAGGCTATCCATACCCAACCTTTGTTTTCTGTGCATACAAGAAATTCTTTTTTTCTGTGGCATTCACCCCTAATAAACCTTTTATTTTTCTGTGCATCATACGAAACATTATAGAAGCCACAGAATATAAATTGTGTGGATTTTGGACCAGAATAATTTATTGCTTTCTAGGGGCCATATTGTGAAATGAATTTTTATTTTGTTCAAATGAGTTTTAGTGAAATTCCTGCATCTTTTGAGAAACCAAAAGTTGTTTTATAAGTTCCGTTTTCCTGGCTAAGTCGATTTATAAGAGGAATAAATAAAATTTTGAAAATATTTTATTTTTTATTTTTTTGCCGAAGTATGTTTTTTTCTGTAAGTGCAAGTAAATCCAGGGCACGTTAAAAAATATAAAGCCAAATTACTAAACTACACGATAAAATTTACTGCGACAATGATTTTTTGGTTCTTATGTGCAATAACTAGGTATATGAAATAAAATAACTTGTAGGAAATATACATCATGGCGAAATTATTGTTTCATATTGTTTTTCTTTTATTTTACAACAGTGAAGGTATCCTAATTGTTTTGCGCATGGTTTAACATAGCCCCGCCCCTTCATACTGTCATTTTTGAATAAACAGAAGTAACAGCTTAGAAATATGTTCGAACATTTTCGATAAAAGTTTCGATTGTGCATCGAAACAGCGAAAGTCACAGCTAGTACCAATCACTTGGAAACACGTGTAAATGTCCCATTTAAAATCTATACGTTTCGAAAATATTTCCATTTTTGCTGACAACATTTTCCAATTTTAATCGGAAACAGAAACGATAGTTACGATACATGTGTCTAAAAATGCTACTTGGGTAGTAATTTCCACAAAAATGATCAACGGAAAGAACCCTCAAAATAACTATCTATATCAGGCTATTAGTAATTATTTGTTTTTTTATATACATGGTTTTCGGATAACCGATTAACTTAAATTAATTATCTAGAAGTATGTTATCTTTAAAAGTTATAAAAATGAACCACCATGTATATGCAAATAGGTTTTATGTCTCACACGAGCTTTATAATGATATTCATAACTAATAAGAAAAGTGTGAAGTAACCTTTAATCAGGTATATATATAAATATATGGTTAAGTTCAAATTTTGCAATTTTTCTTTACCAAGGTGTGAACATTAGCTCTATAATTACTACAGGCATCATTTGGTAGCTTTTTAATGAAATTTTATATAATTAGCAAAACCAAGTAACTGGTTTACACGTTGTTTTCCTTAACAGTGATAATTTGTTATGTAAATTTCGTCGGAATATCTGTTTCATTATTTGTGTGATCTTATTATATCAGCTGGTAATTACTTTAGCGCAAGTTTTTCGATAATTTTATACATTATAGCCGGTCCAAATTATTACCTATGTTATGATGGAACATCGGATACCTTCTTGCGCTTTTGGACAAAAAGGAAAATTTGATTGGGTAACAGTTGTTTTAGGATAATTTATCGCGTAAAAACGAAAATAAGTGCTGTTAAATGTGTACATACTTTCAAGTTAAACATTAAATTACAGGTTTCGGGTCTGTGTTTACTATACGACAGTAGCTGAAAATCAATTTACGTAAAAGTTTTGGTACTGCACTTCCATCCAACATTTTTTCTTTATATTTATAAAGCATACCAAAATACCTATTTAATATGCAGTTTTTAAACTAGGTTTTGGACTTGAGGCATACTAGATCAAAATGACAAATAATTTATTTATTATTTCCTGTAGTATGAATAAGTCGGGTTCACATACAGGGTTGTGATTTAATAACGGATAAATCCAATAGAAATTAAATGAGGGCGTTTTCGGAACAACGCTCGAACCAGTCGATTTTGTTTTTGGATTACGCATATCTTGACATAAAATGTATGTATACAGGATATCCCACAAAAGTGTTACAGAAAAAATATTTTTTCCTTAAATAGAAACCCCTGCATATTAATGCATTAATGCATTTTCGGATTCTCAGGAAAATTCTACTCATGTTTCATGTATAATGTCCTAAACCTATCTTCAACTGTTCAGGAAACATTTACGTTCAAATATTAAAATATTACTTTATTGCAACATAAATTGATTCCTAAATGAAATTTTTTTAAATATATAATTATTTTAGCAAATGCTGAAAGTGTCCGCCATTAAGAGGCGATCCGCCATCCCAGACGATCAATAAAGTCTTGCTGTACTTTTTCTACGGTTTCTGGAGAAATATTCCTAATTACATTACGAATGCGCTCTTTACACTTTATCTTTAACATAACCCCAAAGAAAGTAGTCCAGTGGAGTAAGATCGGGTGACCTAGGTGGTCACTCAATTGATCCACGTCTGCCTATCCATCGGTTTGGGAAAACATTATCTAGGAATTTTCTAACAATCGCAGCATTTTTAACAATTTATGTTGCAATAAAGTAATATTTTAATATTTGAACGTAAATGTTTCGTGAACAGTTGAAGATAGGTTTTAGGACATTATACATGAAACATGAGTAGAATTTTTTGGAGAATCCGAAAATCAGGTGTTTTCATTTATGGAAAAAATATTTTTTCTGTCACATTTTTGTGGGACATCCAGTATACCTACATTTTATGTCAAGATATGCGCAATCTAAAAACAAAATCGACGGGTTCGAGCGTTGTTCCGAAAACACCCTCATTTAATTTCTATTGAGTTTATCCGTTATTAAATCACAACCCTATATATAAACAGTATATTGCTAATACCATCTGCAATTATGCCCACGCTATGGGCATCGAAGGGGGCGTTGTGAGTTTGCGCAGTTCGGAAATTTCCTTGTGAAAGTACCTACGCATTCGACAGGACCGGATTTCATCTTTTTGAATGTAAATTTCACTGGTTAGTTAGGAAAAATATTGCAATCAAAATTTCGATTAGTTTGATTTAAGACAGCTTTCCATGCATACGATTACTGATGATATGATGATCCGACGGTGCCTTGATTGGTGTAAACTTTTGGTGCCAAATTCCGTCCGAATATTTGTAACAATCGACACGATGAGCTTTATTTTAACTTTCATCCGACGTCGACTGTTTCTTAACCTCACTTTTTTCTGAACCAAAAATTAAGAATGAACGACTATATTGAATATATTGATTCCTAAATGAAATTTTTTTAAATATATAATTATTTTAGCAAATGCTGAAAGTGTCCGCCATTAAGAGGCGATCCGCCATCCCAGACGATCAATAAAGTCTTGCTGTACTTTTTCTACGGTTTCTGGAGAAATATTCCTAATTACATTACGAATGCGCTCTTTACACTTTATCTTTAACATAACCCCAAAGAAAGTAGTCCAGTGGAGTAAGATCGGGTGACCTAGGTGGTCACTCAATTGATCCACGTCTGCCTATCCATCGGTTTGGGAAAACATTATCTAGGAATTTTCTAACAATCGCAGCATTTTTAACAATTTATGTTGCAATAAAGTAATATTTTAATATTTGAACGTAAATGTTTCGTGAACAGTTGAAGATAGGTTTTAGGACATTATACATGAAACATGAGTAGAATTTTTTGGAGAATCCGAAAATCAGGTGTTTTCATTTATGGAAAAAATATTTTTTCTGTCACATTTTTGTGGGACATCCAGTATACCTACATTTTATGTCAAGATATGCGCAATCTAAAAACAAAATCGACGGGTTCGAGCGTTGTTCCGAAAACACCCTCATTTAATTTCTATTGAGTTTATCCGTTATTAAATCACAACCCTATATATAAACAGTATATTGCTAATACCATCTGCAATTATGCCCACGCTATGGGCATCGAAGGGGGCGTTGTGAGTTTGCGCAGTTCGGAAATTTCCTTGTGAAAGTACCTACGCATTCGACAGGACCGGATTTCATCTTTTTGAATGTAAATTTCACTGGTTAGTTAGGAAAAATATTGCAATCAAAATTTCGATTAGTTTGATTTAAGACAGCTTTCCATGCATACGATTACTGATGATATGATGATCCGACGGTGCCTTGATTGGTGTAAACTTTTGGTGCCAAATTCCGTCCGAATATTTGTAACAATCGACACGATGAGCTTTATTTTAACTTTCATCCGACGTCGACTGTTTCTTAACCTCACTTTTTTCTGAACCAAAAATTAAGAATGAACGACTATATTGAATATATTGGGAATTATTATCAGCTACTAATGTACCAAATTAAAAATACATTAATTTTAAGGTTAGGTAATAACCACATATATTGTATACGAGTGACAATCTCTTCGTTTTTAACAAGCTTTTTAGTGAAATTCGGTTCCGATGATCGGATAATATAATTAGCAAAATATTTTGGTATATATGTATTGTACATACCTGAAATACTTTATACCTGGTATTGATCCACGACTTTTGCAAAAAAGCAGTATGTACTTGTGTCCGTTCATCTTAAACAGAACAAGCCACTAACCTACCAAACAGCGGATCGAATCACCACAAATTAAAAACTCCTTTACAAAAATTGTTGCTAGGTAATGTAAGTTTATAAGCACTAATATACCGACAACAATGTGGATGAACCACTTTTTATTCTGTAATTTGAAAAAAGAATCCAGAACCAAAGATGGCGACGAATAACAACAAACAAATAATGTCGGGCCGGCTCTGACGCGATCGATAAAATTTCCACCCTACTGCGCAAACTTAATAGGCCCGCGCCACCTCCCATAGCGGGGACACTTTGTATTTTGGAACGTTCGTATTGGCAATATACTGCTTATATATTATATGTGGTAGGGTTCTCTTATAATTTTGATTAGATCGCAAATATAAATATGAGTGCAACACGCTAATAGTTAATCATATGATTGAAAAGTTTTAATTAAACCCATGTTTAAGTTGTTTGTTAAATATACAGACGTGAACCTTTTAGGGAAAAATAGAGTTTAAGGGAAAAAAATAATGTTGTTGCTATTGCGATATCTCGAAAACAACAGAAGATCGAAATCGGGTAAGTTCCATGAAAAATAATCAAAATTAATTAATTAGAACAAAATTTGGGATATTCCATTTAAAAAAACTCAAGTTGACGTGTGCCCTGACTTTTTGAACAATCCTGTATAATACTAAAAAAATTGTAAAATTGTCGGGTATATACGAGCATTTTTCTAATATTTACGTGGTTATTGGTATGTGAAAATATTGTGGGTGTTCTATTCTTTTTTCCAACCCTGTATAAATTTATTTCAATCAAATCTTATAAGGAATACAAGTTAGGTTACTTGGCAATAATTCTAGTCTAATTTAAATGATATTATTCAATAGACCGAAACCAAAAATTAAAACATTAACCCTGAAAATTTGTCAAATGTCACCAAAAACAAAATAAGATATTATCTGGAGATCGACATGACAAATCCCTACGTCTTAATCAGTCGAGCCGTACCCGAATATTCTACAAATCTGTTAAAGTTAACACCTCTCCTCAACCCCATATTAATCATTTTTGTGTATCTCGGAAAAGAATCGACTTATAACGCTGTTTCCTTAAACAGTTCCGTTGTCGCTATCCATCTTATTTCTCTATCATCTTCGCATAGATAAATATAATTTACTGAATTAATTATATTTTTTATAAGGCGATATCGTATAATGATGAGAAAAAACTGGTATCTAGATATCCCCATTAACCCAAAAATCTTTTAACTAATATTTCTTACTTAAAAGTAAACTGCTCGACAAAAGTTAATGGAACATACAGGGTGTTATGGTAATGACGTTCATAAGACAATTAGTAGAAAACTGAAACTAAACGCGGGCTTCTAAGTAAACTGCGATCTTATGGTATGCCCAGTCGATTCTGTGCATGGTTGTCTAGCTTTCTTAAGGACCGCTCTCTGCAAGTGGCGATTGACGGATTTCTCTCAGACACCTTCACCATCAATGCCGGTGTTCCTCAAGGGTCCATATTGTCTCCCACTCTCTTCTTACTCTACATTAACGACCTTCTAGTGAAAACGAAAAACCCGATAGTTAGTTTTGCTGATGATAGCACACTTTTATCATATTTCTCTTTGAATGCACAAACATCGGGTTTGTTCTGTCTTCGCAGACAGCATGAAGTATCACGCCTCAACAAAGACCTGGAAGAAATTTTGTCTTGGGGTGACAGTAACCAAGTCGAATTTAACGCTAAAAAAACCCAGGCAGCAGTTTTCTCTAAAAAGGTTAACATTACAGAACCGGACATAGTCATGGACGGACACGCAAATCCCGCTGGCTTCATCTATTAGTTTGCTGGGCGTCAATCTGGGAGGAAATATGTCTTGGCATAACCACATTGTGGCAATCGCCAAGATAGCCTCTCAGAAGCTTGGTGTACTCTTCCGAACCAGAAAGTTGTACACACCTCAACAACTTTTGAGACTATACAAAGCCCAGATTCGACCATCACTAGAGTACTGCTCTCATGTCTGGAGCTCTGCACCCAAACATACTCTTCGGCTACTGGATTCCATTGAAAGGAGGGCCATTCGTCTGATTGGAGACCACGAGCTGACGAAGAACCTCGACAGCCTAGAACATCGAAGGCAAGTTGGTGATTTGACTCTCTTTTACAGATATTTTCATGGAAAGTGCTCGGCTGACCTTGCCCTCTTAATTCCGCCCAGAGCGGCGAATATCAGAAATACACGACGAACCACTGCCGCCCATCCATATATGGTTAAGCTTAGTACTCCTCGAACTTCATTATTTAAGAACTCTTTCATCTGGAGGACTTCATCATTGTGGAACGATCTTCCCGAGGTCGTTTTTCCCGACGAATATAACCTCCAACGATTCAAAACCAACGTGAATCGCTTTTGCGCACACGCACCACTCCCAGAGTGCCCTAAAGGATTTTTCCTATAGTGCTTGTGTTTGATCATAAAAAAAAAAAAAAAAAAAATGTCTTATGAAACTTGTACCTTAATATACTATTAAAAGCGTGCCCTTTCACAATAATATTTACGTGTTTTTTCAATTTTTAATATTATTTACTGGAAGTGTATTAACCAAGTCACATAAATTAAGTAATAAGGACAGTCCACATTCTAAACTGAAACAAACAAACCCTGTATAGGTCACATGAAACTAGAGACATTTAATTAAAATGATAAATCTAGTAATTGTGTATCATTTTCGTTGTTATTTGTTTTCTTTATAGGTGGTCTGCCTATTAATTTTTGTCTCACAAAAGTTAGTGCATTCTGTCCCGGAGTAATTAGGATGGATTTCTTGTTATAAAAAAGATTCTAGGTAATTAAATACATTGTTTTTTTAAGGCTAAGGGTTAAAATTTGTATATAATCAGTACAGGTGTATTCTAAGGTGAAGGGTTTATTTCTTATATTATGACAGTTTTCTACACAAAAAATTATTCTCATAGAAATAATCTTTACTATTAGACTCTAATTAATAAGTATTGCTAATGCGCATGATCATAAATTTTTCATTTTCACTAATAATGTTTGATTATCCAACCATAATATAATTCAAAATCATTGTTTATTTACCTATGAAGTGTGATCGTTCGTTTTTTGGCTTGGAATTAGTGTTGGGAAAAACCGATGATTTTAATAATCGAGTACTTGATACTCGAGCGATTTTAATAATCGAGTGAATCGCTCGAATGAATCGCATGAAATTCCAATTCACCAAGCGATGACGTCACCGACTGCTCGACCGGCAGCCTAGTCGTTCACATGTGATCAGGTAGGGTATTTAGCAGGTACGTAACTAAGGGCGGGCACAGCTTTAGTTAAAAAATTGTAGTAGCCACCAAAAAAATTCCGGAAATTTATTTATTTGTGAATAATGAATTTTTACCACGTGTCTCGATACCAAACAAAAAAACTGCAAAAAATCACCAAAATATGTATTTATTGTTCGGGTTTATTCTTGTGCTTTTTTAAAACAAAAAGTATTACCCAGAGTTATTTTTCTTCACATCTTTCTCAATCTACGAGCATAAAATAAGTAGATATTTAAAATGGCTTGTCAAATTCTTCCACTATAAATTATCAGGTGCCCACTATGTGCCCTTCAAAAATGTAGGCTTAGTTACGCGACTGGCAAAAATAAGAAAATAGGTGATTATTTTTTTAAATTCATGTTTATAGTTACCTAAAACCTAAAAGTTCCTATTTAAATTTAAGAATGTTTACTTTTGGTTACCAAAAAATTTGTCGATACCTATGTTTTGTTAACTATTTTGCTCGTTTTCTTATTTTCCATTAACATTTTCTATAATCTATGTTATTTTTAAAAAGTTTCCTTAAGTTTAATAATTAAAAGTTCCTGTTTAGATTTAAAAATGTTTACTATAAGATTACCAATGAATTTTTTTATATATTTTGTTAACCATTTTGTTCGTTTTGTTATTTTTATTTACAATTTCTATTATTCTGTTATTTTTGAGAAGTTTTCTCGAGTTTATAGTAAATAACAATTTTAAAATTATATCCTTTAATTTTTTAATATTTACAATCGGAGACCTAAACTACGCCGCTGGATAGCCAGTTAAAACACAACTTTACAAAACCCATGTCGCGATGACTCCGCTAAGGGATTTGGCATACTTTTTTCTATGCACCTTCTCGTTTATGTGCCTTTAAGAAAGACGTATGTCATGGAGCTGCTCAGCGTCAAACTCGAACGTCGCCAATCGGATGGCGCGGCGCGTAGACCGAAGGTCGTATATCAAGTGACAGGCGATATTTTTCTGTTTTTCGCCTGAATTTATAACTAGAGTATTTCCGCCGGCGTAAAGCGAAGCTCGGGTTTCGAGTGAAAGATAATAAGTGACGAGCGACGGTTTTCGCCTGAATAGATAACTCGAGCGGTTTTTTGAATAATCGAGCGATGTCGGTTATTTCAATAATCGAGTGATCAAGCGGTTTCTCGCTCGAGCGATCACAACACTATTTGGAATGCTAAAATTTAACATTTAGGAGGTTGTATTTTATTTAACAATTGTTTAAAGCACATAATTTTTATATTATTCTTTTAGATAATATTATTCTGTAAAAGATATGAATACAGTCAATGTTCCTTAATTGAATTTTAGTCACATTCTGCAGGTGAGAATTATAAATTTATAAAAATCATCAAGGTTTTGGTGTTTTTAGTACTTTTCGCACCTTTTCAAATTTATATGTCTGGCCTTGCAAGAATTGAAATTTTTTACATTATTAGGACAGTTCTGAAACGTGGAGAGTATCTAAAGTAGTTACTGTTCATTTATATTTTGAACGTACACCAAATAACAAAGAATAAGTTCGAGAATGTTGTTGGAACATACCAAAAATTTTAAATGCACTACCTCAATTAATTATGGAATATTCAAAAATGCACAGCAAAATTAATTAGCTGTTATTTCGTTAATAATGAATCAATTTGGAGAATTTTTTTTGTATGATCAAACACAAACACTATAGGAAAAATCCTCTCTGGGAGTGGTGCGTGTGCGCAAAAAGCGATTCACGTTGGTTTTGAATCGTTGGAAATTATATTCGTTGGGAAGGTCGTTCCATAAGGATCAAGTCCTCCATATGAATGAGTTCTTAAATAATGAAGTTCGAGGGGTACTAAGCTTAACCACATATGGATGGGCGGCAGTGGTTCGTCGTGTATTTCTGTTATTCGCCGCTCTGGGCGGAATTAAGAGGGCAAGGTCAGCCGAGCACTTTCCATGAAAATATCTGTAAAAGAGTGACAAATCCCCAACCTGTCTTCGATGTTCGATGCTGTCGAGGCTCTTCGTCAATTCGTGGTGTCCGATTACACGAATGGCCCTCCTTTCGATGGAATCCATTAGCAGAAGGGTATGTTTGGGTGCAGAGCTCCACACATGAGAGCTGTACTCTAGTAATGGTCGAATCTGGGCTTTGTATAGTGTCAATATGAGATTATTTTTATTAACCGATAGAAAACAGATCCTAGAGTTTAGGGTTTGTGTGTTGACACCTATAATTGTACGAAGTAGCACGTAAAATATAGATTCATGTAAATTTCCTGAAATTTAAATATGGCATACATAAAAATTGAACAAAATATATAAAATATATATTATGAGGATTAGGCACTGGCCCAAAAGTCGCCATGCCTCTCGAGGTAACAAAAATCACCATTTCTTCTAAATACATTATACTATCGTAAAGTGTTTGTTACCAAAAAAAAAACATTATTGAGTTTTCGACTTTTTGTTTCTAACATGTAAAATTACCTCTCAAGGTATCCTGATGTATTATCTGAACACCCTGTATAAGTTTTAAGCCATTGTCGTATTGCAATAACCTTCAACCTTGTATTCAAAAATTAACAAAAACTTTTAATCAGGGCCGGAATTAGGAGCCGCGAACCCCTAGACTGACCCTGTGGCGCCGGCCTTACTGTGAAATTACACGATGAAGTGGAAAAAAGGGCAACAACAACTGAATAGTAATTATTGTATGAACAAAACTGAATGAAAATAAATGGTCAACAAAATTCTCGTATCGTAGTAATAGAGTAAGTGAACACAACGGAGGACGGACCTTTTTGAGATACGGGCCACCCTTTGTGTTACGGGCCCCTAGGCTGCAGTCTATGTAGACTATGCGCAAAGCCCCCCCTGCTTTTACTTCAAAGATAAGCAGCACATCTTTTATGTCCAAAAAACTGCAGGAAAACACACAAGTAGAAAATGAAACTGATTTTAAATTGGTTCTCATCAAATTATCATCACAATAAAAACAATGGCATGCTAAACTTCCATAAGATAACATCAAATTAGTAGCCGTCTTATATCTCTGCAAAAATCAAGAGGGGCCACTTAAATATCACATTAGTAAATCCAAAATTAAATTATATTAGAGCTAAGAATAAATGAACCATTCAACTTCAATGGTTCCCGTCATTTTTAAAAGCCGCTTCCAAGATGATAATTGCACGGAACTTAGGCGCATTGAACAAACAAAACATAATATTAAAACAAATTTTACTAATTTACATATAATTAGGTAGGCTTATTTAAAGTGGATAAAGGTTTGTAATTTATGTTCATACGTTTAAACGATTTACGGAGTTTTCTCTAAAAAGGGTAACATTACAGAACCGGATATAGTCATGGCCGGACACGCTATCCCACTGGCTTCAGCTATTAATTTGCTGGGCGTCAATCTGGGGCGAAATATGTCTTGGCATAACCACGTTGTGGCAATCGCCAAGATAGCTTCTCAGAAACTTGGTGTACTCTTCCGAACCCAATGTTGTACACACCTCAACAAGTTTTGACACTATACAAAACCCAGATTCGACCATCACTAGAGTACTGCTCTGATATCTGAAGCTCTGCACCAGAACATACTCTTCGACTACTGGATTCCATCGAAAGGAGGGCTATTCGTCTGATTGGAGACCTCGAGCTGACGAGGAACCTTGACAGCCTAGAACATCGAAGTCAGGTTGGGGATTTGACTGTCTTTTCCAGATATTTTCTTGGAAAGTGCTCGGCTGACATTGTCCTCTTAGTTCCGCCTAGAGCGGGGCGAATAGCATAAATACACGACGAACCATCTATATGTGGTTAAGCTTAGTACTCCTCGAACTCCATTATTTAAGAATTCCTTGTCAAGGATGACTTCATCCTTATGGAACGATCTTCCCGAGGTCGTTTTTCCCAACGAATATAATCTCCAACGATTCAAACTCAACGTGAATCGCTTATTGCGCACACGCACCACTAATGTCTTAAAGGATTTTTCCTAGTACTTGTGTTTGATCATGAAAAAAAAAAAACAAAAAACAAAAGAGAGAGAATAAGGGGGGCTAGAAAGGAGCAGGTAAGTTGAGGAAATTTTTAATGTTAAATTGATCAAATTTCTTAAAACGATTTTTAATTCGAAAATTTAATTGCACTGTAGTGCACGCGGAATTAACGGTTCACATAAATTAAGTTTTCAACTAATCACTTCCCAGTTTTACTGTATAATTTTTCAAAGATCGAATCAATCGAAAATAAAAAATTAAAATTTATCATTCGCATCTTAATTGATATCTGCAATATTAAATGAGTAATTTATATAGGTTGCATATAAAATAGTATTATAGCAGTGATAACGGTACCAAAATATTAATGAGTACTGTTGTAATTGAAGCTCAATATTTCCTAAATGGTATAATTTAAGAGGCAGAGAAGATCAGTACAATTTCTTAAAATTTAGCCATTTAAGGAGACAGCGAGGCAATGCTGGTATTTGGGTACAATTGTATCAAATATGGTACATTTGGTCAATTTTGGAACAAAATTAATCCTCTAAAATTGCATTTTAAGAAAGTCATTGTTGTGCGTAGTTTTATTTATTCGGAATGTTTATGTCAAATATCAAAGAAAACCTTCATTTGTAGTCTAAAAATATATTCAAAACTTGACGTAGTAACTAAATTTAACAAAAAAGATATTATACTCATTGTTATTTTGTATCTTAATTAGTGTTGTGATCGCTCGAGCGAAAAACCGATTGATTACTCGATTATTGAAATAACCGACATCTTACGATTATTGAAAAAACCGCTCGAGTTATCTATTCAGGCAGAAACCGTCACTCGTCACTTATTATGTTTCACTCAATTCCCAAGATTCGCTTGACGCCGACCGTAATGTACCGCTGTAGTGTGATCGAGTTAAAAAACTGCTCGTATATTCGAACAGTTTTTCGCTCGATAGAAAATACTATAAATTCAGGAGAAAAACCGAAAAATATCGCGTCACTTGATACCCGACCTTCGTTCTACGCGTCGCGCGATCCGAAATATGCCGATTGGCGACGTTCGAGTTTGACGCTGAGCAGATAACATGACACACGTCTTTCTTAAAGGTGCATATAAAAAAGTATGCCAAATCCCTTAGCGGAGTTTTGTTTTAACTGGCTAGCCAGTGGCGTAGTTTAGGTCTCCGATTGTAAATATTAAACAATTAAAGGATATAATTTTACTGTAAACTCGAGAAAACTTCTCAAAAATAACATAATAATAGAAATTGTTAATGAAAAATAATAAAACGAACAAAATGGTTAACAAAATATAGGGAAAAATTGGTTGGTAACATTTTTAAATCTAAACAGGAACTTTTTATTATTAAACTCAAGAAGACTTCTTAAAAACAACATACATTATAGAAAATGTTAATGGAAAATAAGAAAACGAGCAAAATAGTTAACAAAACATAGGTATCGACAAAATTTTTTGGTCACCACAAGTAAATATTCTTAAATTTATTCAGGAACTTTTAGGTAACTATAAACATAAATTTAAAAAAATAATCCCCTATTTTCTTATTTTGCCAATCGCGTAACTAAGCCTAAATTTTTGAAGGACACACAGTGGGCATCTGATAATTTAAAGGACAAGCCATTTCAAATAGCTACTTATTTTATGCTCGTATATTGAGAAAGATGTGAAGAAAAATAACTCTTGGTAATACTTTTTGTTTTAAAAAAGCACAAGAATAAACCCGAACAATAAATACATATTTGGGTGATTTTTTTGGAGTTTTTTTGTTTGATATTGTGACACGTGTTAAAAATTTATTATTCACAAATAAATACATTTCTGGAATGTTTTTGGTGGCTACTACAATTTTTTAGCTAAACCTGTGCCCGCCCGTAGTTACCTGCCTGCCAAATACCCTACCTGATCACATGTAAACGGCTAGGCTGCCGGTCGAGCAGTCGGTGACGTCATCGCTTGGTGAATTGGAATTTCAAGCGATTCACTCGATTATTAAAATCGCTCGAGTATCAAGTACTCGATTATTAAAATCATCGGTTTTTGCCAACACTAATCTTAATTAATGATTTTTTTTTATCTATTATGAGCTTTTTCAGATTGTTCTTTTTTAACTTATAATTTTATTGGTACATATTCTTACTACTTTTTGGTACAATAACAAAATTGTAAATTGAAGCCGGCCTTATCCCGGATTAAAATTAAAGGTATTTAAGTAGATTTTTCGGTGACCCTTAAGTTTGGTTATTTTGGATTATTTTTAAACAGGTGGTAATAATTTACTTATTAACGGTTCCTATTTAAACTGTCATCATGCTTCTTCATTAATAAATCTTTGTTGGCATACAGAATTGCGATAATTTCCATTGAGGTTAAATATAATTCCTTTTTCTAGAACTTCAAGCACCATTTCAAACAAAATAACTTTTCTTTAGGAGTTTTAATGTCGTAAAATGAATAAACCGACGGGTGTTATATGTGAGTGTCAATACACGTCGACGAGTTGATCTGTAGCTACGAAAGAAATGCGGATAAAAAAATGTATGCGGTTAACAATGTTGAGACATATATTCAATTTTAATTTAATAATCTCGTATCAAGAAAACCTAAAATTACATTTACGGATTTAAAATAAATTTTAATAGGTATACAGGGTGTTATGGAAATCACGTATTATATTTAATTGGGTGACTCCTGGGGTGTCCTAGAGAAGCGGTACATATATTTTTTTTTAAATCGAACGTTTAAAAAGTGGGGTAATTCACCCCTAAACCCACACACAACTCCTCGGCACATTCATATATGAAAATATTACATTGCCCAGCTGATTAATCAACAGATGTTCAAGCACAATGTTGCCAAAATGTTTAAAAGTGTAAAACTTTACTTTCTTATAAAAATAAATATTTAACTTACTTAGAAAGTAAATCCAGGACGCGATTAAGGAATCCAGGGCACATACACTTTCAGTTCTTTTTCCTATACGGATTTAAAATAATATATATATAGGAAAAACTTTATGCTCATCACGTGTCCTGATGATAGTGTGGGAGTGCATAATAAGCTTATCACTAAACCTCAACACTAACGCATAATTACACTTTACAATAACACACATAGAACAAGAGCACTTAATCATTTCGCAATAGAAATAATAAAAACGCTAATTTCTGTGGGCCATTAACCCCCTACCCGATTTGAATACTTTTTTTTGCATTGTACGTTGGTTCCTTGACAATGTCATAGTTTTCGCTGTTTATGATAAAAATTTAATTTTCGATTTATACTGGGTGTACTAAAAATGCTATGTTTTTTTCCGAAAATTCGCATCACCGCATTAGCAACCGAAACACTTTGCAGTTGACAGTAAACGGTAGGTCCATCTTTCCCCAACATATTCTTTTTTGGTTTACTTCATTATCTCTGTTATTAAAGGAGATACACCGTTTTATAGCGTAACATGTTTTTATAGACTTTAATATTCAACACATTCATTGTTAAATGTTTTCAAGTAAACTATGGACTTTTTCTTCACATTGCAAGCGATGTGTCAGCATATGTTGTGTTTTAAAGTTACACAGGTCAAATAAAATTCGCCATACTGATAAAAACTGTTCGAAAACGGCTTATTAAACGTTCGTTTCGTATGCCCAGTTGCCCGACGAGTATTTTAATCTTGAAGCCTACTTGAAAACATTTAACAATGAATGTGTTGAATATTTGAAGTCTATAAAAACATGTTACGCTATAAAACGGTGAATCTCCTTTAATAACAGAGATAATGAAGTAAACCAAAAAAGAAAATGCTTGGGAAAGATGGACCTACCGTTTAATGTCAACTGCAATATGCTTCGGTTGCTAATATACTCCACAGGGTGATACGAATTTTCGGAAAAAAACATAGCATTTTTAGTAAACCCAGTATAAATCGAAAATTAAATTTTTATCATAAGCAGCGAAAACGATGACATTGTCAAGGAACCTACAATGCAAAAAAAATCATTCAAATCGGATTATAAATTCAGAAAAAAAATAGCTTAAAAAATATGGGAAATTTATGATGTTGCGTTAATTTTGTCCAGGAATTTATTTAAATTCACACTTAAGCAAAAGCTAAAAAAGGACTTTAATACGAGAAAAATTGAAAAAGCATCATTAATCAATTAATCATGTATGTAGCTGTTTTTTTCCAAATTGAGAAATTTCCATCTTGTAAAAAGTAATTTTTTTAAATCTTGATCAAAAATAGTTACCTACATACCATCAAACATAAAATGCAATTACTGAAGAACCGAACTATATAGTACGATGATGGTGGCATAGGTAGTACCTTACCCTCAACAAAAGGAAATAAATCTTTCGTGTCAAAAAACTCCAATCTAAACATAACCCCGGAAATGCCGAAGAAATAAAACCAAAATTAAATGGATTTAACCTTCGTTCTTCTTAATGAATCTGTATTTTATCAAGGTTGGATTCGGGGCGGTCCTTATGTCAAAAAATCAGGAACCGGGCGTACATTTTTCAAACGACAGTGGCCCATTTCATCGGTGTTTTCGCAAAGCAAAAGGCATCAAGCAGGTGATCCAATTAACGGTACCTGTAGTTAAGAATCACCTGTAAAGCAGGCTCACACGCGCTCAACATCCAAAATTCCTCTGTCGATGTCCGCCGCTTATTTTTGCCAAAACTGAATTAATTTATTGACCCTTCCGTAAGATATGCAAGTTTAAAAGGCCAGTTTGATGGGTATTCATATTTTATAATGCCATCTGCATCGGGTGTCCCCTTTTTTTGTTTGCATTGATTGTTGTTTCCGTATTCGACATTTCGAGGTTGTCGATCTAACTGCCCCCAATGAACTGTAAATTATGAATAATTTTCCGGAACGTCGCTTTACTTTTTATTTCGTTTCTTTGTTTTAATTTAAATTTAAATTAATTAGTATTTACGTTTTTGATAAATGGGCGGACTTTTGATTATTAGATTTATTACCGTTTCATCGAGTCAGTTTTCGTCGACTTCTTTCAAGTCAAAAAAATCACGTTGACAATTTTTGGAAATATTTGTTATCAATTTCTGCTAAGAATACGTCAACGAAGGATTCCCACAGTCTTCTGTGCTAGACAACATCTCGTTACTAACCCAAAGTACACAGACAGGAGAAAGTGAAGGAACAAAAAATGTTTTTACAGTAAGCTCGTCTAGTCGGCGCAACAGACTTAAAGCACGTGTGGCTTAGATCGAAAGCAGCTGGTGCTTTCTGGCGCTTCGGACACAGCCGACTCGATACATTATTAATGTTTATTAGCCAAAAGTAAAAGTGTTTTGTTTGAAGCCCGCCATAGTCGTTAGATAAAGTTTTTTGTGTGAATGAAGAACTTTTGTTCTCCATTTCCTTTGATTTTTTTTTTATTTTGGACTGGTGCTGAGATAGTGGTCGATTTATTATTTTTTTGACGTCTGGATGATAATTGGACGAAGAATGAGCGAGTGTATCAATGCTGGACAAATATATAGATAATGTCAAATATAAAGCAACTTAGGTTGACGATTGGGGTAAAAATGACTTTTCGACTTATCGTTGGTCCAGGAGTCACCCATTAAAATGACATATGAATGTACATATGGTTACGTATACAGTGAGTCCCAGAAGAAATGTCTAAATTCATTTAAAATTCAGCGGTAAGTTTTTTCAAAAAACGCTCGTACCCGTCGATTTTGATTTTTTAATTTTTTTTTGTGGTAATTTCATGTATACAGGGTAGCTCAAAAATAAGTTACGACCATCAACTTTTTCAAATGAAAACATATATTTTTTATTTCATTTTTGAATTTTGCATTGAATTCTAAGCATGTTTCATGTACCATGTCCTATACATAAACTCAACAGTTATTGAAAAAATTAGGATTGAACATATCATTTAGGGAATCCAACGATCTATCTAATCTTCTGGCAATATGGCATTTTGGGCTCCATAATAAGTAAGAGTGTACTGTCTCACTGTCACCGTTTATTTCCATAGAAACTGTATGACAATTTTATTTCAAATAAGTATAATTATTGTCAAGCGTAGTTTCAAAGTTGCGGTTTTCACAATAATGGTGAAGTTAACGGAACGGGAAAAAAATTGAAATTCTATGCATGTTTGGGTTTGATCATAAAACACGTACTCAAATAGAAACAGCCCAATTATTTAATGAAATCCATCCTGATCGTCCTCCCATATGTCAAAAGATGGTGAGTAGAATAGAGGCTAAGTTTAGAGAATTCGGTCATGTTAGAGATTTGCCTAAATCTGGTCGTCCTACTCGAGATAAAAATGAACAACTTGACGTTTTGCTTTCCTTGGAAGAAAATCAATGTACTCCCCTGTCGCACATTGGGGCCGATTTACACATGCCGAAATCTGTTATTCACCAAGTAGTTCAAAAGCACAAATATCACCCATACAAAGTTATTCCAGTGCATGAGTTATTTGAAGATGATTTCGATAGGCGAAGTGAGTTTTGCGGACGCATGCAAAATATGTGCAATCTAGATAATAATTTAGTAAAAAATATTATTTTTTCTAATGAAGCTACGTTCTATTTGAATGGTAATTGTAATTGTTGATATTGGGAAACAGAAAATCCGCATTGGATGATAGAGGTTCACAGCCAGTACCCTAAGAAAATAAATGTTTGGTGTGGAATCGTACGCGAAAGAGTAATTGGTCCATTTTTCTTTGAACAGTCTTTAACTGGACAAGTATATCTCGAATTTCTCCAACTAGAATTAATTCCAGCATTAGTGGCTTTATTTACGAATCCATTGGATCCAGACTCCCCTGACGAAGAACTGATATTCCAACAAGATGGTGCTCCTCCGCACTATGCGGCCACTGTGCGCACATTTTTGGATGAAACCTTTCCCAATGGGTGGATTTTTTTTTGTGGGGTTACCTCAAATCAAAAGTATTTGTTAACAGGCCAAACAATATGCAGGAGTTGAAAGAAAGGATCCGAAGAGAAGTGCGTGTCATAACTCCAGAAATGGTTGGAAACGTGCAAAGAGAGTTTATTGATGGTCTTGGATATTGTCAAGCCGTAAATGGCGCACATTTTCAACATTTAATTTGATTTTGTTGTGTTTTTTTTTTAATAAACAGGTCTTACTTATAGATATGTTCAATCCTAATTTGTTCAATAACTGTTGAGTATATGTATAGGACATGGTACATGAAACATGCTTAGAATTCAATGCAAAATTCAAAAATGAAATAAAAAATATATGTTTTCATTTGAAAAAATGAAGTTGATGGTCGTAACTTATTTTTGAGCTACCCTGTATACATGAAACTACCACAAAAAAAAATTAAAAAATCAAAATCGACGGGTACGAGGGTTTTTTGAAAAAACTTACCGCTGAATTTTAAATGAATTTAGACATTTCTTCTGGGACTCACTGTATATGTACATATCAAAGGAATAACCTGTATATAGCTTCATCGCCGTATAAATTCTCCCTGAGAAAGTCCTTACATCCATTAAAATGGAGCAAAAACTCCAAATTTGCTATGACTGATATAACCTCATGAAAATATAGGTAATGAATTTCAAGCACCTAATATGAAAATCATGCAACAAGCACCTTCCACAGGCCCCGGCAAATGACATTTTTTCAAAAACACTAATAAAAATGTACTCTGGCTCTCCCTTTTTATACATCCTTATTTCCTTCGTAATTAAATTCAATAGCCAAATATACGTTGCATATGCGGCCTGCGTATCGAGGTACACGTACCACCGTGGACTCGTGTCCGCCGACCAATCAGAACGCGCGAACGGGCAACCTGGTGTTTTGTAAAAACCACCTGCCGCCGATGAGCGCTTTTACCACCATCACAATCGAAAATATACCCGAAAATTCTATGAAATTACTTTTGCGTACCGCGTTCTGGGCGTTTTTATCTTTTTTTTATAAATATATTTTAACCATCATGGTCTTTTCAAATTTGCTAAGAGGAAGTACGCAATAAAATTCTTTTGCAGATTTGCCCTACGGAAATATTTAGGTTTTTATTACGCAACAAATATTGCAGAACGTCTTTTTACCAAATTTACATATTTGTTAATGGGACCTCGAAATGATTTACCGGGGCGGGGTGGGTCCTTGCTTGGTTCCTCAGGAAAGTGGTTGTAACTGTATGTTTAGAAATTATGTCCGTTTCGAACCCTTGTCCCTATCGAACTTGAACATGACTGTTGGAGGTAGTATTCGTTGAGAAACATGACGCCAGGGAGGCCGTTCCCGGTTTCATAAGAATGGCGTCCTCCAGGTGAATGAGTTCTTAAACAATGAAGTTTCAGGAGCATTGAGCTAAATCACATATAGATGGTTCATCGCATATATATGCTATTAATCGCTCTAGGTGGAATTACGCGTTAATGTCAGTCGAACATTCGCCATTTAAATATCCTATAAAAGCGAGTAAAATCACCAATATGTTTTTGATGTCTTTGAGTTCTTGGTTAGCTCGTAGTCTCCGAGCAGACAAATGGCTCTCGTTTCTGGAATCCAGCAGCCGAAGAGCATGTTTCAGTGCAGAACGTCATGCATGAGATCAGTATTCTAGTGATGGGATTTGTAGAGAGTCAAAAGTTGTTGAGGTGTATGCAACTTTTTGGTCTGGAAGAGTACACCAAGTTTCTGCGAAGCTGCCCTTGCGATTGTCACAACAACGTGGATATACCCGGACATGTTTCCTCCCAGATGGCCCAGCAAATTAATATACGAAGCCAGTGAAATAAAAGTTAAGTATCTCTTAACCGAATCTTATGTCGATAAAGATTCCACTAAACGAAGAAATAAAAATATAGAGGCTGTTGATGTGAGTATGTTACAAACTGATAGAATACATGAAAAACAAGAAAGCTCATATCAACATTGGTCCGGAAACGCTTTCTTAAGCCTTTGAAGATGGCTTCCATAAACTAGTTTTTGGACATAAATTATCGTTAGTAAGTTCTATCTATCGTCTATTTTATCCTACTAGAAAATAGTAACAGTTTAACCAGGGGTTTGCGAATCATGGGGGCAATTGAGTAAATTTCATTCATCTAAAGCTTTTTGCCGTTGTGACATCTCATTATAATTTTTATATGCCTTTTACATACAAAGAGTATCTATAAGTCGTTAAATGTCATCGTTTCTTCGGAAATTGGCTAAAAACAAGCTAAAATACAGAAACCAATTTAACTATGTATTGTCCTGAATTTAATTTCAGTTCAGTGTAAAAACAGAACATTTTAATGAGAAAGACATCTTCGATTTCGTAGACCTATGTTATTAATATACGTCAGACATCGTTAGATATTTGTCGATATAAATCCAGCTAATTAATAGCACACATATCATATAATCTTAAAAAGATAACAATAAGTATAATAAAATCCAATTAAAATTGTACTTGAGCCATAAAATAACCTCTTTAGAAGAAAATTTGCTCGCAATATCTACCCACGGCTCATTAAAATATCTACTTAAACAGACGTAAAGACGTTTAAAAAGGCGACACTTTTTCGACGCAAAAATTTACATAGGATATGTTCTCACATAAATTCATCAACTGGTCAGTGGTGAAAGATACATGGAATCTGTTGGCACTATGTTTTAAAACGTTTTATTTGTGCACGTCAAGTTGTCACCGTGGATTTTCAGTCTTCTCTCCAGAGACATTTCAATAATATGTAATTCGATGGAGCTATTACATTCAATCGTCATTTTGAGATTGTCACTGTTCTACGAGGGATATTTTCGGTTCCACAAGAGTATATTCGCATACAAAATAGTTAATTATTTAGCCGATCGTCTTTTATTTAAATCTGCTTCTGTTGATGGATGTATCCTCTGTATTTATGCCAAGTTTTGGGCACATTAAAATCAGTTTGTTTTAATCTAATTTACGAATAATAGATGGGAGATTTTGGTTCCTATCTAGATTGAGTTATGGCTGAAATAATATTATTTCATTGTGGTTGAATGGCATATACCTTCTGGCTGCTCCAAACTCAAAGAGCTAAAGTTATTTTTTAAATAGTCCACCGTCAAACTATTCATTTTAACTTAATAAATATATAATATTAAAATATTAAAACATACACGCTCGAATTTCTAACTAGATGTACGAACAGACAACGGCGCGGCGCACACTAAAATTGTGTGCCTTTCCCATGTTAAATCGCCATAGCCCCGCTATCCCCCGCACAAACCCGAACAAACCCGCCACCTGTTACTACAGAGAAACTGCATTATGCCCCTCCTACTTAATCGCACATGCGAGCAAGTCGTGTCATAATCGTCATTAACCTCGACCGAGGCACGGTTGCCGGATCGGGAGCCTATAATATATAGTTTGGCTGACGGTACGATAAATTATTAGGGAGGGTCTGCGTATAAGATTGGTAGGAATATTCTTAAAACTACCATAATCATGTTGGTACATACAAGGTGTCAACTTATATAATATTAATAATAAGGGTTTGTTATAGTTTGAGTAGTAGAGTTAAATCTTCGTTTAAAAAGAAATTCCATTAGGAAATGTTCGTTAGAATTACGTTTTTCTTCATAGTTCAAGATGTAAAAAAAATTATTTTTGTATACAGTGGGGTCAATATCATTTTGTAATGTGTAGAAGTTGGGCACTTTCACGTTGAATAGAAACTCTTTAAATAAAATGCTAGTTTCATAATTACTACTTAGAATTTATGTTTCAAAAGGAAACAAAAATCATATTAACCTCATCAAAAAAATTTTTTTTGTTAAATCTTGAGTTGTGACGAGAAATTACATGTTTCTGAGTTAAGTTCAGGTAGTTTAGTCTTAGGTAAGATCAATATATTTTAAAATTTGTACCTCCCTATATACAAAAATTAAATTTTTTAAGGAAGTCTTAATTTTTTGATAAGGAAATTTTTTTATAACGCCCCCCCCCCCCCTCCCCCCTTGACGGACGTCCCTAGAAATCGTGCTAACTCTAAACCTTAAGCTGAAAAAAGGTACTCTTGATCAATGTCGATAAAATGAACTATTTTCGAATAAAAAATGTATATGAACTTCTCCTATTATTTTTAAGTGTTCTGTCTGAATCCGGGAGATTGCCCACATATTCTGGGACACCCTGTATAATATGCACTGATGCTTCACCTTCTGAGAAATAACATCGCCAGGTCTAAAATAAAACCTAAGAACGATATCTGTTACAGAGACGTCAATTAGTAAATGTATTGATTCGATATTGAGAACCTGCTATATCAAGGTACTTAAAAATGGCCCAACTAATTTACATTTACCATAATGCTAAGGAAAATTTACATTGCCAATTATAAATCAAGTCCGCTAAAAATCTACTTAAGGAATTAACTTCAATTATTTTCCAAAATGAGTAAAGATATAAATGTCACAGAGCTAACTTACAGTTAATTAAGAAATTCAGCCTAAATATTATGCAAATGGTGAAGAAAGTGTTCCTGCTCCAATTTTAACATCTTTAATATAAACTTGTTACCGTAATCTGTCAGTATAAAAAATCTTGGTCATGTATCATTTTTCCGTAAAAACTTCATATGTACGATAAATCGGCTCGATTTCAGTACTTCTACACTTTAAAGCAAGTGCGAACCATAAATTTAACTTATCAGTTATCAGTAATTACAATTTTCTTACAGGGTGGGCTAACAAAAAGGTTCAAATATAAAGATTGTAATATTGATGGATCGTTCAAAAATAATGAAATTCATTTCACAAGATCCGCTTCAACCTTGTTTTATTACAAACAATACTTACTCGGAATTGTTGCATTGTCACTGTAAGGGAAAGGTAAGTTATTTATTACACTTACATGTTTCTTAACGTTTATTTATAGAAAATCCTAAAAATGTAATATAATACAGAACTTGGTTGACTTATAGTTGTTTTTTCTGAAAATAAATTTGAAACTCTTAACCTCCTTACTTATGTCAACCCTGTATATAAGGAAAATTATTTATATACACCGTGTCCAAGATAAGGAGGGCCAGTACAAGGGATCTCGATGCCGTTTAGAAATTTTTAAAATTCCGAGTAGTTCCGGAGATATCCGTAAAAAACGAAATTCTGAAAAATCGTTTTTTTTTTAGTGGGATTTTTTGAGATCGAATTCTAAAGTAAATGGCACTTTTACATTGCCACTTTTTCCGCTCTATCAAAGAGCGTAATTGTTTTGTAATCCGACGAGTCGTCTTCGAAGGGCCATTATCAACTTTGAGAGAGAAATTGAGAACTTCTTTTCTTCCGAACGCAGCGATGTATGACACATTGTGGTTTAATGGCGTTTCGAGGGTTTTTTGAACAACATCAGGAAATTTTGGGATACGGTCCTGTATTTCTCCTAATTTTATAAATAATATCTCATAAGCAAGCTCTAAATTTTTACTTATGTTGGACTAGTTCAATAAATAACAAATAATTTAATAATAAACCACAAATAAGTGAAGAAAAAAAACATACCAGAACAGAAATAAAACAAATAATGAAAAAAATAAGGAACTACATAATCAGGTGTTCTGAAACACCATGGCCAGTACTGGCGCCTGATATGACATCGTTAGATTTTTTCCTATATCGGGGTATATCGAAAATTATGTTTATAAACACAACTTCGATACAATAGACGAACTTAGGAGGTTGGTGATTGAAGCCTTTCAAAGTATTACGCCAGAAATGTTGTCAAATGTTTTAGAATCGACAGTTGTTGTTTATTATTTTATGATTTTTTTTCACTTATTTGTGGTTTATTATTAAATTATTTGTTATTTATTGAACTAGTTCAACATAAGCAAAAACTTAGAGCTTACTTATGATATATGTATTATATGATATATATTGCATTCGGAAGAAAAAAAGCTCTCAAATTCATATATCAGGAAAACAGGACCGTATTTAAAAAAAGAAAGTTGATAATGGCCCTTCGAAGGTGACTCGTCGGATTACAAAACAATTAACACTGTTAGATAGAGCGGAAAAAGTGGCAATATAAAGGTGCAATTTACTTTAGAATTCGATCTCAAAAAAACCCAGGAAAAAAATTAAACGATTTTTTAGAATTTCGATTTTTTCCGGATATCTCCGGAACTAATGGGAATTTTGAAACGTTCCAAACGTCATATTATTAGGCACGTAAATGCGCAACTTTACCTCCATTTAACCGACTTCGTATCTCTTACGGTGGACATGAAGGATCCAAAAAAAAGCGACCCCTTCCACAATTAAATTTACATGTCTTACCGATTTTTAATATCATTGACTGAAGGGTGGGAAATTTTCAAATTAGTACCCGGTACGCAATGTAGTATATTATACAATCAAACTATTTAGAACTGGCCAAAATTTTAAAAAAACGTGAAGTGCCCACCCGGTTTCTTAAAATCGACATTAAACTTTAAAGATAAAATAAATATCGTGATAAATCTCGTTTCGATTTAAAGATCACAAGAAAGTTATTACTATTAATATTTTCATAATTCTTTTGCGAGACCAGTTGATCTTAATTGGATCAAAATACCACAGTACAAAAATTTAATTATGTCCAAGTTGTAATCTTTTTGCTGCTATATTAATTTAACGAAGTTATTTTTTGTGCTCTATATCTCTATAGGGATGAGCTAATAAGAACTTGTTGTAGAATGACCAGCGAGGACGAGAGCACTAGATATTCGCACAACTGCATTAATGAGTTGCATGATCGATAGCTGCGTCGAAGTGGATAGCAATAAATTCGCTGTGCAACTTCTTATGGCGGCGACTGACTTGTAACTAAACGTTGTAATGTAACATGTTACACATCGAGCATTACACTTAGCGAATACAGAAAGCTGCTCCATCGGATTGTCGGTTTTTTCTCGAATCCGTGGTGCGTGTGCGCAAAAAGGGATTCACGTTGGTTTTGAATCGCTGCAGGTTATATTCGTTTGGAAATACGACCTCGGGAAGGTCGTTCCATAAGAATGAAGTCCTCCAGATAAAAGAATTCTTAAATAACGAAGTTTGAAGAGTACTAAGCTTAACCACATATGGACGGGCGGCAGTGGTTCGTTGTGTATTTCTGCTATTCGCCGCTATGGGCGGAATTTAGAGGGCAAGGTCAGCCGAGCACTTACCATGAAAATGTCTGTAAAAGAGAGTCAAATCCCCATCCTTTCTTCGATGTTCTAGGCTGTCGAGGTTCTTCGTCAGCTCGTGGTCTCCAATCAGACCAATGGCCCTCCCTTCGATGGAATCAAGTAGCCGAAGAGTATGTTTGGGTACAGAGGTCCAGACATGAGAGCAGTACTCTAGTGATGGTCGAATCTGGGCTTTGTATAGTGTCAAAAGTTGTTGAGGTATGTACAACTTTCTGGTTCGGAAGAGTACACCAAATTTCTGAGAAGCTATCTTGGCGATTGCCACAACGTGGTTATGCCTAGACATATTTCCTCACAGATTGACGCCCAGCAAATTAATAGATGAAGCCAGTGGGATTGCGTGTCCGTAATGAATTTAATGTTAACCTTTTTAGAGAAAACTACTGCCTGGGTGTTTAGCATTCAATTCGACTTGGTTACTGCACCCCAAGCCAAAATTTCTTCCAGGTGTTTGTTGAGGCGTGATTCTTCATGCTGTCTGCGAAGATGTGCGTCGGCAGCCGATGTTTGTGCATTCAAAGAGAAAGATGAGATAAGTATGCTATCATCAGCAAAACTAAATATAGGAGTTTTCGTTTTCACTAGAAGGTCGTTAATGTAGAGTAAGAAGAGAGTGAGAGACAATATGGACCCTTGAGGAACACCGACATTAATAGTGAAGGTGTCTGAGAGAAATCCGTCATTAGCCTCTTGCAGAAAGCGGTCCTTAAGAAAGCTAGACAACCATGCGCAGAATCGACTGGGCATACCATAGGATCGCAGTTTACTAGAAGTCCCTCATGCCAAACACGATCACAGGCTTTAGAAATATCCAATGCAATGGTGACATAGGCTAGAAGATCTCCAGTTGATCTGGACTTCCGACAACAATATTGATGATCGCTGATAATGTTGAAGCATTTCAGGTACTTTAGAAGATGTTGGTTAAATGCTATGAAATATTTCTTGACGCAAAATTCCCACTACAATTTTTTAACTGAATTTAGAAAATGCCAAAAATTTATTTACGCTTTTATCTCCTAAAGAGGTGATGTGTATAATAATTACTTTAAAAACGGCATAGTTTTAAAATGAGGAAACGATATGACATGCTGAAATACATATTTTGCATCAATGACCGTTATTACTGTATTAACTATAAGTAGTCAGGTACGAAGTCTTTATATTTGTGTTCTAAAATTACAGGTCTCTGTTAAAAGTGAAATTTCCACACAGACAGTATATTATTACTTAATTACATTCTTACGTAGAAGTAGTGGCTCCTGTTAAGCTTTTATGTTTGCACGGGAAACTTTACTGCAAGAGCAGTAAATTACGATTAAAGCGCCATAATATGGAATTAAGAATGATCTGGGATCTAAATATTTTGTCGAACTAGATTTATATTTAGTAAATAAATAATTAATAATAAGTTATTTATCCCATCTATAGGTCCGTTCCAAAGGTATTGTAAACTACCATAATCCCATAACCCATTCATAAAACCCTTGGAAAGTGAAGCTGTGATTGTGTGATATGTTATTGAAAATCAGTAATGGGTGGAAGAGAGAACTACATATTTGTTGGCCGAATGGTAACAATGTTGAAGTCTGGTTATATCAGATGGTTGAATATTAAAACACAACCATACTTACCGATGAAAAGATAAATTCTTGTTCAAATGATCCACTCTTTTGCAAACTACACATGAATGCATCATGATTGTTGACAATAAAGCCGAAGGGAATCAGGGCTGATTCAAAAGTGCCGCCGATGAACTAACACCAGTATTTTGTAGACTTTTTAACTTATCCTAGAAACAAGGAATATTTCCATCGTGCTGGAAGACGGCGCGAGTCCACCCCATACCAAAGAAAGGTAAGAGAACCCTGCCTAGCAACTATCGACCAGTCGCATTGCTTTCAGTTATATCAAAAGTAATGAAGAAAGCTATTAACCAACATCTGGTTCAGTGCCTGGAAGGCTTCAACATTATCAGCGATCATCAATATGGTTTTCGGAAGTCCAGATTAACTGGAGATCTTCTAGCCTATGTCACCCATCTTTGGAACAACGCAATCGAACATCATGGGGAGTCTCGGGCTGTTGCACTGGATATGTCTAAAGCCTTTGATCGTGTTTGGCATGAGGGACTTCTAAGTAAACTGCGATCCAATGGTATGCCCACTCGATTCTGTGCATGGTTGTCTAGCTTTCTTAAGGACCGCTCTCTGCAAGTGGCGATTGACGGATTTCTCTCAGACACCTTCACCATCAATGCCGGTGTTCCTCAAGGGTACATATTGTCTCCCACTCTCTTCTTACTCTACATTAACGACCTTCTAGGGAAAACGAAAAATTCGATATTTAGTTTTGCTGATGATAGCACACTTACCTCATCTTTTCCTTTGAATGCACAAACATCGGCTGCTGAAGCACATCTTCGCAGACATCATAAAGTATCACGCCTCAACAAAGACCTGGAAGAAATGTTGGCTTGGGGTGACAGTAACCAAGTCGAATTTAACGCTAAAAAATCCAGGCGGCAGTTTTTTCTAAAAAGGTTAACATTACAGAACCGGATATAGTCATGGACGGACACGCAATCCCAGTGGCTTCATCTATTAATTTACTGGGCGTCAATCTGGGAGGAAATACGTCTTGGCATAACCACGTTGTGGCAATCGCCAATATAGCTTCTCAGAAACTTGGTATACTCTTCCGAACTAGAAAGTTGTACATACCTCAACAACTTTTGACACTATACAAAACCCAGATTCGACCATCACTAGAGTACTGCTCTCATGTCTGGAGCTCTGCACCCAAACATACTATTCGGCTACTGGACTCCATCGAAAGGAGGACCATTCGTTAAGCTTGGTACTCCTCGAACTTCGTTGTTTGGGAATTCTTTCATCTGGAGGACTTCATCCTTATGGAACGACCTTCCCGAGGTCGTTTTTCCCAACGAATATAACCTCCAGTGATTCAATACAACTTGAATCGCTTTTTGCGCAGGACCAAACACTTACTATTATTCCAAGTTGCAGTTAACAAGTTCATCATAACCAATATCATCGATCACGTGTTATAACGAGCAAGATACTAAGACATTGAAGAAGAAGAGAAGAATATTTTTATCAAAATTCGCGAGTCGCCCAGCTTCAAAATCTCGCTTATGACGTTCGAGACCAGATCCGTTCATCTTTATTCCAACGTTACTTGTTGGTCCATTATAAAGAATTTATATACTACCACGACTACTTCTTTTCAAAACACGTTGTTAGGAAGCACAAACGCCATTAGAATCTTAAGTGGACCCAAGAGGAATCGTATATTCATTCATAAATGATTTGTTCATTCAAGACGTCTCTAACCTTAATGTAATAGTATATTTTTTATGAGTTATGCTGCATAATTAAACAATTTAAAGTATTTCTACGATTTTTAAAATGCTTATTTTCGAAGGCACGCACTAAAAGAGGCGGATGTATTATAGAAATGTGTAGCAAGGGTTATATATTTATATATGTTATACCACCCAACAGCCATAGTAGCTTTATTTTCACATAGTGTTTGTATGGTGAGAAATAGTTAATAATCTAACAAGTTTTTTTTTATGATCAAACACAAACACTATAGGAAAAATTCTTTAGGGCACTTTGGGAGTGGTGCGTGTGCGCATAAAGCGATTCACGTTGGTTTTGAATCGTTGGAGGTTATATTCGTTGGGAAAACGACCTCGGGAAGGTCGTTCCATAAGGATGAAGTCCTCCAGATGAAAGAATTCTTAAACAATAAAGTTCGAGGAGTACTAAGCTTAACCACATATGGATGGGCGGCAGTGGTTCGTCGTGTATTTCTGCTATTCGCCGCTCTGGGCGGAATTAAGAGGGCAAGGTCAGCCGAGCACTTTCCATGAAAATATCTGTAAAAGAGAGTCAAATCCCCAACCTGTCTTCGATGTTCTAGGCTGTCGAGGTTCATCGTCAGCTCGTGGTCTCCAATCAGACGAATGGCCCTCTTTTCGATGGAATTCAGCAGTCGAAGTGTATGTTTGGATGCATAACCCCAGACATGAGAGCAGTACTCTAGTGGTGGTCGAATCTGGGCTTTGTATAGTGTTAAAAGTTGTTGAGGTGTGTAAAACTTTCTAGTTCGGAAGAGTACACCAAGCTTCTGAGAAGCTATCTTGGCGATTGCCACAACGTGTTTATGCCAAGACATATTTCCTCCCAGATTGACGCCCAGCAAATTAATAGATGAAGCCAGTGGGATTGCGTGTCCGTCCATGACTATATCCGGTTCTGTAATGTTAACCTTTTTAGAGAAAACTGCATAAAGTTCATAAAGATATACTTTTCCGCACGCGAATGATGCGTAGAGGAGTTCGGATATATTAACGACGCATCACCCGGTATATAACTTGCTGCTCCATGAATTTCCAAGTTATTTTCCTGCCAAGAACTCACTTCTACAGCGTACAGTAATTGAATATTCACTCATTAATACTATGAACGAAAACCAAATGTAAATATATCCGTTAAATCCATGTTCTGGTAAATATTTTTTTGTGTATCAAGAATAAATGCACAGTTAAAAATTAGGTTTTATTCCATATTAAAATTTACACCTTTTGGACCTTCCGCAACTAATTCTATTTAATATTAATGGTTGAAACAAAAGAAGAAGCGCCGGTCTTGTTAATTTTTTACGTTTTTGCCCCACTTCGCACCATTTCTTAATGTGATTCAAAAATGAAAAATGGTTATTTTATTACGTTTATCGCTTTCGACCTGTCATACGCTTTTTATCTTTGATAGGAATACCAGGTCGGTATATATTTAATGAAAGATAAATTATTTTGACTAAAATTAATTTTCACATTAACTGCCTGACTTTAATTTAAAGTCGCAAGCAATTTATTTTAGGTATTTGATGATACTACTCACGCAATGTAATTCCAACAAAATTTTGATAAAATGAAAATATATGCCAGAGAACGAACGAATCGAAGATTGCGCAATAAAATCTACATAACATAATAATCTACTATACAAATAAACAATTTAAAATATTAATCACTTAAGGCCAACCTTGGTGTTCTGGTATCAATTCTGCTCCATATATTTCTGATATTCATGGCATAATTCATTAAAATGATTTCCCTTGATTACATTACATTTGTTTACTTATACTCTCCTCGACTTATTTGACGTACAACCAAAAATTTACCTCAATATTTAATAGTGTAGTATTTTCGAAATTTGTTGATCGATTTATTGATCATCAGTATTTTGGTTAATAAAATAACTTTAATATTGTTTCATTTTTTTTATGATCAAACACAAGCACTATAGGAAAAATCCTTTAGGGCACTCTGGGAGTGAAGCGTGTGCGCAATAAGCGATTCACGTTGGTTTTGAATCGTTGGAGGTTATATTCGTTGGGAAAAATGACCTCGGGAAGGTGGTTCCATAAGGATGAAGTCCTCCAGATGAAAGAATTCTTAAATAATGAAGTTGTTATTCGCCGCTCTGGTCGGAATGAAGACGGCAAGGTCAGCCGATCACTTTCCATGAAAATATCTGTAAAAGAGAGTCAAATCCCCAACCTGTCTTCGATGTTCTAGGCTGTCGAGGTTCTTCGTCAGCTCGTGGTCTCCAATCAGACGAATGGCCCTCGTTTCGATGGAATCCAGTAGCCGAAGAGTATGTTTGGGTGCAGAGCTCCAGACATGAGAGCAGTACTCTAGTGATGGTCGAATCTGGGATTTATATAGTGTCAAAAGTTGTTGAGGTGTGTACAACTTTCTTATTCGGAAGAGTACACCAAGTTTCTGAGAAGCTATATTGGCAATTGCCACGACGTGGTTATGCCAAGACATATTTCCTCCCAGATTGATGTCCAGCAAATTAATAGATGAAGCCAGCCTATAAATTAAAATATTTTTTGCATGATTGTGCTTTTTGGCAAATAGTTTCCTGCAAAATAATTTTAACATAAAAGTCCTCGACCGCTCAACCGCCTCAACTATTTTCCAATCAAAATCATGCTCAAAATATTTTGGATAGTTTAATCGATGAAATTTATAGATCTTGTTATATAATATATGATTATGTTATGGGTACATCCTAAAAATAGATTTAATATTTTTATTGGTTTAACAGTTCTATTAGGGCATACATTTGTAAGGTAGTTTTAGCATATAAATATTTTAGCGTATGATGGGACTCAATATAACCTATGGGACAATTCGTAAGCAAAGTTCAGCGATATAGATATAAACGTTCGACTTAAGAGCACTTATCAGTGACCTCCATTAAGGTGGTAAGAAGGTGTGACAAACTACAAGATAACTAAATTTGTTAAAATTTTAAATTTAACTTCAAAGTATGGTACTACATGACTATATTGTCTTGAATTCTTCGAAAAAAAAATTTTACAAAACGGTAAATAAGGTTTAAATTGAAAAATTTATTATACAATTATTTTTGAAACTATTTCATGCACTATCAATAATCTCAAGTAATATCATAGCTTAGTCTCAATGCAAAAAATGTCACACCGAGGATTTCAGAAAAAATATTTAACATTTAACATTTATTTTTTAACATTTTAACATTTTTAATATACATATATAATAAAATACGTAGACTCATACACAAATTTTATATATTAAGGGAATTTCTAAATGAGAAAATATTAGTTTTACATTTATAATAACATTTATAAAGCATTTGTGGAGTCGCTAATACAATACGGAATAATTGGCTGTGGTGGTGCCTATGGCACAATACTTAATAAATTAAATATAACACAAAAATATATTCCTTACCTCAGCAATTCTATCATTACCGATAGTAATATCTGTAAAATTGGGACGACCAGCCCTTGTCAATGAAAAAGCTGTAATTGTAATTTGTTTTATTTAGATTAATTGATAATTTATAAGTTTCCAACCAACTCTAAACCAATTTAAAACCTTCTATTGTCTTATTTTTAACTTCTTCCCAATCCCAACCCAATCTTTACCAGTAAATATTATAGCCGTGTCGTCAGCATAAGATATAACTGTACCTCCTATATTTTCTGTTAAAAGAGCATTAAGATAAATTATGAAGAGGATTGGGCCCAAAACCATTCCCTGAATTACACAAATTTTGATCAATTGTCTCTCACTCAATGTATTATTGATTTTAACCATTTGTGGTCTTTCTTGCAGATAATTTTTTACTAAATTGAGTACAACTCCTCTTACGCCATAGTGTGACAAAACAGTTAAAAGCTGATTTGGCAACGTTTCGGGTGATCAAAATGTCTTGGAATGGCGATGTTGTCTTATTGTTCAATAACAATGACTTATGCTGTTCCGCGGCAAAATCCCAAATCGGACCACTCGGTCCACTGATAAATACTATTAATCAGTTGGTAATTGTCGCTGGCACATTCATCAGATAATTAACTAATATAAATTAGCACAGAACAGTAGATCTGACTAGCTTTCTTCTTTAAAAACTAAAATTTAAATAGTTTATATATTGTTTAGACTCAAATTAGGGTGAAAAGTTTAACTTCAGTCATAAGTAATGAAAAATAATCTAATACATCAACGCTATAAAATTGTTTCATCTAAAACTCCACAATTTGCTTGGGAAGAACACATGTATATATTTCGTTTAGGGGGAGGAATAACCGTTAGATAAAGGGGGCGTACATACATTGCATGTGTCGCATAAAAAAATTATATTGGATATGTATAATGTATAACGGTTCACCTCATTTGTGCAGGTAGCTGTAAATATTGGACTTGAATTCACCCCCATATTTTGCAATGTGCTGTAAAATCTGTGTTTAAAATCTAGGTCAGGGTTTAGAGAATAGCAGTTTTTAAACGTAAAATGAATGTATCTTTATCCTTTAAAATCATTTTTATTTCGTGCAAATGCCTATTAAAAGTAAAATAAAGCGAACACTAAACAAGCCTATCTTATTTATAAAATTTAACTTAGTTAGATAGTATGTGCTATGTTTTGTGTTATTTACGGTAATTAGTAGGTACAGAAAAATCCGAAATTTTTCTTCTATACCGGCGAGATGTCACCATGACTCTTTTGATTTCAGAGATTAAACAATCTGAAATATAATGACTTTTTGACCCGAATCCTGGTTCACTATTCGATTTTTAAAACATTTTTCAATTAAGAAATAGGAAGACAATGAAATTGACTCAATTTTACTATTTTCACTAGCTCAGTTCCTTTGCAATTTGAGCCAATAGAACTGTTGCTTTTATCTTATTGATTTTTATATCCATAACTGTTTATTTTTTCTACGATTAGTCAGAAAATAAAATCATATTATTATTTTCCGTTGATTATAGATATTTTATAGCCTTTGAAGATGCATTTTATCAGAATGTAAGATTTACATAATTTTATGTGAGTTAATGTTAGATAATTTTTATAAATACCATTTCGCTCATCATTATTGTAATAAAATGTTACGAGAAGCACTGAAAAAGTATTCGCTTTGAAACCGGGCTTTTTTAATAACTTTATTTTTTAACTTATATGCAATTTAATCTATAAAATCGACATTAATAGATATCCTCTTTTAATTAAGCACCCTCCAAAATACCCTACCTGATCACATGTAAACGGCTAGGCTGCCGGTGGAGCAGTCGGTGACGTCATCGCTTGGTGAATTGGAATTTCAAGCGATTCACTCGATTATTAAAATCGCTCAAGTATCAAGTACTCGATTATTAAAATCATCGGTTTTTCCCAACACTAATTGAGAGAACTTTTCGTGTTCCCTTCGTAGCATAATCGGCCAATAAAGCGTATTTCCAATATTAATCGATTAGCAAGTCTAGACGAACAAAAAATCTGCAGTTAGCGAATCTAGATAAATCACACACAGTCTAATCGTTACATCGCTATATAAACATTTACAAAAAAAAATGCCCCGGAGTTGCTACTAATAATAATACGAACTGTTTACAGATGATGTCTTAATAAACGAAAAAAGTTAATATAGTGCCATTGAGATTTTCGTGTGCAGTCACGATTCGCGATAAAAAAAATAGTGCCGTGAGGCAGTGGCTGGCTAAGCCGACTTATTTAAATTAATGGCACTGTATTAGTTCACCGTGCTGACCGCAAACGGATAGTTCCCACAGTTTAAATTTGCCATGTGCTGTGTCCGTTGGTCCTGATATGCAATTAACGGAATTCGTCATTTAACCGAATCCTTCAATTGATCAAAATCGTAAACTTGAAGAGAGTTGGGCTTGCTATAAAGACAATGAGATAAAATTACACATAAGACACTTAAATAGATCCAACCCAAATTAAGCTAACTAGAAATATAAGAATGTTCACCCGCCTACAAAAATAATAATTTATAATGTATAAGTGAAACCTCTGAAAATGTGTCCGCCCAATAGAGGTGTCCGCCCATGGAAAATTTGTTATTAGGTAATATGTAAATGCAAAATTATTACTATGTATTTGTATATACAAATAAACATAACATAACAAAAATACACTAGTTTTAATTAGGATGTAGTACTAAAATAATCTAATAATGTAGATTGACGTGTTTGCGTTTTATACTTGCAATCTAGAAAATATAATTCCAAGTCTGATAACAATTTCATCGCTGTAGACTGTAGAGTCACCTATTTTTTGCATACTCTTATAATTCCTTTACCATGCTAATGGCTTGTTGATAATTGTTGAAATTTGTTTGATTACTGCATTCAACTTCGTCATCAGAGTCGTCAGATAGTGATGTGGTTTCAGTTTGGACTACATAATCGGTAAGAATGGGGTCGCTATCATCTTCTAATGGCACATTGCTATCAATGTTAATGAACTCGCCTAAATCATTGTTATCAAATTACAAACTTCCACAACATCAACATTCTCTTTCAGACTCAAAACGCGGCATTTTTGTGCCATTGTTTACGATTTTAACCTTACAACTCACAAATAAACGGCGGACTACTGTGGGGAAATCACACATACTTTCATTTGGCGGAGTCCTTTCGCTCTGCCGCGCATACGCGATTGGTTGCCGGTCTGTCTTCAGAGAGTTTTTGCACCATACTTATTCGTCTCCCAAATACTTTAAAATTTTTTTTTCCGTTTAAAGGAGGGTTTTTGCATGAAACTAGCCTGTCCGCGCCCGCCCAAAGAAGAGTCTGCCCAAGAGAAGTTGATTTTCATGGAATTTCATATACCTAGTTCCGGACTATAAAAAAATGTCCGCTTATTAGAGGTGTCGGTTATGAGAGGCTTCACTGTATTTAAAACTAATTTTGAAAATGTGGATGCATGCATGTTTCTATAAAAAAATATTCCGTTTGAATAAAACCATTTTTTTTAACAATAATATTTAAAATACTCATATTTTTGCTACAATTTAAACAAATATTTTTATTTTGAGTAACATAAAATTTTTGTCAGAGTTTGCTATTTGCTATTTGAAACAAAAAATTATTTTAATTAACAGGATCGAAACGAAAATATATATTCTCAAAATGTGAAATAATTTCTTGATTTTTAAAATGAATGGATTAATTGGAAGGTTTAGGTCCCCTACTGTAACCATTTGAAATACTCGAAAACATATTTCTTTGCGTATATACAAAGCTAAAATTTATTCATAATGAGTATTTTATTTTTAAAATAAGTAACTTTTTTTCTCTGCGCAGAATCGAAACCCATAATTCCGTACGGGTACGCGGATTATTTTGATGGTTGCAAATCAACTGACAGTCGATACATTTTGCTCTACGAATTTCTAATTTTTGATAAGCGGTCACAGATTTTGCTTCTGTGAACACTTAAATTTATCCGTAAATTTTTTTTCTAAAAATAACCCTGAAAAATTTACAATTTGTCACAGAAGAAAAAATTATCTATATAAAGTGAAATCTATCATAACGGACACCTCTAATAAGCGGACATCTCTATTAAGCGGACAATTTTTCATAGTCAGTAACCTGGTATATGAAATTTCATGAAAATCAACCTCTTAGGCTGACGCTCCTTTGGGCGGACGCGGACAGGCTGTTTTGAGACAAAGAGTGCGATAACGAACAAACAATTTTTTAAAGTATTTGGGAGACGAATAAGTACGATGCAAAAACTCTCTGAATGAGGACAGACCGGCAACCAATCGCGTATGCGTGGCAGCGCGAAAGGACTTCGTCGAATGAAAGTATGTGTGATTTCCCGACAGCAGTCCGCCGTTTATTTGTGAGTTAGGTTAGGTTAAAATCGTAAACAATGGCAGAAATATGTCGCGTTTTGAGTCTGAAAGAGAATATTGATGTTGTGGAAGTTTGTAATTTGATAACAATGATTTGGGCGAGTTCATTAACATTGATAGCAATGTTCTATTAGAAGATGATAGTGACCCATTCCTACCGATTATGTAGCCCAAACTGAAACCACATCACTATCTGACGACTCTGATGAATAAGTTGACAAATGTCACCAATTATCAACAAGCCATTAGTATGGTAAAGGAATTATAAGAGTATGCAAAGAATAGAGGTGACTCTACAGCAATGGAATTGTTATCAGACTTGGAATTACATTTTCTAGATTGCAAGTATAAAAAGCAAACACGTCAAACTACGTTTTTAGATTTTTTTTAGTACTACTTCCTAACTAAAACTTGGGTATTTTTGTTATGTTATGTTTATTTGTATATACCTAGTATTAATTTTGCATTTACATATTACCTAATAACAAATTTCCCATAGGCGGACACCTCTATTAGGCGGACACGTTTAAACGGTCCTGTAGGTGTCCGCCCAAGAGACTGTACTTTACTAAAGAAATAGATTTAAATTGAACCCAAACAAATGAACAGGGATCAATTGATTATTAAATTTGAATGCGCTCGCCAAACACTTGCTTGTTTTGCCGAAGCAATACACATAATGTACATTATTTGTTATTTTTTAAAATTCATAATATGTCCTTAATCTTTTAGCCACGCGTCACTTAGACAGGTGCTGGAAAAGACCACCTGAACATTTTTAGCCATATGCTACTGACGCATTGTCACTTGAAATGCCGATTGAATTTCTGTACCCTTTCTTCCTTCAAACGGTGCTAAAATAAGTGTAAAACTTCCCACAAAAGGGGTAAATACTGTTCAAAAATCATGAATGATCATAGAGTTTTGTGGGAAAAAATCTTTTATGCATGATTAAAGACGTACAAATTGTAATCCTTCCATTTAGTAAAAGTTTAAAGTATCCATTTGGTTGATTGAAGTTTTTTTCTGTATTATTAGAAGTAGATTATAGAAGGTTTTAGTGCATTCATTTGGGAAATATTAGGAAAATATCGAAGGCTATTAAAATAATCCGTAAGAATTATTCGCATTTAAGAGTATTTATCAGTGGACCACTTGGTCCGATTTGGGATTTCGCCGCGGAACAGCATAAATCATTGTTATTGAACAATGAGACAACATCGCGATTCCAAGACGGGACGAGCCAGTGCACTGGCCGGCTGTATCGAGGGAGTAAAAGACGTTTTTCTTATTCTTCTGTCTTTGATCACCCGAAGCGTTTCCAAATCACTTTAGATAGTTGCGATTTTAGATATTCTTTCTGAAATCCTCGGTGTGACATTTTCTTGCATTAAAACTAATGCAAATAGAGTTTTTGAGTTTTCCCGAGATCTTTTAATAGACCACTCACCGTGAATAACCCTGTATATTAATAATTAACCTTTAACAGAAAATATGTTCACTATGGATTAATAAAAATAGCAATTTTTAAACTTTCAAACTACCGGTTCCCATGAACAAATCATCAAATATCAAATTACCACTTCTCATGAGAATTTTTAAAAGTAGGGACTTTCAACAATGTTTTAATACTGCATTTCCTGAGAGACTATTGTTATGACATACAGGTGATGGTCAAAATTGTGGGGTATATGCGGTAAAGGTGTGACAATAAGGGACGTAAGGGTAATCAACCCCCTTTTTCCCGGTTTAGATAATTATTTTTATTTGTATTGGAAATTCGTGAAATCAAATTGTATTTAAATTTTACTTGTTTTTACTTGTATATTAATAACAAACATATTATTTAAATTAAAGAACCTTTGCTTATGCTGGCCTGTATTAAATCTGATTCCTGCTGCTGAGTAGATAGGATCGACAATGCATATGGAAGACAATAATGTGGATGAGTGACTTCTCTTGGTTTTTCTCCATTTCTCTAACAACCCCCGATATTTCAAACTGTACATTGTGTTCCATAATAACGTGTTAATGTTTCAGACTGTAATTTCTTAGGCCATTTTATGGTGAAAAATTCCTATTAACATAATAATATGTCCGCGACAGCGTACATTTTACATGTTACACGTGACAGAGCCAGTGTTGAAATCAGATATTAGTTTCCATTGAATATAATTTATTTTTTCCTGGTGCTTCTTATGCGAAAATGGCAAGAGTCCGTTTTCATATGAAATTGACCAGGGTAATGAGAAGATATATCCACATGGAAAAATGTCATTGGCGTACCAGTTTTTTTGGAAAAAGAAATATTATAAATACATATCACACGACTTGTTGCGCTGGTGGATTGATAGATTAACTTTTCTAACTAAAATATGTGATTTTATATCCCACTAACACGTACCAGGATCAGGAATATTATCCAACAGAAAACTGACCAAGACAATAAAATAATAGGGTGCCGCTATTTCTACCTCTTGCGATACGGAACCCTAAAAATTCACTTGCCTGGAGTCTCGTTTTTACCACTGTGCGGACGTCAGCATTGAGACCATAACAATGCGATCATATTTTTTATATTTCTAATCAGATTATATTAAGGTCAATAAGAGCTCGTGGGAGTGAATTGTTCGTGTATTCTATAAAATGTTCTGAAAAGAATACAATATCTGGATTTCAATCGAACATTGTAACTGTAGTGATAATATTTCTCTGTTGTGATAGAGTCTGATACATTCTATAGAAAACAATACGAATAGAATAAAAACGGTTTAAAGATCCTTAGGTTTAGATATCTATAATAAAGGTATACGTTTTTTTGTTGGGTGGGAAGGGTTTATATAGTTTTTCATTGGCAAAGGTCTGGTTATAGAAATGGACATACCTCGAAGATGGTAGAAGCTAAGTATTGTTTTTATGCTCACGCATCAGCGCGTGTGCGAATAAAGCGATTCACGCTTATTTTGCATCAATGCAGGTTATATTCGTTGGGAAACACGACGTCAGGAAGGTCGTTCCACAGGGATGACGTTCTCCAGGTGAAGAAATTCTTAAACACATATGCTAATTTCTGATATTCGTCGTTCTAAGTACAATTAAGCATAGCATTTTCCATGCAAGTATCTGTAAGAGAGTCAAATCTTGGTCTTGGCATAACCACGTTTTGGCAATCGCCAAGATAGCTTCTCAGAAACTTGGTGTACTCTTCCGAACCGGAAAGTTGTACACACCTCAACAACTTTTGACACTATACAAAGCCCAGATTCGACCATCACTAGAGTACTGCTCTCATGTCTGGAGCTCTGCACCCAAACATACTCGTCGGCTACTGGATTCTATCGAAAGGAGGGCCATTCGTCTGATCGGAGACCACGAGCTGACGAAGAACCTCGACAGCCTAGAACATCGAAGACAGGTTGGGGATTTGACTCTCTTTTACAGATATTTTCATGGAAAGTGCTGGGCTGACCTTGCGCTCTTAATTCCGCCCAGAGCGGCGAATATCAGAGATACACGACGAACCACTGCCGCCCATCCGTATGTGATATTTAAGAATACTTTCATCTGGAGGACTTCATCCTTATGGAACGTCCTTCCCGAGGTCGTTTTTCCCAACGAATATAACCTTCAACGATTCAAAACCAACGTGAATCGCTTTTTGCGCACACTCACCACTTCCAGAGTGCCCTAAATGATTTGTCCAATAGTGCTTGTGTTTGATCATAAAAAAAACTAGTATTTTCGAAGGTCAAATCTGTCAAGGTTTTTGTTAATTTCGTGATCCCTGATCAGACGAATGCTCTTCTTTCGATGAAATCCAGCAGTCGAAGAGTTTTCTTGGGGAAGTTAAGTATAGAAATTTCAAAATTGGGGTCAAGATGGATGGATTCGAGTGAATCTGAAAAAATGAAACAAATAAAATTCGAACATTGTCATCGATGTGATGAAATTGAAATTAACGCTATAAATCTCTCAAATGCAGCCCGGTAAAAATACTCATGTTACTAAATACTTCAGTACCTGTTACGTGAAAGAAATAACAAAGTTATTTTAATCTCTGCGGAGTTTTTAAGGCGTAGGTAGTCGAAAATAAACTTCTTCAGGCCAATTATAACTTTCCGGTGGACAATTCCGGCTGAAAACTTGGTATCATGAAATAATATATATTTTTTTAAAGCAAGTTGAATTTGGTGTTTTTACTCGCCACTTGTGATATTGATAATATTTGGAAGATATAATTTGTGATTAACGGAAAATTGCCTTAGTTCGTTGAGATAGTAAACATTGATCTAATTTATTTCACTACTATTCTTCTAACTATGTTATTGTTTTATATACCGCACGCTTTTTAACCGTGACATTTCAGAATCTTCCGAAATTCTTTTTACAACTTATAGACAAAAAATTAGTTGACAAGTATTTCAGGATTTTGCGGAAAATATTTTTTTTCGAAAATATCCACATTTTATTCTTTACCCTCTTATCTACAGAGCCCATTTTACGAAAAAGGGGTACCTCTTTTAGTTCATAAGTTATTAAATATTTTCAATCGCAAGTCACGCAGAGCGCGAAGAATGCATCAGCGCGACGTGTCGAGGTCTCTATAATCGAGCTCCGTGCAGTGCAAATCATTAATATTTCCATCCTTTGCGTAGTTCGAACGCGTAGTTGTGTCACTCGATGCTCGCGTCGCTCTTCGCGCGCTTAGTGACTTGCGATCGAAAATAATAATAACTTCCGAACTAAAAGAGGTACCACTTTTCCGTAAAATGGGTTTCGTAGATAAGAGGATGAAGAACAAAACGGCATTTAAATTAATTTAAGATGTATGTTAAAAGAATTTAAAGAGTTAAATTGTTATTATTTTTCATTTATTCACAATTAGAATTTTTTTTAAGACACTTCAAGAGCTAACGTAACAAAGTGTACAATAAAAATAAACAATATTGATCCGATTGGTACAACTGGAGATATTAAATTTCAGAAAATTTGAGAGAATCCAGCAAATTATCAAAAATTTATATGTGGATATTTTCCAGAAAAATTTTTTTTCAACAAAATCCTCAAATACGACACGTATCAACTAATTTTATGTATAGAAATTGTAAAAGAAATGTTTCAATCAGACAACGCATACAATTCTATGAAAATTCCTGCAACTATATTAATTAATAATTTAAATATGAACATGTTCTAACGATGATGAATAATACAATAATTTAACAAAAATAACGTCTTATTATAATTGGCAACTTCAAACAATCAAGTCCACGTTGGATATGGAAAATTATACAATGGACATGCCCACAGAATGCAGAAGATATTTATTAATTGGACTACGATATCATGTTAAATATTTCATATCTTGTTTCGAGATCCTGAAAAACAACAGAATTGATCATTATCGGAAACCATTTACAGAAATATAACAGTACAATTTTGATTAAAGAAATGTTTTGATCCAATTTATTTTCTAGTCGCAGAGGCGCACGTAAAGACAGTTTCTTGGTGACATAATTTGGAATTAATTAAGTGTTGTAATAGTATATTACATCCCAAGAGTGGTAAGAAGCGTATTACACACAAGTTGTGTACTATAATATTTCTACGACTTCATATTTATTTTTATGTTAAATTATCGAAATAGGCTAATAAAACATTCTCTGAGTCGGTACTCACATGATTATCAGTACACCAGTCAATACATTTTTGATACACTTTTTCATATCGCTCCTTGGATTTTTCTAGTAATAAATTATTAGCCACGGAAGCAGCTTGTAATATAATTTCCCGTGACGTTCCCTCAATCTGAATATCGTAGTCACTCATACTTTACTAATATACCCAAAAATAAAACCAAAATCAAAAATGGTTACGTTTAAAATTTCCCGACATGTACGTTGTCAAGGCGACCCGATTAGGCAATCCAATTCCGCACCCAAACTTTAATCCCGCAATCCTGAGGGATTGAGCCCATCGATCCCGTGGATCCGTGGGATTTGCGGGATAGCGAACAATGAACTGCGGTATTTTTGGTCGACGCGTCGGGGATTCCCCGCCATGCTGGGGTTTTGTAAAATATAAACAGAACAGTTTTCTTGCGTACGTGCGAACGTAAGGGTGTTATTCTGCTAGTATCTTGTGACATTTATCAAGGAATTTAAATAGCAATCACAAAAATGAGTGTCAGTGTAGTTTACAAAGACAATAAAGGTTCAAGTTTAGTGTGGAATTATTTTTTAAAGTCTGAAGATGGTCCTACAGCTAAATGTAAGTTATGCCCTAGCATTATCAAAATCTCTGCTCGTTCAACCAAAGGTCTGATAAAATAACACAGGAAATTAAAGCTAGTACCAGCAGTTCGTTTAGTTCTATTGGTAAGCGCTCAGATGTTAGTGGTTCTTCTGTGCTACCTAAGAAAATGAAAATTACAGATATTTTTTCATCTGAGCAAAAAGTTTCGATGGAGGAAAGAGTGTCTCGAATAATAGCTAAAGATGGTATACCCTTTGGAAAGTTTATCATATCGACCGATATGCGCCAACTGTTCGAATCAGAGGGCCACAAATTGTGTAAAATCTATTCCGCCGACAAGCCGCAGGATAAATGTGCAATAAAATAAGATCAAATCTAAAAGGTGAAACATTAAACATGTTATCTTTTCTCCGAAAATACTTTCAAAATCAGTGTAACATGTAACCGTTAAACTAGTCTGTACTATTGTATAGTATTGTACCTATATGCAATAAATATTTTCCTGTTACTCTACTCTGTTTCTAATTGCATAAAACAAATTTTTTAACATACAGCACCCACATCGAGTCCCGCAAATCCCGCGAATCCCGCACGTTTAATCCCGCGGAATCACCGCGGGATCCAGCATTTGCGGGATTGGATTCCCTAGACCCGATGGATTTCAGAGTCAACTTTTCGTAAAATCTTTTCGGGACATTTACGGTCTTGGCAAATCACGGGTAAGTGGAACCGTTACGTAATATAAATATTACGTAACAGTCATTACGTAACTGTATAATGTGACGTTTGAAAATAGTTAGTAAACGACTCACTTGTTATTCTTTAATAAACGTCAAGTGATCAAATTGAAAGTAGAGCGTTGCTACGCAACATGTAATTTTATTGAAAATAAACAAGGCGACCGTGTGTAATTTGTGATATACTTTACAAAAACGTGTGATTTACTTGACAATGCATAAAATTGATTTTTTTTGCTGTTTACGGTAGTGATAGTAGGTAATAGTATATTAAGATACAAGTTTCAAAAAACATTATCTTAGAGCACGTGTTTAATTCAGAACGACCCGCGAAGCGGGGAGTTTTCTAAAGTACAACTGTTCTAATTGTCTTATGAACCGTGTATTTCATAATACTTTTCTATTTGGGTCTTTAAAGTCTGAAAATATAGTAGATTTTTTTCCATTTGAATTAATATTTTCTTTTTGGTTTGGCAATACTTTTTTAATTTCATAAAATGTTACAAGTATCAAATATGCCAGGATAGAAACAATTGAACCAAACAAAGCTTCTTCCCATCCGTCATAATTAAAAATAAATATATTATTAAAGTTAATAAAAATGAGTCAGGAAGAAAGTTGTACTCCGTCGGAAATACGAGAAATTGCAGAAAATAATCTAGAAAAACTTTTAAAAAGAATATGCAAAACTTGAGTTAAGGTGCGAGCAGACCAAAGTTCAAAATATTGAACAAAATAATACTATTGATCAAAATATTGTGTCGACACAGAATCTGACAGGAATAATAATTAATGCCCAGGAAATCTCTACAGTAACTATAAATATGTATACGTAAAGTAATATGTATAATACTATATTGAATTAAAAATAAAAATAGTACTTTATTGAATAAAACTTTAGAAATATACTTAAATAGAGCATAAACTGGAAGATATTTCTATTATTTTTAGGTTATGTTGTTTTATAGCTGTGACTAGAATTAGTTGACGGATCCCGTCAGTTATATATTTACGAGTATAGGTATTTCAGATAAATATATAGTAAAAATGATCTATTTGCAAAGTTAAAGGTTTGTATTTTAAAGTTTCCTATAAAAGACTATTGTCGAATCCATGATGCCAAGGAAATTGATTTCAACCAAATCAAAGTAAGCCTAAAATTCGAACCATACTTCCTGAGGACATAAGAAAATTAAAATTTCAGTTTCATAAAGTGGCAGGTTATTAAATTTTTTTGCATTTCATAATGTAGCCATTATGAAACCCAAATAGAAAAATAAAGATTAAGATAAATATAAGTGGAAAATCATTATTGAATTATGTTTTTCTAGAAATAGTCTTTGAGAAAGTATACTATTTTAGTCGCTGTAATGAATTTTATTCATTCGGATGACGTCACTTGCTGAAGATCATTTATAAAAATTCCATCCGTGTACGAAATGCTAAATTCAGAAATAAGTAAATGATGTACTTCCAATAATAATCAACATTATAAAGTGTTTTAAGGAAAGTTACTTTATTTAGTTAATTATGATTGGCGATACTTCTTGCGGCGGCCTTTATTTATAATAATATGGCGAAAAATTAAAAACGAGATGTGAATTTTTAAGAAGAAAAATTAGCGAGTGACTTCCTTTTACGCAAGACTTTGACACAGAAACGGCTATAGCCAAGTGTGTCGTTAAATATTAAAATAGAGTAATTTAAACCGTAAAAAATAAATTAAAAAAATTTAAACCGTACCTACCTATCAAAATTCACAGACGGACGAGGCTGGCATGTGAATATAGCAATATTAAAGTGTGTATTTCCAAGTTATTGTTCCTTTTATGCTCTGGAATCGTTTTATACCGGTAATTATTCTTTGCTAAGGTATAATTTATTAATTTTATTATTTAAATCAGGAAAACAAGCATTCCCCAACATAGTAAAAATGCAGGGTGTCTTCGATTAAGTCGGATCTATTGTCAACTTCCTTTTATCAACCAAATTGCTCACTGGCTCAACCGGAATTGATTGCAAAGCTAGTTAGTCTTAAAATTCTGTAGATATACTGTATCATCTTCATCGAATGTGCAATTTCCTTGTTGGGATTTGTTTGAATAAACCATTTATTAAACAAATACGATATGCAATTAAAGTCATATCCACAATAACAAAACTAATTTAATTGTATACGCCTCATCAATTTAAACCCAAATCTAAACAACCATCGGCATCGCCATGTTATCAAAACTGACAGCCGTGTCGAAAAGTTTGATGCCAGTAGCCCAAGATAGCCACGAAAAAAACAGTTTCTGGGATTAAATACGAAAAGTCCATTCAAAACTGATGTTGGTTTAATAAGAAATCAGATACAATGTATGTATAGAGTGAGATGAAGTTATCAGTAGGCCTAGTAGAAGTAGGTATATTTTAATTGAAATCAAATACATTTCTTCTTTGGCATATTGAAATGTGAGTGGGTGGTACAGGATTTTAATATTCACTTATTTGAAAGCTGGATTTTTTTTAACTGCCAATTGATCTAGAATGTATATTGGCACTATTATTTTGTTTGATAGGTGTCTTAAGATTCCCACGAAGCATTGAAAAATTATTGAGCTTCCGACTTTATGTTATATGACTTACCTTTGATATAATGTGTAGAATCACCTCTTATGATCCTACTGCATTATCCACCACCCTGTACAGGGTGTCCTATTTTCGATACTTATATAGGGCATCTCCGTAATTGTTAGTGCTATCAAAAAAGTAATATAGGTACAATGTGCTATTTTTGGGTCAAACTTAAAATGGTAGAACCATAATTAGAAAATTTTCGCTCGCTTAAGAGATACGAGGAAAAATCAAAAAATTGACAATTTCAAAATTACCCTATATTTTCTCAGTTAAAAGAGATACAGAAAAATGTTTTATATAGAAGTTTCTTTATAATGATTGTTGAATAATCTGCCGTTTTCAGAATAAGTATACGGGGCCAGGTAAAAAAGTTATCGGACCTAATCTTATTTTTCTAAATGGAACACCATGTATATTTTAATATAAATAGATACTATTTTAAATTCTCCTTTCAAATCTATAATACACCATGGATGATATTGGTTTCCCAGGCGATTTATTAAACTTTATTACTTTAAACCACATTAGACCAAGGAACAAAAGCTAATATCCTAGAAACAACTATTTGACAACATTTAACGTCAATTTCAGTTTTACATATTTATTTGGGAAAATAGCCTATCAACATTTTGAAAAATTTGATATGATTTTATATTGAAAGTGGAAATAACGAAGAAATGGCGCAAAATGTATATTTTATTCGCTAGACGGAAAGACGGTAACCATTTAAGGACATATTCCGAACATTTGCAATGAATCCCGTCATTTTTTACCTTAATCTAAATCTTTTATTTCGTGACTAAATAATAAAGTTTAGATAAATCGCCTAGGAAACCAATATCATCCATGTTATGTTATATGTTTGAAAGGAGAATTTAACTTTGTAACTTTTTAGATTAAAATATACAGGGCGTTCCATTTAAAAAATGAGGTTAGGTCCGATAACTTTTTTATCTGACCCCGTATACTTATTCTGAAAACGACAGATTATTCAGCAATCAATATAAAGAAACTTCTATATAGAATATTTTCCTGTATCTCTTTTAACTAAGAAAATATAGGGTAATTTTTAAATTGACAATTTTTTGATTTTTCCCCGTATCTCTTAAGCGAGCGGAAATTTTCGAATTTTGATTTTACCATTTTAAGTTTGACCCAAATAGAGCACATAGCACCTACATTACTTTTTTGATAGCACTAACAATTACGGTGATATCCTATAAAAGTTTCGAAAATGGAACATCCTGTACGTATTTCTTTGCTAATTATATTATTTTTGGAAATTTTATATTATAAATAATACAATTCACAAAGTCTTACAAATATGTACATACAACTACTGCAACTGTATCAGTGCAAAAACTAACCGTTTCGATTTTCTCATGAACCCGTCCGAGTAATATGGTGGGTGTTAATCTTCTTTATGGTTGGAGGGCATATTTTTGCTGCTATTATTTTAGCGGCACCCTCAGTATACTGCGCCTGCATACCATAAACCACGCATATTTAATTAACCTTGTACGATTTTGCGTTTACCGATTTGATACACCCATTTAAAAATTAATGAAAAGTAGTGGAATTAAATTATGAAAGTAAAAAACGACAGTGATCCTAATGGAAATGGACCGGTAGAGCTGGAACTAAGCCAATGTTTATTAGAATTGATTAAAAATTTTGAAAACTGCTACGCTAACTTGAAAAATTTGGAAAACTGCTACTCTCACTTGAAGCATCATAAAACTAAGCCACTCAGGGACTAGAAAATTGTTACTAGTTCCAGTAAGTTTTTTTTTATAAATTTCAGTCAATTTCTTTATAAAGACTGTAAGAATAATAATCTAACAGCAAATATTTTGGGCGTCAAGCTATGCACCATTTTAATGAGAAGGTTTTTTTTAAATTAAAATATATATATAACTTATGGCTCATACGAAAATCTTATGACGGAAGAGATTTGAGATATTTACAGATTAATATTTTATCTGATTCTTTTTTTATGATCAAACAGAAGCACTATAGGAAAAATCCTTTAGGGCACTCTGGGGGGAGTGGTGCATGTGCACTGAAAATATCTGTAAAAAAGAGTCAAATCTCCAACTTGTCTTCGATGTTCTAGACTGTGTGTGAATAAAGCGATTCACGTTGGTTTTGAATCGTTAGAGGCTATATTCGTTGGGAAAAGCGACCTCGGAAAGGTCGTTCCATGAAGTCATTCTGATGAAAGAATTCTTAAATAATGAAGTACGAGGAGCATTTAGCTTAACCACATATGGATGGACGGTAGTGGTTCGTCGTGTATTCCTGCTCTGGGCGGAGTTAAGAGGGCAAGGTCAGCCGAGTACTTTCCATGAAAATACCTGTAAAAGAGAGTCAAATCTCCAACTTGTCTTCGATGTTCTAGCCTGTCGAGGTTCTTCGTCAGATCGTGGTCTCCGATCAGACGATTGGAATCCAGTCCTCGAACTTCATTATTTAAGAATTCTTTCATCTGGAGGACCTCATCCTTGTGGAACGACCTTCCCGAGGTCGTTTTCCCAACGAATATAACCTCCAACGATTCAAAACCAACGTGAATCGCTTTTTGCGCACACGCACCACTCCCAGATTGCCCTAAAGGATTTTTCCTATAGTGCTTGTGTTTGATCATAAAAAAAAAAGTAGCCGAAGAGTATGTTTGGGTGCAGAGCTCCAGACATGAGAGCAGTACTCTAGTGATGGTTGAATCTTGGCTTTGTATAGTATCAAAAGTTGTTGAGGTGTGTACAACTTTCTGGTTCAGAAAAGTACACCAAATTTCTGAGAAGCTATCTTGGCGATTGCCACAACGTAGTTATGCCAAGACATATTTCCTCCCAGATTGACGCCCAGCAAATTAATAGATGGAGCCAGTTAGACAGCGTGTCCTGCCATGACTATATCCGGTTCTATAATATTAACCATTTTAGAGGAAACTGCTGCCTGGATTTTCTTAGCGTTAAATTCGCCTTGGTTACTGTCACCCCAAGCCAAAATTTCATCCAGATCTTTGTTGATTCTGGTAAAATCCACCCTGTAGATCGAGTAACAACGCCTCTCAATAGAATTTTACATTTGCCATATTTAAATAAAATAGTCATTCACATAGAAATAAATTTGACCGATTTCCCGATAGAAATCTAACTAAATTTATACCATGCAATTTTTTCAATTATTCATGGCTATCAAATTTTTTCTATTAACCCGAAATTTTGTATTCCATTTCTGATTTCCGCCCAAAAATTAAATAAAAATTAATAAAACAAACAGTGACGCAGCAGACAGTCTGATCGATTGATTTTTAGAGGTCCGACGTCTAATACGTGTTGTGGCTAATATTGATTTAAATTGTTTTAAAGAAAAAAATTGCCAGAAAATTAGTTTTTAAACAAAGGCTCTTTAGATACGTGTGTGTATTTTGTATCGTCTTATTACCGCGAAACCTTTTGTTTTATAAATTCAACATGTCTTATGATAACGCAAGTTTTTTATATTTTCAGAGAAAAACCGACAGTGTGATTATTAAAAATAATATCAGAAGTTAGATATATGACAAGTCACTTTTTACATTTTGTATTAAGGATTTAGTTATGGGCACGTTTTAGTTGGTATTTGGCAATTTCCGCCCTAAGAGTCATCATCATACCCTAACAAATACAAATCATTTAAGAAGCAAGATTGTTTCACGAAAAATGGATATAACTTAATAACTGCAGTAAAAGTACCTGTGGCTATCCCATTATTTATGACCGTTTGTTATTATTATGTGGAAAGGACCGGATTGTAATAATTATAATTAAATATAGGCACATCAGGTAGGTTAGGTTGCTTAATTTATATTTAAATATCTTTTTTTGGTAAAATTTGTTAGTTTTTGAGGAATGGTTCAAGAATTGTCTTTTACCAAACATTCCTCAGAATAGCGTGATAGTAATGGACAATGCGAGCCATCACAGTCGCCAATTACATAAAGCTCCAAGCTCAAATAATACAAAATTGGAGATTCAGAACTACATGGCGGCGAATGATATATTTTATATTTTGAAGGAAGTTATAAAAAAAGTGATCTTTTAGAAGTTTTTGTATAAAAAAGATGTTTGTGACACATTGGCAGAAGAAATTGGACATACAGTGCTACGGCTACCACCCTATTATTGCATTTTAATCCCACCAGTTAAAATCACTGGTTAGGTCTGAAAATATTTCTCCGACTTTAAGTTCTAGTGTTGTAGAATTAATACGAAAATGCTTTAATGATATTCCCCCAGGTAGTTGGAAAAATTCAGTCCGTCACGTAATAACTGTAGAAAATTCGTATATTAGTCTGGATCGTATAATTAATCCAATTATAATTAATTTTGATGAGGATAGCGATAGCGAAACAGAACTATCTATAGAATTACATTATAAATGTAAATAAATATGACTAGTAATATTTAAAAAAAATGTTATTTCATTTGATTACATTAATATAATCATATCATTATTTGTTTTCCTTAGTCCGTCCTTTCATACTTCACTTGTTTATTGGCAAGCTCTTGTCGACCCAATGGGACCGACCCAGGAAATCATTAAGTCGTATCCAATTTTCGTGAAACGTACTGTAGTTTTCATATTCTTAAAGGTATCATAACCTAGCAAACATAAATCATATTTTAAAATATTTTTCATGTTTTTAGACATCATACACTAACAAATCGTCGGCCCAGAATTATCTTATTCAATATATATTTTAGGGAAAATTGAGTTATGTACATAATTAGAATTAAAAGATTAAACTGCATACTTTTTGAAAAACTTACAGAAAAATTCCCGCTAATAAAGATTGTTTTTATAAATAACTAGTCTATATCCCTTCAAATTTAAAAATTAAAAGTTTTATCTTGTTCTATGCGGCTGTAAAGAATTATCTTGTTCAATAAACCATTAGTACATGACAATTGACAAGTGAAAAATTGACCATATGATACTAAACTACAGAATTATTTCAGTCTATATCCAGTTATATATTCTAGCAAAGAGTAAGCCAGTATGCCCTTGTGTGTTTAGTTTTATGTTTTAAAATACGTTTTCTGATTTGAACATGGATCATAGTGTTGCTAGTACTTATCCATCTCCACAGAAACCACCTGACTGTTCAATAGATGATTGGCGGTAAGTTATTATTTTTCGCTTCCTAAATCAAATGTCTCGAAAAACTTTTATAAGATGAAATTGTGCTATTATAATTTTACAGCACATCTTAACGGTATAGTCTATAATGCGATTTGGCATGAATTTTTATCTGGTCGAACTGGAATTCGCATAGCCTCTGCTCTGTACGAGACAATCCAGAACTACAGAAACTTATTTTATGGTCAGATAGTTGCGTCCCATAGAATAAAAATTCGTTTATGTCGTTTGCTTCACAAATGTTTTTACAATCTGAGGACTCGAAAAAGTTGCAAATAATAGAACCTGGGGAACCAGGTCACGGAAATGTACAGGAGATAGACAATGCCCATAGCTGTATAGAATGGCATCTTCGAAACTTAGATCGATGATCACCTTTAACCGTAATAAGACTACTCCTAAAAATTCCAAAGCAGTGGAAGCTTAAATTTAAAATAATTCAGATGTGTGCAACAACTTCCTTCGATTATCAGTCATTCTCTGCTATGTACATCTATAATATGATTCCATACACCAAAGTGAAAAAATTAACATACGAAAAGAATGCTCCATTAAAAGTAAAATATCAAGAATCCTTCCAAGGAAGAACAACCAGAATAAAACGAAAATATACTTGAAGAACTAATGTGAAAAAAGAAGTAGAGTTGAAGTGTACCACAGATACCTTTGAAGCCAGCAATTATATCTGAACAAAAATAAACATTTTCGTGAAATGGTATATGCCAGAAGAAGAAAGACATTTTATTCCGAATTATTGGGTCCAAAAACTATTAAAAAACAGAAAATAAAATAAAATATTATATCTCAATACAATTTTATATGTTAAATTCCCGTGCTATTTGAGAATTATCTTGAGCAATATCCAAACATATTGTTCTATATCCCTCTACATTCAACAAATGCAAGAAATTTGGACATTCTGTTCTATATCCAATATAAGAAAAGTAAATTTAAGTCGTATAAGGATAGTTTATGAGGTATATAGAATAAAAATCATCTTAGGGATCTTCATAATTGATTGAATATTTTTTTACTAGTTGAATTGAAATATAGCTTCTTACACGTTGAAACACAACACCGTGATGTCCCAAAACTTAAGTTTTGGCGTATAAAACAAGATAATTCTGGGCCGACGAAATAACAAACATATTTTATAGCAGTTTTATGTTCTTAAATGGGTCATATGCTAACAAACACAAAGAAGTTTTTATGTTCTAAAATGCATCATACCCTAACAAACACAAAACATATTTTTTAAAGTATATTTTATGTTCTAAAGGGCATCATACACTAACAAATACAGAGCATATTTTAAAACAGTTTGTATGTTCTAATAGGCATTATATCCTAACAAATACAAAGCATTTTAAAGTACTTTTTATGTTCTCAAAGGCATCATACACTAACAAATACAAACATATTTTAAAGCAACTTTATATTCTTAAAGGGATCATATACTAACAAACACAAAGCATATTTTAAAGAAGTTTTTATGTTCAAAAAGGCATCATAACCTAACAAACACAAAGCATATTTTAAAGTAATTTTTATGTTCTCTAAGGTATCATACACTAATAAACACAACGCAACTAGAAATATTGATGTAAGATTTCCTAAATACATCTTCTAAAGAACATTCTTTATACTTGTTGCACAAATATCAAAACCGATGCAATGGTGCAGACGATCTTTCCACCCAAATAAGTCCAAAACACCCAGGAGCATTGTAAGGCATTACTCTCACGTAACAAACGACACACATTGCGCCGTCATTTGCATTGCAAATCAGGCTCAACAGGTGAAGAGCGAGGGTGGATCGGTTCAAAGCCACCGCGGGCTTAAGAAGTTTCTCTAAGGTAACCCCAAAAAGAAATAAAAGATTGGAAGGAGAAATGAATAAAAGCAAAGGTGTTTTAACTGAAACGGAATGAACTTTTGGAGGTAAATTGAAATTAATTAATTGATTTGTACATTATTCAAGAATATAATTGTTCTGGGGTATTGTCAGTAGAATCAGTAGTAGTTGAGTAGTAAATGTAACTGTAACTTTAATCTTAGCTGATAAACGACGCTTGACACTTTTGGCAAGCAACAAAGAGGATTGTGTGTTGCGTGCAGCAAATCTGAGGATTGTAATAGGTTCATTTGCAGAGCGAAATTTCGACCCGGTTGGAAGTAAGTACCATAACAAGTAAAAATAATGTAAACAAATGGAATAAAATTTCAAAATTCCTTACCAGTGTGTCTATGTTTACATACAATGTGTACATAAAGTAAGGAACAAATTCATTATCTAGGAATCTAAAAATATTTCGGAAAAATCCTCGGACACGTGTATAATAATTTTAAATGGCGCATTTTTTCCCATACAAACTTAATATACAAGGTGGCTCATGTAGTAGATATGACATTATCGACGATTTTTTTAACTGGGAACCCCTATATTTTAGTTCAGATCTGTAATCTCCAAGAATAGCTGATTTCAAAAACATAACACACTTAGGGCCTAAAATTCATAGTTTCGTTACTACAGGGTAAAACAAATAATTTTATTTAAGATATTTTTAATTTAAAAAAATTTAAAAGAATTAAATAAGCTATTTAATTAAGTGTTGAAATTGTCCTCCTTCTGCTGCCTGACAGTACCCCAAGCGATCAATACATTCTTGTTGGACTTTTCTTATGGTTTCTTCTGAAATGTTCCTGCATTCTGTTGTTATTCGATTTTTTAAATCTTCAATATTGGCAGGTCTGACTTTATAAACAACATTTTTCAGGTGACCCCACAAGAAAAAGTCCAGTGGTCTAAGGTCTGGAGACCTAGGCGGCCATTTAACAGGCCCACGTCTTCCAATCCACTTGTTCGGAAAAACTTGGTTTATGTAATGGCGCACTACTGCTGCATAATGTGGAGGTGCGCCGTCTTGTTGGTACCACAAATTTTCATCTAGAATTCCTGGATTATTTCTACTAGGGTATAAGTTAACTAGCGTAGGGATAAGAAAGTTCTGAAGAAAATGAAGATAATTTAGCCCGTTTACATTGTTGTCAAAAAAATATGGCCCAATAATTTTGTTTTTCACAATACCAGCCCAAACATTAATTTTTTGAGGATATTGAGTATGGTACTCACGCATCCACCTGGGATTTTCATTTGCCCAGTATCTACAGTTTTGTCGGTTCACTTCTCCATTTAATTTAAAGGTAGATTCATCCGAAAATAGGATATTTTCAACAAACAAAGGATCTAAGTTACATCTTTCCATTAATATTTGACAAAACTCTATCCTACGATCTGGATCATCTTCATTCAACTCATGAACCAATCGGATTTTAAACGGGTGCCATTTTTCTACCGTCAATAGGTTATGAACGGTCATAGCAGCCGCCCCATGATCAATGCTAATCTGGCGGACGCTGTTGTGGGGATCTTCTTCCATAGCCAATAAAATATCTAATTTCTTATCATCCGGAATAGTTGGACGGCTTTTTCTGGGAATATCTTCCACTGAACCCGTTTCCCGAAATTTTATTTCAAGTTTACTCACAGTTGATCTAGTAATTGGTCTTGCTGGATACTTAGTGTTAAACAAAATGCAAACTTCTTGTTGAGTACGGATCCTATCACCATATCCAATAATCATAAGAATTTCTATTCTTTGTGTTAAAGATAAACGCATAGTAACTCAATATGTTTTAAAATAAAATTTATTACTTCTAATAAACTTACTAGAAAAATACAATGTAATGACAATGACATTATCTAAATACCATAGTTACATAACAGCAAATAAGCCTACTTGAGAAAAAACATAAGTAACAGCAAATGATGGTGCGTCCATTAATTACGTAAGGCTTTCAGGTAAAATTGGGTGATGGCGGAAGGGATTGAGCCAAATGTCACGAAATCTTTTATTGGGGGAAGGGGGGTTGAAAAATCGCTAAAAACGCCTCACGTTATTAATTGATGCCTCCCAAGCCAAAAAAAAATATCTTAAATAAAATTATTTGTTTTACCCTGTAGTAACCAAACTATGAATTTTAGGCCCTAAGTGTGTTATGTTTTTGAAATCAGCTGTTCTTGGAGATTACAGATCTGAACTAAAATATAGGGGTTCCCATTTAAAAAAATCGTCGATAATGTCATATCTACTACATGAGCCACCTTGTATATTAAGTTTGTATGGGAAAAAATGCGCCATTAAAAATTATTATACACGTATCCGAGGATTTTTCCGAAATATTTTTAGATTCCTAGATAATGAATTTGTTCCTTACTTTATGTACACATTGTATATTATTAAGTTTGAGTTCTAATTTTGTCTTATGTGTTAATTATTCGAGTGTCATGATATTCTGCTTTTTGACCATGTACCTGTATACTTTGTACCTTTGTCCGTTAGACTACGAGTCTTAACCTACCTGTCCTGTTGATCGTACACATACACATATACAGGGTGGCCCATCGAAAACAGTCCAGCAAGGTTTACGGCTGTGTACGTGAAAATTAAAAAAAACCTCGGACCCGTAAACTTGTGTTTTTAGGGGGACACGTTTCACTATTAATTTCATAACTGTAACCTCAATCCTCCTAGCGGGGGGCGGCTACTGCCCTCGTTTTTTCAAATGGGAATGGGTATGTTGTGATACATCTTTTTAAAGGGCATTAAATTCTCTTTAAAATGGCGCTTCGTTTTGTAAATTTGAGCTACGCGCCGCCGAGCAACGGAATTTGAAACATTTCACTGCACCTCTTATCAAGTACACAGGTTTATGCGTAAACAATTGTTTTACGGTACTGCATTACTAATGAATGTCAACAAATTACACCAGATGTTCTTCACAATGTCCGAGAACACTTTGAACAGCTGTTGTACTATTGTATGGAGGTGAATGGCGGACATTTTCAACATTTAATAAGATAACATGTAAGTATTACTCAATAAAATTACATTTTTTAAAACGCAATTTCTCGGCGGCGCGTAGCTCGATTTTACAAAACAAAGCGCCATTTTAAAGAGAATTTAATGCCTTTTAATAAGATGTATCACAACATACCCATTCCCATTTGAAAAAATAAGGGCAGTAGCCGCCCCCGCTAGAGGAGTTGAGGTTACAGGGATGAAATTAATAGTGAAACGTGTCCCCCTGAAAACACAAGTTTACGGGTCCGAGGTTTTTTTTTTAATTTTCACGTGGGCATCGAAGGGGGCGTTGTGAGTTTGTGCAGTTCGGAAATTTTCTTGTGAAAGTAAACATGCGACAGGACCGGATTTCAACTTCTTTAATGTAAATTTCACTGGTTAGTTAGGTAGTGACAACATATATATTATATTGAATACGAGTCACACTCTCTTCTTTTTTTTTTACAAGCTTTTTAGTAAAATTCGGTTCCGAAGATCGGATAATGTGATAAGCAAAATATTTTCGTATATATGTACATACCTGAAATACTTTATACCTGGTATTGATCCACGACTTTTGCAAAAAAGCACCATGCACTTCTGTTCTTTCATCTTGAACAAAACAAGCCACTAACCTATCAAACAGCGAATCACCACAAATTAAAAACTCCTTCCCAAAAATTGTTGTTACTTAATGAAAGTTTATAAGCATTAATATACCGATAACAATGTGGATGAAACACTTTTGTAATTTGAAAAAGCATCCAGAACCAAAGATGGCGACGAATAACAACAAACAAATAATGTCGGGCCGGCTCTGACGCGATCAATGAAATTTCAACCCTGCTGCGCAAACTCAATACTACCACCCATAGCGGGGACACTTTTTGGAACGTTCGTATTGGCAATATAATTGTTATATATATATATATATATGTGGCCTCATACTGCAACACACACATAGGCATAATTTCTAATATTGATAAAGAAGGACCAACTCAAAAGTCATCGTCTACAATAAAAAATAATTAGTCAATTATCGTATAAGATTAATAAGAATCAACTAACTTTATTTTGCGTTTTATCTCTAAAACCCCCATACCACCCAGAAGCTGACCAACAATAAAAGGCTTCCGCAAAAACGTCATTTTAATATTTCATATGTTGTTTCCGTAAACATCTCTTTCTTTATGTCTTCATATTTATAAATTTGGTAGATAAATTCTGTGGGACAGGTAAAACTCCCACGCTGCGGGTTTACTTTTTAATGTGGGTGACACAAAACCCTTTTTACCTATTTATAAAGGGGTTGACAATTTACCGAACCTTCACACACATTTGGTAAGAGTTTCTTAGTATGGAAGGCAATGTAGTGAAAAAGCGGAATATTTAAATCTTATCGTAAAAATTAAAAGAAAAGTTTGGTAGTTAAAACTTTCGGACTCATGCTAAAAGTAAACAAAGTGTGCATTGTGCAATGTGCAGCAATCCGTGCATTTTTAATAACAGTGTTTAATTTTATGTAAAATTTAACATAGTACAACAGTAACAGTAAATTTTTTCATATAAAATTAATAGTTGATAAATGAAGATGATTAATGAACCATTATTAATTTAAATTTTTTTAATTAGATTATACAAAATTACAACTATTTACTAGTAACGTGGATATTTTCAAGGAACACTCCCCTGACTAAAACTAAGTCCTCACAAACGTCGGTTTTTTGGCTTCATCGACTTTAAAACGAATTAATAAAAAATCCTCGACATGTAACAAGGACTACCACCATAGACAAGTCAAGGACATGCTGCTTCTGTTTCATAAGAAGATTAATTGACTAAAGGGTGGATTTTCTGTTGTTGAAATGTCAACATAAGGGTTGCGGAGAAACCTAATCGTATTAGGAATTTATCCGTTTTTTATTTACCAATGTTATGATTTTAAGAGGCTTGATTGTGGCTGTCAGACCTTATATTTCCATTATCGATAGTGCAATGAATAAAATATGTTGTTTGCATGATGGCATTTTTGCGTGAATAGAGCCTCCCATATAAACTTTCTAAATTTTATGTTGGTGGTAATGTCACATTATTATTTTATCAAAGAAGCCTTTGATAAATTATCCGGTCTGCCATTTTGTCGCGAAAATTTAAAAACTCTCTTAAAAATTGAACAATAGTAGCCACGATAATTTTAGTTTAACTTTTAAAAAAGAAAGAAACAAAATAATACAACGATAATTCAGATTTAACAAGTTGACAGTACACTTTCAATGAATTTGACGTTGCTTCCTTTACTCTCTGCAAGCAGCGGGGAAAAATTAGTGTTTCTCCACCTGGAAGAAATTTTGGCTTGGGGTGACAGTAACCAAGTCGAATTTAACTCTAAAAAAAACCCAGGCAGCAGTTTTCTCTAAAAAGGTTAACATTACAGAACCGGATATCGTCATTAACGGGCACGCAATCCCACTGGCTTCATCTATTAATTTGCTGGGCGTCAATATGGGAGGAAATATGTTTTGCATAACCACGTTGTAGCAATCGCCAAGATAGCTTCTCAGAAGCTGGCTGTACTCTTCCGAACCAGAAAGTTGTACACACCTCAACAACTTTTGACACTATACAAGCCCAGATTCGACAATCACTACGACACAAAAAAGTTTGGGAGTCTCTGCTTTAAAATGTGCTTCGTAAATGTGCCGCTAGGAAGAAAACGAATGAAATCTGAATTTTATCAAACAAAAAAACCAACTGATTGCTTATAGGATCTTGCATTAGTCAACTGTATGTGAAGTTTAATTAATATAAAGACGACCCTGTCTCAGTATGTTCCCTGCTAAATCATACAACGTAAATGTGTAGCTGAAATAAATGTAACAATCTAATCAAACATAGAACTTGTCCTAGCAATGAATATCTGCATATACCATATGTCCAACTACGTACACTGAGTGATAAAGTACCAACTATTAATTAGCGTTTATATCTAAAAGCTTTTTATACCTTCGACAATAATTTTTATAAAATGTAATGACGTCTAATAGAAATCCGCTACCCGCAGCATAAACCAAGTAACCCAGTGCTAGTAGACATACCAGTCTTTGGCATTAATACCTACATACACATCTACCTATATTTTTTCGTATCTAGAATATAGGGGCATGGTAAGTCGTGCCCAAAGGCAGGTGTCTTCGTTTAAGAGCCATCAGGTGATTGCAATATCTCTAGGTGGTTTATTACGGATTGTTTTGTTTCTCATGGCTGTAGTTTAATGGGGCAAGTGATGAATGTGTAAAATGGTATATGATAATTTTTAAATTATTTGGTCGTATTTAGTGTTGTGATCGCTCGAGCGAAAAACCGCTTGATCACTCGATTATTGAAATAACCGACATCGCTCGGTTATTAAAAAAAAAACCGCTCGAGTTATCTATTCAGGCGAAGACCATCGCTCGTAACTTATTATCTTTCACTCGATACCCGAGCTTTGCTTGACGCCCCCGAAAATGTACCGTTGTAGTGTGATCGAGTTAAAAAACTGCTCGTATATTCGAACTATTCGAAATATGGCCTGTCACTTGATAAACGACCTTCGGTCTACGCGCCGCGCCATCCGATTATCGATGTTCGAGTTTGACGCTGAGCAGGTAATACGACATACGTCTTTCTTGATATAAAAAAAGTATGCTAAATCCCTTAGCGGAGTCATCGCGACATGGGTTTTGTAAAGTTTTGTTTTAACTGGCTAGCCAGCGGCGTAGTTTAGGTCTCCGATTGTAAATATTAAAAAATTAAAGGATATAATTTTTTAATTTTTATTTACTATAATCTCGAGAAAACTTCTCAAAAATAACATAATAATAGAAATTGTAAATAAAAATAACAAAACGAACATAATGGTTAACAAAATATATAGAAAAATTCGTTGGTAATCTTATAGTAAACATTTTTAAATCTAAACAGGAACTTTTTATTATTAAACTCAAGAAGACTTCTTAAAAATAACATACATTATAGAAAATGTTAATGGAAAATAAGAAAACGAGCCAAATAGTTAACAAAACATAGGTATCGACAAATTTTTTGGTAACAAAAAGTAAACATTCTTAAATTTAAATAGGAACTTTTAGGTTTTAGGTAACTATAAACATGAATTTTAAAAAATAATCACCTATTTCCTTATTTTGCCAGTCGCGTAACTAAGCCTACATTTTTGAAGGGCACACAGTGGGCACCTGATAATTTAAAGTGGAAGAATTTGACAAGCCATTTTAAATATCTACTTATTTTATGCTCGTAAATTGAGATCGATGTGAAGAAAAATAACTCTTGGTAATACTTCTTGTTTTAAAAAAGCACAAGAATAAACCCGAACAATAAATATATATTTTGGTGATTTTTGCAGTTTCTTTGTTTGGTATCGAGGCAAGTAGTAAAAATTCATTATTCACAAATAAATAAATTTCTGAAATTTTTTTGGTGGCTACTACAATTTTTTAGCTGAACCTGTGCCCACCCAAAACAATACCTAATCGTATGTACGACGAGCCGTCAATGCAGGTATTACGTCCTCAAGGTCGTCATGTGGCATAAATTTACCGCCTATCTGGGTATCTGGGTGCCTGAATTCTAGGAGAATCCGCACGAGCCAGCCACCTAGTGCAGGTATTTTTAGATCATGCGGGCGCCCTGACGTAAAGTACGGCGACCGTCTTCACTAATAGCCAATATCCGTTTTATTTTATCACTCACATTATTTCTTTCTTGTATATGGATAATCCTTATAATTATATGTAAAAAATGTTTAATTAGTGTCCCCTTTTTTATGATACGGCGTCTGCTTTCAATGAAAATCTTAAATATCTGCCACCGTTTTATATTAATTACATAATTATTGCTGATTCTATTCAAATTTAGAGAGAAATAGGAACACAGAAAAATGTCTATTGTTATATGTACATGGTGTTTCTGAAGTACCATAATTTCAGAGAAGTTAAGTTAGAAAATATGATTCCATAAACACGTGTCCGAAAACTCTTAGCTTTTGAGATACAGGGTGTATTGACAATTTTTTTAAATATATTCTCTCCCTCGAAAGTCAATTGTTTATTACCTGAATTTAGCTAACTAATTATATTTGCATAAATAAAACAGAGGCTCGACTTCGAACATACTTACTTGCTGAACTATTTTCTTCGCATTCCACGGTAGATTTCCAGGGAAGAACACCACCCAACGTTCCTGTAGTTCAATCCGAAATGACCGAAATCGTGTTCCGTCAGCGTCCCGTCAAACGAATCCTGAAAGGTCTCGACGTCAAGGAAGCTTCTGGTCCAGACGGAATTCCTGCTATAGTTCTCAAGAGATGCGCCGATGAACTAACACCAGTATTTTGCAGACTTTTACTTATCCTACAAACAAGGAATATTTCCATCGTGCTGGAAGACGGCGCGAGTCCAGCCTATACCAAAGAATGGTAATAGAACCCTGCCTAGCAACTATCGACCAGTCGCATTGCTTTCAATTATATCAAAAGTAATGGAGAAAGCTATTAACCAACATCTTCTAAAGTACCGAAAGGCTTCAACATTATCAGCGATCATCAATATGGTTTTCGGAAGTCCAGATCGACTGGATATCTTCTAGCATATTATGTCACCCATCTTTGGAACAACGCAATCGAACATCATGGGGAGTCTCGGGCTGTTGCACTGGATATTTCTAAAGCCTTTGATTGTGTTTGGCATGAGGGACTTCTAAGTAAACTGCGATCCTATAGTATGCCCAGTGGATTCTGTGCATGGTTGTCTAGCTTTCTTAAGGGCCGTCTCTGCAAGTGGCGATTGACGGATTTCTCTCAAACACCTTCACAATCAATGCCGATGTTCCTCAAGGGTCCATATTGTCTCCCACTCTCTTCTTACTCTACATTAACGACCTTCTGGTGGAAACAAAAAATCCGATATTTAGTTTTGCTGATGATAGCACACTTATCTCATCCTTCTCTTTGAATGCACAAACATCGGCTGTCGACACACATCTTCGCAGACAGCATGAAGTATCACGCCTCAACAAAGACCTCGAAGAAATTTTGGCTTGGGGTGACAGTAACCAAGTGGAATTTAATGCTAAAACCCCAGGCAGCAGTTTTGTCTAAAAAGGTTAATAACCACTGTGACAATCTCCAAGATAGCTTCTCAGAAACTTGATGTACTCTTCCGAACCAGAAAGTTGTACACACCTCAACAACTTTTGACACTATACAAAGCCCAGATTCGACCATCACTAGAGTACTGTTCTCATGTCTGGAGCTCTGCACCCAAACATACTCCTCGGCTACTGGATTCCATCGGAAGGAGGGCCATTCGTCTGATTGGAGACCACGAGCTGACGAAGAACCTCGACAGCATATAACATCGAAGACAGGTGGGGGATTTGACTCTCTTTTACAGATATTTTCATGGAAAGTGCTCGGCTGACCTTGCCCTCTTGATTCCGCCCAGAGCTGCGAATATCAGAAATACACGACGAACCACTGCCGCCCATGTATATGTGGTTAAGCTTAGTACTCCTCGAACTTCACTATTTAAGAATACTTTCATCTGGAGGACTTCATCCTTATGGAACGACCTTCCCGAGGTCGTTTTTCCCAACGAATATAAGCTCCAATGATTCAAAACCAACGTGAATCGCTTCTTGCGCACACGCACCACTCCTAGAGTGTCCTAAAGGATTTTTCCTATAGTATATATATATATATACTACTTGTGTTTGATCCTAAAAAAAAATACGTAAAGGTGAGTTTTTTACCATAATGTGATCGTTTCTTCGAAAGTGGCTAAAAACTAGGTAAGGTATGGAAATCATTTATTGAAGTATTCAAGAAATTAGAATGAAGTAGTACGAAAGCAAACTTACAATAGTAGTTACTGAAAATAAAGGACACTACTCTTTTAAGTTTCTCTTTGTACTACATCATTTTCCTTTGACCTAATTTCTTTAAGATCACTCAATGTGATGTTAAAACAGCCAAAAAGTCTTTAAGGAATGGACCCCAAATATCCCCTGGTTCGCATGCCCTAGGTTAAAGATTACATTGTCCATTAGGCTCAAATAGAGGAACTTACTAACAGTAATTTATGTTCCAAAATTGGTTGTAATAACTGTAGTAATTCCGGAGCTACAAAACGAAAACTAGTTTATGCGAGCCATCTTCAAAGGACTAACGTTTCCGGAACAATGTCCATATGCACTTTTTTTATTGTCTTGTATTCTATCTATCCTAGAAGTTTCTAACATGATCATATTTACACCCTGTATGGTCGGTCATGTCATGTTATCATTACATAATTATTTGCGTCATTTTTATAATTTATTTTATAAGTTATTCAAGCTACATTTGAAATGATCACATGAAGTTTAAAATTTACTTAATCCCTTCGTTAAATAAATTAAAGCCTACTAAGGAGCACAGTACTTAAATATTGAAAAATACAAAGTTATAATGTTTCTTTTAGAAGCTCTGAAGCAAACTTACTTTCGCTCACTTGGGTCGATAAAATCTTCTAGGCAGAAATCGCTAAAGTTCTTTGGTATATCTATGTATAGTCATTGCTTTGTAATTTGCCGAAACCTCACAGTAGATTGTACATAAGCACCATTTCTCTACTACACAAACTTTTAAAAGGTATTATTTTGAATAGAGACTAATCATTGTTTAGACATTTTAGAATTACAAGATTACAAAGGGTAGTTGTTAGTGGCAGTTGGATATAATATTACAAACTATAAGAAATTAAGTTATTTTTAAATAGTAAATTTATTCAACTTTATTGCAAATTAAAAAATATTACTTGTCGTGGTGGAAATGGCTTGTAAGTTCTTTGTAAGGCCTTTTAAATGCTCTTTAAAATCTACCCTGTAATTTTATAGAAAATGTCTTTATATCGAACCATAGGTGTTTAAAAATTAAATACACAAAATCCGGATGCACTTTAGTAATACCATTAAAACTTACCAGAATTTGCGTAATACCTTTAGACTTTTCTTCCTGTCCACTCAGTAGAAGCCCACTTGTTCAGGAGCAAATCTTATTTACTGACAAAAGATTTAAAATGCGGTTACCGAAAGAATCCGATAATCTCCCGAAGAACTACAAAGCCATGTAGCTGAAGCCGCAAGAATGGTTTTGTAATTACCCATTATGTATTATTTTTCTAAAAAAGATTGAACGCTTTGTGGCAAAATGTAATTTTTCTGCTCCATAGGTCGAGCTATCCGAGCAAAAGAATTCGTTTTTCGAATTTACGTAAACAGTAATTATTTATTTGTTCTTATGCGTCAGTATTAAATTTCGCAATATCAACTTAGTGATTTTGTATAATGTTTCACCATTTGACTTTCTAAAGTGTTATAAAGTAAATTAACTTTTCAGTTTTGCACATTTGAGTCGTAATAATGCTGATTGTAATACATTAAGTTGTATAAAACTTACGGAATCACTAAGAAATCCTGACAGTGATAACAGACTTTATCTCTATTGGATCTTAGTGGAAACATCCATATGTGTAATGCATATTTCTTAGAAAGGGTGATACATGCATATAGCATCATACCTATCGTTCTTGAGATAATAATGAATTTAACTGTTTTTTTTTTTGGAAAACATGTCTTTCAAAAGAGGCTGATATTTTTGAACTTTCACAAATTAGCGAATTGAAATTTGGTTGGCAGGCCTTTCACTCTGCTCTAAAATTATAAAAATATATGTTTTACGTGTAGTCCTAAAAGCTCTGGAAATTGTCTATCAGAACTAGATATTTTTTGCTTTTTTTACGAAATTTGAATAATTTTGTAAAAAACCAAAAAAAATTATTTGTATGTTGCTTTGTATGGTACAATTTAGATTTGGTTAAGCAACTTGGGGCCGATATTTGAATGTAACCTAAAGTTAGACCTTAGCAAAGGCAGCCTTAGCGTTATGGTAAGCCATAAAAGGACTATGTTTTGAATTAATTTGAGGGTCAATTGACGCGTTAAGTCTAGATTACCACGTCCTTAATCCTCCGTTAGTCTCGCGGTCTACAATCGTACACGACGCTCCTTTAACTACTCACCAATTGCAAAGGGATTTGTTTATCGGTCCATCGCCTTCAATAGCTGTCGGTAATATTTCAGAAAACCTAGTTAGTATAGCAACAGCACTAGAAGAATATGTTTGATTGATATAGTGGCAACCAAATACGACTGGTCTACAATTTAATTTTTTCGCGTTTCACATTGAAGTTTTTTGAGCCCTTTTCTTTGTTTACCTGATATTTATTATGGTTTTTAATCACATTTTCTTCTTTATTTTAGAGATATATATGTCTGCCCCTAAAAAGAGATGGGTCGAAAGTAGAGACCCAGCCGTTTGGATGAAATAGTATGAAGGGTGAATAGGATGAAGACGATGTAGAAGAAGACAATGTGCAATTTAGTGATCATCAATCAGATCTAAGCAAGAAGTTTCAGACCAAGATTTATCATCAGACGAAGACGATTCAAATCAAAATTTGTTTGTAAATATAAAGATTCAGAAATATTTGCTATTGATATTTATATTCATATTTAATTCAATTTAGACAATAATAAAAAGTGTTGCCTTAGAGTTGGGAAAACCATTCGATTCTGGGATTACGTAAGTTTTCAACTATATAATATATAATAATATGCCGCAAAAAATAAAAAAGGGGCTTTCAAAATTTTGAAAAAAAAAAGTTTCGGTTTTTAGTTTTTCATGACTTTGTTCGAACATATGTACATATTTTTTACATTCGTAACATATTTCACTTTCTGATTGCTACTTTTTATTTTCACCAAGATGGCATTATCAGATCTTTTATGCGACGTTTCGTCTGTAGGTCACCATCATCCAATTAATTTTTTTAAATACGGGCCTAGATTTTTCTGTTTAAGATATGAAAGATGAGTAAGATCTACGTGAAGGCCGAATTTGCAACACCCTGTATAAGTATACAATAATAATACCCGCAACATGGATGATTTAAAAAAATCAAATTAAAAATAACATAACGAAAAAATCAATTTTACTTGACGGAATAAACATTTATAGTCCTAAAAAAGTATTTTAAATTTAAGGATGTTTTTCAAAACAGCCCATAAGTTTTTTCAAGAAAATATAGAAATCAATTAATTAAAAGCAACAATTTTAATAATTTTTTAAAAATTTTTAAAATTTATATTGATTAATTTATATTATTATAATTATTATTTATGCTATATATTATTTTCTGTAACGGGCTTTAAAAGCTCATTTATATTATAATTAATATTTTGTGAAGAAAAGAAAAGTTCCTCAATTTTAAAACCATTTTCTGAACTAAACATTTTTCATTCTTCCCATACAACGATATCTTTTAAAGGACCCTTTAAATTTTTATGTATAAGGAAATAAAACATCAAAACGGCCGCGACCAATCTTGTCTCCTTATACCGGATGTTAAAGTGCAATAACAATAAAAGAATCAGCTGAAGTGCCAAAATCTTGCAGACCACACACTTCCTAACATATAATTTAATTAGCACATCGCATTTACATTTTAAGTGGTCACACAATAAAAGTGTAAAGTTATCTGTTTACACCTTGAACCCGTTAAATTTTAATTACTTGACAAATTTAAGAATAACTTAATAATAACTGAACTTTCGATGAAATGAATGCAGTCAATGCAAAGGAAGTTAAACGTTGCGCAGTTAGTCAAGACTTAAAAATGAAAATTATTTTTCGTTATGATAACCTAATATTTTACAATTACGATCTAATCATAATAATGAGCAAATTAAACTTAACGTACCTACAGGGTGATTGATGGGGGATATTTCTAAATATTAGTTATAATAGTACAGGGTGTTTCAAGATTCAAATATTTTGATTGTTTGTTATTCTAAAAAAAATTTTGAATTTTTTTCATTAATTTTCCCAAGATTTTGATTGTTTGTTATCCTAAAAAAATTTTGAATTTTTTTCATTAATTTTCCCAAGATCTTAGATAGAACCTAATTTCTGGGATATTATGCTAGGGAGAAAACTTTTCTAGCTCGTAACGATATTTGGTTTCAGCTTCATTGATTTGACAACAATAAATGAAAATAGACAGTAAAATTTTTTATTTCGTAAATTAACACAATAATAATAAACGTGACAGATTGTTCGAATCAATATAGATATTAAAGTTCTTACGTTTCAGTTCAATTTCTAGCTTCCGGTTTGTCAGCAGAGTAAAGCAAATATTATGAATAAGATCTAAGATACTTATCTCCAAATATTTGCCACTTCAAGAATTCAATGCACAAATACCAAGATTATACATTATCCGATTTGAGCAAAAATAAATCATTTCATATTTTGTTTGCGTGTCTCATACTAGGATGGACGTATACAATAAGGTAGTGTAACAGTGTTTGTCCGGATTTGTAAAGATTTGCTCTGAATACCACAAATTCAATAACCCTTTCGGATTTTTGAAGTTTCTAAAGTTGAAATGACAATATCATTCATGGTCTTTCTATATTATTAAAAGTACTAATAATAGGGCGCAAGTATTGATTTTTCTGTCATTTGTATTATTTTCTTGATGTGGCAGCTTTCGGATCGAAGTTCGTAATATTTCCTGTTTAATTTTTAAATCTGAAATATTAGAATTGATATTGGGGATTCCTTGTGTTGAAAGTGGCTTTTATTCTATCATCTTTTTAGAGGAGAAAGTAAAAGTAACAGTCTGCTCGCTCCTCTCGTTTAATGGAAACATAATTCAGGTTTGTTGGGGTTTTTTATTTACTTAATTATGTGATTCTTCTAATATTTCCATTTTTTTTTCAACATATTTATCATTTAAAAAGCAAAGTAGAACAGAACAGATATCGAAAGTGGATTTGAACGCTTGGAAAAAGTTTTGGAACTTTTTAGGGATGCCAATAGGACCCTAAGACTAGATAAATGTCGATTTTTACATACTAAAATCGAATATCTGGGTCACGAGATAGACAAGGACGGAATTCGTCCAGGTGCTCATAAAATCAACGCAGTCTCCAATTTTTCAGAACCGAAAAATGTTCACGAAGTAAGGCGTTTCCTAGGACTAGCCAGTTATTTTCGAAAGTTCATTAAAGATTGTGCACTGATTGCACGACCACTAAATAGTTTAACAAAAAAGAATGTGAACTTTAAATGGGAAGCTGAAGAGAGAGGTGCTTTTAGGCAAGTCGTGGATAAACTGATTACTCACGCTGATACAAGCAAATGGGGTGTGGGTGGAATTCTATTACAGAAGCAAATAGGTGGTCTATGGAACCCGTGCAGTATTTTAGTCAAGCAACCACTGCACAAGAGCAACAATATCACTCCTACCCAAGTAGCATTTTTAGACACACATTCTTTGCTGAGAAACGTTTCGACACATTTTGGATTCGAATTAGAAACTTGTATCGAGACATATGTGTTACGAAACTTTTGCGACACATTTTCGAAGTTACTAGAATCACTTAAAGACGTGCTTGTTTCGAAATATTTTACAAATCGTGGTGTCGATATATTAACGACACGCGAAGATAAATATTTTTCGAAAAATTTTTAGTTAAAATTATAAAGTTTTGGTAAGACACAAGATTGCATTGAATTTCCCATAAGAGATTTTTTATAGCATCGGTGTACGTTTATTAGCGATAAATTAGCAACTTCTTGATATTATTTATATTTTAGGTGTTATTATTGATCCATTTTCAACCACAGATTGAAGTAAGTGTTTTAGGTACATTTTTAATCACAATCTGAACAAGTTTGAGGTTATGTTATTGATTAGCGAGATTTAAATTGTTATTTTTCTGTAATAAAAAGCTTACTGTACTGGATTTATCAACATAAAGTATGGCTATAGGGTGGGTATATTCTATGTTGATAAATACAGTGCAATAAGCTGTTTTTAACAGAAAAATAACAATTTAAATCTCCCTATGCACACAATAATAACATAACAAGATGTTGATTAAAAATCTTCAAAAAACACTTATGTCAATCTGTTTCTGAAAATGAATCAATAATAACATCTAATATACAAAAAATACCAGGAAATTGCTTATTTATCCCTTATAATTTTAGTTTGGAAAGGTTTGTGCAACCACGCCTCTCATGACGTCACACCGCGGCTGTCCATACCCAACCTTTCTTTTCTGTGCATGCAATCGAACCTTTTTTTTCTGTGGCATTCACCTTACAAACCTTTTATTCTTCTGTGCATCATGGAAACATTATAGAAGCCAAAGAGTAGAAATTGTGTGTCGAGACCATTTTAGACCAGAATAATTTCTTGCTTTCTGGCGGCCATTTTAGGAAATGAATTTTTATTTTGTTAAAATGAGTTTTAATGAAATTCCTGCATTTCTTGCAAAGCCAAAACTTGTTACATAAGTTCCATTTTCTTAGCTAAGTCGATTTATAAAAGAAATAAATAAAATATTGATAATATTTTTATTTTAATTTTTTTGACAAAGTATATTTTTTTCTGTAAATGAAAATAAATTGAGGGCATGTTAAAAATATAAAGCCAAATTACTAAACTGCACGATAAAATTTACTGCGACAATGATTTTTTTGGTTCTAATGTGCAATAACTAGGTATATAAAATAAAATAACTTATAGGAAATATACTTATAACGAATTCATCATGGCGAGATTATTGTTACATATTGTGTTTCTTTTATTTTACAACAGTGAAGGTATTCTAATTGTTTTGCGCATGGTTTAACATAGCCCCGCCCCTTCAGCTGTCATTTTTAAATACAAATAAGTAACATTTTCGATAAAAGTTTCGATTCTGCATCGAAACAGCGAAAGTCACAGCTAGTACCAACCACTTGGAAATAAAATGTATACGTTTCGAAAATATTTCCATTTTTGTTGCCAACAGTTTCCAATTTTGATCCGAAACAGAAACGATAGTTACGATACATTGACCACAATGTGTCTAAAAATGCTACTTGGGTATGAGCTTGAAACGCTTGCTGTAGTAAACTCTCTTCAACTGCTCGCCGTAGAGTCTCCTCTACGGCGAGCAAGGGCAAGTCAGTATGTCTGTCAAAGAGAGTTAAATCATTAACCAATCTTCGGTGTTCTAGAATATCGACTTTCTTGGTCTGCACTAGGGAACTAGGGAACTCCGAGGCTCTATAGCGTTTTAAACTAATTAACGTAATTCGCAAGAAGTTTTTTTATATTTTTCCAGGATGTAGGTATATAAAGCTCGAAGTAAACCGAGATGCATAAAATTAAAAAATAATTACATAAAATATACAGGAAAACAAAATAAATAAAAAATGATAAACATCCAGGAGTTTCACAAGTGACTGTAAGGTTCAAAAGGACCCCGCTGTTTAACGGTGGGTATCAAATACCTTTAAGAAAGATTCATGAATAAAATTCAAATTTGTTACGTGTTAAGGTTTTTAGTACAAGTGGTTCTCTGTAGTGGCACCATTGCGGTACTGATGTACAACTTTATTAATGCTGTTTATAAATCTGTGTACGCTATAGTAGGTTATGATCAATTGCGGATCATGCTGGGAGCTACCAGTAAAACATTTTTATGGGAAAAAGGTTGAAAGTTATGGGAAGCGTTATTTCTCCGTTTTTTAGATAAAAAGTGTAGAAATAAAATAGTACATATAAGTAATTAATATTTATCCTATGAAAGACTACTATACTACTATATTATATCGGGTGATACATCGTTGATCTCATGTAATTTTTGAGGTGTGAATATTATCTCCCCTAGACACTTTATAGCAAAACTGCATTATAACTTCTTGAAGAGGCCAACATGGTAAATCCATATGCCGAGTTTAAATAAATTTTGGTGAGCCAATCCTAAGCGACTCAATTAAACTTGATGGCAAAACCACGAAACCCTCACAGTTCAGTTAATACAGCAAGCACCAGCCCGGCGAGACTGCTTATGGGGTGGATCGAAACTCGTAAGAAGGCCTTGGAGGTAATGCTAAGCCTACTCTGCTCCATGCACTCACAAGTAACCTACTTTTATCTATCTGTTTCACTCTATCATTTAAGCGTCAATATCAGACTTACGTAGAGTTAATATGAAATGCCAAAAAGTGAGTGTTTATGCAGGCGACTTGATCCTGGTCATATTTGTCTCACTTTACTGAATTAAGGAAGGTTGCTGCAGGCAGAGACAGGCATAGAATGCGAACAGCACGAATTGTTAAACAAGCTAACTACCTTCGTCTGGCGGGAATGGAAATCAAGCAACATCTGATGTGATTTAAAATGGTGGAGAAGACGCAGAATCTCTAAATTTTAAAATAATTTTTAATTTTCTAATCTTTTCACGAGAAATGTCGTTTCCTTTTTGGTGCAAGTGAGTAATTTGTAATTGAAATATTAATTTAGTCATCTTTACTGAGAGTAAGGATCAATAATAATTTCTTTTCCTAAATCATATGGGGCCCAAAAATATGCTTGGACTTGAAGCTTGAAATATTTGCTAGGATCTAGAGCACAGTTGAAGATGGTAAAATATTTTATGTAAATTATGATTTACTTTATTTTTTAATAAAACTACTTACAAGCTTATTTCTGGTTTAATTTTTCATTTGTAGTTACGTCACTAGTTCAAAAAATGATATAAGAGTGTGTCAGGATTATTTTAAAGTGATATTTACAGCTTAAAACATGTCAGAATCATAATATTGATTTTCAGCATTCAATAAATCAAATAAAAGGGTTTTGAATGTTTTTGTTGGTTAAATGTCACTTTAAAATATTGACAGTAATAAAAATTTGGACAAAAGTGACATTTGTAAAGCACGTGCGTTTGTCAGCTGATGCCAGACGTCATGTATGCCTGGTTTGTTGGTTTGTTCATGCCTGCTTCGATTTGTTAACACGGCTATCAAGCGCTGATCATGAGCCCCCTGACCTCCCCCCCCCCCCCCCAAACCATCAATTTAACACGAAAAATACCATATATATCTGTTTGACTAACGCGGCAGTGTATCACTTTTCGTAACTTTTCCATGCATGACCCCCCCCCCCCCCCCCCCAAACCGAAGTTCTGGATCCGCCTTTGACGGTTGTTTGTCTTCTTCCTGTTTTTGGCAATGGCGTCATAGTAACTTTGCTCGTGAATTTGTTCTATTAAATAACGCCTTAGAGATAAGTCAAGGGGGTTAGGTTTGGTGATCGTGGAGGCGACTCATTTATTCCTAACCATGGATCAATAAAAATAGTACTTAGAAGTTCGGCACATGAAGTAGCAAGCAGTTAAATGTTAACATAAATACTTTGGTTTTACTGACAAGCGAACGAACAAACCAATCCATACACTCATGTTCTCTTTAAAATCAATTCCTACTTTGTATTGGGTATCATTTAACTGGTTAGCAAAATATTCTTATTTTTGCGAACAGAAAAATGTAATCGGTCAGCAACTTATGGTCAGCAACTTATGGACAGCAAACATTTTTGAATCGGTCAGTAATTAATGTCATACTAGAGTGCTCTAAATTATTTTGATACGCAAATTAAATATATAAGCTGCTGTGAGCGATCCACTTTTAATCAGATATTAGTAAGCAATCAGCGGGTAAGCAAAATATTTAATCTTGGTCATCAAAAAAAAAGCAATAAAACGTGAAATAGTGACAGTGCCCTGGGAAAACAAGTGAAAACCCGCCCCCGCTACACCTTTTGTAGCCGATTTCCTTCTGTATTCGGCAAAAGAGAACACAAGACAAGTTGCATAAATTGACAGTGCCGCCCACAATAACGAACTTTGCCGATTATTCAAAACAAACGCAATCCAATGATTTATATTGATAACCATTCTTTTAATATTCAAACCTCTTAAGTAAACTGCTTCTAGACATGTTTTTTTCTACTGACAAATTGTAAAATCTTGCTGACCAAGTAATCATTTCGCAGCTCGACTGTTAATTAAGCGAACACATGATATTACAAGCGGACTGATATCGGTTAAATTGTTGTCAGTTTGCAGTATTTTTTGCAGAACAAGTGTTGTAGCCTGATTTTTATTTATTGCCAGCAAAATCTTTTTATGCCGATCAAATGATTTAATGGCTATTTTTTGCTGCGAGCCAATTTTAATAACGGCTGACCATTTAATTACTTCTCCTTTGTATTAATTAAGTTAATTTATTTATGTTAAATTTAAACTATTCTAGAAAAGTGAATTAATATAGATTATTTCTGAAACCTAAAGGAATTCGTTGAATCAATATACCTTTTGTTAAGAATAGTTATAATTATCTAAAGAATCCCTTTCTATGAAGAAAATTAAAAGAAAATATCTCCGGTCGGCTTCTCCCAAAAGCACTTTGTTTAAAGTTTACCTTTTTAAATTAAAATAAACATTATTAAAAACACAGTTATTGTATTAGGTTATAGATCCTCTATACTCCAAACCGTCAGATTATTCTCCACCGAAAAAAGGTTTTGAATTTTAAGTCTGACAATGCCCTTTATAATACCCTCTCTGAATGTGACACTATCGTTTCAGATATATCTTATCATGCCATACTCTATATAGGCATATATATCTACGACATGTTATGAATAAAACTGAAACATAATGCATTTCTTACGCTTCTCTAGATTTTCTATAATATTTAGGCGAAAAAAGTATGGATTATCGAAAAGGGTTAACGTGAATAAATCAAGGGTTGACCGTTTTATTTGCATGGATTGTCAAAGGATGCCGCTTCGATGACAAAGGGAGAACATTTTGATATTTTTTACCTGATGTATATTTCTGGGAAATTGAAGTAAAATAATAATAAAAATATAATTCATTTTTAACCTAAGAAAATTGTTAAGTATTATTAAATTTTATAGATTCAGCGGCTTTATCTACTTGTGCCGGCTAAAGTACTTATCTAGGAACGTTCATTTAAAAAAAAAAAAACTAGAAAACTGTCGGGAATTAGGTTGAACTAGGGAATCCAATCCTGCACCCAAACTTTAATCCCGCAAACCTGCGGGATTGAGCCCATCGATCCCGCGAATCTGCGGGATTTGCGGAATAGCAAACAATGAACTGCGATTTTTGGTCGACGCGTCGTGGATTCCCCGCCATGCTGGGCTATTGATAATACGTTAAACAGAACAGTTTTCTTGGGCACGTGCGAAAGTAAGGGCGTTGTTCTACTAGTATTTTGTGATATTTATCAAGTTGTTGAATATAATACATGGAATTTAAACAGCATTACAAAGACCTTAAAGATTCAAGTTTGGTTTGGAATTAGTTTTTAAAGTCTGAAGATGGTCTTACAGCTAAATGTAAGTTATGCCCCCTAGCATTATCAAAATCTCTGCTCGTTTCACCAAAGGTCTTCACACCCACTTACAAACAAAGCATAATATTAACTTGAAAGTCAAGAGCAGCAGCGGTGGTATTGATATTGATAAAATAACACAGGAAATAAAAGGTAGTACCAGCAGTTCGAGTAGTTCATTTATTTCTATTGCTAAGCGCTCAGATGTTAGTGGCTCTACAGATTTTTTATTATCTGAGAAAAAAGTTTCGATGAAGCAAAGAGTGTCTCGAATGGTAGCTAAAGATGTACCCTTTGGAAAGTTTATCACATCGACCGATATGCGCCAACTACTCGAATCAGAGAGCCACAAATTATGGAAAATCTATTCCGCCGACAAGTGTCGAAGCTGAACGTGCGGTTTCAGCCGCAGGATACATTTGCAATAAAATCAGATCAAATCTAGAAGATGAAACATTAAACATGTTATCTTTTCTCCGAAACTACTTTCAAAATCAATGTAACATGTAACCGTTAAACTAGTCGTACTATTGTATTGTACCATATGCAATAAATATTTTTCTGCTACTCTACTTCGTTTCTAATTGCATAAAACAACTTTTTATTAATATACAGCACCCACATCGAGTCCCGCAAATCCCGCGAATCCCGCACGTTTAATCTCGCGAAATCATCGCGGCATTCCGCATATGCGGGATTGGATTCCCTAGAGTACTGTATTTTTAAATTTCCCAAATTCCAAGCATGTTGATTATAGTTCCAATTTTTTTTTTTTTTATTTTTGATTTGCAATAAATCGGCAAATGGGGCAAAAAAAATTTAAACACGCGTGAATTAAAAAACACGTGGTTTATCTAATTCTACCTAACCTACATTCCTTGGTGTGAAAAGACTATCTCCAATAAAATAATGTTCGAAGGGTGTTGCCTCTAATCTTTGGCCTAATTATTATGGCTCCTGACAAAAGTGCTTTTACACAACTTTGTTATCTTTTCACACGGAAAAAGTATATATATCAACCCACTTCAAAACTCGCTTAAAGAAGTGTTGAAAGTGTAATAATACTAAATAAAATTGTAGGAGATAAAAAAATATATAATAAATTAACCAATAGTAACGCATCGATAGACGAAATAGAAGAATCTTACAGCAGTAATTTGTTAGGTTGCTTTTTTATCTTATTTCTCTTAAAATAGATACATTAGAGTGAGAGAAACTTTATTATGCCTAAAAGGGTTTTGACGATGTGACAAGAGGATATGTTGTACGAGTTTGTATGTCTTAATAAATTATTAGTTTCATTCACTAAACGCAGAACTGTACTAGTAAAACTGCATTAAATCTTGATAGCATTCTTATAACCTTTATGAAGAAAGGTATGTTGGTTGCGATTGGATTGAGGTTCGTGTGATTTTTATATTAGATATTCGAAAATTTGATCTTAGAACATAAAAACATCAAGCAATCATTTTTTCAAATTAATTTATTTTCTTGAAGCTAAACAGTAAATTTCTACAAATATATCGTTAACAACCTTGAGTAAACTACAGGAGTCATGATTATGATTAGAAAATAACATAAGAGGAACTAACTATATACAGTATGTCCACGGATGGGGTTTACAAGAGGACAAATGGACTGAAAATTGGAAGATACAAAAAAAAGTCACTCTTAATAAACGTTTTTGCTTGTCTAGAAAATAGGATTCATCATAAGAAACTTCAATTTTTTTATACAGGGTGGGTAAAAACTGTAAAAATGTTATTTTGCTTAAGAGTAAACATACTTTATTTTGAAAGATACGAAAAAAGTCACTCTTAATGAATGTGTTTTCTACACAACAAACCGAAGTAGAACAATTCATGAAAAGGTTTACCTATGTAAAAATTATTTCCCAAAAAGTATTCTCTGGCACACCTCTGACTGGTGAACCTAGTTAAAATAATAATGACACTTAAGGTGATAGGTACTTGTTGTCAATGTCTTTATTTAATGAAGTTATTATTTAAGTAGAAATGCTATCTACTGAACAAAGAGTTTTTATAATACAATGTTATGGGGATGGTCAATTATCATACCGCTATGTCATGGAACAATTTACCGAGAAATTTGTAGGAATCCCAATAACTAGGATGGCAATCTGCAAGTTAATAAAAAAGTTCAAGAGAAGTGGTTCGGTGTTGGACCTCAAAAAAAAAGAAGAAATACGACCATGGTGATGCTGCTACAGTCTTAGTTCTTCATTCTGTTGAAGAAAATCCTATGAAGTCCCTTAGTAATCGTGTTACTCAGTTGGAAGTTGTGAAAAAAAATAAAATTCAGAAGATCCTTAAAGCAAATAAATTGTATCCGTATAAACCGCACTTTAATCAAAGATTTGAAGATGAATACGACGCGAAACGACTTGATTTTTGCCTGTGGATAGGAGACAAAATTTTAAGTGGAAATGTTGATTTTGGCTCTAGAGCACTTTAGCGCCCACGGAATTTAACAATTTTTGAAATAGAAACGGAAAGAGTATTTAATTTTAAGTTATTTAGAAAAAAAAAAATTTGCGGATGAACCATTTTTTACAAAGATATTTACAAAAAACCAGATACAGATTGTATTACAAGGGAATGTTTGGGAATGTTTTTACCCGTTTCTTAACTATTTCTTAAAAATCCAAATTGCTAACATACACACACAACAAGAATAACATTAAAGGGCTGATTATTAGAAAAACAATAGCATAAAGTGTTGATTATTTAAAAAAAAACTACTAATATTGGCAAGTTAAAATTATAATAACATGGTGTCATATTATAATATCAAAACTACTTTCTTTCGGCCACAAAATATTAATACTCTCTTCCAGAACTTGTCACTGGTGATTGTATTAGTGCATTGTTGTCAATTCAGAAAGTTATACTTCAGTTGATAAATTTCGTTAACGTATTATTTGATTTACAATGGAAGTTAGTAATATATTTGAATTTGAATACAAAAGGAAATCGGCTACAAAAGGTGTAGCGGGGCGGGTTTTCACTCGTTTTCCCAGGGCACTGTCAAGTTATGTAACGTTCTTGTGTTTTCCTTCGCCGAATACAGAAGGAAATCGGATACAAAAGGTGTAGCGGGGCGGGTTTTCACTCGTTTTCCCAGGGCACTGTCAATTTATGTAACTTTCTTGTGTTTTCCTTCGCCGAATACAGAAGGAAGTCGGCTACAAAAGGTGTAGCGGGGCGGGTTTTCACTCGTTTTCCCAGGGCACTGTCAATTTATGTAACTTTCTTGTGTTTTCCCTCGCCGAATACAGAAGGAAGTCGGCTTCAATAGGTGTAGCGGGGCGGGTTTTCACTCGTTTTCCCAGGACACTGTCAATTTATGTAACTTTCTTGTGTTTTTTTTTCGAATACAGAAGGAAATCGGCTTCAAAGGTATAGCGGGATGGTCTTGCACTTGTTTATTAATTATTTTTCTGTTGAATAAAATTTTTGGAAGTGTGGTGTGCGATATCCCTCCATGACATTATAGGGCCATATTTTTTTTATAACACGTGCAATAGATTATCATATTTAGAAATGCTGGATACATGATGAACTCGAAAATCTACCATTACATTTTCGACAAAATATGTATTTTCAGCAAGATGGTTGTCCAGCCCATTTCGCTCGTGTGGTTAGAGAATTGCTTGACCGCAGATTTGCTCCAAGGTGGATTGGCAGGAATGGCCCAGTTTTGTGGCCCCCAAGAAGTCCCGACTTAACCTTGGCCGATATGTTTTTATGGGGCCGTTTAAAACAAATTGTTTTGCAACCGTAATACCAAATGATATCGAAGTGCTGAAGAGCAGAATTATCCAGGCTGTCCAATCGATATCTCAGGAAGAAATCAGAAATTCTTTTACTTATTTGAGAAAGCAATTATAAAAATGTGTATGGGGGTGGAGTTTTTGAATTATGGAATCGTTATCGTATTCTTTTCATGTTAATAAAAATGTTCGTATTATTATTATTATTATTATAATTACTTCATTAAATAGAGACATTGACAAGAAGTATCACCTATTCATTATTCATTTGTATCTTTCAAAATAAAGTATGTTTACTCTTAAGCAAAATAACATTTTTGCAGTTTTTAACCACCCTGTATAAAAAAATTGAAGTTCCTTATGATGAATCGTATTTTCTAGACAAGCAGAAACGTTTATTAAGAGTGACTTTTTTCGTATCTTTCAATTTTGAGTCCATTTGTCCTCTTGTAAACCCCATCCGTGGATATACTGTACATACGGAATTTAAAAGAATATATACAAGCACTCACCAAACTCAAATAACTTAGGTATTTAGTTATTCCACTATGGAATCTAATGAGTATATAATCGGTAGATAAATCTACTATATATATACATATATTTCACAAATTAGATGGAGGACCAAAATAGATAAACAAGAAACATTAAGAAATTCATTCTACAATTTTTTACAGAGGTACACCTCAGTGGAGCACCCATAAAATTTCCTCGGTGGGTTATAATTTTTAGAATAAATGTAATATATAATTAATACTAGTTAAGTCTTAGTTACATTCACCTACAATATTCGGGAGGTTTGTTCGGGTTTGTTCAAAACCCCTCCTCCCCCAAATTTAGTAAAAAGTGCTTGTGCAACTGTTTATGTAAACGGGCACTTTATTTATTATTTTTAACATAAATATTTACGGAACATGACGATTAAAAAATATTATATTAATATAAATTATTGTTTTTCTTTATCCTCTTTTGTATCTTCATCGTCATTCCAAGGTTGTTTCTCAGCAGATGCAAAAATAATATAAATAATTGTTGTTACGATGGATACGCCAGCTGTCAGAAAAAATATTATTTTCCATTGTTCAGGATCGCTCTAAAATTGATAAAACAATGTATATGTTCAGCGGATAAATCAGGCAGTAATATTCAAAGGCATGCTATCTAGCCATAACAATTTCCAGCGGAGAAAGTTGTTACGTTGAAATACAAAAATTGTTGAAAAGAAAAGTCCTGAAGGGCAAGAGCTTCCTTGAAGATCTAAATAAATGCTATTTTAAGCAAATTTCTATTTAACGTGAATAACATATTGTTTTACCTGATCTTTAACCAAAAATTGAACTATTAATGGTGCCCACATGGAGAAAATATTGGACCCTGCATTACATAGGCCCATAATAGTACCAGAATGATTTGATGTCAAGTCCATGGAATTCAGTGTCCATCCACAACTACTTGCCGCGCCACTTCCAACTGCAATTATTAATAATATCACTGCCTTACTGGGTTCATCATTTCTTGTATAGGCGAGCATGATAAGAGCTGCTGCGGGGACAACAGAACCTAAAACAAACGAACGGAGATGAAGAAATTGTTTCATTGCTTTCGGGTAAGGCATGATCTGTGACTTATCTACTTATACGACTCATTGCTACGTACTTATTATTGTGAACAGTTTCCTTGAAAGTGTTTGTGTAATTATTTTCTTGTTAATAATAAAATCTGATAGAACACCTAGTGCTAAACTCAGTATTAATTGGACTAAATATGGCAGAGACGACAGCATGCTGTTCTAAAAAAATAGAAAGAAACTTTTATATTTATTAATGAAAAAACAGTTACTGGTCTACTTTACTTACATCTTTAATATTAAAGTTCATTACATGATTCATGTAAGTCGGTATTTGACTAAGAAGAATCCAAAATCCAAAAATGAAACCACTTTGGGCGGAGAAGAGTGCCCATACTGGTATCGATGTAAGTATTGCTTTCCATGGGCTTTATGGGACTAAAATTTAACAAATAATAGGAATAATACCTTGAGTTTAGTTTATGTACATATAATTGTCCTTAACTCAACAATATAGTTTAAAGCGGGCAAATTATAAACAACTTACCGGCTTTTCATCCATATGGCCTAAACTTTTTTCAATGTAAAACTTTTCTGCGGTATTTATCGTTGGGTGTACTGCTGGACTATTATATCCAAAGAAACTAAATAAAATGCACCAAAGAAGTCCTGATATTCCATATAGATAAAATACCATGGGCCAGCCATAAGGACCTGCTGAGATCACTCCGGTTATAAGTAGGGCAGCTACAGTTCCAGATGGTACAGCTAAAGTTATTTAATTAATATAAATTGTATATCATCAGTGTAGTGAAATATTATTCAATTGGCTATTACAGGAAATTTGACACTTGTTTCATAATATTTGTGCTAAAGCGAGAATGGTAGATGATTCTTAGGCCCTTTACAAGTTTTTAGTTTAAATTAATTCATAAAAATACTACCAAAACAAGTATTTATAGCATTACATCTCTATTCCCTGCAAAATTAGTTGTTTCAATTTATATTATTAATTAATAAATAGTGACGTAAATGTTCATATTTCTGTCACTTATTTGATTCATAATTTCGTACAATTTAATAATATGACTCTAATGCAGCAATACTTACATCCAAAAGCTAGATTAGCCAATCGAGCTCGTTCTTCTTTAGGTACCCACTGACTTAATAAATGAGTCACAGTTGGAAAGAAAAATCCTTGACATAACCCTTGCAGGGCTCTAACTGTCATTAACCCTATTTCTCCAAATTGGGCTGCAATATAAGGGGTGAAAACTGATAGGAGAGATTGAATTCCCATGGTGCCGATGAGGAACCACTTAGCTCCAAATCTGTTTGCAGCATATCCGGCAAAAATTTGTGGCCATATGTAGCCCCAAAAGAACGCTGACAGAATGGCGCCTTTTTGAGTCCATTTGGGGTATGTCTAAAATAATTCGTTATTATCTCTTGGTTCAATTAGTAAGTTAATTACATAGCTCTATAATGGACACAACAATATTTAAACACTTAGCACAGCTTACTGGTATATCTGGATTTTCACTCGTCAAAGGATCTGTCATTGCAACAATCGCTACGGACAATATAACTCGCGATCCGTATCCAATAAATAGTAAAATAAAATACCAAAAACATTGCATATGTCTGGCACCAAAAACTGGAACTGATAAGAAATGGATGTGAATGGATGGAGTCAATTTGGATAAAATGTTTGGAGATAAAAGGCTGTAATTCAATGTGGCATTTTTTAAAACTTTCAAAGGTTCATTATTTAAAGATATCCTAAATTGATGATAGTTCGAGGGTTTCAAATAACAACTGTACAAATAATCAGGTATTTTAATTCATTGGTTTTCCTTCAAATTTGTAAAAAAAGTATTTTAGCTTGAACATTGAATAAACCTGACCGACTATATTAAATATTTTTTTTTGATATGATATTTCAAAAAAAACGTCAGCATGATTTGCAAAAATCTTTTTTCCTGAATCTGACGACAGAGCTAAATAAGATTATTCTTGGAGACATAAAGTATAATTCATGAAATTATTTTAAATTTAAAATAAGTTGTTTATTCAGAAAAATCTAACGAGCATTTGCAAATGAAGTGGTACCTTATTGAAGAAATATTGTAACTATAATACTATTGGTTGATAATAAAAAAGTAAAAGGAACTAATGAGAATTATGTTAATATATTGAAGTCTATTCCAATTTAATTAATACTCAGAGAACTATCAGTATTATTGAAGATACCAAATGCCGATTACCAAAAAAAGTAGTTAACCGTTCTGTACTGTAAGCATTTATGTGAATATGCAAAAGGTTCTTTCATGAGACAATACAAGAATATAAGCTAAGGAAAAGCTGTTAAATGACTGGTTTATCAAGGTCCTCCAACATACGATGCAATAAAAATGCAGTAATCAAATATAATAATAAAAATAAAATTAAGATAATTTTTCATCATTTCAAAATTTATATTGCCTATAATAAAGTAAAACAATGCCAGTACCTTGTTGTAGCTCTTCTACTTGAAAAGTCTCCTTATATTTATCATTTTGTACTGCCGAATAGGATATATCCTTTCTAGCATCTGAAACGTCTACTTTCCCCATAATTTTCTGTTCGAATTACACCGAAATCAAAATCAAAATCATTAATTAGTACTAGCGAGAAGAATGCCAGTACTCAACTAGACAAAATTGTACTTGTATAATAAATCGACACAAAATAAATAAATCGAGTAATGCTTTTTATATAAATATATTTTTAAACCTATTTACATAGGTACTATAACAAACCTTATTTATAGTCTATGTGCTAAAGCAATGCTTATTTTTCTCTAAGCTTTGGCTCCTAACGGAGTTGATGAGGTTCTTACGATTCACGTTTATTGTTAACTAGGAAAAAGGGTTTACACTATTGCAGGACCTCGCAAAACTTTTTCTTTTAAAGAAAATTATTTTTTGGATATTTCATGGTGATGAGATCTTCTTGCCTATAAATTACAAAAATCCAAAAGAAATTAGAAATTTTGAAACTCATTTAAACTCACTAATTTTTGCCGGTGTCATCTAGTCAAATAATTGTTTATTCGTAAATCATTGGGCTCTAGTTACACTGGATGAAAGATACCATATATAAAACAATCCCACTCTACATTTAAATCAAATATTGCTAAACATTGTGCGACCAAATTCAACCAGTGATGTTTCAATTTATTATTAACGTATTTCTGGAAACTATTTTCAATCAAAAATTTATTTCATTTGTTGGCTTGTTATGAATAAAAGAATTTGAAAAAATTATATCTCAGGATATTGCAGCCGAATCTTCTACTCTCTCGGCACTAGGGCTAGCAATGAAGGCACTGTAAAGTTAAGGGGAAGTTGCCCTTTCTTGAAATTTGTATTCACAAATTAAGTATTTAAAATAGGATAAAAAAATATTGTTCCTGTTATTGTATGTGAATAGGTGTCTACTTGAAATATAGTACATGCAAATTATAAAATTAGTAAACCAGCGTTGAGATATAAATATAAATGTGGCTTTCTGGTCTAGTAAATCCCATTTGAGGTGAACTTGACCCAATACGGTTTTTGCCTATTAAAAAGGATTTTTTGATAATTGGGGTGTACTTGGCTAAATAAAACAAATTTTATTTTAGAAAAAATAATATATTTTAAATATTACACACAAAATAAAGCAAAAACTATGGATTTAACA